>OU611775.1:25445184-26045184 GCA_914767645.1 Hydraecia micacea | reverse complement strand
CTCACTATCCCTAATGGCAAAATCATTAGCTTTGCTGATGATACTGCTCTCTTGTTCAGCGCGAACTCGTGGGAAGATGTCTATGAGTGTGCACAACTAGGCTTTAATACGGTATCCAACTGGTTATGCGACAATCTGTTGACCTTTAATGCAACCAAAACCAATTACATAGCATTCTCCATAAAAAACAATGGATCCTCCCAAACATTACATAATACTATTGTAGCTCACTCTTGCACAAGCCCACACACTGGTAGTTGTAACTGCGAACCACTCACCAAGGCTGAGAATGTAAAATACCTGGGAATAACAATCGACAAAAACCTAAGGTTTCAAGACCACATTACCACCCTTAGTAGCAGACTACGGAAACTAGTATATTTATGTGTTCAAAACGCTGAGACATGTAGTCGATAAGAACATTATGAAATTAGTGTACTACACCCTCGCTCAGTCTATAATATGCTATTGCATCACCTCTTGGGGTGGAGCTCCAAAAACTACCCTAATAGAAATCGAAAGAACCCAAAGAGCTATACTGAAAGTGTCGTCTTTTCGCCCGTATCGCTACCCCACTGAACAGCTATACAAAGAACATGAAGTCCTGACAGTGCGCCAACTATTTATATTGCACATTCTGTTGAAACAGCATAGTTACACTCTTGGTTTATAATCCAACGCTGTCCAGGGGAAAAGGCGATATGACCCAGTGGAGCGCCATCATCTACGTCACAAAACTATTTTTGCAAAGCGTTTCTTTTGCTATTTAGGTGGCTACTTATATAATAAAACTAATAAGGTGTTACATATCTATAGTCTCACAAAGCATAAATGCAAAAAGAGGCTAACTGACTGGCTACTAAAATTAAATTATAATGATACTGAAAATATCCTTACAAAGACCTAAACACAGAATCACACACTCTAACACACCCACACAGTTACACACTCACACACCCACTCAATCACAAATACTACACATCTACTAACATTTGTCTCGCATACTTAATCTAGATATTAATTTAAATAAAAACTATAAAATGTCATACCTTACTACATTCTGTCAGCGCGCATAGTACATAATTTGTAAAATGAAAATGTAAAGGGGTGGGATCCTCCGCGGGAGACGCTACGGGCGTCGGGAGCCGCGTGACGACTCCCGGCCACCGTAGGCGCGGGCCTGCGGACGGAGAGTAATGGGTAGCTCCCCGTCCGATCAGGACCAGGCCCGTGCCGGACGGCGCGTATGTGTTCCACGCGCGCCTCAAAGAGATGTCAGCATAAAGGAAGGGGCCTGCCAGGGCCGAAGCCTGCCGGGGTAGCGGGATCGTCCGAAAGGGTTACCGCTGCCCCGGAACATAAAGGGCTAAGGAAGGAACACGGGTGGGTTTTAGTCAGTAAGAGTCTGACACTCCCTTCCGCTCCACCCAGAGCGGGAGGAGTCATTAGATGATTTCCCATCCACAAAAAAAAAAAAAAAAAAGGGGTGGGATCCTGGTGTCCTGAAACACAGGCCACAAGCCTAACTTAGGCACCAGTCTCCCACAATATATACTCAACTGAATTATATGTTATTGTCGAATCTGACCCGATGTAAAATAACATGTATATTGTGGTGAGAAAATAAAGTTATTATTATTATAATTGGACCGATTTAAGCAAAAATGATCCAGTCCACACAAACTTCATTTCGAGATAGTAGAGTTTAAAGTTTATTGCGGTATTTCTCTGGCTTTGTAATGCTATATGTTGTGTTTTTAATTTTATGTTATTCTATGTGTACTAAAGTAATTTACATGCATGTATTAAGTAAATAAATTTTAATAGTTTAGTAGATATTCAAAAAAACTTGCGCTTGGATCATTATTACATAATAAATTTTGTATGGAATTAGCTGCGTAGGCTGCGGAAAGAAAAATGCAAAAATGTTCCAAAGTATGACAAAAATAAAAACTCAAAAATGTTTATTATTTTTATTTTATTTAAAAAAATACAAAAGTTACCCTACTCCTCATCCAAATCAAAGTCAGGTTCACCACAATAACCATCTATATCGTCTATTATTGCGTCGTCTCCCTTCAGTTTTTTATAGAAACCAATGCAATAATTTGGTATAAGATGGAATAACGATTTCAAATCGTTCAACTTCTTTTTGTTAATCAGTTTTCCTGAAGGCCATAATTCTTGCAAATCTTCTTCTACGACATCTAAATCAACACCTCTAAATTTCTTTTTAATATTCAGTTCTTTGTAGTCCGCCTTTTTTGTTATTAAAATTTCTTTTGTTTTGAGCCAGTTTACTTTGCTCTTATCATTGAATATTTTTCTATTAACTATGTATTTTCATTTCTAGAATTTGAGATCCAACAAAATCACGACATTCCATTTTATGCGCCTGTAAAGGGTTTCTGTTTTGGCATTGTTTCATAATGCTAATATAATCATCCACGGAGTATATCCTTTCATATTGCTTGAGTCGAGTTTCAATTTTAGCGAAATCGTTGTCATTTGGCAGGAAAGTGTGTCCTGATTCTAGGTAACGGAAGCTGATTGTCTCTAGAGTGGGGTGTCCACTTAATAAAGCCTTTAAAATCAAAACGATTTTTATATTCCTGTTTTGACCTCCGCAACAGTCACTCCACAAGATCAATTTTTTTACTGTAGGGGGTAGCACGCACTTAATATATTTTCTCAAACATGAACCCACTTCTTGGGCCCCTCTACCTGCCTCGCTTTCAGCCCAAACAAAACAATTCCCAACACCATTGGAAGCCGAGTGTATACCGCAGTTGTATACCCATAACTGCCTTTTGTAGAAAACGATATTGGTCGGTATTCTAGGTAACGGCAATGTTTTCTCCAAATCGTAAGTCAGACATTCAGTTTCTTCACAAGTTTTATCCTGTTCAAAATCTTCATTCATCTTCTTCCTTAAATCTTCGGCAATTTTTTGGTGCTCTTCTTTTTGTCTTTGGGCATTTGCTCTTTCAGTTGAGGTAGTAGAATTTTTCAATGTCATTTGATAAAGATCACATTTGTTACATGTGTCTTTCTTAAGGCTCTTGCACCTCAAATTGAATTTTTTTACGAAAACATGTCTAACAGTATTGAAGGACAGACATTTTTTATCTTTTCCAAATTCTTTTTCAAATTCTATTTTAAACAATTCGTATATTTTTGGTACCGTCATTCCTGGCTGCAAATATAAAGCATCACTGTTCTTTTCTCTACGATAATGTGATTCGTATTTTGGCAAACTTTTGATAACATCGATAATAAGCTCAATATGTCTTTGTGGCGTTTTATTCCATCCGCCTGCTTTTTCTCCCCTTCTATCTTTTATTTCTTTGTCATTGCGTTTTTTTCGAAGACTGACAGTAACTTTTTGAGGTGTTATTTGCAGCGTTCCACAAAACATGTCTCGACAAACAGGTATATTGCAAAGTATATACGTGCGAACAAATTCTCGAGGTTTCCTCTTCGACGGGGAACATAATGTAACATAACTTCGTTTCTTTTTGCTTTCTGTAATGTTAGATGCTATGTATAAAAGTTGAGCTGCGTATGATTCAAATTAGATGGCGCTGTCGTCAACATAAGCATCGGCTCTGTACTTATTTAATGTTTATAAATAGTGAAACAAGTGCTTAGAGCAAGATATAGTGTTTATTTAAAGACTAACAACGTAAACAATCTGTGACAGTGTTATCCAGAAAACGCCTTGTGAATTAATGAAGAAAACTGGGTTGAAAAAACTGTGATCATATTCGTTAATAATTCAAATAAACAAAACATTATATAATATTCCACTGTGCATTATCTGTGATTGTGTTAAATTAAACGGCTAGAACTCATAAAACACTGTATAGTTCGTAAAACCAGTGCTTTAATCAATCATAACATTTGAAAAAACGTTAGAAAAGAAAAATTCAAATGATCTGCTACAAATACTGCTATTAGCGACATCTAGTTTAAGCCTCAAAACACTAATGAGTCGATAAAACAGTGTACGGTACTGAATGCTTGGACTGGTTTAGAACTTCGATACGCTAATTAAGTGCACGGTTGGCTTACTCAAGAAAATTAAGACTGACGCACATCGAGTCGCTGGATCGAATCCCACCGCGCCAGTACCACTTTTTGTATTATTGTTTCGAACTTTCGGCATAATAAACATAACAGTATGGAAGAATTTACAAATGTGACTCAACGAAAAAGAATAAAACATTGTTCACATGTAAGCGAGGGTGAACTGGACCTAGATGTCTCATATCATAGTTTACCTAACCACAACAACGAATTTAGTAATGATATTATGGCTTCGATGAAAGAAGATATAAACCAACTAAAACTAGAACTGCAGTCTGCAAACAATGAAATAGATATGTTAAATATCGAAAATGTCACATTAAAAGAAAGAAATAGGAGTTATGAGAATAATATAAAGTTTTTTAAATCAGTCGGAATTGAGGGATTGGCATCAAACAAAACAACAGAAACACCTAGGAAGTTCTATTCACCTCAGTATCAACGGCGCTATAGAACCGTAACGATGAAAATGGGGTTTCCAAGAACCTCATCAAGAGATTTTACCCTGCATGCCATATCAACAATAAGCCCAAATAAGAAGTTAGACGTTTCCTTAACACAGGAGTCTTCGGTCACAGGAACAGTACTGTCGTCACCTACAAGAAATAACGGGGATTTAAATAGTTGTTTCATACAAGACATATCAAATTTATCTTACGTGGAGGAGCCTAACAATGAGGAACCGTTAACTACATTAGTAGAGGTGGATCCGACAAGAAACCGAACTAATGTTTCGTCAACATCTCAGCTAGTAGGTACTAATGAAAGCGCAAAAGTTCTTGTGGAGAATAAATCCTGTGAGCTTCGAAAGGATCCAGTCCCCACACGAAAGCACAGACTTGCGATATTCGCAGATCAAGCTGGCTACGGTATGCGTGAAAGACTACAAAACTTTCTAGGAGAATCTTTTAGTGTAATGTCAGTAATAAAACCAAACGCGCCACTGAATCAAATATTAAATTCATGTTTATCTATGTGTAAAGATTTCACCAAATCTGACTTTATTTTGATAATGGCGGGTTCTAATGACAATAATCCGTTAAGTATAATAAGTGCATTGCATTATACCTTGCACAACATTCAAACAACGAACATTTTAGTAAGTAAGATCTATTACAATAAATATTTAAATGTATCCAAATTGAATTGCACGTTAAAATATGTTTGTAAAAATTGTGAAAATTCGAATTTTATATCACTTGACAACAATTATTATACTAATACAGGTGGTTTATTCAACAGGTTGATTGCATGCCAGTTAATACACAGGGAAATACTAGGTATACAGTATAAGACAAAATATTTAAATTATGTTCAAAATAGGATTAACAATCAACATTATTCGTCAAATGTGCAATGTAGGAATGTTTATACACAAACAAATTCGAATTTTGACAATAATAGGAATAATGCTACGACACCGAAACTGTTGGTAAATTCTGCTACACAAACAGAATTAAATAGTTCGTCAATAACCACCGATAATAATGATCTTTTTCGTGACTAAAACTGATACACAAAACAGGTTATATAATAATTCTTCAGTTCTTTTATTATCGAAAACAAACTATCTTAAAATATTTCATCAAAATGTATGTGGCATAAGTAATAAAAAAACAGAACTTGAAGTATATATCGAAACACATGAAATTGATTTAGATTACTTATGCATAACAGAACATTTCCTAAATGATAAATCTGCACATGTATTTTGTATGTCCAATTATAATTTAGCATCATACAACACAAGGACAAACAAAAAGAGAGGAGGTAGCCTTATTTTAGCACATAAAAATAAACAATGTGAAAACATTGACGCAATTAAAAAGTTATATAGATCAGAAAGTTTTGAGATTTGTGGTGTTAAAGATCTTAAAACAGGTTTACACATATGCTGTTGTTATAGAAGTCCAGTTGAGAAAAATCTTGAAAGTTTCATGGGTAGTTTAGAAAAATTTTTGGAACTATTTCTGGATAGGAAGTGCTTAGTTTGTGGCGACTTTAATATCGACGTACTGGTTGAAAGTAGAAAAGCTTCAGAGTTCATAAGTTTATTGAGATGTTATAATTTTAGATACCTTATAAAAACTCCTACTTTCATTCGAAATAAATCAAACTCGTGTATTGATAATATAATTACAAATGTTGATGACGATTGTATAGAGAGTTGTTTGGTCGATCACAATGGTATAGCAGATGGTCATGGTGGGCTTTTTTGCAATATGGTTCTAGATAAAATCAATGAGAAAACGAAGAGCTCAGAATATACCATAACAATTAAAAAAAGGTTATTTAACACAAAAAATAATGCTGAGTTTAAAAAGAGTATTTCAAATATAAATTTTAGTAATATGGGAATAAATAATTTTCTAGAAAATTTTGGTAAAATTTTTCGTACCTGTTACCCAAAGAAGGCTATTACAATAAAGCCTGTGAAAAATAAAATAATAAAGTGGGTAACCAAGGGAGTCAAAGTATCAAGTAAAATGAAAAGAGTTTTATGCTGTGACACCCCAAATAATGATAGTATCTCGAATTACAAAATAAAATATATTCGAATTTACAGAAGGGTTATAAAGCAAGCTAAAAAGTTAGCCATATCAGTTCATCTTAGTAAAGCTAAAAATATACCCAAAGAGACATGGAAACTAGTAAATGAACATACAAAGAAAACAAAAAACAAGCTTAGAAAAAAACTTGTCCTAAATATAGACAACAAAGTTATCTATGATTCCCAGGATATTGCTAATAAATTCGTTGACAGCTTTGTTTACAAGCCATCACTGACACTTAACAAAGATAAAGCAATGTCCTTTCTGAATGAAACAACGGTGAGAGTTGAGAGTAACTTGTCATTCAAGCCGACTACACCAATGGAGATAAAAAAGATGGTGTGTCACATGGCTAACAAAAAATCGTGCGGATATGACGACTTACCAATAACAATTATTAAGCAGAACATAGAATTTTTAGCACATCCTCTTTCTGAATTTTTTAATAAATGTATTAAAGAGTCAATTTTTCCAGATCAACTCAAACTGGCTAAGGTAATTCCGATATACAAAAAGGGCACAAATACTGACCCAAAAAATTACCGACCAATATCCTTGCTACCAACTTTGTCAAAACTTTTTGAAAAGATAATTAAATTTAGACTAATGGTACATTTAAATCTAAATAAAATAATCCATTTAAGACAATTTGGGTATCAAAAGGGCATTGGCACTTCAGATGCCATAGACACTCTCATTGATGACGTAGTTAGTAAATTAAATGACAAAATGAAAGTGGCTGGACTATTTATTGACTTGAGTTCTGCATTTGATACTATAGATCATCAATTACTGCTGGCTAAATTGGAACATTATGGTATAAGAGGTGATGCTTTAAAACTTATGACATCTTATTTACAAAACAGACGAATGTATGTCGAAATAAAAAACATTGATGAAAACAATCATGAAATAGCATATAAATCAAAGATGATATACATAAAACGAGGGGTACCTCAAGGCTCAATTTTAGGTCCAATATTGTATCTTATCTTCACAAACGATTTATTAAATTTCATAAACACAGTTCAGCCTGACGTTTCGTGTGTTGTTTTTGCTGATGACACAAACGTAATAATTGCAGCGCATGACTTAAAAGAATTGTCCGCAAAAGTAAATAAAAGTCTAGATAATCTTTCTGAATGGTTTACAGCTAATAATTTACTAATTAATACAAATAAAACAAATATAATGTTATTTAAGACTACATCTCGTAACACTGATACTATAGATGTGACATTGAAGGGAGACAAGATAGGATTGGTAAATGAGGTAAAATTCTTAGGTATAAACATTGATTCAAATCTAAACTGGAAACAGGAGCTTGCTGCTATTGATTCCTCTATATCCTCTGCATGTTATGCACTTAGGAGCCTCAGGGATGAAATAGATTTGAAGCAACTTAAAGCATGCTATCATGCTTTGGTTGAATCTAGGTTGAGGTACAGCATCATGTTTTGGGGAAATAGCTATAACTACAACCGCCAAAGAGCATTCATCCTTCAGAAGCGTGCCATTAGAACCATTGTCAAAATTTCACAGCGGGATTCATGCAAAGAATATTTTAAGAAATTAGGCATTCTTACAGTTCCAAGTTTGTATATACTAGTTCTGTTAAGCAAGTTCGCAAAATATATACATCAATATGAATCACAAAAAGAAAGACAGCTGAGAGAGAACACACGAAGGAAAGTTATTAAAAATATAATGGTGCCTAAATTTAACATAGCAAAGCATTGTTCACGTTACCAAGCAGTAGAGTTATATAATAAGTTACCTACTGATTTAAAAACTTTGGTATATAACAAAAACTTATTTAAGGCAAAGCTGAAAGCCTTCCTATTAGAAAAATGTTTATACTCTATATCCGATTTGAAGTTGAATGATTCCAGATAAATTGTGTATGAATTATTTGATTTGGTATTGACATTTAATTTATTTGACATTTGGATTAGTGGCATTTATTTGAATTGACATTTTATTTGATTGACATTTAATTTGCATTTAATTGACATTTAGTTTGCAGTTAATTGACATTTATTTAATTTTGACTGACATTTAAATTACATTTGATTTTATTTTATTTTATTTACGCAACATGGAATAGACATGATTGTTTCGTAGCTTATGTGGTTGGATAATTATGTAATTCATAATTTAATTGACATTTAATTTATATCGATTTAGCTTTTTATTTTTCATTTAATTCAATTTCGTTGACATTTAACTTACATTTGATTGACATTTAATTTACATCTAACTGGCGTTTAATTTACATTTGATTTTCATTAAGTTTACCTAACATGGAATTGACATGGTTGTGTTTGGGCTTTTTATGGTTGGACATATAAACAGTAATTTAATTGATATTTAATGCTCAGTTGATTTACGTAAAATGGAATAGATATGGTTGTTTTTGTGCTTTTTATGGTTTGACATGTAAACGGTTTCCGATTGACGACATGGTAATCTTTTTCAAATTATTTTTGTTATTGCTTCTGTTATGATTTGAAATGTAATTATTTTGTAAAATTCGAACACAATGTAAATTGTTTGATGAATAAATAAATAAAATAAATAAATAAAAATATGATCCAACATGTACGAATTTACCAAATTCTCGTTCCCTATCTTCTTTTGAAATTAAATTAGCACAATCCTTTTTGCATGAAAATTTAAAATCTATGAATTTTTTAGATGGCACTTCCTTCTTTTTAGTTTGGTAAGGTAAATTTTTGTATTTCCTTTCTTTAATTTCCTGACGACTGTATTTTTGTTTGAGTTTTCTTCCTCTTTTTTTACGACCTTCAGTTTCGTTTTCTGGTACATTCTCTAAACTGCATACGATATCGTTAGCAATTTCTTGTCGGTAATTAATTTGTTTTTCCGCTTCTTTATTTCCTTCGGTGTTCTTTTCTGTTACACGTTCTATTTCTTCCATAACATCTTTGATTCCATCTTCAACATTGAGTCTCTCCGTTGATTTTCTTTTTTCAGTTGCCGTACTCGGAGAATGGATTAATGCCTCTGAAGTTATGATCCTTACTTCATCACAATCAGTGTCACTTTCTGAATCTGTGGTATCTTGTGCTATAAAATCTGGATCTCTTACGCTGTCATCACTGTTATATGTTAGTGTATCATTATCTCCTAATCTCGGTGATGTTGGTTCTTCAACTATTTGGTCTAATGCAATGTAAGTATCATTAGGAACACTCTTCATTATATGTGGAGTCAGAGGTGAATATGACGGCGGAGGAATTGACAAATTGGAAAGTAGCGTTGGACTAGTAACGCCGTCACTATCTGAAACATGAAAAATAAGTGGTTCTGACAATCAATTTTAATTTTCTTTACAATAATATAATATTAATCAGGATCGCTTTAACGCTTTATTACCATCTAAAATAATGAAATATACAAGATTATGTTCTGAACTTACTACATAAAAATAGATTTAGTGATTTTAATGTCAGTAATAGTACCTTCTAAACTCGGTGATGTTGATTCTTCAACTATTTGGTCTAATTCAATGTGCGTATCATTAGGAACGCTCTTCGATACATGTGGTGTCAGAGGTGAATATGACGGCGGAGGAATTGACAAATTGGAAAGTAGCATTGGACTACTAACGCCATCATTATCTGAAAGATTTACAATACAATCAAGATGTTGATTATTGTATTTTTAACTTTAGTCTAACAAACATTTTACTGTCCTTGTATTAATGATTACCTTACCTTCAGATATTGGATTTTGGAAAACTTCACCAGAAGCCATTTGGCTAACATTGATTGGCGATTCGTTAACTTCGGCTTCTTCATTATCACTCTCTAAAATAAAAGATGTTTCCCGATCTTTCAAGTTACGTACTTCGTTCGTGCAATCTGGCTGTAAACAAGAGCCTAATTCCTCGTCATCACTTGCCTCGATATATGTTTCTTGTCGACCTTGATTGTTGTTAACGTGCTGAACTACTGTGCATTCTGACCCCGAAACAGAGTTTATGACATCTTTTGGCTTAAAAGGGCATACCGTTTCCTCATCATTGCTATCGCTTGCCTCTACATATGTTTGCCTTTCATTAAAATGTAAATCTCTAGTTCGAGAAGAGTATTGTTTATTACATTTTGGTGAACTATCTTTAATACTACCAATCCCCTGAAGTGGATTTTCAGGGCACCGTTCAACAAAAGGGTCTTCACTAGGTTCTTCAAGCATCTCATTTGTCAAAATGTTGAACAATTCTTCCGTTTCTGGAGACATTTCTCTGATTGGCGATGACGTACAAGATTGTTGATTTTCGTCATCTGAAACAATAAGGAGCCGTCGTGTATATTTTTGTATCCCTGATAAGTACTTTACTCATTACGTTCTGCCTATTTAAATTATGTCGGGCCACGTGCAATATAGGGTCTCGTAAGAAATCGCGAAAAAACAAATCAGCTGTTTCACACATTTTGGTTAAGTAGGTATAAACATTTTGTATGAAACAGCTGATTTTTTTTTGCTAAAGAATACTGCATAAAACAATGTGGAAATAAGTAGATACCTAGTATTTATATGTGTACTTACCTAGCTTACTTTGAGCGGTTTGACGAGAGTTTTTATTGCAATAGTCTTTCTGAACCATCCTTATAATGTTATCACTCCTCTTACGTTTCTTTGAGAGATGTGAATAATTAAGAAGCGAACCGTCATCTTTTTTTCCTGGTAAAACAAGAAAGAATGCAAATAGGTGAAAAATAAGTAAGTACGGTCGACTGTAGTTAGATAGTAGGTAGGTTAGTTCCAAATAATTTGAAGCTCACCTTTATCTGTCTTTCTAGGTACCTACAAACTTAAGCAAGCCGGGCATAAAGCTTATTTAGTGGCCAAATGTACCTAAAAGTTCATCCGGAGATACGAAGATAATGTCACTCGCACGCAATTGTTATTGTAACAAAATATGAATAACTAACTAACTAACTTCTGTGGATTATGTACATAATCCACAGAAGTTACCTATGCAACAAAAACAATTTAAATTAATATGAGTAGGTACACAAACACAACGCGACCGTATAATATCTACGCGACATATTAAATTATTATTACCTATCTACAATAAATAATTACTTACCACCAACTTCTTTTTGCCCTGCATCTGTTCTTTTACGTACACTTTTCAATATTGAATCTTTTCTATTCATTTCTAGGTTTAAGACTAAACTTGTGTTAAAAAAACTCGAATCACCTACTTATAAACACAATTATTTAACCAATTCAATTACAATAAGATGCTACACTTGCATTTTTCTTTATTTTTACTACGTAACAATAATTTTATCACAACGTTTCAATAAACGAGATCAATACGAAATCACGAGGCTCGCTCCCCACTCCGCCCGCTGCAGCCGCACATGGCGCGGGTGGCGCGGGCGCGGGTGCGAGTAGGTAAGTACCTACCCACAACCTAATAATGTTTGCAATGAGGGCAATTTTTCGTTTTGAAAAATATTTAGTAACACAATAGTACTTACTTAACAATATTACTTAATTACTCAACAAATTTGCTATAAAATAATAATAAATTTATTGTGAAAACTGCGATGTGGATCCTTTTTGTTTATTAAGTTAAGAGTCCCTATCAATTTCGCTGTCTAAAAACAGAAAATTCCATTTTTTTCAGCGCAATTTTCTCAATATCCTTAAGTTATCTACTTTTTTTTTAAATGCACAGTTATTTATCATCTATTTATCTAGTAAGTCTACAAATTAAAATTTTGATAACTACTTAATATAAATTAAGAAAAATAAAAATCTAACACACGTTTTTACGTAAACACGAAACACCATGTTTTTCAATTGCTTTTTTAGCTTACTGGTAGCAAATAACAATCTGAAAAAAATCCCAAATATTGGGAACATAGTATATTAGTAAGTCTACAATTTATTTTTTAAAAGTTTAATGAATTAGTACTTGTAAAAAAATGTTGACTACGCTGAAAAACTCCAATAAAATCATGTGCAAAACCGTCGTCTATGTGTAAGAATTGATTGAAAATAACAATAAGTGTTAAATATTTTAAAATTTGAGGTGTTTATCTACCAAACTCAATTTTTATATTTTAATTTAGACTACTTATTTAATTGTAGTAAAATATTTAAATAATGCCTTATTGCCTTATAAACCGATGCGCTCGCTCGATGCATTCAGTCGCGCCCGAGGGCTTCTCGACGACGGACCTGTGTCGCCTGTGACGTTCGCCGCTCCCGACGTAACTAGCGAATCGCGCATGATTTTGTACTACGCCTGACCAGTTTTGAGACTAAGTATATTTATTTTTTTATTTGAATAGTGTGACTTATTAATGTTTTGTATTGTACTATTAGTAATATGGTGAATATATTTTTAGAAAATGGGTCGAAAAAGTGAACTTTATTATCATGGAAAAATCAAAGGTAAAAAGAATAAAGTTGAAAAAACACGAAAGGCACGTGCAGTTCTTAGGTAAATATGCAATTGCAATCACCTTAATTAAGAAAATTGTAATAATTTACTATTATTTATATAGTCTAAAAATATTTTAATTGTATTTGTAGAGAATTACATGGCAGAAATCTACCAAAAATCAAATATTACTTGGAACATCATCAATGAGCAAAAACACAAATAAAAACACACAAACAAGACAAATTATAAAGTAACAGTGTACTCATTGTTGAAAAGCCTAATAAATAAATAAGACAAAATGGCTCGCTATACTATACTCTCATGGTATGCGGTCTTATAGCGAGGCAAATACTACAGACCCCTTCGTTCTGTATTAGGTAAACAATAACACGTGTAATTCGTTTCAGACGTACCTTGTATACGCTGGTCACACTTTGTAATTTGCTTTTGCTATAGTGAATACTAGGTTAAGATGTTTTTATTTCAACGATATTTATTGTATTTAGGGGACCTAAACATAACATGTCATAATCACAATAAAATCCATCCAGTATTACGGAATCTTAGTAAAAACTATGGAGTACTAATAATAGCGGTTCCGGACCAAGATTATTTGTTCCCGCTTCATCGTACGCTTCAACGCACACTACGATTATCAGCTATAGTTCGAACGCACACAGACACATTGCGCTCCTATAATTACCTAATCTAGTAGCGCGCAGAAATTGATAGGGACTCTTAAAGTATAATATGGTTTTCATTTCAAAATTTCAAAAACGTTTCAAGCTCTGAGGTTCATTTTGTGTTAAATTTAAATGAACAAAACACGTAGCAAAGCATTATTGCAAAAAAGATTCATGTGACGTGGATGGTTTTTGTAAAACTTTAACAGATTTTTTTCACTGCGTTTAAAGTTTTACAAAAACGATCCACCTCACTTGAATCTTTTTTGGTTGATTTAGAAATATGCATAAATGATCTACAATAAGTTTGTCTACATGACCACATTATCCTAAAAAAATAAAATAAATTTCATGCAAAACATACAATTTTATTGCAGGTACAAAAAATTGCAATAAAAAATAGAAGGTTTAAATAAATACATGCCTACTTCATTCAAGTTTTCGTTATAAAATTAATATTCTGTTTACTTTATAGCCGAGATATTAATGATAATTTTATATTTAACCGTGAATCGTTTATTAAGAATAAAATTTTTCGTTTTTCTATATTTAAATAGATATTCATATCGTCTGAATCAGTAGGTATAGTTCTGTAGTTCCATGTTATTTGGAATTGAGTTAAAATGATTCAAGGTTATTGGAACATTTAAGCAGAATGATTTTTGTAATATTTTCCATATTGTATAAAAAGCATAATTGTTCCAAGTAGTTTGAATCATTATAGCAAAAAAAAAAAAATAACACATATCAGGGTAACCAAGAAAATGCAAAAATGATTCTAATAGCTTGAAACACTTATGCATTATAACAAATGATGTTCGCCATGACAGCTGTGGGTTGGACCATACCGATTTTCGTCAATTATTAACATAGAGTTCTGAGTCTTTGATATGTTAAAATATACCTTATTTGGAGTACATAGGTCACAAAAACTCGAAACTGTCGAGGTTGTGGGTTGGATCATTTTTGCATAAATCGGTCCAATTATAATCTTGCTTTTGATGAAGACGTGGCATTCTTCAATTCAATCCTCTCTGTAGTCAGACGACTAGACTTTGAAAAAAAAAATTTTTTTCGGAGTCAGGTTTTACAATTACTCGTAGGAATAAACCAAGATACCACCAGCCACCACCACCAGACCAGTTTAGTCCCATGTCAATCTACAAATATGGGGCCATCTACAAGCATTGGTCCATCTACAAGCATGGGTCCATCTACAAGTGCTGGTCTAGCCATGCCTAGTACTTCAAAAGTATCTCCTGTGAGTGCATCATCGTGCTCCACCGACAACTATGATACAGAAGACTCGTTTAATTTTGATTTCACAACACTTTAACGGACTTTAGATTTTTTTTTTACTTTTTTTGTGATTAAATGATGATGTAAAAAACCCCCGACTCAAACAAAAACCTCTAAAAACTAAAAAATAATATATATTGGCCCTTTAAGTTTAATATAAGTTGCAGGAAATATTTTGATCCAAGCGTCCTCACGTCGGGGGACGGCTAATGAAAATTAGAAGTTAAAAGCGGCTATGTTTTCTACAATAGCATGCATTCATTATTGCTGGGTTTAAGCCTCATCTGTTTGGCGTTTTCATTAGCCGTCCCCCGACGCGCGGCGTCCCCGACGTCCGCGCCGTTATCGGAAGGGACGCTACGTCGTTTCTGGAGGCGGTCACCAAGGTTCAAGTGGAATCGAACCGTCAATTGGTTCAGAGCCTGTTTTACTACGTCGGCCAACAACGCCGACGTCTCATCGACGCATATGGAAACGTTAACCCATGAGTCCGTTTACAACATAAATCTATGTTCGTTGAGAAGGCGCTAAACATAAAGGACTTTCCGAAGCATAGAAAGACGCGCGCGGCCGCTAGCGCTGCCCCGCAGCCTAATTGCGTAACATATTTTGATTGTTAAAGCCATTCCGAATTTAAGCCAACTGCAGTAGCAATCAATATTCATATTCGGAATTGTAGAACTTTATCTGATACAAACTGAGGCAAATTGTATAGAGGGGTACCAAATACCGGGCATTATTTGTTTCGTGAACGCGTTTCGTTTCATCATATATGAACTATTCGCTTCTGAATAATTTTGCTATAATTACATTTTGTATTGATTACAACTGATGGTCTACTACTGCTTATAAATAAAAATGTACAATGATGGCCGAAAAATGAAAAACCAATTTTATAATACACTTCTACCAAAAACTACCATAATTGAAATACGCAAGGAAACGTTTTATTTTTCACGTTTTAGTTATCTGTGGCCAACGATAAAATCGTAAAAAAGCAGAGTTGTCAAGTTAGTGGGATTTCCACTAAACTTGGGGTTTGAACACAGGGGTGGGGACAAAATTTTGCTTTTAGTGGCTGGTGGTTTTGTCTAGTGGTTAGACTAACTCAATTTGTAGAAAACAATACAATCAACTACTTAAACTTTGACTCGAATAATAACACGATAATGGCATGTTTTATTTTTTATTTAAACACTGTGAAAGTGAGAAATAAATCATAAAACTACTGACGTTTTACGATTTATTTCTTTCAATTGCGGAAACCACTGTGGATATGTACAGATGCCAGCACATCAACCTACACCTAACTGTCAAATTTTCCCAATCAACATTGAACCTTATGCTTTAGCGATAAAGTTGAAAATCTATTACAGAAATCTGACAGATTGTAGTAGGTTGATGTGCTGGCGTCTGTACGCTGAGTTGCGTGGAGATCGAGAAACAAAGTAATTTCGAAAAAAATCCCACGGCAACATTCTTCCGGGATAAGAAAACAATATCTAACAAACATCTTCATTAACTTCTTGAGTAAACTATTTTATGATATTATTGTATGATGATCTAAAAAATACTGTGAATAACTTATATTGTGTTAATTCTCAAATCTTAAAATGGACCTCCAAAACGGCGATCGAACATCGGTAATAAGAATAAGAATAGTTTTAAAAAATTGCGACTTCTAGTGGACTCGGGAGAAAATTTGGCAACACTGACACTGAGTAATATAAAAAAACAAAAGTTAATATGAAAATAGGAAACTTTTAAACCATAATAATCTTTGTTTGGTTTTACCTTAAATATTGTTTCAATTAATAGTTGTTTTATGTTTTTTAACATACAAAATTATATTTACTATTCTCATACAGAAACATGGGCCTATGTTAAATAGTTCGGAAAAAATTTCTTGTGGTTTGCTGTAGAAGGAATACGTTTGCAAAATTCTCTGATAGAGGACAAGAAGGTTTTCGCTGGCGGCTGCACCAAGACTTAGGCTGTTTTGCTCGATAGCGAAAAGTACCTAAGTCTGTCTAAGTCAATATAATCCTACAAGTAAGTCCCTACCTAACCTAATATATTTACGAAAAAGTTGTTCGTATCTCATTAGATTATTGTAGTTCGTGTAGGTAAGTAGGTACTTATCTTTGATACCGATGATCATCAAAGATAGACCTATATTAGCTTTGGACCTCCCTGGACATGGGTTTTCGTCGTACGACTTCCGGTACACATACACAATTATGATTAAACTTGGGGGTCTTACCTTTCGCAATCATAGCTAAAATACTCAATAATTTAATGATAACTGCCCCACGTACCTACACATAATAGTTATAACAACTTAATTCGAGATCTTTGAGAATTCAAAATAAAGCTTAACCGTACGAGGATTTCAATATGTTTTTAATTTTCAGTTATGACTTACAACAAATGGGACTGACCGAGGGCGAGGATGATTTTGTATATAAAAAGAGCACTTCAACTGGGACAAAGTGTCCTTACTTTCTCACTCTATGGGAGCTATCGCTGGCTGCGCTAAGACAGGCTGTTTTGCTCAAATAGCGAAAAGTCAATATCTTCATCACTACAAGTAAGTAACCCAGTATATTTAGGAAAATTTTGTCAAAGCCAAATCATTTATTTCAAATAGGCACATTAAATGCATTTTGGATGTCAAATGTTGTTTGTATCATACACATCATACTGACAATCATTCCTTTGTTGTATAGATAAGCAACTTATTTAGCTTAGCTTAGTTAGCTATTTGTTGTGGTTAGAATAATTATCACAGTATGTCCGTTAACCTCCATTGTAACAACTGAAATTATTAATATTGATGTTTGTACATAAGTATTTATTGAAACAAATTATAATAACCATTAATCAAATAACAACTAAGTACAAAACATTAATCATAATATTTTTGCAGACGGTGCTAAGAGCTGAAAATACAAGAATGGACCACTGCCCTACTAACATCAATCTAGTTGACAAACAATGGATTTTCTTACAAAGAATGGAAAACCTATCTGCCGTATTAATAATTAAAGGTAAGCTGTTTGACACAATTAAGGATCAAGCAGCAACCCACATAATAATTATTATGATTATATTTATCATCATATATTTTATGTATACATAACTAATGTTTACCATTCAAATTTAGTGTTATGTTAAATAAAAATGTTTGGAAACTGAAAAACTGGCCCTAAACAAAGAAGAAATTAAACAATGCACAACATGACAAGGCCTATGGCTTTTGTTCAGCCATGGGCTGATGAAGGACTAGTTGATATGCCTAGTTTGCCACATTACATAGTTTAAGTACTTTATTTGAGTAGAAAATAATTTGATTTTGTTTTAACACTGCAGGATAATTCTCGGGGTGTTTCACCTACGAAGACATGGAAGGGAGCATGATTGCCGTTGCCCATTACTGTTCGCTTCGGCCACTGCTACTGCTGCTCAGCAACTACTTCAGTTTAACTCAAGATTGTTAAGAAAAGCTAATCATTGTATTTTAGAAAACTGTTGAATCTTCAGTCTTGCAAGACAAGGATATAAACATATGTATCTATGGTGTAAATTGATAACAGTGTAAGCTTTAATATAAAATGTTTTAATTATGAACTGTAAAGGTACAAATAAAAATAACTTGTTATGAAAAATGTAAGAATAAATTCAATACTTACTTAACCTTTTTTTTAATAAAGACAAGTGATTATTATAGTGATACTAATTAGAAAATAGTGGTGTTTAGCTAAATTATCTGTCATTCATTGGGTGTAGGTAAATAGAAAGACATAATATATGGTAAACAAAAAAAAGTGGTTTTATTTAAATATTATTACAACCTTAACTGACAATAGTATTTCTTCACATTTAACATGAAAAATTTGGACATGCGGCAAGAATAAATTGGAACGAATATGTTGTATGGATTGGTTGAATTTGGCATCTGAAGTCTTCTCTTGAAAGTCATCATGGATAATTTATATACTGCTTTGTAATGCTTGCTGTGAGAGAAAGTATTTTTCTTCTTGAATAATGTGGTTGAGTCTGACAACTGAAAGATAAAAAAAAAGAATTTAAGTAAATCCTCACTATAATATTACAACCATCCACAAAGGCCTCTCCCCTTAAACACTTCAATGCAAAATCTATGAACATATTATTAGAACAGCTATATACTGCTATAAACAACAGTTAGGTGCCTACAATTCTATTGATGGAGGAAGTATACTTGACTAAAAAGTACCCACACAAAAATACTTTATAATAAATTAATTTTAATTATTAGGTAATAGATAAAAAAGAGGATGGGCCTATGATATTTAGCTATTACACACAGACGTATAAAGCTTTATATGTCTGTGCTATTACATTACATACATATTACATACATTTCTACTACATAGGCATTTTAAATTGAATAATTGACTTGGATAATTATTCTTACTAATAATATTAACAATAGGTAATTGAAAACTTAGATATATTTTCAGTTGCCTACCTACTTTCTTTAATTTAGTTTGTTGTAAATTTGCTGAGTAAATATTCATCCCCTCGCCTTTTAGGAAGCCTTATTAAGGTGCCTTAGGTATCTATACTGTGTATTCACCAGTTAGCTACCTAACAAACAATATGTGTGTAACATTTGTTTTTAAAATTCAAATAATTTATTGTGGATTGTAGGTTCATAAGATGTGTTAGTTACAGGTAAGTCTGCTATGTCCCGCCATTGAGGCATACAAAATTCATATATGTTCGGTACATAGTTAAAATACAGTACATCAAATTGTCATGCCATTGATTTAGATTAAATTAGTATAATATTTATGTCAAATTACAAATTAGTCATGTTACAAAATAGTATGATTCAATGTATTGTCATTTAGAAATTCTCTTAGAGTAATTACATAATAACATTTTACTTATTAATAATTTGTGTAGTTTTTTTTTAAGGTATTTATATACAGGGTTATTGGAAAAACATTAACAACCTCTTAAGAGGTCATTGCACTTATCATTATGAACAACTTTTCGTATAACTCCTCAAAATGTAGGGAACAGCTGATTTTTTTTCGCGATTTCAGGTTTGGTCCCAAACTTAAAGGAGTGCAATGACCTCTTAAGAGGTTGTTGATGTTTTTCCAATAACCCTGTATATCGCTCATAGGTCTGAGAAAAGGTGGAAGATTATTAAAGATATGTGGGACTATACAAAACATGCTTTGGTGCAAAAGTTTTGTTTTACTGGCTACGGTGCACAGCTTGTCTTTCGTGTCTGGCCCTAGTGCAAAATTCGAATAAGTTTGGATTTGATTTTATGAACATTAACAGTTTACTATGGAGAGTTCATATTTTTTAATTTGTAAAATGTGGTCTGCATGAATCCACTTGGTATATTGCACATCAATCTAATACATTTTCGAGCTCTAGAAGCACACTTTTTCCACAGACTTGCCCCAGAATATGATGCCGTAGTGTATGATTGAAGCAACATCTCCATGACAGGCAGTTAGTAGTGCAGGCTGACTGACAGTGTTCCTTAATCTAAAGAGCATAAGAGCTCTAAGTCTTTTGAAAACTTGCTCTTTAAGTGACTTCCAATTTACTTTGCTATCAAGCTATCAATATTATAGATAGTTACCTATAGAGATAGATTGTTGCTGTGCATAGCAAACAACATATAAGATACAAAGGTGGTTATATCTGTGATGGGCACATTCAATGTTCAACACATAAAAAGTAAATAATACTGACATTACCTTGAACAGACAATGATGTGGATATAAGTAGGTCTATGTATGGTGTGTATGTTCGTCGACGTCCTTAGGTACATAACCCATTGATTTCTATTGCTTCAAAGTGTGCTTTTTATTCTTCCTCTTTACTGATTGCGTTTCCAATGAAGTAAAAGCCATACTGTGTTGCTAAGCTTCTGGCATAAGTTAACGTTTGTTATGGTACCTACGAGGTACGAATTAGTATTTCGTTAAAATGCCACCAATATGCCTCGTTTCTGAAATATCATAATATGTATCTTTAATTTAGATGGTAAGCACTTGTAACAGAAGAAAACTTTTACAAATATTTTAATAAATTCACATCACCGCCTCGATTTTTAAAATAGGTACCACTGATATTGAAGCATTGAGGTTTTACACAAAATCACATTCACAATTTATCAGGA
The DNA here is from genome assembly GCA_914767645.1 of Hydraecia micacea. Taxonomy (NCBI): domain Eukaryota; kingdom Metazoa; phylum Arthropoda; class Insecta; order Lepidoptera; family Noctuidae; genus Hydraecia; species Hydraecia micacea. The sequence continues at coordinate 26,023,929 of OU611775.1, read as the reverse complement.
AGACTACCACTTACATTTTTTCGAAATAATTATGGAGATTACGCGTTTATATCCTAAAATATGTAGAACGGAAAATGATTCCAACGAGTAAGGTCGCCTTCCGTTTCAAACCAATTTATAGTTGGTTTCATTTGACGTTTCAAGCAGATAATCGCTTGTCATTTTGGTTACACAATACGAAATATTGACGTTTGTCCAGTTTTTCTTAGGATGTCGTTCACTCTTTAACGTTCCAAACCGACTCGATTGGTTTAACATTAAAGTAGAGTTACGCAATACGAAAATCATAAATTGATTGCAATTGTGATGCAATCTAAGGCCACTGATCAGAATCATTTGTCGAAAATGTGTTACGCAATTAGGCTTCAGGTCGTCAAGGAAAGCCAACACATCATCACAATTATTAGCCTCATCAAGTACAGCATAACACTCTGTAAACCATGTCATTGACTTTTTTGCCAAAATAGGTGAAAAAGTAGCAAAAAACATAAAGGGTACACAAACAAGAACTACAAAGGGAAACCAAACTAACGGAACGCAATCCATGGTAATGCTCCCAACAGATGAGGAAGAGGTAGCCGGAATGTTAATGTCACTCCGCAATAACGCGACCTCTTGAAAAAACACACGGCCGTGATTGTGCCTCTGTTAACGTACATATGTAACCTTGCTCTTTCCACAGGTAAATTTCCTAACGTGTTCAAAAAAGCCATAGTTCATCCGATCTACAAGAGTGGGGACAGGAGCCGTGTTGATAACTACAGACCTATATCTGTGCTAACTGCTTTTTCCAAAATACTGGAACGGGTAATGAACAGCAGACTTGTGAGCTATTTGGAAAAAAACAATCTAATCGCACCAACGCAATTTGGGTTTCGCTCAGGCAAATCCACCTCTGACGCGGTCCATGAGTTGACAGACTATGTGGTCACAAACATGGATAGTGGGGATAAAGTTATGGCCATATTTCTGGATCTTGCTAAGGCCTTTGACACGGTTTCTGTCCCAATTCTTGTACGTAAGATGGAAAGTTTGGGAATCAGAGGAATTCCACTGGACCTCTTTAAAGACTACCTGAGTGAGCGTACCCAGAGAGTAAAGATAGATGAATTCATCAGTGAGAAACAAACGATTAACTACGGCACGCCCCAGGGTAGTGTGCTCGGACCTTCACTATTCCTCATTTATATCAACGATCTGGGTACACTCACTATCCCTAATGGCAAAATCATTAGCTTTGCTGATGATACTGCTCTCTTGTTCAGCGCGAACTCGTGGGAAGATGTCTATGAGTGTGCACAACTAGGCTTTAATACGGTATCCAACTGGTTATGCGACAATCTGTTGACCTTTAATGCAACCAAAACCAATTACATAGCATTCTCCATAAAAAACAATGGATCCTCCCAAACATTACATAATACTATTGTAGCTCACTCTTGCACAAGCCCACACACTGGTAGTTGTAACTGCGAACCACTCACCAAGGCTGAGAATGTAAAATACCTGGGAATAACAATCGACAAAAACCTAAGGTTTCAAGACCACATTACCACCCTTAGTAGCAGACTACGGAAACTAGTATATTTATGTGTTCAAAACGCTGAGACATGTAGTCGATAAGAACATTATGAAATTAGTGTACTACACCCTCGCTCAGTCTATAATATGCTATTGCATCACCTCTTGGGGTGGAGCTCCAAAAACTACCCTAATAGAAATCGAAAGAACCCAAAGAGCTATACTGAAAGTGTCGTCTTTTCGCCCGTATCGCTACCCCACTGAACAGCTATACAAAGAACATGAAGTCCTGACAGTGCGCCAACTATTTATATTGCACATTCTGTTGAAACAGCATAGTTACACTCTTGGTTTATAATCCAACGCTGTCCAGGGGAAAAGGCGATATGACCCAGTGGAGCGCCATCATCTACGTCACAAAACTATTTTTGCAAAGCGTTTCTTTTGCTATTTAGGTGGCTACTTATATAATAAAACTAATAAGGTGTTACATATCTATAGTCTCACAAAGCATAAATGCAAAAAGAGGCTAACTGACTGGCTACTAAAATTAAATTATAATGATACTGAAAATATCCTTACAAAGACCTAAACACAGAATCACACACTCTAACACACCCACACAGTTACACACTCACACACCCACTCAATCACAAATACTACACATCTACTAACATTTGTCTCGCATACTTAATCTAGATATTAATTTAAATAAAAACTATAAAATGTCATACCTTACTACATTCTGTCAGCGCGCATAGTACATAATTTGTAAAATGAAAATGTAAAGGGGTGGGATCCTCCGCGGGAGACGCTACGGGCGTCGGGAGCCGCGTGACGACTCCCGGCCACCGTAGGCGCGGGCCTGCGGACGGAGAGTAATGGGTAGCTCCCCGTCCGATCAGGACCAGGCCCGTGCCGGACGGCGCGTATGTGTTCCACGCGCGCCTCAAAGAGATGTCAGCATAAAGGAAGGGGCCTGCCAGGGCCGAAGCCTGCCGGGGTAGCGGGATCGTCCGAAAGGGTTACCGCTGCCCCGGAACATAAAGGGCTAAGGAAGGAACACGGGTGGGTTTTAGTCAGTAAGAGTCTGACACTCCCTTCCGCTCCACCCAGAGCGGGAGGAGTCATTAGATGATTTCCCATCCACAAAAAAAAAAAAAAAAAAGGGGTGGGATCCTGGTGTCCTGAAACACAGGCCACAAGCCTAACTTAGGCACCAGTCTCCCACAATATATACTCAACTGAATTATATGTTATTGTCGAATCTGACCCGATGTAAAATAACATGTATATTGTGGTGAGAAAATAAAGTTATTATTATTATAATTGGACCGATTTAAGCAAAAATGATCCAGTCCACACAAACTTCATTTCGAGATAGTAGAGTTTAAAGTTTATTGCGGTATTTCTCTGGCTTTGTAATGCTATATGTTGTGTTTTTAATTTTATGTTATTCTATGTGTACTAAAGTAATTTACATGCATGTATTAAGTAAATAAATTTTAATAGTTTAGTAGATATTCAAAAAAACTTGCGCTTGGATCATTATTACATAATAAATTTTGTATGGAATTAGCTGCGTAGGCTGCGGAAAGAAAAATGCAAAAATGTTCCAAAGTATGACAAAAATAAAAACTCAAAAATGTTTATTATTTTTATTTTATTTAAAAAAATACAAAAGTTACCCTACTCCTCATCCAAATCAAAGTCAGGTTCACCACAATAACCATCTATATCGTCTATTATTGCGTCGTCTCCCTTCAGTTTTTTATAGAAACCAATGCAATAATTTGGTATAAGATGGAATAACGATTTCAAATCGTTCAACTTCTTTTTGTTAATCAGTTTTCCTGAAGGCCATAATTCTTGCAAATCTTCTTCTACGACATCTAAATCAACACCTCTAAATTTCTTTTTAATATTCAGTTCTTTGTAGTCCGCCTTTTTTGTTATTAAAATTTCTTTTGTTTTGAGCCAGTTTACTTTGCTCTTATCATTGAATATTTTTCTATTAACTATGTATTTTCATTTCTAGAATTTGAGATCCAACAAAATCACGACATTCCATTTTATGCGCCTGTAAAGGGTTTCTGTTTTGGCATTGTTTCATAATGCTAATATAATCATCCACGGAGTATATCCTTTCATATTGCTTGAGTCGAGTTTCAATTTTAGCGAAATCGTTGTCATTTGGCAGGAAAGTGTGTCCTGATTCTAGGTAACGGAAGCTGATTGTCTCTAGAGTGGGGTGTCCACTTAATAAAGCCTTTAAAATCAAAACGATTTTTATATTCCTGTTTTGACCTCCGCAACAGTCACTCCACAAGATCAATTTTTTTACTGTAGGGGGTAGCACGCACTTAATATATTTTCTCAAACATGAACCCACTTCTTGGGCCCCTCTACCTGCCTCGCTTTCAGCCCAAACAAAACAATTCCCAACACCATTGGAAGCCGAGTGTATACCGCAGTTGTATACCCATAACTGCCTTTTGTAGAAAACGATATTGGTCGGTATTCTAGGTAACGGCAATGTTTTCTCCAAATCGTAAGTCAGACATTCAGTTTCTTCACAAGTTTTATCCTGTTCAAAATCTTCATTCATCTTCTTCCTTAAATCTTCGGCAATTTTTTGGTGCTCTTCTTTTTGTCTTTGGGCATTTGCTCTTTCAGTTGAGGTAGTAGAATTTTTCAATGTCATTTGATAAAGATCACATTTGTTACATGTGTCTTTCTTAAGGCTCTTGCACCTCAAATTGAATTTTTTTACGAAAACATGTCTAACAGTATTGAAGGACAGACATTTTTTATCTTTTCCAAATTCTTTTTCAAATTCTATTTTAAACAATTCGTATATTTTTGGTACCGTCATTCCTGGCTGCAAATATAAAGCATCACTGTTCTTTTCTCTACGATAATGTGATTCGTATTTTGGCAAACTTTTGATAACATCGATAATAAGCTCAATATGTCTTTGTGGCGTTTTATTCCATCCGCCTGCTTTTTCTCCCCTTCTATCTTTTATTTCTTTGTCATTGCGTTTTTTTCGAAGACTAACAGTAACTTTTTGAGGTGTTATTTGCAGCGTTCCACAAAACATGTCTCGACAAACAGGTATATTGCAAAGTATATACGTGCGAACAAATTCTCGAGGTTTCCTCTTCGACGGGGAACATAATGTAACATAACTTCGTTTCTTTTTGCTTTCTGTAATGTTAGATGCTATGTATAAAAGTTGAGCTGCGTATGATCCAACATGTACGAATTTACCAAATTCTCGTTCCCTATCTTCTTTTGAAATTAAATTAGCACAATCCTTTTTGCATGAAAATTTAAAATCTATGAATTTTTTAGATGGCACTTCCTTCTTTTTAGTTTGGTAAGGTAAATTTTTGTATTTCCTTTCTTTAATTTCCTGACGACTGTATTTTTGTTTGAGTTTTCTTCCTCTTTTTTTACGACCTTCAGTTTCGTTTTCTGGTACATTGTCTAAACTGCATACGATATCGTTAGCAATTTCTTGTCGGTAATTAATTTGTTTTTCCGCTTCTTTATTTCCTTCGGTGTTCTTTTCTGTTACACGTTCTATTTCTTCCATAACATCTTTGATTCCATCTTCAACATTGAGTCTCTCCGTTGATTTTCTTTTTTCAGTTGCCGTACTCGGAGAATGGATTAATGCCTCTGAAGCTTCGATCATTAATAACAACTAGATTCCCGATAAGCGCTTCAAAAACGGCCCGAAAAATAAGACCACAACCACTTTTGTGACCTTATTTCAAATTAGTTTAGGCCAATCATAGCCAACGGTTAAACGTCAACATGCCGCAGTGTGCGTTCAAAAACTGTACAAATAACCACCGAAATGCGAAGATTTTGGAAGGATTATCTTTTTTTCGGTAAGTATAAACAATTTAGTGTTTTTCTTAAAATAAAAACCGAATAAAATAGTAAATATAATTCAATTTAATCTTATTGGGATTGTTAGGCCAATGTTTGCCACAACGCACCAACTATTGTAACAAACATCGGCTGTTCTTGAACAGGGAATGCATGGAGTAGTAATTATTTTAATATTTTATTTTTGTTTGTAGATTTCCTAGCGACCCATTTCGTTGTGCAGAATGGGTATCCATTGTCGCGAAAGAAAGAGGAGAAGTCATATATAACCCATGTAAAAGTGTAGTCTAAGGGTTTATATGTCTATCTCACCAACATTCTTATTATTGTTACAAGAAAAATAAATGATTATGACTGCTTGTATATGAGTTTCATTGACAAATTATATTATATATTTACATTCAGGTAAATTATAATTATGTTCATTAATCATAACTGCACACACCCAAAAAAAAAAGATAATTTACAATAACCGTATAAAAAATATCTACACTTCGACTCCACTCATTCTATGTTCCAGCGGCGAGCCTCGGTCGTAAAAATGTAAAATTTAATGTGTTTTTTTGAGCGTTGTAAATCCGACTTAAAGTCATTCGCATAAGGTTTAATTTGTTATGGTATATTTTGGCCAGCTAGTAGTTTTGTGAATACACCTTTAAGTAATGGGTATAAGCTTGATTTTGCATTAATGTACGTTTCTTTTGACTAGAATTTTACAAACCTACTTGTGGACAGTTTTAAGTTCGTTTTTGTATGGGATTGTGTATCTAGTTGTTATTAATGATCAAAGCTCTGAAGTTATGATCCTTACTTCATCACAATCAGTGTCACTTTCTGAATCTGTGGTATCTTGTGCTATAAAATCTGGATCTCTTACGCTGTCATCACTGTTATATGTTAGTGTATCATTATCTCCTAATCTCGGTGATGTTGGTTCTTCAACTATTTGGTCTAATGCAATGTAAGTATCATTAGGAACACTCTTCATTATATGTGGAGTCAGAGGTGAATATGACGGCGGAGGAATTGACAAATTGGAAAGTAGCGTTGGACTAGTAACGCCGTCACTATCTGAAACATGAAAAATAAGTGGTTCTGACAATCAATTTTAATTTTCTTTACAATAATATAATATTAATCAGGATCGCTTTAACGCTTTATTACCATCTAAAATAATGAAATATACAAGATTATGTTCTGAACTTACTACATAAAAATAGATTTAGTGATTTTAATGTCAGTAATAGTACCTTCTAAACTCGGTGATGTTGATTCTTCAACTATTTGGTCTAATTCAATGTGCGTATCATTAGGAACGCTCTTCGATACATGTGGTGTCAGAGGTGAATATGACGGCGGAGGAATTGACAAATTGGAAAGTAGCATTGGACTACTAACGCCATCATTATCTGAAAGATTTACAATACAATCAAGATGTTGATTATTGTATTTTTAACTTTAGTCTAACAAACATTTTACTGTCCTTGTATTAATGATTACCTTACCTTCAGATATTGGATTTTGGAAAACTTCACCAGAAGCCATTTGGCTAACATTGATTGGCGATTCGTTAACTTCGGCTTCTTCATTATCACTCTCTAAAATAAAAGATGTTTCCCGATCTTTCAAGTTACGTACTTCGTTCGTGCAATCTGGCTGTAAACAAGAGCCTAATTCCTCGTCATCACTTGCCTCGATATATGTTTCTTGTCGACCTTGATTGTTGTTAACGTGCTGAACTACTGTGCATTCTGACCCCGAAACAGAGTTTATGACATCTTTTGGCTTAAAAGGGCATACCGTTTCCTCATCATTGCTATCGCTTGCCTCTACATATGTTTGCCTTTCATTAAAATGTAAATCTCTAGTTCGAGAAGAGTATTGTTTATTACATTTTGGTGAACTATCTTTAATACTACCAATCCCCTGAAGTGGATTTTCAGGGCACCGTTCAACAAAAGGGTCTTCACTAGGTTCTTCAAGCATCTCATTTGTCAAAATGTTGAACAATTCTTCCGTTTCTGGAGACATTTCTCTGATTGGCGATGACGTACAAGATTGTTGATTTTCGTCATCTGAAACAATAAGGAGCCGTCGTGTATATTTTTGTATCCCTGATAAGTACTTTACTCATTACGTTCTGCCTATTTAAATTATGTCGGGCCACGTGCAATATAGGGTCTCGTAAGAAATCGCGAAAAAACAAATCAGCTGTTTCACACATTTTGGTTAAGTAGGTATAAACATTTTGTATGAAACAGCTGATTTTTTTTTGCTAAAGAATACTGCATAAAACAATGTGGAAATAAGTAGATACCTAGTATTTATATGTGTACTTACCTAGCTTACTTTGAGCGGTTTGACGAGAGTTTTTATTGCAATAGTCTTTCTGAACCATCCTTATAATGTTATCACTCCTCTTACGTTTCTTTGAGAGATGTGAATAATTAAGAAGCGAACCGTCATCTTTTTTTCCTGGTAAAACAAGAAAGAATGCAAATAGGTGAAAAATAAGTAAGTACGGTCGACTGTAGTTAGATAGTAGGTAGGTTAGTTCCAAATAATTTGAAGCTCACCTTTATCTGTCTTTCTAGGTACCTACAAACTTAAGCAAGCCGGGCATAAAGCTTATTTAGTGGCCAAATGTACCTAAAAGTTCATCCGGAGATACGAAGATAATGTCACTCGCACGCAATTGTTATTGTAACAAAATATGAATAACTAACTAACTAACTTCTGTGGATTATGTACATAATCCACAGAAGTTACCTATGCAACAAAAACAATTTAAATTAATATGAGTAGGTACACAAACACAACGCGACCGTATAATATCTACGCGACATATTAAATTATTATTACCTATCTACAATAAATAATTACTTACCACCAACTTCTTTTTGCCCTGCATCTGTTCTTTTACGTACACTTTTCAATATTGAATCTTTTCTATTCATTTCTAGGTTTAAGACTAAACTTGTGTTAAAAAAACTCGAATCACCTACTTATAAACACAATTATTTAACCAATTCAATTACAATAAGATGCTACACTTGCATTTTTCTTTATTTTTACTACGTAACAATAATTTTATCACAACGTTTCAATAAACGAGATCAATACGAAATCACGAGGCTCGCTCCCCACTCCGCCCGCTGCAGCCGCACATGGCGCGGGTGGCGCGGGCGCGGGTGCGAGTAGGTAAGTACCTACCCACAACCTAATAATGTTTGCAATGAGGGCAATTTTTCGTTTTGAAAAATATTTAGTAACACAATAGTACTTACTTAACAATATTACTTAATTACTCAACAAATTTGCTATAAAATAATAATAAATTTATTGTGAAAACTGCGATGTGGATCCTTTTTGTTTATTAAGTTAAGAGTCCCTATCAATTTCGCTGTCTAAAAACAGAAAATTCCATTTTTTTCAGCGCAATTTTCTCAATATCCTTAAGTTATCTACTTTTTTTTTAAATGCACAGTTATTTATCATCTATTTATCTAGTAAGTCTACAAATTAAAATTTTGATAACTACTTAATATAAATTAAGAAAAATAAAAATCTAACACACGTTTTTACGTAAACACGAAACACCATGTTTTTCAATTGCTTTTTTAGCTTACTGGTAGCAAATAACAATCTGAAAAAAATCCCAAATATTGGGAACATAGTATATTAGTAAGTCTACAATTTATTTTTTAAAAGTTTAATGAATTAGTACTTGTAAAAAAATGTTGACTACGCTGAAAAACTCCAATAAAATCATGTGCAAAACCGTCGTCTATGTGTAAGAATTGATTGAAAATAACAATAAGTGTTAAATATTTTAAAATTTGAGGTGTTTATCTACCAAACTCAATTTTTATATTTTAATTTAGACTACTTATTTAATTGTAGTAAAATATTTAAATAATGCCTTATTGCCTTATAAACCGATGCGCTCGCTCGATGCATTCAGTCGCGCCCGAGGGCTTCTCGACGACGGACCTGTGTCGCCTGTGACGTTCGCCGCTCCCGACGTAACTAGCGAATCGCGCATGATTTTGTACTACGCCTGACCAGTTTTGAGACTAAGTATATTTATTTTTTTATTTGAATAGTGTGACTTATTAATGTTTTGTATTGTACTATTAGTAATATGGTGAATATATTTTTAGAAAATGGGTCGAAAAAGTGAACTTTATTATCATGGAAAAATCAAAGGTAAAAAGAATAAAGTTGAAAAAACACGAAAGGCACGTGCAGTTCTTAGGTAAATATGCAATTGCAATCACCTTAATTAAGAAAATTGTAATAATTTACTATTATTTATATAGTCTAAAAATATTTTAATTGTATTTGTAGAGAATTACATGGCAGAAATCTACCAAAAATCAAATATTACTTGGAACATCATCAATGAGCAAAAACACAAATAAAAACACACAAACAAGACAAATTATAAAGTAACAGTGTACTCATTGTTGAAAAGCCTAATAAATAAATAAGACAAAATGGCTCGCTATACTATACTCTCATGGTATGCGGTCTTATAGCGAGGCAAATACTACAGACCCCTTCGTTCTGTATTAGGTAAACAATAACACGTGTAATTCGTTTCAGACGTACCTTGTATACGCTGGTCACACTTTGTAATTTGCTTTTGCTATAGTGAATACTAGGTTAAGATGTTTTTATTTCAACGATATTTATTGTATTTAGGGGACCTAAACATAACATGTCATAATCACAATAAAATCCATCCAGTATTACGGAATCTTAGTAAAAACTATGGAGTACTAATAATAGCGGTTCCGGACCAAGATTATTTGTTCCCGCTTCATCGTACGCTTCAACGCACACTACGATTATCAGCTATAGTTCGAACGCACACAGACACATTGCGCTCCTATAATTACCTAATCTAGTAGCGCGCAGAAATTGATAGGGACTCTTAAAGTATAATATGGTTTTCATTTCAAAATTTCAAAAACGTTTCAAGCTCTGAGGTTCATTTTGTGTTAAATTTAAATGAACAAAACACGTAGCAAAGCATTATTGCAAAAAAGATTCATGTGACGTGGATGGTTTTTGTAAAACTTTAACAGATTTTTTTCACTGCGTTTAAAGTTTTACAAAAACGATCCACCTCACTTGAATCTTTTTTGGTTGATTTAGAAATATGCATAAATGATCTACAATAAGTTTGTCTACATGACCACATTATCCTAAAAAAATAAAATAAATTTCATGCAAAACATACAATTTTATTGCAGGTACAAAAAATTGCAATAAAAAATAGAAGGTTTAAATAAATACATGCCTACTTCATTCAAGTTTTCGTTATAAAATTAATATTCTGTTTACTTTATAGCCGAGATATTAATGATAATTTTATATTTAACCGTGAATCGTTTATTAAGAATAAAATTTTTCGTTTTTCTATATTTAAATAGATATTCATATCGTCTGAATCAGTAGGTATAGTTCTGTAGTTCCATGTTATTTGGAATTGAGTTAAAATGATTCAAGGTTATTGGAACATTTAAGCAGAATGATTTTTGTAATATTTTCCATATTGTATAAAAAGCATAATTGTTCCAAGTAGTTTGAATCATTATAGCAAAAAAAAAAAAATAACACATATCAGGGTAACCAAGAAAATGCAAAAATGATTCTAATAGCTTGAAACACTTATGCATTATAACAAATGATGTTCGCCATGACAGCTGTGGGTTGGACCATACCGATTTTCGTCAATTATTAACATAGAGTTCTGAGTCTTTGATATGTTAAAATATACCTTATTTGGAGTACATAGGTCACAAAAACTCGAAACTGTCGAGGTTGTGGGTTGGATCATTTTTGCATAAATCGGTCCAATTATAATCTTGCTTTTGATGAAGACGTGGCATTCTTCAATTCAATCCTCTCTGTAGTCAGACGACTAGACTTTGAAAAAAAAAATTTTTTTCGGAGTCAGGTTTTACAATTACTCGTAGGAATAAACCAAGATACCACCAGCCACCACCACCAGACCAGTTTAGTCCCATGTCAATCTACAAATATGGGGCCATCTACAAGCATTGGTCCATCTACAAGCATGGGTCCATCTACAAGTGCTGGTCTAGCCATGCCTAGTACTTCAAAAGTATCTCCTGTGAGTGCATCATCGTGCTCCACCGACAACTATGATACAGAAGACTCGTTTAATTTTGATTTCACAACACTTTAACGGACTTTAGATTTTTTTTTTACTTTTTTTGTGATTAAATGATGATGTAAAAAACCCCCGACTCAAACAAAAACCTCTAAAAACTAAAAAATAATATATATTGGCCCTTTAAGTTTAATATAAGTTGCAGGAAATATTTTGATCCAAGCGTCCTCACGTCGGGGGACGGCTAATGAAAATTAGAAGTTAAAAGCGGCTATGTTTTCTACAATAGCATGCATTCATTATTGCTGGGTTTAAGCCTCATCTGTTTGGCGTTTTCATTAGCCGTCCCCCGACGCGCGGCGTCCCCGACGTCCGCGCCGTTATCGGAAGGGACGCTACGTCGTTTCTGGAGGCGGTCACCAAGGTTCAAGTGGAATCGAACCGTCAATTGGTTCAGAGCCTGTTTTACTACGTCGGCCAACAACGCCGACGTCTCATCGACGCATATGGAAACGTTAACCCATGAGTCCGTTTACAACATAAATCTATGTTCGTTGAGAAGGCGCTAAACATAAAGGACTTTCCGAAGCATAGAAAGACGCGCGCGGCCGCTAGCGCTGCCCCGCAGCCTAATTGCGTAACATATTTTGATTGTTAAAGCCATTCCGAATTTAAGCCAACTGCAGTAGCAATCAATATTCATATTCGGAATTGTAGAACTTTATCTGATACAAACTGAGGCAAATTGTATAGAGGGGTACCAAATACCGGGCATTATTTGTTTCGTGAACGCGTTTCGTTTCATCATATATGAACTATTCGCTTCTGAATAATTTTGCTATAATTACATTTTGTATTGATTACAACTGATGGTCTACTACTGCTTATAAATAAAAATGTACAATGATGGCCGAAAAATGAAAAACCAATTTTATAATACACTTCTACCAAAAACTACCATAATTGAAATACGCAAGGAAACGTTTTATTTTTCACGTTTTAGTTATCTGTGGCCAACGATAAAATCGTAAAAAAGCAGAGTTGTCAAGTTAGTGGGATTTCCACTAAACTTGGGGTTTGAACACAGGGGTGGGGACAAAATTTTGCTTTTAGTGGCTGGTGGTTTTGTCTAGTGGTTAGACTAACTCAATTTGTAGAAAACAATACAATCAACTACTTAAACTTTGACTCGAATAATAACACGATAATGGCATGTTTTATTTTTTATTTAAACACTGTGAAAGTGAGAAATAAATCATAAAACTACTGACGTTTTACGATTTATTTCTTTCAATTGCGGAAACCACTGTGGATATGTACAGATGCCAGCACATCAACCTACACCTAACTGTCAAATTTTCCCAATCAACATTGAACCTTATGCTTTAGCGATAAAGTTGAAAATCTATTACAGAAATCTGACAGATTGTAGTAGGTTGATGTGCTGGCGTCTGTACGCTGAGTTGCGTGGAGATCGAGAAACAAAGTAATTTCGAAAAAAATCCCACGGCAACATTCTTCCGGGATAAGAAAACAATATCTAACAAACATCTTCATTAACTTCTTGAGTAAACTATTTTATGATATTATTGTATGATGATCTAAAAAATACTGTGAATAACTTATATTGTGTTAATTCTCAAATCTTAAAATGGACCTCCAAAACGGCGATCGAACATCGGTAATAAGAATAAGAATAGTTTTAAAAAATTGCGACTTCTAGTGGACTCGGGAGAAAATTTGGCAACACTGACACTGAGTAATATAAAAAAACAAAAGTTAATATGAAAATAGGAAACTTTTAAACCATAATAATCTTTGTTTGGTTTTACCTTAAATATTGTTTCAATTAATAGTTGTTTTATGTTTTTTAACATACAAAATTATATTTACTATTCTCATACAGAAACATGGGCCTATGTTAAATAGTTCGGAAAAAATTTCTTGTGGTTTGCTGTAGAAGGAATACGTTTGCAAAATTCTCTGATAGAGGACAAGAAGGTTTTCGCTGGCGGCTGCACCAAGACTTAGGCTGTTTTGCTCGATAGCGAAAAGTACCTAAGTCTGTCTAAGTCAATATAATCCTACAAGTAAGTACCTACCTAACCTAATATATTTACGAAAAAGTTGTTCGTATCTCATTAGATTATTGTAGTTCGTGTAGGTAAGTAGGTACTTATCTTTGATACCGATGATCATCAAAGATAGACCTATATTAGCTTTGGACCTCCCTGGACATGGGTTTTCGTCGTACGACTTCCGGTACACATACACAATTATGATTAAACTTGGGGGTCTTACCTTTCGCAATCATAGCTAAAATACTCAATAATTTAATGATAACTGCCCCACGTACCTACACATAATAGTTATAACAACTTAATTCGAGATCTTTGAGAATTCAAAATAAAGCTTAACCGTACGAGGATTTCAATATGTTTTTAATTTTCAGTTATGACTTACAACAAATGGGACTGACCGAGGGCGAGGATGATTTTGTATATAAAAAGAGCACTTCAACTGGGACAAAGTGTCCTTACTTTCTCACTCTATGGGAGCTATCGCTGGCTGCGCTAAGACAGGCTGTTTTGCTCAAATAGCGAAAAGTCAATATCTTCATCACTACAAGTAAGTAACCCAGTATATTTAGGAAAATTTTGTCAAAGCCAAATCATTTATTTCAAATAGGCACATTAAATGCATTTTGGATGTCAAATGTTGTTTGTATCATACACATCATACTGACAATCATTCCTTTGTTGTATAGATAAGCAACTTATTTAGCTTAGCTTAGTTAGCTATTTGTTGTGGTTAGAATAATTATCACAGTATGTCCGTTAACCTCCATTGTAACAACTGAAATTATTAATATTGATGTTTGTACATAAGTATTTATTGAAACAAATTATAATAACCATTAATCAAATAACAACTAAGTACAAAACATTAATCATAATATTTTTGCAGACGGTGCTAAGAGCTGAAAATACAAGAATGGACCACTGCCCTACTAACATCAATCTAGTTGACAAACAATGGATTTTCTTACAAAGAATGGAAAACCTATCTGCCGTATTAATAATTAAAGGTAAGCTGTTTGACACAATTAAGGATCAAGCAGCAACCCACATAATAATTATTATGATTATATTTATCATCATATATTTTATGTATACATAACTAATGTTTACCATTCAAATTTAGTGTTATGTTAAATAAAAATGTTTGGAAACTGAAAAACTGGCCCTAAACAAAGAAGAAATTAAACAATGCACAACATGACAAGGCCTATGGCTTTTGTTCAGCCATGGGCTGATGAAGGACTAGTTGATATGCCTAGTTTGCCACATTACATAGTTTAAGTACTTTATTTGAGTAGAAAATAATTTGATTTTGTTTTAACACTGCAGGATAATTCTCGGGGTGTTTCACCTACGAAGACATGGAAGGGAGCATGATTGACGTTGCCCATTACTGTTCGCTTCGGCCACTGCTACTGCTGCTCAGCAACTACTTCAGTTTAACTCAAGATTGTTAAGAAAAGCTAATCATTGTATTTTAGAAAACTGTTGAATCTTCAGTCTTGCAAGACAAGGATATAAACATATGTATCTATGGTGTAAATTGATAACAGTGTAAGCTTTAATATAAAATGTTTTAATTATGAACTGTAAAGGTACAAATAAAAATAACTTGTTATGAAAAATGTAAGAATAAATTCAATACTTACTTAACCTTTTTTTTAATAAAGACAAGTGATTATTATAGTGATACTAATTAGAAAATAGTGGTGTTTAGCTAAATTATCTGTCATTCATTGGGTGTAGGTAAATAGAAAGACATAATATATGGTAAACAAAAAAAAGTGGTTTTATTTAAATATTATTACAACCTTAACTGACAATAGTATTTCTTCACATTTAACATGAAAAATTTGGACATGCGGCAAGAATAAATTGGAACGAATATGTTGTATGGATTGGTTGAATTTGGCATCTGAAGTCTTCTCTTGAAAGTCATCATGGATAATTTATATACTGCTTTGTAATGCTTGCTGTGAGAGAAAGTATTTTTCTTCTTGAATAATGTGGTTGAGTCTGACAACTGAAAGATAAAAAAAAGAATTTAAGTAAATCCTCACTATAATATTACAACCATCCACAAAGGCCTCTCCCCTTAAACACTTCAATGCAAAATCTATGAACATATTATTAGAACAGCTATATACTGCTATAAACAACAGTTAGGTGCCTACAATTCTATTGATGGAGGAAGTATACTTGACTAAAAAGTACCCACACAAAAATACTTTATAATAAATTAATTTTAATTATTAGGTAATAGATAAAAAAGAGGATGGGCCTATGATATTTAGCTATTACACACAGACGTATAAAGCTTTATATGTCTGTGCTATTACATTACATACATATTACATACATTTCTACTACATAGGCATTTTAAATTGAATAATTGACTTGGATAATTATTCTTACTAATAATATTAACAATAGGTAATTGAAAACTTAGATATATTTTCAGTTGCCTACCTACTTTCTTTAATTTAGTTTGTTGTAAATTTGCTGAGTAAATATTCATCCCCTCGCCTTTTAGGAAGCCTTATTAAGGTGCCTTAGGTATCTATACTGTGTATTCACCAGTTAGCTACCTAACAAACAATATGTGTGTAACATTTGTTTTTAAAATTCAAATAATTTATTGTGGATTGTAGGTTCATAAGATGTGTTAGTTACAGGTAAGTCTGCTATGTCCCGCCATTGAGGCATACAAAATTCATATATGTTCGGTACATAGTTAAAATACAGTACATCAAATTGTCATGCCATTGATTTAGATTAAATTAGTATAATATTTATGTCAAATTACAAATTAGTCATGTTACAAAATAGTATGATTCAATGTATTGTCATTTAGAAATTCTCTTAGAGTAATTACATAATAACATTTTACTTATTAATAATTTGTGTAGTTTTTTTTTAAGGTATTTATATACAGGGTTATTGGAAAAACATTAACAACCTCTTAAGAGGTCATTGCACTTATCATTATGAACAACTTTTCGTATAACTCCTCAAAATGTAGGGAACAGCTGATTTTTTTTCGCGATTTCAGGTTTGGTCCCAAACTTAAAGGAGTGCAATGACCTCTTAAGAGGTTGTTGATGTTTTTCCAATAACCCTGTATATCGCTCATAGGTCTGAGAAAAGGTGGAAGATTATTATAGATATGTGGGACTATACAAAACATGCTTTGGTGCAAAAGTTTTGTTTTACTGGCTATGGTGCACAGCTTGTCTTTCGTGTCTGGCCCTAGTGCAAAATTCGAATAAGTTTGGATTGATTTTATGAACATTAACAGTTTACTATGGAGAGTTCATATTTTTTAATTTGTAAAATGTGGTCTGCATGAATCCACTTGGTATATTGCACATCAATCTAATACATTTTCGAGCTCTAGAAGCACACTTTTTCCACAGACTTGCCCCAGAATATGATGCCGTAGTGTATGATTGAAGCAACATCTCCATGACAGGCAGATAGTAGTGCAGGCTGACTGACAGTGTTCCTTAATCTAAAGAGCATAAGAGCTCTAAGTCTTTTGAAAACTTGCTCTTTAAGTGACTTCCAATTTACTTTGCTATCAAGCTATCAATATTATAGATAGTTACCTATAGAGATAGATTGTTGCTGTGCATAGGAAACAACATATAAGATACAAAGGTGGTTATATCTGTGATGGGCACATTCAATGTTCAACACATAAAAAGTAAATAATACTGACATTACCTTGAACAGACAATGATGTGGATATAAGTAGGTCTATGTATGGTGTGTATGTTCGTCGACGTCCTTAGGTACATAACCCATTGATTTCTATTGCTTCAAAGTGTGCTTTTTATTCTTCCTCTTTACCTACTGATTGCGTTTCCAATGAAGTAAAAGCCATACTGTGTTGCTAAGCTTCTGACATAAGTTAACGTTTGTTATGGTACCTACGAGGTACGAATTAGTATTTCGTTAAAATGCCACCAATATGCCTCGTTTCTGAAATATCATAATATGTATCTTTAATTTAGATGGTAAGCACTTGTAACAGAAGAAAACTTTTACAAATATTTTAATAAATTCACATCACCGGCTCGATTTTTAAAATAGGTACCACTGATATTGAAGCATTGAGGTTTTACACAAAATCACATCCACAATTTATCAGGAAGACTACCACTTACATTTTTTCGAAATAATTATGGAGATTACGCGTTTATATCCTAAAATATGTAGAACGGAAAATGATTCCAACGAGTAAGGTCGCCTTCCGTTTCAAACCAATTTATAGTTGGTTTCATTTGACGTTTCAAGCAGATAATCGCTTGTCATTTTGGTTACACAATACGAAATATTGACGTTTGCCCAGTTTTTCTTAGGATGTCGTTCACTCTTTAACGTTCCAAACCAACTCGATTGGTTTAACATTAAAGTAGAGTTACGCAATTCGAAAATCATAAATTGATTGCAATTCTGATGCAATTTAAGGCCACTGATCAGAATCATTTGTCGAAAATGTGTTACGCAATTAGGCTGCCGGCCTGCGTCGCCCACGCCGCCCGCGCGCGCTTTCGCATCTCGGCCTCCGCGAGACCGCGACCGCGACGAGTGCGCCGGCAGACATACCTACTGCGTCGACGAGCGCTATGCGTAGTGCTTAGCCCCTGCCGACTGTGGTAAACAATAGCAAAAACTCGTCTGGAGAATGGAAATGGTTATTTTGTGTTTATTGCCGTGAAGTCGGACATACTCGCAACTCTTGCAAAAATATTAAAGATATAACCGATAAAAGTTCAGTGAAGTGTTGTGGTTGTGGAGCTAACGGTGTCATACAATCTAATTGCCCTAAATATCCGTATATAGTGTAAATAGTACTAAGGAATCATTTTCTGTTCTCTATATTAACATGTTAGACCACAATAAGATTTTTGATAACACTGATAGCCGTAATGTTGTTTTACACAATTATTGTTTGAAGTGTAACTATGTCAGTAGGTAGGACCTACTTATGCAAACAGCAACCAATCCACACACATGCCAAAATCAAGATGAGATATAGAAAGTTTAAAAAATGCAACTTCTATTGACCCTGTAAAGATCAAAATGATCTGACAATTTTAACAGAACAAAACATTTCTATGACAAGGATATCAACCCATGTAACATTGTTGTTCAATAAACTAACAAGATCCACGTCCCATGGTAACCTGACAATCTAAAAAATCGTTGAAAGGTTTATTTTTCATACCACATGTTTCCTTTTAAAATATTTTTTAAACAATTATGTAGAACCAGGCGGGTTGGTTCTTGTTTGCATAATATTAAAAATGGCAAAATCCTATATTTTTACAAAGACTTGAATTACATGGTTCCGTGTTGATATAACTCTATTTTCAACATCTAAGAAGTCTTTGATTCTGTGTTGTTTAATAAACTACTTAATAAAAGTATTTAGACCTATTGGAATAAACCCACACAATGACAGTTTTGAAAAAAAGCAGTTTTTGTCAAAATTTTGTGTAGGCACGATAATAGTTGAATTGTATTGTAATATTGTATTCACAGTATGTAGAGTCCGGGAGAGTTGAACCACTTTATATTAAAATATCATAATTACTTGTTTACTGGGTTTAGAGAATCGATTATACACTTATGCGATGCCTTACTTTAGTAGGTACATTTGTGCTTAATTGTATTGCTAATAAATGCGCAGGTAAAATTTTATTGGCATTTTACAAAAAAATGAGAAATGAGTCAAGTCTCCCCACCTGCAGGGACACTTGAACCGGGGTATGGGGAGAGTTGACCATATTATTTATGTGGAAAATAAAAATCATTTTCAGCTTCAATCATAGTTTTATATATCTTATCTTATACAATAATTAACTTGTTTTTAATACTGCCATCAAAGAAAATGTAATTAACATAACATTTTTTTGTAAAATTGTTCGAAAATAAACAAAATCACAATAATAACTTTTTATATAAACTATTAAAAATAATTAAACTTTAGCAATGTTTTTTAATATTAACTTTTTATTATAACATTTGGTATAATTTACCAGTCTTAATATGTGAGTGGTTGACCAAAAAGGGACCTGGAGGGATTGGAAACCGTTATTTATTTATTTTAATTTTTTTAATCTGTGGTCTTTTAGCTTTGTTTTGGTCTAACCAGAATATTTTTAGGTGCCGTAGTGTTTTTTTTATGATTTTTTTTGTGAGCCGAGGCAGTTTTGGAAAAATTAGTTTTTGTGATGTCAGACGCACATAAAGACAAGAAACTGACACTAAATAAGTCGCCAATAACGTAGTAACCGCAAACACGTGTTGACACTCACTAACGAAGTCGCATACTGACATAAAACATGCCGCAACTTGTTTCTGCACGAAATTTCAAACGCGATTTACTCGAAATCAATTATTTTCCCTTGAGGTCCCTTTTTGGTCAACCACTCACATATAGTTTTAAATTATATCTTCCTCCGAAATATACCCAAACATTCATACTGATAACATTATTATTAATCTTTGTAATAATCAGTCTTTATTAACTTTTATTAAAACTATTAACTATCTTCTAATCAATCTTTGACCAGTCTCAAAATTATTTTTATTAAAACTATTAATATTAACTTCTAATCTATCTTCTTCTTCTATTAATTCTTAAAATTATTTTCAATCAAATAGGCATTTTTAATATTGCACAGAAAACTATTTGTCATCACATTCGTAACAAATGAAATCATCGATTTCTTCTGTAAGCCCTACACATAACTCATGAACATATCTACCACATAAAAGACAAAGACGCATAGTCATAACATCTTCCGTTTGACAAACGAAGCAGTACCAACGATCTTCCATGACAGGATTCTCTCCAAAATTATCATCAGAGGAACTATCAGCATACGGCACAATATCTTCATTATCAGATTCCGTGTCGCTGTCATATCTCTTATTTTTTTTACTTTTTATTATGGTTTTATTTGGTTTAGTTTTTTTATGGACGGATTGACTTTTGTTATCTTTTTTTCCTTTAGTTTTTCCGTGAGTCTTCTTAGTTTTTTTATTAGAACAGTTTCCGACACCTTCAGTGTTACTTATCTCAATACTCTCTTTTTAACAGTTCTCAACTTTTCTCTTTCTATCACATCATTAAATAGAGTTTTCTTGCTCTTTTCATTTGACTTCGTATGACTGTCATTATTAGGGTTGCATATATTCTTCGTCGGGGTTACAGTAAGACTTTCAATGTAGCAAGTTTCTTTATCTGGTGTCATTGTTAATATTTTAGTTTTGCCTGGCTGACGACCTCGCCGACCTGTCTTTCTAGGAGCTGCTTTCGGAAATGGTCTCAAGTTTTCTGGAGTAATTAATATGTTACAATCTTTTGAAGTAGACGGGATCGATGGAGAAGTGCATATTTCCAGGTTATGGTGTTGTATAGGTGCCATGAATGCAGTAGAAGAGCATTGTAAATTAATATTGTCATGTTTGTTTGGACTCAATGGGTCACCTTGAAATGATTCGAAAGATATTTCCTTTTGTGATGGCACAGACGATGCTCGTTTTCTCGTGCAGTTCACTGGCGATGTTGTGAATGTTTCCTGTTTCTTTAAATTTTGTTTTGGCTCCGAACTAGCTCGACTGAATCTGGCACCTGTTATAGTATTGTATGATTTTGAACCATTTAGGCTTTCATAAGCATTATATGGAACATTTTGCACAGATATTATTTTCGATTCCAAGAATACTAGGAGATCCTGGCATAGAAGTTGATAACTCATTTACAGAACTGTTATCAATATTACTCAGACTATTTTCAGGTTCTTGTGGAAAATCAATCGTAATCGTAGCGTTCTGTCCAAGCTGAGACGATCCCTCAAGTTCAGTGGCAAATTCAATCCGAGTTTCTAGACGCACTCCTGTTAATGCTTGATCTTGAGGTAAATCTCTGTCTGTGACAGCAGAACACATAAAATCGTTGTCATTAAAAAATTCTGGGTTAAATGGATGAATGCCAGTTTTTTGGAACCCGCTTAAGATGTTACTTTGGGTGAATGCTTGAGACATAATCGTCTTAATAAATCCTGGAATATTGTAAATTGTGATGGTCTTGCCTGGATGGGATAACATCCAGTTGCTCATAGCTGTATTATATCGAGATTTAAATGAGGAATATACGGAAACATCAAGGGGCTGTAATTTATTGCTACAGTGTGGAGGAAGTGTTAACAGCGTAATTCCATTATCCCTGGCAAAATTAATTGACTCCACACTTACATGACTCTCATGGTTATCTAGTATTAAGAGCACGCGATTGGTCGTGGAGGCACGAGAATATTTTACGAAATGTCTAAGGAATTTCACGAAACTCTTAGTAGTCATCCAACCGCTTGAATGAGCATCTCCATCTGACCCTTCTGGTCCTTCAGACACAAAATGGTCTTGATACCTAACCCTTGGAAAAATGAAGAAGGGAGGTATCACGTTTCCAATCGCATTAACAGCAAAACAAAGGGTTACAGTAGTTCCTCTTTCCGCAGATGTAACTTGTCCAACTTGTTTTGACTTTTTATTAGCTATCACTTTTGGACAGTTTTGTACGGTTGTGCATCCAGTCTCGTCACAATTATAAATATTGTGAGCCTCAAACTTATATCTCTCAAGAACTGTCCTAAAATTTGTGAAAAAATCTTCCACATTTTTTTTATTAAAGCTGGTGGACCGAGACAAGCTGGTGGCTTCGGGGGTTCTTAAACTTATTTCTGGATTTCGGGAAAGGAAACATCGAAACCAATCTTTCCCAGCGGAGTTATTCCTCGTCCAGCTATCAGGAAATTTCTTTGAATTTACTGTCGCATATTCAAATGCCAACTGCATTGCTTGTTTTCTTGTCAAACCATAATGCATTTTACTGCATGTCAACAAATAATTGACAAGAAGCTTTTCCTCAGCTGTTGTAAATACCTGTGATGCTTTGTATTGACTGTTTTTTTCTTCAAATTTATGAATTTTATCTTCATTTAATTTATACCGTCTCAAAGTACTTCTATCTATGCCATATTTATTTGAAGTTTGTCTAATAGAAGCGCCTCCCTTAATTTCATCTATGGCATTTTGCAACTCCACTTTTGTGTGTTTTTTTCGTTTGCGTGCATTTTCAGGAGGCTTGTATTGAAAAGGCATCATACAAGTTGGCACTGCAAATACAATAAATAATATTAAGACCGAAAAAAAACAATTAAACAAAATTAAGTATAATTTCCCGGGACAGGGAGACATGAACCACTGAGCAAGTCTCCCGCAACCACCCTGGTGCAACTCTCCCGCTCACACTAATTCCCCATTTAGGTTATGACAAAGACAAACCTCCGATCGTAGAGAAAAAACACTTAGCACACGTCAAACTACATTTGTCTGGCAATATAATAATAGCAACACACAATACGTACCTCAATAAATACGACAGCAATCACAAAACTACTTAAAACAGAAAAATATACTCCGCAGCAACAAAAACACGTTTTACATTGTCATTGACAAACAACACTGCTAAGATGCAAAATCGCTGCATACTTGTTATTGGCCTCTTGCGTGCGACCAATGAACGCTTTGACGTTTCGTTCGCGCTAAATTTAAATACAATTTTGAAAGGTGGCTCAACTCTCCCACCTGGGCAAGTCTCCCGGTTTTCCCCTACAGTATAATTTGTTCTATGTATACAAGTATAATATTGAAGAACATCATTAACATTTAAATAGTAATAAAAAAAGAAACTCTTTAAAAAATAATACATGAAACTTTCTCTCCGTCTATTGTTTTCTTTCTATTAATTATAAATTCTTTTCTAAGTTCAATGATGACAAGATATCTTAAGAGCCAACACTTCGCGAGCTCGAACTCGAAGGTGGGCGTGGCCAAAAAGCACGCTGTCTCACCCGGCATCGTGTCTGACAGAGATAGTATCAGTGAAGAGCAGTTAGACGATAGTCTACACACACAACATCTAGTTCACACTCACAAACACCGCACCGTTCCGAACTGAAACGACACGTTAGACGATGCACACATGCACAATAACGCTAGTGTTTACATTCTCTTTGACATGCACCGCCATTCATCGCTCCACCTCCACACAACAAACAGTCATCGCTCGCCCGACGCGCAGCGCCGTCGGTCGGGCGAGTGATATTATTACCTACTGTTTATGTCGTACCTATTAGATAATAATAAAATTGTAATTATTAATGTGACTCAGGCTGGCTGGACAAATCTTCAAAATTGCTCGCAATTAACTAGGTCAATAGGGCACTTTATGTGACGGCTAAACACCCTTATTTCAGAATTTGTAACGCTACAGAATCTTAGATAATCGATCGAAAACGTGTCCAGCCAGCTTGAAAAACCACTTTTCGCTGGTCTCTCAATCTCGGTAACGGAAGTGATTTTGACGACTTTTTGCATATCAACGGGCGTTACATAAAATTGTAACAGGCATCGAGCTAAAAGTTTTGTGGTACGTACAGCGGTTTAGTAGAAAAATGCAAAAATCTGTGTCCAGCCAGCTTGAATTTACGTATAAAACTTTTGGCTGGCACTTCCGAATCTCAATAACGGGAGCGTTTTCGAATATGGTTACTTTACTAACATTTAGTAACGCAATGTGTAACAGTAATAACGTTTGATTTATGGCGTCACATGTAAGGGTTTACGAGAAATCAATAAAAACTTAATGTCCAGCCAGCCTGAAATCAAGCTGGCTGGACACATGTATCTCCGCTGCCTGATGATCTACGACCTTCGAAATGTGTTCAAAATTTTGTACCGGGGACGATAATGATAACCTGAATTTGTAACGGAGAAACTTTGCGTAGTTTCAAAGATATTGATCATTAAAATGTTTTCATATAAACACTGCAGTAGGGTTACCAATCTTGTAGGTTTTATGTAGGACTAAGTGTATTTTAAGGTGTTTTCTTTAATGGACGAAAATCCGTGTATTGGTGATACTAATACGAACAACTGTAGTTCACAGTCTGATCTCAGTGTCCATCCGTCAAAAATACCTCTAGTTTCCCTCATTGAGATAGGAAAAACATGGAGACGCCGCGTTATTCTATACATACATATACTTATACAAATATGAGTGAAATATGATTCAGAATCTGAAATATCGTTATGTCTCATTCTTTCTAATGAGATATTTTTATTTGATAAAAGAGACAACAATATATTTGTTGTTGCTCATTATGGCAATATTTTGTCGTGACGTAGTAATAGTTGTAGGTAAGTGCCATAGCAGCCATATTATGCGACGAGTTTCGTGGTAGTTTTGCTGTCAAATGGTTGTTTATTTTTTGTATTATTGAGGATTGCGAGAAAATTACGAGGATTTTACCTGTTAAAACTGCATGTAAATATTGGAAAACAGAAATTCTACATGCCTGTGTGTTGTATTGTGAAGTGTGGTGCAAGAAAGAATGAAAATCAACCTCAATTGTCTTTGCACAGGTTAGTAGCCGGTTTTCATGCATTAATACATACAATAATACACATTCGATGATACAATTGTAACGTGATCGTGAATTTATGGCTAAAGTATTGATATTTGGGTTCATTTCTGTATAACAGGCCTTTCTATTGTATTTGTTAATTCGTTCGTTTGTTTACAATAATATGTCATAGTCGACTAGTGTTGTACCGTTGCCGACTTGGCGTAATAGTTTCCGAAACTGGGGGTCTACTCCCTAAGCACGAAGTCCGTCGCTTCGGGCTTCGTTACGGGCGTTTCCTACTCCCTATGACCTACGAACGGATGAATCGTTCGGGGTCCGAGCGAAGAATGAATGACAACGCGATTTGACTGTTGTCCCTACTCCCGATGTGTTTTTGTCCGTCCGAACAGTTGAACATGACACTGGTTTTGACGGATACTTACGTCAGTTGATACGACATCAAAATAGTTCTCGTGCTATCGACGAAAGTTACTAAAATAAAATAATTTCAAACTATGGCTGCTTTTTTATTGATTGAAGAAGCTTTACAGGAAGAGCGGAGGCAACGTCGATATTATTTACGCCAAAACTTTAGGTTGGCGAGTATTCCCGACGTTGAGTTCATAGGGAACTATAGGCTCACTCGGGAGTTATTCGAAGACGTATGTGCGGATTTAATACCTCTTTTGCTTCAACACATACGCCGAAGTGGTGTTGATCCAAGAATGAAAGTAAGTTTCTGCAACTTATTGAGCTGTATTACCAATCCGTCCCACCCTTTTACTGTGGTCTTTGTTTACTTTTGGATCCTCACTCTTTGCCACTGCTCGACGGACTCAGTGCAACTTCCCATTGAGTTAAGGGAGTTGCACAGGTTTTCCCACAGCCATTTTGAGCGAACTCTCCCGTCGGCACCCCTCAATAATCCGCGAGCCAATTCTTTGTTCTCACCCATAAAATCGAGAAGGGCCTCAATTTGCCAGTGAGTTGCTGCAGCGGTTGGGGACATTTTACACAATTAACCATGGAATGGAAAGCTAATTAGAATACAGAAAACTTCCCGGCTGACAAAGTATATGAACTTTTTAAAGTCACTTCTTTAAATGCATAGCATCAACATCGTACCTACTATAGCCATAGAAAAACCCGTGCTATACTTTGACATTTCATTTGAAAATTTCCTTCAAAAAGTAAACAGGCAAAGGTATCAACAGGATGATGCCGGTTTCCGGACAAAAATGGCAAAAATAATTCAATTCTATATTTAAGACATCATAAAAAGTATATTTTAAAATATGTTGTCAATTTCTAACGACAAAAGTATTAATTTTTGTTTAATAAGCTAAAAAACTACAAAATAAGTAAACCGGTAATCGACCGGTAAAATAACGCAACTCTATCGCCATGCGTCCTTCGTTCACGAATATTGTCTATGATTCCGTTTGAAACTGATGAATCCGAAATCGTTAGGGAGTAGGGTTCAGTCCGACGTATCGGGCTACTGTCGGACGGGCCGTTCACTTCGTTGACGGACTTAGGGAGTAGACCCCCTAGTTCCTCCGCTGAAACGATATCGGTATATTCTGCGATGTTAACATAAATAATCCTGCGTCTTATTCAGTCCGAGTGACCTTGCTAGGTCCGGCCTGTGGTTCACACTTCACAGCACCAAAATCAAAATATTTCACATAAACCTACATGGACACTTTTATGAAACGTCAGAAGCTAGGTGCACGGTTTTGTTAAAAGTACTGTTTAGACTTTTATAAGCATTTAGTAGTAAGTTAAAAAAAAAAAAACAATTTTATTTATTTTTATAGATAACAGAAAGTAAGATAACCTACTTACATACTCATCTTTTTTTCTGTTACAATTACAACGGACTTTAAGTACATAATCTTAGGTATGACCCAACGTGATAACTAGTAAGACTCGTATTTAGTATCGATACTCGTTATAGTAACACCTATGTTCCTTGATAGACACAACCCTAGCAATGGCAGCCATTTTATGAGACAATACGAGTTGTAGGTATGCACCCTTTTTTTGTAGGTATTTCCAGTCCATACTTATCTATGTCAATGGTTTCCCTTCATTTTGACAAGTTTTTGACATTTGTTTGTCGCCGAGATGAGACTGTGACTAGATTTTGAACGTTTTAAATTACGAGAATTGGCCTTCAGGTATTGTGTCACCCCAAATAGACCACATGTCTTTACTTTTTAGGATAAGGTTTTGATCAACGTTCTTAATACCGTGTTCTGCCGGTGTACCTAATACTTAAATAAATAAAACAGGGCGCATACATCCAACTAACGACACAAATCGTAAAAACTAACAACTTTCGCAAAAAAACATTGTAATTCACGTTAGTTACCAAGGACACATTACTTTTTAAAACAACAGTTGTATAAAAAGACAGTACTTATCTGAAAGTTTATAACGGTCAGTTACACACAAGTCACACACACAGATTACACACAAAGCAAGTCTCATCATGGCCGCGTTCCGAATCGCACTCATGAGCGCTAAAATCGCTCTTGCTGGTAATTCATAGAAATGGGTTAGTAGTGATTGAATGTTATGAAGTTGCAGCTGGGTATTGTTTATTTAATTATCAGAATAATAATTAAATAAACAATATCGATTTCAAAATTTGAAATCAATAAATTGCGTAAAAAATGTAGTTAAACAAACGTCGGGGGACAAAATAACTGTGAACGGAATGTAATACTTACTTCCATGACAGCTGATGATGGTGTCTCTATCTATTGCTTAAAGTTGGTACTACTAGGACAACTGGTGGAATCTTAACTCTTATTTATGTTGTCTACCGCAGATTAATTAATAGTTGTCTTACTCTGATTAGTGATGACACTTCGAAAAGTACATACAATGCCGACTGTAGAGTTTAGTTCTCATTTTCAGTTACCTAAGATAATGAACTAAACGCGAAATACAAGTGGGCTCTCTTTTGCAGCGCTGGTAGTCAATTATTATTTTGAATTAACACATACTTACGCTTTTTACTGCAGGAAAACCTTTTATTCCCACGGGAAAATCAAATACAAAGCAGGCGTGGCTGCTACCGGCCGATTCGTCGATTAAAAAGAAATCCTTTATTTATGTAAAAATTATGGTCACCTCACAATATTAATGGCAGTTTGTATGGGAAAATTTAAATGATCAATATCTTTGAAACTACGCAAAGTTTCTCCGTTACAAATTCAGGTTATCATTATCGTCCCCGGTACAAAATTTTGAACACATTTCGAAGGTCGTAGATCATCAGGCAGCGGAGATACATGTGTCCAGCCAGCTTGATTTCAGGCTGGCTGGACATTAAGTTTTTATTGATTTCTCGTAAACCCTTACATGTGACGCCATAAATCAAACGTTATTACTGTTACACATTGCGTTACTAAATGTTAGTAAAGTAACCATATTCGAAAACGCTCCCGTTATTGAGATTCGGAAGTGCCAGCCAAAAGTTTTATACGTAAATTCAAGCTGGCTGGACACAGATTTTTGCATTTTTCTACTAAACCGCTGTACGTACCACAAAACTTTTAGCTCGATGCCTGTTACAATTTTATGTAACGCCCGTTGATATGCAAAAAGTCGTCAAAATCACTTCCGTTACCAAGATTGAGAGACCAGCGAAAAGTGGTTTTTCAAGCTGGCTGGACACGTTTTCGATCGATTATCTAAGATTCTGTAGCGTTACAAATTCTGAAATAAGGGTGTTTAGCCGTCACATAAAGTGCCCTATTGACCTAGTTAAATGCGAGCAATTTTGAAGATTTGTCCAGCCAGCCTGAGTCACATAATTATTATCATTATAGTTGACTACCTATATTGTTTTCAAAATTATTTACCTGTCTTATTTTTTTTATCAATACCCAAAATATTAGGTACCTAAACAATCTTGATTCTTGAGTTTGACACATAATTATTTTTATCTAAATAAACCGTTTAAAAATCTAGTGTTTTTTACAAACGAATTTATAATAATTTGAGTAAGTTCTAGAGTTTTATGAATTTCATGACAAG
Organism: Hydraecia micacea; assembly: GCA_914767645.1. Taxonomy (NCBI): domain Eukaryota; kingdom Metazoa; phylum Arthropoda; class Insecta; order Lepidoptera; family Noctuidae; genus Hydraecia; species Hydraecia micacea. The sequence goes on along the minus strand of OU611775.1, from coordinate 25,994,740 downwards.
TAACACGGACAACGTAGTACCTACATAGATACCTACTCGCAGACGTACGCTAAGGTAGGTAGGTACTTACCTACATTTTAGTGCCCACGACACAAGACGGTTTGTTATTTTTGGTGGGGTAAGTAATTATAACAGTAGGTACCTAGTTACCTACTAGAGAGAGCAGTGGTGGCCCAGTGGTATCGGCCGCGACTTACGAGTTGTAGGTCGTATGTTCGAATCCAGACAGGAGCTTTACTTTGTGTAAATTGTTTCATCAACACTGCTCTCAAAAATGGTGAAGGAAAACATCGTGAGGAAATCGGCATGTCCTAGAACCAAAAATTCGAAGACATGTGACATCTACCAACCCGCACGGGGCCCGCGTGGTGGATTACGGCCCACTCCCTCTCACAGAAAGGAGGCCTTGTGTCCCAGCAGTGGGAACATTATACGCTGATTATGTATGTATTATGTACCTACTAGGTATGCAGATAAGTATAATAATATTCTATTGGGTAAACTATGATAATCCCACATGATGTTATGTTCATTTATTACGTAAGACGATTTGAGGGGGGAGGGGGTTATAACAAGTCTTATTTTTTCTTACGTGGGGGTGAGAGGGGTCTAGACTGTTCTTAGTAGATCACAAAAGTAAACAAAAATTATAAGTTTTTCATTTTTTGCTAGGTACTTTTCTATGCAATTTTGGTAGATACTGATCTTACGTAAGATTAAAAAGGGGGGAGGGGGTTCATCCAAGTCTTTTTTTTGTTACGTAGGGGAGGGGGACAGAAAGTGGTAAAATTGTATTACGTAATAAATGAACAGCCTAGGTACCTAACCTAGAACCTACGTGAACCTATTACATCCGTGGCAAGTCGCCGACTCCGTACATCATGTAGGGACATACGTCTTTTTTGTTATCTGGGGACTATTGTACAGACGCCAGCACATCAACCTACTACAATCTGTCAAATTTCTTTAATAAATTTTCAACTTTATTGCTGAAGGCTAAGGTTCAAAATTGATTGGGGAAATCTGACAGTTTCGGGTAGGTTGATGTGCTGGCGTCTGTTTACCTACCTACAGAAAATTGAATGAAATTATTTCGCAAGTAAATAGAATGAATCAATGAACCAAGTAGGTAATATACAGCAGGATTTTTTTTAGAAAATAATGTCGTCGGATGGGATGGGACATACTTTACGCACAAAACACCCACTGCCCCGCCGTTACATGCTTTACGTGATGAAAGTATGCATCAATATAAACAACTTTTATTATGAGGCCAACCTTGCCTGCCAGCTGACTTTTTTTCATATTTCAGGGTTGGTCCCATAATGAAAGTTGTTCGTATTCATGACTACTGTCAAATCACCTGGTAGGTATAAATTAATGATAAACCCTGAGCGTATGATTAGTGTACCTACGGTGTCGCGAGCGCACATCATAGGTAATAGGTATGTAGTATGTAGGTAGTAGGTATCAAACTCGTAACGTTGAGTGAGTAGCGGTAGATTGCTACAAGGATTGTCAGTTGCTTACTCCATTATTACGAGTATAAGGGTGATTTTGTAGTGTGTTAGGGTAGGTTTAGGTAGGTAATTAGGTATACCTATTAATGAAACACTACTATAAAATAAAATATAAATGTTTATTATCACTAATAATAACAATAGATTTAAAACACTAATAACTAAAATGCGCTGTGTTCATTCGATTTTTAGTCCTTGGAGTAAACGCATGAAGTTGAGAAAAATTACTTGTCCTTTTATTTTCAAAAATCCAAGTAGACGCCCCATCAGTGGTGCTTGAGGTTGTTACTCTGGTAGGTTCCGTCACTAGTTGTCGAAAGTTGTACTTGGTCATAGTATTTAAAAGATTAAATGAATTGCAATTTTTCTCAAGGATATTTACGTTGAAATCCCCGCCTATAATTATGTGTTTACGTTTGTCCTTTATGTTGATTTTAAGTAGCAGTTTTTCCAAGGATGTATAAAATATTTCGGTTTCCCGATTTTTTTGTGGCCAATAGATAACTATTAGTAAAATATCAATTTTAGGTATTTCTACTGCACATGTTTCGAATATAAATTCAATTATCATTTCCGTTAATTCTTGTCTTTCTTTAGGTTCAATATCGTCTTTTAAGAATAGGTATGCACACACCACCTCCTGCATAGTTTGGGCGGCAGTATTTGGCGGCTACAGTATACCCTTCCAAACTTAGTATGTCTTTTTTTAGTTCTGTAATCCATGTTTCCGTAAAACAAAGCGCTTCCATTTTATGTTCGTTCGTAATTGCTTCTAATAGGTAACGTTTATTTTTTAGGCTTTGTATGTTTTGATATAGGATGTTTATTAACCCCCGACGCAAAAACGACGGGGTGTTATAAGTTTGACGTGTCTGTGTGTGTGTGTGTGTGTGTGTGTGTGTGTGTGTGTGTGTGTCTGTCTGTGGCATCGTAGCTCCCAAACGGATGAACCGATATTGATTTTGTTTTTTTTGTTTGAAAGGATAATTAGTCGGGAGTGTTCTTAGTTATGTTTGATGAAAATCGGTCCAAGATGGCCGCTGCCACAAAATGGCGGAATACATAATTTTTCACAACTCCCTCAATATGGGTATCAAATGAAAGGGCTTGACTAGTAAAATACTATACACTATGATGAATTTCAAATCCAAGATGGCCACCACCAGAAAATGGCGAATTACATTTTTTTTCTTAACTTCCTCAATAAGGGTATCAAATGAAAGGGCTTGACTAGTAGAATACTATACAATATTACAAATTTCAAATCCAAGATGGCCGCCACCACAAAATGGCGAATTACATTTTTTTTTTACAACTCCTTTAATATGGGTATCAAATGAAAGGGCTTGACAAGTAGAATAATGTACACTATATTGAAAGGGAATAAGGAATATTAACTAACGAAATGAAAACTAAAAACTTGAAAATTATTTTTTTAGTCTAATCAATGCCCTAGCTAGATTGATGAGGAAAGTGGAGTGATGACTGGTACCTAGGGCCTAACTAATTATTTAGCTTTTAATACATTATTTACTACATTATCATTACCTTTATTTTTTCAATAAAACCGTTTAAAAAAATATAATTAAGCCAAAGTATTTGGACTAGTATCATTATCCAGGGAGAAAACAGAGGAATACGTTAATATATATATATATATATATAACTAGCTTCACTGTGGTAAAAATACGTACAGCTTCGCAGATTTCGGCGAGTCACGTGTCGATCGTATAGCATGTTTACTAGTAATATAATATTACTTATAAAGTTTAAAAAGCAAGAAATAAAAGTTAAATTTAAAATTTAAAAAACCCCCGACTCAAACAAAAACCTCTAAAAACTAAAAAAAATATATATATTGGCCCTTTAAGTTTAATATAAGTTGCAGGAAATATTTTGAAACAAGCGTCCTCACGTCGGGGGACGGCTAATGAAAATTGGAAGTTAACAGCAGCTATGTTTTCTACAATAGCATGCATTCATTATTGCTGGGTTTAAGCCTCATCTGTTTGGCGTTTTCATTAGCCGTCCCCCGACGTGAGGACGCTTGTTTCGAAATATTTCCTGCAACTTATATTAGACTTAAAGGGCCAATATATATTATTTTTTTAGTTTTTAGAGGTTTTTGTTTGAGTCGGGGGTTTTTTAACTTTTTAATTTAACTTTTTATTATTGCATGATGAATGTGTTTGTGTAGTATTTTATATATATAATATATATATATATAGAATATGTCAAAGAAGTATGTAAATCCTCCGACCGGGTGTTGTATCTGGTGGGCTACTGTCCGACGGTTGATATCGGGAAGTTATAAACATATATGCTGGTCGCGCGGATAACTCTACTTGCGCGATGCAGAATTTGTATGACGTTAAGTTTATGATATGTAGTTCGCATGTGACGCTGTAGATGGCGCCACAACACTGTGGTTTGAGGAGACGCGGCGCCTTTCGTGGTGCGACTTGCGATAAACCAGTTTAAGTATGCAAATGTTCTATTTACCTGTTGAGTCCATCCTTCGAGTGATGCGTCTTGGAGGCCAGGTTGTCCCAGTGGCCCGCCTGCCTCGTGTAGTGCGGGCGGCGGGTGAGGCAAGAGACAAGCTACGAGCACAGAACGGTGTGTCTGCTATGTTACGTAGCCAGCCACACACATGTTCGCATTTTAATTTCTCTACCGTGTTCGCTGTTTCACCTGCCATTGAGATTAAATAGAAAGGTTTGATAAAAAAATAAGTTTAAAAACTAAAACCCGACTACTGAAAAGGATTAAACAGGAAAGTACCTTCCCGTGGTCGCATGTCGCTGTACTAAAATATTATAAGCTGTGGTAGCATGCGACCACGGGAAGGTACTTTCTTGTTTCATCCTTTTCAGTAGTCGGGTTTTAGTTTTTATTAAACTTATTTTTTATTTAATTATTTTGGGGCTTATTTCAGTAATATTTATATTTTTGAAATGTGCTAATTAAGCCCTTTCATTTGATACCCCACACGGTATGAATAAAAAAAAAATTTTTTTTAGATCATGACTATGTTCGCTAGAGGGCGCCATATTCAATTTAATGTGACGTCACATAGCCTATAACCAGTTAAGTAGTCGATCAAGACGCTTCCAACTATACCTCATTTGTCTAATTATGATATGTGATTTAGAAGTTATGAGGGAACAGATGAACATACATACATACATATGTACAGACGCCAGCACATCAACCTACACCTAACTGTCAAATTTTCCCAATCAACATTGAACCTTATGCTTTAGCGATAAAGTTGAAAATCTATTACAGAAATCTGACAGATTGTAGTAGGTTGATGTGCTGGCGTCTGTACATACTTACACACATACATTCCGGTCAAAATCATAACCCCACTTTTTGCTTCACCGTAGTCGGGTAAAAAGGGACCTTTTCTAGCCGAAGACAAGGTAATCGTCTAATACCTAAATAAATAAACTTTTTATCAAAAAAATTAAACCTCCGAAAAAACTGAAAAGCAAAAAATAAAAAACCTTTTTATTTAACCTTACTAAATAGTTCTTAAACTAATGTAAGTATACCTAAGTAATTTTGAGTCGGCGCCAAACAAATTGCGAGTGAGTGGCCGTGCGGAGAGCGCATTTTTTGTATGGAATGTTAATGTTTATCGCTGGAGACTTCACGTTGCATTGTAATTTGATTTGGTTATTTCTCTAAATTTAAGATAATTTAGTGCAGTATCGAGGCGTCACTCGTACGGAGTGATCGTGTTGGCGTTGTGTCCTTGACGAACTAGCTATCCGCGCATCATACGTAGCTGCTCACAACACCAATATTGCGTGCACGCGCACCACGCGCCGCGCTTTTGCGATTCATTGTTATGCGACGAATGATTTGTTGTTATGATTATGTCTGATAGCAAGAAAGAAGATTCCTGTTCTAATACAAGTGACCGTAACTTAAGAGAAGCCAATAGAGTGTCAGAGGCAGCGCAATGTAACAATACACAAGAACAATACTCGACAGAAGCACAATTAAATGACTTTGAAGTTTCGATACCTAACAAACGCGGGCGAGAAGAAGACGATATGGATTGGACTGTAGTCGGCCGTAACGGGAAGAAAGTTAAAGATGATAGCAATAAAGTTGAACTGTACGTATCAAGTTCAGAAAAGCTGCCTAAACAGTTTAGCTTAGCAAAGATATTTAACTTCATATCAAGTTATTGGCACTGAGGGCACGTTGAATTCGATTCTGATCAGGGATGGGGTCTATGGTCTTTCTTTCTTCTATTTTTGTTTATTCCTGTGTTTTTTTAATAACTTCAGTTAACGTTTTTTACCGTAGGTATCTAAGTGGCAGAATTTTTTATTGTTTTTAAAGTGTTTTTTGAAATGGAAAGTAACTATATATTTAAATTCTATCACGCTTGTAGCCGTGTACCTACTTATCAAAGCTTGTTTGTTTATTGTTTTTTAAGTGTTGTTTCTGTTCTTTTCTTAACTCATGTATTGTATTTACCATAATAGTGTATGGAGTACAAAAACAGTACCTAAATCTACTGTAATTACAGTGCATCTGGAGATACTGGGCTCACCGAACATTTTACATACTTATTGAATTCCTACTCTTTGATGAATAAACATTATTATTATCATCCAGTTAGACATATCTCAGAATTATCTTCTGGTTCAATGTTCTCCACAAAATACTCCGAGTCCGATTCCACACCTTGCAAAATTTTAAGAAGTTCGTCCGAATCAAGTTCTTCACTCATTTTTCTATTTGTTATCAAGTGAAAGAAAGAAAGATGCGTGCGCGCGAATCCGATTTTGTGCTGCACTATGCCAAAGTGACCTTGACAGCCGCACGCCTATGACGTCACTGACCAACTTCTATAGTAGTTCGTGGCACTCGGTGGCGCACAGGGGCATAGACGACCAATTGTTTTGTAGAGATGGGAAAATAACTATCGACAAGAATTGGTAACAACTTTATAATTACGTATCGGCATCTACCTGAAGGTAGAAATTCATCTACTATCCTTTGTAATGAAGTAGATAACTAAGTTCATATTTTATTGACCTCAAATTGTTTTCGATATTCGTAACTTTCTGTATTTATAAATATTTCAATGGTGAAATCAACCTTTCACGGCACATCACTGGCCAACTTGATATGAAGTGATTGGCGTTCTGAGGAAAGTAACAAAATTCGGATTTTCTGTTTTTGCCGATTTTAGGACAAACTAGGGCTTATTTTGTGTAGAAAAATAAAAAACAGGGTAGTAGACAGTGCTATCTTAAATAATAAAATGGAACAAAGCTTTTAATCACAGTAAATTTATTTTAATAAGATAGTTAAAATTAACAACTTCTATAGAAGTTGTGGCGCTGGTGGCACGAAAATCCCGAACTTCTATAGAAGTGCTTGGCGGTGAAAAGGTTAAAGAATGAGATCATGAAACAAATAGAGATGTACCCCATTCCTTATAGTTCTAATTGAGTTATGTATTAGTTTCTTTGATACTCATAATTTATACTGTTTTTTCTTATTAAGGATACTGTGAAACAAAACAAATCTGGAAATATTTAATCAGTTTTTATTTATATTCGTAAAATCAACTTTAAATCTTAACTTTACGCGTACAAATCTTATTCATCGATATGACGATATCCCCATCACTACGGCTTACTATATATTTAGTTATACATTTATAGCTTGGCGCTCGGCGAGGCATTGCGTTTTGTGTACGTTGGCGGCGAAAAGGTTAACAATGAATTAAGCGCTGAGAAATTTATTACTTGTAGCAAATTCGCTTCTATGGGATGGAGAATTTTTAAGTCCATGGAAGTTGGTTACTCTTACGGCATAATTAAAAATGTTGATTTAGATCTAAGTGAGGAGCAAATACTAGAAGATATTACGTGTCCAAGCCCAGCGGAACTAGTCTCTTTGAAACGTCTTAAAAGACGAGACGAAAATGGGGATGGATGGATTTCATCTGAAACGGTACGATTATGTTTTAAGGGTCATTTTTTGCCAGCGTACGTATTCGTGGGTAACCTTAAAATTAACATTGAAAAATATGTGTTCCCAGTATCACAATGCTCTCACTGCTGGAAATTAGGCCACATATCTAAGAAATGTGTAAGCAAAGTGGTTTGCCCAAAATGTAGTGGAGATCATCCAAACTGTGACACGAAAGTATTAAAGTGCCCTAATTGCTCAGGAGAACACATAGCGATGTCCAAAGAATGCCCGTCCTATAAGAAAGAAAGGAAAATCCGCCTTATCATGGCCGAGTTCAACTGTACATATCGTAAGGCCCTGACAATGTACCCTAATCCAGATTCGCCATCTAACTCACCACCTCCAGCATCGCGTGCATGGACAAATACCCAGGCAAGTAAGCCAATTGATAAATACCCAGTTACCCCCACCTATGTCGATGTCGTAAAAGAAGTTTCACGCCAAGAACAGCAAAGTAAGACGAAGACCTCTAAGAAAAAAGAAAATCAAAAGCCCAAAAATATAGCAAAGAAATTTAATTTTAAAAATTGGGAATTCACACACTCCGACGTAGAATCCGAAATTAGCGAAGCAAATAAAATTAATGACTCCAAAAAGCCGTATACAAAGCGAATCCCGGATGGTAACGTAACAATTAAAGAACTAATTAGGAAAATAAAGGAAGTAATTTTTACCAAAAGAGACACAATTTCTGCTAAAATCCAAGGTATTGTTAAAATATGTACTGAGTGGTTGATTATTTGGGTAGTAGGTAATATATCAGAGTGGTCATTATTCAAGAGATTATTTGACTTTTCGCTTGCCTCAGACAATGAATCGTCAAATTAGAAATAATAACTTGAATATTATACAGTGGAATTGTCAAAGTCTTAAACCTAAGTTGCGCAATTTCGAAAATCTACTGGTACTAGAAAAAATCCACGTTGCTGCCCTCAGTGAAACTTGGTTAGATCCCGATTCGGAACTTAGATTAAAAAATTATAATGTTTACCGCAATGACCGATCCGATGGCTACGGAGGCGTAGCATTAATAGTTCATAACTCCTTAAAATCCAGTATCAGCGTAGTTAACTGCCAAAATCCAGGAATTCAAACGCTTACAATTGAATTGTTCAATTGTAACGACATTAAAACTATAATAGCGACTTATTGTCCATCTTCGGTGACGACATCTACGAGTGACTGGGACTGTTTATTATCTCAAGACAACAGTAAGACTCTGATACTGGGTGACATTAACGGACACCATAGTAATTGGTCATATAAAACAGACCATCGCGGTAGTCAATTATTTGATTCCTTGTCTGACAATAATTTCATAGTACTGAATGATGGAAGCCCGACTAGGATAAAATTAGTTAATGGCGCGGTTCAGAAATCTTCACCTGACTTATCTCTTGCATCATCAGATATCGCTGTTAAATTGGACTGGTTGGTGATAAACGAATCATTAGGCAGCGACCACTTAATGATAAAAATTAAAGCTAGTTTAGGTACCGAATCCCGACGATGTCAAACGAAGCGCAGAAATTATAAAGGTGCCGACTGGAATTCATACAAAGAGTTAGCACAGACTTTATTTGACAACTTCATACATTCAGAAGATCTGCAAATGTCGTATGACTCATTTGAACAACTAATTAACGCAACGGCAGATAAACACATTCCATATTATAAAATATATACTGGGCCTACCTCCATTTTCCGTCCGAAACCCTATTGGAACCCAGCTTTATCTAAGTCCGTCGCTGTTCGCCGCCGCGCACTCGCTAACTTCCGTCGGAATCCTATTGCCGATAACTACGATGAGCTAAAAAAGAGAATTAATGAGTCAGAAAAACAGATTAGTTCAGCAAGCCGATCGTCTTTCCGTGAATTCTGCTCGAAGTTAGATCACCAAATTACAGCCTCAGAAATGTGGCATAAACTACGATGGATAAAGGGATACGTCTCACCTAGGGCCTACATCAATAAAACTAACGTTGAAAATCTTCTCACATCTTTGACGCCAGATTTTGTCGGCATGTCTACCCCCCATTTCACGTCATGCAACCCAACACTTGACGCACCCTTTTCTAAACAAGAATTGTCAACAGCAATAAAATCTAAAAACAATACACCTGGCAAAGACAATATATCATATAGTATGATAAAGCACCTCCCGGATAATGCAAAAAATATCCTACTTTCCTTATTTAACCGATGTTTTCTCCACGGATGTGTTCCTAAGCAATGGCGACAAATAAACATTGTACCTATTCCTAAACACACTCAAAGTACCTCTGAATCTACGAAACTTCGACCTATTTCTATGATGTCTTGCATTTGCAAAACATTTCACTATATGATACTGAACAGAATTGAGTGGTATTTAGAACATAATAAGATCTTCTCTGATAATACAGTGGGTTTTAGAAAGTGCCGCTCTAGTCTAGATAGTCTTTCTAACCTAGCTTCTAGAATACAGACGGGATTCTCGGAGGGACTCCACACTGTGGGTGGTTTCATTGACATTGAAAATGCTTATAATAATATTGAAATTATTCCCCTACTGCGGTACATGAATGAAACATTACATATTGGTTCAAAAGTATGCTCTTATTTGTGGAACTTTCTTCAAGACAGGCAATTGAGTATTTGTATGGACGATAATGTTTCAATTAGCAGAAACACGGGCCGCGGTCTGGCTCAAGGTGATCCCCTCTCACCGTTACTGTTTAACATTGCTACTGTCCCTATTTGTAATACTATAAATGACGTTCATGTAGCTCAATATGCTGATGATTTCGTTTTATATACTGCAGACCATAATTCCCATTCGGCTTCACTAAAGTTACAGACGGCTTTGGATAAATTCATTAATATAATTGCAGGTTTAGGCCTTGACATATCACCGTCGAAAATTAAGGTATGTGTTTTCAAAAGAGGGTACAAAAGAGATAATGTGAACCTTTATGTCAATGAATCGCCCTTAGAAGTAGTTGATAATATAAAATATTTGGGGGTATGGTATGATTCTAGACTTATTTGGAGGAAGCATATTAATGAATTAAAAGATAAACTCCTTAAGTTCGTCAATATTTTTAGAATGCTAGCCGGTTCTGGCTGGGGACTACACCCTACACATCTAAGGCGCGTCTATATAGCTACTGTAAGAAGTCGATTAGATTATGGGTGTGCTCTTTATGGCAATGGCAGTCGTACACATTTAATAAAACTAGATAGGATTCAGAATATGTGTTTACGTACAATAGGCGGTTTTATTAAGAGCACACCTATACATATTATGGAAAATGAATTGTGTATTGCGCCTCTGCACGTCCGTCGGCAATATCTTGGAAGTAAATTTTGGTTGAAATGCAAATCCTTTAAAAATAATGTCACCATTGATATACTCGAACATCTGTCAGCGCTGAGTTCGCTCCGCTACTGGAGAAACAAAACAAAACCTGTTTTGGTTACGATTCATGACTCACTTAAAAACGAACGTATTTACCGCAGTGATATCGTAGAAATGTTTAGTTTACCCACTTGGGTCAGCAACGTGGATCTAGACAATAATATAATTTCGACTATTGATGGCATTGACCAGGCCAAAAAAGATTACAACACCTGTCAATTAAAAGTTCTTTGCGATAGATATCTAAAAATAAATTATACTGGTCTATATACAATTTATACTGATGCGTCAATCACTAATAATGAAATTGCGGTTGCGTTTTTTGATTCATCTATAAATGCATCGATTAAACTTAAAGTGGATTCTGTGATCTCAATAATGCACGCTGAATTAATAGCAATTTTAGAGGCATTGTCATATATTGACTCAATTGCATGTACTGAGTTTTTAATTATATCTGAAGGCCAATTCTGCTAACTAAAAACCGTTCACATTCAAGTCGCAGTGCCTCAAAAGTTCCAAAATGTCACAAAAGGTATTCTACTAAACCAACAAAGTAAGTCAAACGTGACGTTTACTGCAATGAGATTGAGACTAGACCGAAAACAAAAAATGTACCAAATCGGTATTCTGCTAAACTTTAACCATGACATCAAAAAAAAAATTGGTATTCCACTAAAAATAAAAACGTCAAAACTGACGCCAGCATGAGATTATTTGTAGACCGGACTGTGACAAATAATTTTAGCTTCTGTATAGTTTTATGCGTATAAAATTTTTATTTCCCGCCTTTGGTGGGCCGGAATATTTTGACATTCGCACACGAACATATGGCGAGGCGAATGGCGAGGCGAATGGCGAGGCGAATCATGTACTCTGAGGCGAATAAACACGCGTATCGTATCCACGCGCCCGCTTCCCGCGCCCTTCGCAGATTGCTCCGTCGCGTCGCCCGCACCCCTCTCCGCGCCCGTCACGGGCCGTCAGTCCGGCTGAAATCACGATCGCAAACGGCACAAGTTTTGCACTGTCTCAGTGTTCCACTCGAATTTTCTGTGTTTTGTATTGTGTGAACGATTATAAGTACTTACCGTGTATTAATATGCCGCAAAACTTTATTTCATGTGACCATACTGTTATCAATAGTAAATTATGTCGCATTTTATTAAACTAGCCATGTTAAACTAAATCTGTTTTAATATTAAAAGTATTGTTTTGACTATTGTAGTACCGACTGAGTTCGTAGATGGCACGACTAACGAATCACAGCGCACTACCGGCCGATGGTGGGAACGAGAATGGCGGGAAAACGCCACTTTGGTTGTCGTGCCAGGGCTACGAGCTCAGTCGTGCAGAAGACGTTGCGATACGAGTACAAAGCTGAAACTGTGTTTTTAAAGATACCTAGTGTTGATTGTAAAGTATATTTGGTTTTGTGTGTTGGAGAAATACAACAAGTAAGTACATGAATAAGTGTCTATTATTTCTAAAACCTTATTTTGGAAGCCATGAACCTGAATAACAGATAATTATCATATTTAAACTATAAACGGATTCTCTGTAAGAGCATAGAGTCCACAGTTCAGAAGTGGGATAAAGATTCCTGTTTTGGCCAGTAAAATATTTTTCTACCCTTTTATTTGCCGTATTACAATTTTGTTTTGGTTCTTGGCTATTAAATGGCATTGGAGTTTAAATTTTGTTGTTATGTAACGCTGCCTAGCTAGGATGTTAGTTTGCTTAACACTTTGCGGGGGCAATAAAACGCCCCAGACGTAATGATAATAAAATTTATATTGTCTAGTTCAGTGTCTTTCAACTGATTATACGGAAACAAACCAACTTTAAATACAAATTCGATTTTTTTTTTTAATACATAATAGTTTGTTATTTTTTTTAACTACTGCTACTTCGCTTTATACTATAAAACCACGAGTTTTACTAATAGGTGGATGTTTTAGTATTTTGTATTGGCGGTATTTTGATTGACCTTATATTTACAATATACTTACTTACCCATTACGATTACTATGTTACTTACGCTTTAATCGTGAAAACGTTGATTACTTAACCATACTTTGTAGCTTTATAACATCCAATTAAATATTTTAGTGAATCTTATGTGCATAATGTGCTTATATTATATTTCATGTTGTGCTAATTCTGTTTACTTTTAGAATCTGTTTTAAGAACGCATTCTTTGGAATATAATTAACATTCCAAGGTTATCCCATGGAGGGGGACAAACGAGAACGTGTTGTCTACACCCCGACAGATCCGACAGGGTCACCCCCTGCTAACCGACGGTCACGCAGTCCTGTAAGGCGTCAAGCCTACAGCCGGGACTTAAGCCGGTCACGCAGCCTGCTGAGCCGTCAGTCAAGAGGACGCCTGAGTCGCTGCTCACCAGATCAACCGGTGCAGCTTCGAAGGCGGGATAGTCCCCGCTCTCGCAACCGGCTGAGTCAACGACGGTGCAACCCGGAGGCCCGACAGCAAAGTGAGCAGAGGAGCCGCGCGGACCGCCGAGCATCGAGCCGCACGGACCGCCGAGCGTCGAGCCGCACGGACCGCCGAGCATCGAGCCGCACGGACCGCCGAGCGTCGAGCCGCACGGACCGCCGAGCGTCGAGCCGCACGGACCGCCGAGCGTCGAGCCGCACGGACCGCCGAGCTTCGAGCCGCACGGACCGCCAAGCGTTGAGCCGCGCGGACCGCCGAGCATCGAGCCGCACGGACCGCCGAGCATCGAGCCGCACGGACCGCCGAGCATCGAGCCGCACGGACCGCCGAGCATCGAGCCGCACGGACCGCCGAGCATCGAGCCGCACGGACCGCCGAGCATCGAGCCGCACGGACCGCCGAGCTTCGAGCCGCACGGACCGCCGAGCTTCGAGCCGCACGGACCGCCGAGCGTCGAGCCGCGCGGACCGCCGAGCATCAGAGCGTCTCTCATCTGGCCGTGCAAGCTGCCACTCCCCAAGCCGTGGGAGGTGCCGTTCGCGTAGCCCAGTGAGGCAGCCGCGAGCTAGCGCGGTGAGAGACGTGCAAGCCGCAATTCAAGATAAGACCACGGGTGAGTCATCTTCTCTATTGGGATTATCTACTCTCTCGGATCTTGTTAATGTTTTAAAATGTATGTCTAATAATAGTGCAGATAAGTTAGGTTCCCTTAACAACACGATTCCCGAATTTGACCCAAGTAAACGGGAACAGACAATGACCATGTGGCTTCATAAAGTCAATGAATGCGCAATCATTTATGCATGGTCGGAGAAGCAAGTAATTCATTTTGCATTACCTAAACTAAAGGGTATAGCCCAAAGATGGTACGAGGGCCTTCCGTCGGTCCTGTTTACTTGGGCTGAATGGCAGAGGAAACTTTTAGCTGCTTTCCCATCGGAAGAAAATTATGGCCAAATGTTAAGCGATATGTTGGCCAAACGGGCTAGGTTCACAGATTCCTTAGAGGAGTATTATTATGAGAAACTGTCACTAATCAATAGATGTGGTATAAGTGGGAAAAGGGCAGTCGAATGCATTCTGCATGGCATCGACGACAGGTCGGTTAGATTAGGTGCTGAGGCAGCTCAGTTTGATGAACCTAACAAACTTCTTTCGTATTTACGTAATGCTCGAAATATAAAATTCAACAACGAGCGTAAATTAATTAAAGGTCAACCTCAAAAAAATCAAAATAGTTCTAACCCTAGGCCTACACGTTGTTCTAATTGCAAAAAGGATGGTCATGTTACATCTCAATGCACTCAACCGGTAAAGAAGTGTAGTCGATGCAATAGAATAGGTCATGAGGTGGAACAGTGCTATGCCAAACTGCCGACGACTGAAGAGAAAAAGGTTATGCGAGTAGAGGATAGGGGCGATTTAGGCGCGGTTGACTCTGCAAAAATAACCACCTCGGTGTCGGAATCGAACAAAAAGTATTTCAAAACTGCTACTGTTAACGGTTTTTCCATAGCTGCGTTCATAGATTTTGGGAGTGAATGCTCAATGATCAGGTTATCAGCATTTCGAAGTATAGGTTCGAGTTATAGTGTCAATAATCTTCCGGTACTAAGAGGATTCGGCAATTCGGTTGTCCCTTGCGTAGGTAAACAACGAGTTCAGATAATTATTGATCAGGTAGAAGCTGATCTCGAATTGTTGATAGTCGCAGATGATGCAATGCATGTGCCCCTGTTAGTAGGTCAAACATTTACGGAACAGCCACACGTAGTAATTCGAAAAACTAGTGACTCCTTGGAAATCTCTGAACTCGAGCACCAATATGTAGAACCTAATAGCAAAATAAATTTATTCTGTAAAGATTCCGTCGAAGTTTTGGGTCATGCTGTTGTGGATGTGTATACAGATCCGCCACATCAGGGCGACATTTTTGTCGATGGAAGTTTGCGATTTCAGAAGGGTGTTCGCTATTTAGTAGCTGCTGGATTGTTCCAGATGAGAGAATCTGGAATAGGACAGATCGTTGTCAGTAATTTCTCGCCGAAACCGTTGGTGTTTTCAAAACATTCTCTGATTGCTCGTGGTCGTGTGGCTCAGGAAGAGTCTAGTGTGCAAGTTTTGAACATTTCCTCAACTGTCAACAGTGACTTTAAGTCTATTACTGAAGCCGATTTAAATCTGGAAGGCGGACTTACTCCCGAGCATAAGATCCAATTGCTCAATCTTTTGAATAAGTATCGATCCTATTTTGCTTTCAATTTATCGGAATTAGGGAACACCACGGCTGGTCATATGACAATAGACCTCCAAGATAACCAACCCGTCGTCTATAGACCCTATCGTTTGTCGATCAGCGAAAAGGAGAAGGTTAGGGAAATAGTTTCCGAATTGTTGGAGAATGACATCATAAGACCATCAACGTCCTGTTACGCGAGTCCTATTGTTGTGGTTAGGAAGAAGTCTGGCGAACTTCGTTTATGCATAGACTATCGTGCCCTTAATAAAAAGACTGTCCGGGAAAACTATCCCATGCCGTTGATTGACGATCAGCTGGATGTCCTTTCTGGTAATAAATACTACACGACTTTGGACCTTGCGTCCGGATATTACCAGATACCAATCCGGGAAGCAGACAAACATAAAACTGGGTTCGTGACGCCGGATGGTCATTATGAATTTAATCGTATGCCATTCGGCCTCGCAAATGCCCCTGCTACCTTCCAACGTATTATGAACCAGGTTCTTGGGTCATTGCGACACAAGGAAGCCCTGGCCTACTTAGATGACGTGATTATTCCTTCAAAGGATATCAATGAAGGAATGTCGAGATTAGAGTCAGTGCTGCGCTTGTTTGCCAATGCTGGCCTTACATTAAAGCTCCCCAAATGCTTCTTTTTCTGTAGCTCGGTCGAATATTTGGGCTTTGAAATTTCTGATAGTGGCATTCGTCCTGGTGAGAGAAAAATAGAGGCTGTGAAACTCTTCCCAACTCCTCAGAGCCAACATAATGTTCGCCAGTTTCTTGGGCTGTCTAGCTTCTTCCGCAGATTTGTCAAAAACTTTTCGGTTATTGCAAAACCTCTTACACAACTCTTGAAGAAAGACTCCAAATGGTCATGGGGTACGGAGCAGGAAACCGCGTTCCGTTGTTTACAAAAAGAGCTCGTACAACGTCCCACTCTAGCCTTATACAATCCGAAGGCAGATACCCAGCTTCACACGGACGCTTGTAAGATTGGAGTGGCCGGTATCCTGTTACAAAAAGATAAGGACGATGTGCTTAGGTCAGTCGCTTATTTTAGTAGGCAGACAACACCCGAGGAACAAAACTACTCATCATACGACTTGGAGACGCTTGCCGTAGTTTCTTCCTTACAGAAGTTCCGCGTTTATTTAGTTGGTATCCCTTTTAAAATTATAACCGACTGCAACTCGCTCCGTGCGACCTTTCAGAAGAGAGATATGATTCCACGAGTCGCTAGGTGGTGGGAACAGATGCAGGAATATAATTTTTGCATTGAGTATAGGGCTGGTCATCGCATGGCTCATGTCGATGCACTCAGCCGAAACCCTATGCAGCAGGCTCATGATGTTATGGTCGTTAGTGATTGCGATTGGTTAGCTACAGTCCAAGGTGCAGATAGTGAGATTCAAAGGATCGTTGGAATTCTAAAAGATCCTCAGTTTGATGACGTAGTTGACATTAAATCAAATTTTAAGTTGAAGAACGATAGGCTCTTTAGGGTAACTAGTGACGGTGATAGGTGGGTCGTGCCGAAAGGGGTAAGGTGGCAGATTGTTAAACAAAATCACGACGATATAGGCCACTTTGCACTTGATAAAACTCTGGAACGTATTAAAGCGACTTATTGGTTTGCAAAAATGCGTAACTTTGTAAAGAAATATGTCGGTTCTTGTCTAGAATGCGCTTATTCAAAAGCCGCTGGAGGCAAGAAGCCTGGCACTTTACATCCCATACCAAAGATTGATATTCCCTTTGACACCATCCACGCAGATCATGTTGGCCCCTTTATACGCAGCGCGAGAGGAAACATGTATATTTTAGCTCTTATTGATGCGTTTACTCGGTATATTTATTTAAAACCCGTAAGGAACACAAAAACATCTACCTCTATAAAGGTTTTCCGGGAGTATTTTGGTTTGTTTGGTGTTCCAAAAAGGGTCATATCGGATCGTGGAACCTCGTTTACTAGCGAAAACTTTAAAAAGTTTATGGTCGAAAAAAAACATTAAGCATGTGTTGAATGCTGTTTCTACCCCAAGGGCTAATGGTCAGGTAGAACGCTATAACCGGACACTTGTTGATGCTTTAACTACAAAGTGTGTTGGTTCCCCTGATAATAAATGGGATGAGCATCTACCTGATGTTCAGTGGGGCATGAACAATACGTTCAACAAGGGCATAAATCGAACACCGTCAGAGGCTCTGTTCGGCATTAGACCATCGGGTCCAAGTGACTGTAGAATTGTATCCGAACTTTCAGACGACTTATCTAGTTCTTCGAATAGCCAAGACCTGTCACAAATAAGAGAAGAAATTAATTCTCATGTCAGTTCCTATCAAGAGTCGCAAAAGAAGGCTTATGACGCAAAGCACTGCCCAGCTCCAAAATATAAAGTAGGTGATCTTGTGAGGGTCGAACGTCAAGTCCCAGCTACAGGAAATAGTAAAAAACTAGTTCCGAAGTTTCAAGGACCCTATAGAATAACTAAAATTTATGATTTCGATCGGTATCAAATTGAGGATACTCCCCTCACACGAAAATCTAACCGGTCTTATTCGACAGTTGTTGCAAGTGACAAAATTAAGGCTTGGTTGAATTTTAATAGACCACATGACGAATCGTCTGGCAATGACACCGAATGACCTAAATATGTACTCTTGCATCAAATGTCAATATTATTATTTTTAATTCGTGGTTTTAACAAACCTTACTTATTTCAGTTTTACCTACAGGTTTACAGTTTCAGTATTTGGGCCATGAAATAATGCCCGTTACTGTACACAATCCTTTCTCCTTTCAGACCCTTAGACCATGAAATAATGTCTACTGAGGTCAAATCTGGCCATGAAATAATGCCATCAAAATGGGCCATGAAATAATGCCCGTATAAATGTACATCGAGCCATGAAAAAACGCTCGTTATTAATTATCACTGAGCCATGAAATAATGCTCAAAATTATGATTTGTGATTAAAATAATTATCAATGTTGATAAAATAACAATTGTTTAATGAATTTATTTTCTTTACACTAAATAAAATAGGTTAACACTAAAACGATGTGCTACTGTTAGACCATATTATTGTAATGTATTAATTTGTTCAATAAATTATTGTCGTTGTAAATTTAGGCTAGGTATATTAAGGTATTTAGTTTGTGCTTTCTTTACGCGAGGACGTATAATGTACAGACGCCAGCACATCAACCTACTACAATCTGTCAGATTTCTGTAATAGATTTTCAACTTTATCGCTAAAGCATAAGGTTCAATGTTGATTGGGAAAATTTGACAGTTAGGTGTAGGTTGATGTGCTGGCGTCTGTACTTTGGATGGCCGACTGTTATCAATAGTAAATTATGTCGCATTTTATTAAACTAGCCATGTTAAACTAAATCTGTTTTAATATTAAAAGTATTGTTTTGACTATTGTAGTACCGACTGAGTTCGTAGATGGCACGACTAACGAATCACAGCGCACTACCGGCCGATGGTGGGAACGAGAATGGCGGGAAAACGCCACTTTGGTTGTCGTGCCAGGGCTACGAGCTCAGTCGTGCAGAAGACGTTGCGATACGAGTACAAAGCTGAAACTGTGTTTTTAAAGATACCTAGTGTTGATTGTAAAGTATATTTGGTTTTGTGTGTTGGAGAAATACAACAAGTAAGTACATGAATAAGTGTCTATTATTTCTAAAACCTTATTTTGGAAGCCATGAACCTGAATAACAGATAATTATCATATTTAAACTATAAACGGATTCTCTGTAAGAGCATAGAGTCCACAATACAAAGTACAAACTGGCGCTTCAACGCGACCGATACGACGCGAACTCAAAGTACCTATTTACAAAGTAACGGTTTTCTTCATTACGAGAACTTTCGTGCACATCGTAACGTAAATAAATAGTGTTTCTTAGTGTTTAGTTGACTATTGTGTAGGTAACAATATTGCCTCGACCGTAAAAGTAGAGGCAACGATGACAACACCATGAGAGGCGCGCCGGCGGCGGCGGCGGCGTCCCCGACGTCCGCGCCGTTATCGGGAGGGAGAATGGAAATGGTTATTTTGTGTTTATTGCCGTGAAGTCGGACATACTCGCAACTCTTGCAAAAATATTAAAGATATAACCGATAAAAGTTCAGTGAAGTGTTGTGGTTGTGGAGCTAACGGTGTCATACAATCTAATTGCCCTAAATATCCGTATATAGTGTAAATAGTACTAAGGAATCATTTTCTGTTCTCGATATTATCATGTTAGACCACAATAAGATTTTTGATAACACTGATAGTCGTAATGTTGTTTTACACAATTATTGTTTGAACTTGAAGTGTAACTATGTCAGTAGGTAGGACCTACTTATGCAAACGGCAACCAATCCACACACATACCGAAATCAAGATGAGATATGTGTAGAAAGCTTTAAAAAATGCAACTTCTATTGACCCTGTAAAGATCAAAATGATATGACAATTTTAACAGAACAAAACATTTCTATGACAAGGATATCAACCCATGTAACATTGTTGTTCAATAAACTAACAAGATCCACGTCCCATGGTAACCCGACAATCTAAAAAATCTTTGAAAGGTTTATTTTTCATACCACATGTTTCCTTTTAAAATATTTTTTAATCAATTATGTAGAACCAGGTGGGTTGGTTCTTGCTTGCATAATATTAAAAATGGCATAATCCTATATTTTTAAAAAGACTTGAATTACATGGTTCCGTGTTGATATAACTCTATTTTCAACATCTAAGAAGTCTTTGATTCTGTGTTGTTTAATAAACTACTTAATAAAAGTATTTAGACCTATTGGAAGAAACCCACACAATGACAGTTTTGAAAAAAAGCAGTTTTTGTCAAAATTTTGTGTAGGCACAATAATAGTTGAATTGTATTGTAATATTGTATTCACAGTATGTACAGTATAATTTGTTCTATGTATACAAGTATAATATTGAAGAACATCATTAACATTTAAATAGTAATAAAAAAAGAACTCTTTAAAAAATAAATACTTACATGAAACTTTCTCTCCGTCTATTGTTTTCTCTCTATTAATTATAAATTCTTTTCTTAGTTCAATGATGACAAGATATCTTAATTTTTCATCTTGTGTACATGTATTAGTTTCATTTATTCATAACAAGGATAAATAAGAATTTAAGATTTACTTATTTTTATTTTTCAGTAAAATGTTTAAAAGAAATATGAGAATTTTTATTGTGACATGGTAATAAGTTAACAAGGAATAATTTATGGTATTTTATGTCCCTTCATCCCCTTTTAAGCAATCTACTGATGGTTGTGGTTTTACTTTATGATCTTATTTTATTTTTAATCTTTTTAAAAACTGTCTTTACTGTTAAAGTTTTTGCAGTAAGTAATTAATTTAGGGCACCCCGACCAAATGGGTTAGGTTAGAATGGTGACAAACCACTACATCCAAGTTGGCTTATAAGATATGCTTTGATTATAAAATGTCTAGATAGAGCATCAATTGCGCGCAAACGTGTCAAAAAATACCGACCAACTGTTGGACTGTAAGTACTTACCCGCCGATTAGTGCCGATCGTACCGCTTTGGTGTCACTACGTATTACGCGCGCTAAGTAATAAACAAATAACAGCGATAAAATGACGGTATGTGCTATTAAACTGTGCCGAAATTATAAAGGAAGGGTAAAAAACACCAAACACATCACATATCAGTAAGTAACCAAAAAAACTACGTATTTGTTTTTTGTTTTTATATTTACCAAATTACGCCATATTTTATCAGTGTTGCCAGTTTCTTTTTTCCATTCTCCCAACTTAACGTCCTTTTTTTGTGGGTATATTCGTTGCTTTATGGTTACGTTTATATTATTTAGTTGATGTACTTTTATTATTCGATTTCAAAAATGGTGAAGTTTTTCAATTCGTCTGTACTTTTTTATAATAATATAATGTTCGCGTATAACTTTTTTGTTTATGAGCCCATTTTAATGATTATTGTTGCATTGGGTCCAATAAACTGATTTCAAAGGTGCCAAGAGTAATTTTAATAAGATTAATTTATTCCATTCGTATTATCTGTGATCTTTCATTTGAAATTTCCAAATACAAACTGCCTAAAAAGTTAAATATTCTAATTGAATTAACTTAGCTGATTTAATATAACACAACATTCACACACACAACTCTAATTCAATTAAATAGTGTTTTTTATTTATAAATACAAGTAAATAAAGACACTACTAAAACTGAATAATACTACAAACATACACCTAAAACTTACTTATATTATTTGTATAGTCAATTTTTTTAATATGTGATTTATGGGAGAATTGTAGTAGCTGGTATCATTATTCACGCACACAGAGACATAGATGCACAGTGTAAAACACCGCCCGCACGCACACATGTTTGAAATTGTTGCCTCGTTTTCTTTGTTTTGATTGTAGGGCGACGCTCTATCTAGACATTATATAATCAAAGAAGATATGGTACATCATCCGAAAAAGATGATCAGTGAGCATATTGACTTATCGATTAGTATTTTTAACCAACTTCAAAAAAGGAGGTTCTGTATTCGACCCGTATGTATGTATGTATGTTCGCGATTTTCTCTAAAACTAATGAACCAATTTTGATAATTCTTTCACTAATGTGATCTACATACTTTCAGGAAGGTTTTAGTATATACTACATTATTTAATTATTCTTATGTACGATGTTGTTTGCATAAATGTAAGTACTGCATCTCCGGCATTTCTATGCGAATTTTGATGATTCTTCTAGTCGGTGTCTTCAATTCTTCAATGCACTAGTGTTATTTGAATTTGTGTGGAGTAGGTACAGACGCCAGCACATCCAGCTACTACAATCTGTAAAATTTCTTTAATAGATTTTCAACTTTATCGCAAAAGCATAAGGTTCAAAGTTGATTGGTAAAATTTGACAGTTTCGGGTAGCTTGATGTGCTGGCGTCTGTACAACTAAAAAGTGATAAATGTTGTTTTTTGTAAAAAAGTTTTTTTTAGGAAATTAAAATGAGAGAATTATTTGTAGATGGATGAAATACATGCCATAAATATTCTAGCAGCCAGTGCGCGTGTATGACTGTATGGACGTGGCCGAAGCAAAAAGTGTGTGCAAGGATCGTAGCAGGTGACTGTCTTTAGTTTCTGCTTACCCCATGGGAAAACGGCGTGAGTTTGGGTATGTTTTCTTTGGTTACCAACTATGTTGAGGTCGGCGTCCGGTTGGTTTTAGCTAAGTATCATTTTTAGATGATAGGTACCTATCCACGGACCGACTGCGCGTGACATGCGTAGCTTAACTTTGATCGATGGACCCGTGTGTCTGTTACTTACCCTCGAGCGCCTTATAGGTATTGTTTAATAAATAAGATTGAGTATAATTAATAGTATTTATTAAGTACTTAATTAACTTAAAAAGGTAATAAAAACAAATAAAAAAATGGCCCGTGGCGCGTCGCGCGTCGCTTGCGTGGAGCACGGCGCGGCAGCGTCAACAAAGCCCTGAAAGAAAACACAATTTAGTTTTTCATATTGTACATATTATTATTAAATAAGATTTTGTTTTATTTTTAACTCAGCGTTTTATTTACAAAACAACAAATGGCAGGGGAAGCCCAGAGGATTTTTCATCAGAGCATATTCAGAACAAATACCTATGCTAGTAGTTAGGATACGCCGGTCCTGGCTCACTCCTGAGTCACCACCCTCATCGGTCGTCAACGGACGACGAATCCTAAAAAAAAAAAAAAAAAAAAAAAAAAAAAAAAAAAAAAAAAAAAAAAAATTTGGTATGGTTGGTATGGTTTTGATGTGCTCTGAGCTCGAATCTGCGGTCCATTTTTGTGTAGGATGCACGGTTTCGGAGATGTGCAGATCGATTTACTCGTATCTAATTGAGTCATTAGCGTCCCATTATCTCTGATCGATTTACTCGTATCTAATTGAGTCATTAGCGTCCCATTATCTCTTACGATCTACCTCGCTTTTCTGAATCATCAATAAAACACATTCCTTCATTTTACTACCATTTTTATTTCCAAAATGTTGTTGCTTATACTCGTATAACAACTGGCTTGTGTAAAAATAATTATTGATGAACATTTAAATTGTAGCCTTGTCTACTTATAAAATAGGAGCGAAACATCTCATCCACTAAAATATCGTTGTACAGTGTGTTCCCTGTAAATATGCTCGTAAAACTATGCATTGAACGTCCCTGAAACTTAAATAGCAAATACATTAAGCAATATTCACCACAAACTGAAGTCCAATCATTCTGAATCCTATCAACATTCCAGTCCCATCTCTTACAATTGCTTTTCAAAAACTGGAGATGATATCGCTCAGGTGTACGTCCATATGAATCAAAATATTGACCGATGTTATTCGTATCGATATGTACAGCTACCCAGTGTGAACCTGGTTTATCATCCGCATCCAAATTGCATATTATATACGTTGGTACATGGGTATACATAGGCAGTCTATTAGCAGCATAAACATTATTTTCTAGACTGGGATGAATCTTTTTCATATGTTTTTGTAATTCTAGTGTATCCACGATTTTACTGTTATTAGCAGATTATTACAGTACCAATCTATTCAATGGTTGTCATAGGAATGTTCAATTATAGTGATTTGTAAATATTAAATCGCATTCTTTGTGTGAGTCACAAATTTCGTTTTGTGAATATTTAATTATAGTGATTTGTAAATATTAAATCGCATTGGTGCTATATAAGATCGAACAGTTGCAGTCATGCAGTCAGTCTATGGTCGTTTGACCACAGTGGATTGTATACGTCTACCAATACTACGTTTGTGTTACTTCAACGCATCAATGACCATGGAGGTAAGTGTTTATTCTATTGACAAACTTACTTTTATTTCTATTGTTGTTTCCTTACGTGTGTATGTGATTAAGTGTAAACAAATTGATATTAACGTGATAACTCTGTTGTTGCAGAAATCATTCAACTTCGATGAAAATACCTATAAACAGTATTACTACTCGCCACTCTCCCCTCAGCACGAAGAAGAGAGGGACGACATCGTCATTAAGAACACATGCGATGATGGAAAAAGGAAATCGCAGTCGATTGATCAATTTTTTGAAGTAGAATCAAAAATGAAAAAGAGCAAAAAGCTGTTATCGTCAACCGTCGCACGAGCCGCTAGAGATGGTGTATCATACATTTCTACTAATTCTGACGACGGAGACCAAGCGACGCATCTCATAAAAATTGAAATGTACGATATGAAAAAGCTATGCAAGATTCCAACTACTGATCATTGGAAACATGCTACCACGAGAATTAAATATTATGTAAAGAATAATAACGATAGCATCTACGACAACACAAACGCCCTCGTATACAATATTACAAAGACAATAGCAGAAAGTGAAAAAGTTAAAAAATACTTTTTTAACAATGATCATTAGTGAATGTGATTCTGTTTACTTAAAGTACTTCTGTGTACTCATTAGATCCAAGGAGCTGTCGTCTTGTGATGCTGAGAGAAAAACAAGAGCAGAAGGAAGAGATGAGTGTGGTATACGTGTACAGAACACTTCATGGAAAAGCAAAACTACAAAACTGATTGGAGAAGAAAAAGTGAAGAATATGCAGTACCCAAGAGCTGAATATCCATTTTTCAGTTCAAAATCTAGACGGTTGATCAGTTTCGAAAACTGGCCTCTCGTTATGCAACAGAAGCCTGAAGATCTTGCAGAAGCCGGTTTCTTTTATACTGGTCATGGAGACAGGACCATGTGTTTCCATTGTGGTGGTGGTTTAAAAGATTGGGAAGATGATGATGATCCTTGGCAGCAGCATGTTCAGTGGTTTAGTCAGTGTGCTTATGTAAAGTTTAAACTCGAACAATGTTTTGTTTAAGATTAAATAGGGAGTTTATAAAGAAATAAAAAATAATACATTGCATACAATTTGTTTTATTTAATTTTATAATGTTTCCTTTAGTTACATATACACAAAATGTATTAAGCATAACACATAAATCTAAAACACAACACACATTATAACCTTAACTACTATAGTCTACAGTAACATTTCTATTTTTATCTATTTCAATAATATTATCAAACTCAGCATAAACAATACAGTTAATTGTTTGTATTAGTGAGGATTCAAATCGTACTTCTAATCTTACACTACCATGCTTTATGAGATTCCAATGAGCTGATGAGTTAGCTGATAAATCAGGAGTTAAATCAAATGCTAAAAGACAGTAGCCTTTGGCATACTGTTCACGAGAGATTGCATTTCCTTCATTAAGAAAGTGAATACCAGTCCCCGAGAATAGAGTATGATATGCCGATGTAAATATATTATTATTAAAAGATGGTTGCAAAGCTTTTGAAGGTATTTGTTGACCATCAATATATAAGCTGAAAGAGTTAATACCATAGTTTTCAAAGTTAAATGGATTTTTAGTAAGTGAACCATTAAATGCGGAATTGCTCACAAATCCAATAATACATCTTTTGGGTACCTGTCCTAAGAATATATTATCAAGAGTTTTTCCTTGAACACCTGATGGAATTGTTAAAACTTTAACTTCAGCACGAGTAATAGGATATTTAGCAGTGGTAGAAGCTAAAACTTTCTGATGTGCGAGTAATACACTTGGATTAATTCGTGCTCTTCGAACAATAAGAGTTGCGTCCGTAATGCAAACTTTAAACTTTACATCATTTGAACCAGCAATTAAATTAAAACTCTCTCTTGACCTAACTAATTTTACACTCATTTCAACACCATTAATTAAAAATTTATCTTGATTGAAAATGTCACCATGAAGATGACCAATCATTTCTATTTCCCTGCTTTCATTAACTAATTCCTGTCTTTTAACAAATCCTATGTTTTTACCATCTGTGGAATCCATTTTTCCTGCTGTATCCTCATACCAAAGACTACAAGTAAGATGAGATTGTTTAGCAGCAGGAGCATAGTTTAAAAGGGTTTCCACGTATGCTCGATAGGCATAGGTATTATTAGGTGGTGATACAAGTTTTTGGTTTAAATAAACATCGAGTTGACTAAAAAGTGAATGCAACCAATTATTTACAGGTGCTACTGCTGTAGCTGATATCAAGTTTGTTGAATCTTGAATAAAAAGAAATTAGGTTTTTTCAAAGATGAAAATAATGGTAAAATCATGAAAGAATTTGTAGGTTTACGATCTAAAATGTACGCTTTTAACTTAGAGAACAAGACTATAGCCAAGGCAAAAGGAGTAAATAAATGTATCACTAAAAAGATGACAATGAATTGTTATAAGTCTTCTCTTTTTAATAAAAAAGTGCAATATTACAGTATGCTTAGATTTAAATCAATTAAACACACAATTTTCACACAAAAATTAAATAAGATTGGTTTATCGTATAATGACACAAAGAGGTATATTTTAGATAATATCATTGAAACATTAGCTTGGGGTCATTATAAATTGCGTTAAATGTTAATATTTTTTACTTTTATGTCTGTGTGTAAATAAAATTTGTATTGATTGTAAAATTTAATTATTGTTTGATTGTAAATAATGTAAGATAATTGTGGTTTCTATTTGTGTGTATACATTTGAGTTGATTGTAAAATTCTGATGTACTAATTATTGTGTTAGAAATAGTATTCAAATCATTCTGTTTTATAATATAATTTTAACATGATATACTTATATATTATTTTTTTTAAACAACACTTTCATTTCTTATTTCATCCCTCTGAACTTTAGACGTGTGTAATGTTCCACTTTATCCATCCGTTTACTGCTATTGTGGCGGGGCCAAGTGGATGTGGGAAGTCAAATTTTGTAACAAATTTCATAAAATCAGTTACAGAAATATGTAATTGTGATTTTAATCAAATCACATGGTGCTTTGATGAAATGCAACCTTTATATAATTTACCAAATGTTAACTATCATCAAGGAATTCCAAATCTTAATATGTTTGATGGTGAAAACCCACATCTTGTCATTATTGATGATCTAATGCGAGAGTCTGATGGACGAATTGTGGATATATTTACAAAAGGTAGTCATCACAGGAATCTTAGCGTATTTTATTTGACACAAAATTTATTTCATCAGGGTAAAGGTCAAAGAGACATTTCTTTAAATTCAAGTTATATAATATATTTCAAAAATCCTCGAGATAAAACTCAAATAAGATATTTAGCGCGACAAGTGTCACCAGATAATCCAAAATTTATCGAAGATGCCTACAGGGATGCAACTTTAGAAGCGCATGGATATTTAATGGTAGATTTAAAACAGAATACAAATGATTTTTGTCGTATCAAGACAAATGTATTCCCATTTAATGGTTACTGCACAGTCTACGTCCCCACGAAAGAGTTTAAATACACCAAGAATCAAACAATGCAAATCATTTCTAAATGATGCATCGTCGACTCACAACGCATAAACATTTGCTAAACGCTTTGCATACGCTTAAACCAAAATATCAAAGAGCGTTACTTAAAACGTGTGATGAAGAAGAAGCAAATTGTATTTGTGAATGTATTCATAACGTTTTACAAGGAAAGATACCTCTTAAAGATCAAGATAAACAAAAATTGAATAAACACAAAAATATACTCCGTAAACTGGTGCATAAGTGTAAACATAAACTAAGAAAAAATATTATTATACAAAAAGGAGGGGCGTTCTTACCAATAATATTAGGTGCAATATTGAGTGGATTAGTAAGTGGACTAGCCAGTTAACATGGAAAATGCTAAGAAAATGATACTTATTGAACCTGGATTAATTGAAAAATTAAAACAAGAAAATAAGGTTACTAGTAATTTGTCTCGATTAGATATTGAAATGCAAAATATTATGAATAGTAAGACGGAAGACCGAAAAAAGTGGATGTTATATTTACAAACACTACAAAGATACCTTCACTTTACCGAAGAGGATCGTCAACCACTCAGATTACCAATTTATTCTGATACATCTAATGAAGATTCAAATGGGTCTAAAATTGGTTTTAAAAATAAAGATAGAGATCTAAAAAGTTCAGTTGATGCTGAATCTTTGTTGGAAGAGAAAGGATCCATTAAAAGTATAGAAAGTGAGGCAAATCCACTGTATTCACCCACACAAATACTCAGTTTAATACCAAAAACTTATAATAAAAAAGGTGAGTCATTATTAAACTTAATTGGAATAAGTAAAAGTAAAATACGTTGGGATAATGAAGGTACAATCATAATTGATAATGAAAAAATTCCAGGAAGTAATATTGTTGATTTAGTAAATGATTCACTAAGACCCTTAAAAAAAAGTGATCCGATAGGGTGGGATAGATTTGCTAAAGCATTAAAAGATATTAAAGTACCACTTACTTATATTGGAAATCCAAAGAGATGTGAGTTTATTAAACAACTTCAAGCAAAAGATCTGATCAAAACCTCTGAGATTGAAGTTCAAGAGTTTTCTACACCGAGCAGTGGAGATAAAAGATCTATAACTAAAATACGTAAAAAGATCGATTGGGAAAAATGGACCCCGTACTAGAAGAAATTAACAGGATTTATTATGATCCATCTAACCCCGCTGGTTTTGGTAGTATTGATAAATTATCAAAAGCTATGAAGGGTAAAATGGATAATAAGCAAGTAAAGGAATGGTTACAATCACAAGAAACATATACATTACATAAACCCATTCGGAAAAAATTCCCGCGTAATAGGTACATTCTATCAAATATTAATGAGCTGTGGCAAGCTGATTTAAGTGATATGCGAACTTATTCTCAATATAATGATGGTTTCAACTACATACTTTGTGTTATTGATGTATTTAGTAAATATGCTTTTGCAAGACCAATGAAAAAGAAAAACTCAGAAACAACTAAAGAATGTTTTGAAAGTATATTTACTGAAAGTAATTCAACACCTACTCACATACAATCTGATAAAGGTACAGAATTTGTTTCAAAAGATGTACAAAAATACTTTAAATCCAAAAAGATAAATTACTATACCACTAACAATCCTGATATTAAGGCTAGTATTGTTGAACGATTTCAAAGAACTCTAAAAATGAAAATGTGGCGTTATTTCACTCATAATAATACTTATAGATATATAGATGTTTTACAAGATTTAATTTACTCTTATAATCACAGCATTCACTCGAGTATTAAGATGTGCCCATGTGATGTAAGTTCCAACAATATTATGACAGTTTGGACTAATCTTTATGATAGAGGGTCAAACAAACTTTCCTTAGAAAATCCAAAACCAAATTTCAACGTGGGTGATTATGTTCGAATAACTAAATATAAACATGTTTTCCAAAAAGGATATGAATCAAATTGGAGTGATGAAATATTTATTATATCTTCAATAATTGATAGATCTCCATGGGTTGTTTATACAATAACAGATTTACAAAATGAACCAATAGTTGGTACTTTTTATGAAAGAGAATTACAGAAGGTCACTTACAACCCCACCTCACAATATAAAATAGATAAAATAATTGGCACTCGTTATTCGGGTAACAGAAAAGAAGTATTAGTGAAGTGGAAAGGTTATCCAGATAAATTTAACAGTTGGATTTTAGCTTCTAGTTTAAAAGAAATATGAATAAAGAAAGTTTTTATTTAACTTTGCTCAGCAATAGTTCAATGGAATACTTTCCTGATAACAAGACCACAAATTTTTCAACAAAATTACCAAAAGCTATGAAATTAGAAGGTGAATGGTCGGTTGACTCAATATTGCACCTAATATTATTGGTAAGAACGCCCCTCCTTTTTGTATAATAATATTTTTTCTTAGTTTATGTTTACACTTATGCACCAGTTTACGGAGTATATTTTTGTGTTTATTCAATTTTTGTTTATCTTGATCTTTAAGAGGTATCTTTCCTTGTAAAACGTTATGAATACATTCACAAATACAATTTGCTTCTTCTTCATCACACGTTTTAAGTAACGCTCTTTGATATTTTGGTTTAAGCGTATGCAAAGCGTTTAGCAAATGTTTATGCGTTGTGAGTCGACGATGCATCATTTAGAAATGATTTGCATTGTTTGATTCTTGGTGTATTTAAACTCTTTCGTGGGGACGTAGACTGTGCAGTAACCATTAAATGGGAATACATTTGTCTTGATACGACAAAAATCATTTGTATTCTGTTTTAAATCTACCATTAAATATCCATGCGCTTCTAAAGTTGCATCCCTGTAGGCATCTTCGATAAATTTTGGATTATCTGGTGACACTTGTCGCGCTAAATATCTTATTTGAGTTTTATCTCGAGGATTTTTGAAATATATTATATAACTTGAATTTAAAGAAATGTCTCTTTGACCTTTACCCTGATGAAATAAATTTTGTGTCAAATAAAATACGCTAAGATTCCTGTGATGACTACCTTTTGTAAATATATCCACAATTCGTCCATCAGACTCTCGCATTAGATCATCAATAATGACAAGATGTGGGTTTTCACCATCAAACATATTAAGATTTGGAATTCCTTGATGATAGTTAACATTTGGTAAATTATATAAAGGTTGCATTTCATCAAAGCACCATGTGATTTGATTAAAATCACAATTACATATTTCTGTAACTGATTTTATGAAATTTGTTACAAAATTTGACTTCCCACATCCACTTGGCCCCGCCACAATAGCAGTAAACGGATGGATAAAGTGGAACATTACACACGTCTAAAGTTCAGAGGGATGAAATAAGAAATGAAAGTGTTGTTTAAAAAAAATAATATATAAGTATATCATGTTAAAATTATATTATAAAACAGAATGATTTGAATACTATTTCTAACACAATAATTAGTACATCAGAATTTTACAATCAACTCAAATGTATACACACAAATAGAAACCACAATTATCTTACATTATTTACAATCAAACAATAATTAAATTTTACAATCAATACAAATTTTATTTACACACAGACATAAAAGTAAAAAATATTAACATTTAACGCAATTTATAATGACCCCAAGCTAATGTTTCAATGATATTATCTAAAATATACCTCTTTGTGTCATTATACGATAAACCAATCTTATTTAATTTTTGTGTGAAAATTGTGTGTTTAATTGATTTAAATCTAAGCATACTGTAATATTGCACTTTTTTATTAAAAAGAGAAGACTTATAACAATTCATTGTCATCTTTTTAGTGATACATTTATTTACTCCTTTTGCCTTGGCTATAGTCTTGTTCTCTAAGTTAAAAGCGTACATTTTAGATCGTAAACCTACAAATTCTTTCATGATTTTACCATTATTTTCATCTTTGAAAAAACCTAATTTCTTTTTATTCAAGATTCAACAAACTTGATATCAGCTACAGCAGTAGCACCTGTAAATAATTGGTTGCATTCACTTTTTAGTCAACTCGATGTTTATTTAAACCAAAAACTTGTATCACCACCTAATAATACCTATGCCTATCGAGCATACGTGGAAACCCTTTTAAACTATGCTCCTGCTGCTAAACAATCTCATCTTACTTGTAGTCTTTGGTATGAGGATACAGCAGGAAAAATGGATTCCACAGATGGTAAAAACATAGGATTTGTTAAAAGACAGGAATTAGTTAATGAAAGCAGGGAAATAGAAATGATTGGTCATCTTCATGGTGACATTTTCAATCAAGATAAATGTTTAATTAATGGTGTTGAAATGAGTGTAAAATTAGTTAGGTCAAGAGAGAGTTTTAATTTAATTGCTGGTTCAAATGATGTAAAGTTTAAAGTTTGCATTACGGACGCAACTCTTATTGTTCGAAGAGCACGAATTAATCCAAGTGTATTACTCGCACATCAGAAAGTTTTAGCTTCTACCACTGCTAAATATCCTATTACTCGTGCTGAAGTTAAAGTTTTAACAATTCCATCAGGTGTTCAAGGAAAAACTCTTGATAATATATTCTTAGGACAGGTACCCAAAAGATGTATTATTGGATTTGTGAGCAATTCCGCATTTAATGGTTCACTTACTAAAAATCCATTTAACTTTGAAAACTATGGTATTAACTCTTTCAGCTTATATATTGATGGTCAACAAATACCTTCAAAAGCTTTGCAACCATCTTTTAATAATAATATATTTACATCGGCATATCATACTCTATTCTCGGGGACTGGTATTCACTTTCTTAATGAAGGAAATGCAATCTCTCGTGAACAGTATGCCAAAGGCTACTGTCTTTTAGCATTTGATTTAACTCCTGATTTATCAGCTAACTCATCAGCTCATTGGAATCTCATAAAGCATGGTAGTGTAAGATTAGAAGTACGATTTGAATCCTCACTAATACAAACAATTAACTGTATTGTTTATGCTGAGTTTGATAATATTATTGAAATAGATAAAAATAGAAATGTTACTGTAGACTATAGTAGTTAAGGTTATAATGTGTGTTGTGTTTTAGATTTATGTGTTATGCTTAATACATTTTGTGTATATGTAACTAAAGGAAACATTATAAAATTAAATAAAACAAATTGTATGCAATGTATTATTTTTTATTTCTTTATAAACTCCCTATTTAATCTTAAACAAAACATTGTTCGAGTTTAAACTTTACATAAGCACACTGACTAAACCACTGAACATGCTGCTGCCAAGGATCATCATCATCTTCCCAATCTTTTAAACCACCACCACAATGGAAACACATGGTCCTGTCTCCATGACCAGTATAAAAGAAACCGGCTTCTGCAAGATCTTCAGGCTTCTGTTGCATAACGAGAGGCCAGTTTTCGAAACTGATCAACCGTCTAGATTTTGAACTGAAAAATGGATATTCAGCTCTTGGGTACTGCATATTCTTCACTTTTTCTTCTCCAATCAGTTTTGTAGTTTTGCTTTTCCATGAAGTGTTCTGTACACGTATACCACACTCATCTCTTCCTTCTGCTCTTGTTTTTCTCTCAGCATCACAAGACGACAGCTCCTTGGATCTAATGAGTACACAGAAGTACTTTAAGTAAACAGAATCACATTCACTAATGATCATTGTTAAAAAAGTATTTTTTAACTTTTTCACTTTCTGCTATTGTCTTTGTAATATTGTATACGAGGGCGTTTGTGTTGTCGTAGATGCTATCGTTATTATTCTTTACATAATATTTAATTCTCGTGGTAGCATGTTTCCAATGATCAGTAGTTGGAATCTTGCATAGCTTTTTCATATCGTACATTTCAATTTTTATGAGATGCGTCGCTTGGTCTCCGTCGTCAGAATTAGTAGAAATGTATGATACACCATCTCTAGCGGCTCGTGCGACGGTTGACGATAACAGCTTTTTGCTCTTTTTCATTTTTGATTCTACTTCAAAAAATTGATCAATCGACTGCGATTTCCTTTTTCCATCATCGCATGTGTTCTTAATGACGATGTCGTCCCTCTCTTCTTCGTGCTGAGGGGAGAGTGGCGAGTAGTAATACTGTTTATAGGTATTTTCATCGAAGTTGAATGATTTCTGCAACAACAGAGTTATCACGTTAATATCAATTTGTTTACACTTAATCACATACACACGTAAGGAAACAACAATAGAAATAAAAGTAAGTTTGTCAATAGAATAAACACTTACCTCCATGGTCATTGATGCGTTGAAGTAACACAAACGTAGTATTGGTAGACGTATACAATCCACTGTGGTCAAACGACCATAGACTGACTGCATGACTGCAACTGTTCGATCTTATATAGCACCAATGCGATTTAATATTTACAAATCACTATAATTAAATATTCACAAAACGAAATTTGTGACTCACACAAAGAATGCGATTTAATATTTACAAATCACTATAATTGAACATTCCTATGACAACCATTGAATAGATTGGTACTGTAATAATCTGCTAATAACAGTAAAATCATGGATACACTAGAATTACAAAAACATATGAAAAAGATTCATCCCAGTCTAGAAAATAATGTTTATGCTGCTAATAGACTGCCTATGTATACCCATGTACCAACGTATATAATATGCAATTTGGATGCGGATGATAAACCAGGTTCACACTGGGTAGCTGTACATATCGATACGAATAACATCGGTCAATATTTTGATTCATATGGACGTACACCTGAGCGATATCATCTCCAGTTTTTGAAAAGGAATTGTAAGAGATGGGACTGGAATGTTGATAGGATTCAGAATGATTGGACTTCAGTTTGTGGTGAATATTGCTTAATGTATTTGCTATTTAAGTTTCAGGGACGTTCAATGCATAGTTTTACGAGCATATTTACAGGGAACACACTGTACAACGATATTTTAGTGGATGAGATGTTTCGCTCCTATTTTATAAGTAGACAAGGCTACAATTTAAATGTTCATCAATAATTATTTTTACACAAGCCAGTTGTTATACGAGTATAAGCAACAACATTTTGGAAATAAAAATGGTAGTAAAATGAAGGAATGTGTTTTATTGATGATTCAGAAAAGCGAGGTAGATCGTAAGAGATAATGGGACGCTAATGACTCAATTAGATACGAGTAAATCGATCAGAGATAATGGGACGCTAATGACTCAATTAGATACGAGTAAATCGATCTGCACATCTCCGAAACCGTGCATCCTACACAAAAATGGACCGCAGATTCGAGCTCAGAGCACATCAAAACCATACCAACCATACCAAACTTTTTTTTTTTTTTTTTTTTTTTTTAGGATTCGTCGTCCGTTGACGACCGATGAGGGTGGTGACTCAGGAGTGAGCCAGAACCGGCGTATCCTAACTACTTATGCTTGCTGAAAAATCCTAACAAATGTCTAATTCTAATACCTAATTAGTAATACGTTCACAAATTACATTTACATACCTTGGCCATTAATCGATAGGTACTGCCTACTCGATAATTCGTATGCTGCTGATGCTTGAATACTAAAACAAGCAATTTTTTTTTACAAAAAATCCTGTTGCGAGTTGCGACATGATTTTCTGATTATTATTATTCGCTTATATACTTACACTTGCGGTACGTCGTCGCAGCCGAAGAGTCTCATCATAGAGGCCGACAAAACGGTTTGTAGCCCCTCCTATTTCCTCCATAGCAGAGGCTTGCCTGTTCATGGCTCGTGCCAACTCTCTGTCGACCGCTATTCAAGACTGCTCTATTTTTATTAGATGCTGTTGGGCCCCTTCAAATTCTTTGTCATCTAAAACCAGTAAATAACAGTTGCATTATTATCAATAGTCAACCAATCAACAATAATGCAATATACATTAAGTATTTAAAAGAAGTAGTGCTTGGGGGAGGCCTGTGTCCAGCAGTTGACGTCTTTCGGTTGAAATGATGATTATATAATTTAAAAGAAGCAAGTTAATAATATTAGGTAAGTATAAAGCTTGTAATAAAAAGGTATTTCTTATCCTTTGCGGGGAGACGAGCGACGAGGACGACGGCGACGCTTCGGAGGGTGTCTGTCCCTAAAAATGTGTATTATACCTATATTATTATTTTTATTTTGTAATGATTTTGAATAATTTGTGTAAGGCTTAAATAAAAACTGTTCACCTTACTGAATTATAGTTTGATAATATCTAATGACGTCTCTTTTTGACATCTTTAATCATTCGCGTCGCGCATGCGCGTAGCGTTTACGAATACGTTCCATGTTAGCTTTCTAGCCGATTATTTATTTTAATGATTTTATATTTTCAAAGATATATAATAACAAATGAGAAATGAAAATACTATGAGTATGCACTTAATCAAGCAAACTAATTAATAAATTTAAAAAATCAGAAAATAAGGCTGCTAAAAATTAAAGTATCACTAAGTATCACAATATCGTCTACGTACATTGAACCAACATGAAAATATGTTTAATTTCGTAAACGAGAACAAAGTTGACCGCTATGAGACTATACTGCAATGATACTGCGACCGGAATGTGAACAAACCGAACTTTAAGATTAGTAGAATACCATTTTTTGGTCTATTCACAATGTCATCGCAATCTAGTCTCGTGTTTTTCACATTGCACGTTAATTAGTAGAATTGACCTTCTGATTGTCGCAGTGCCTTACAGTTACTAAGACGATGCACCCTACCCAAACGAGGGATTCCCATTGCCTATGTTATATTGGATTTGATATGTAAACTTAAAAATAATAATAAAAATGTTATATTACAATGGGTGCCTTCTCATATTGGCATTGAAGGTAATGAGATAGTCGACCAGTTTGCTAAAGAGGCATCAACTGACGGTGAAAAGTATTCCTGTGTCCCGTATTGTACCGAACTTTATGGTAGATTAAAACACCTGTGTCATGACAGCTGGCAAGAATACTTCAATGAAAGGAGCCGCAGTAAAGGTATATGGTACGCCACTATACAACCGAATGTCCTCAAGAGTACGTGGATAGACAGTGCCAATATGGGAAGGCAGACAATCATAACAGCTCTGCGACTTCGCTCCGGACATATACCCTTAAATAAATTTGCTTGCCTAATAGGTAAAGTTGAGTCACCAAATTGTGTGGAATGCAACTTGATTGAATACGTTTATCATATCATCATGGAGTGTGTCCGGAACGAGCCGGAAAGACGAGATTTATTTATAGTGTTTAATAGTATGTGCGAGACTGGGGTATGTAACAGCGTCCTTGCTGCTCCTGCTTCGGAAGCAGCCAGGATGCTGTACAGGCTCGTAAATATTGGTATACGTCGCAGAGGTAGTGTAAGATAACTTTGTTTTTCTTTTTTAATTATATAGCAGTTTGTAACGATGAGGGTGGCATAATCTATCTAGATTAAAACCCTCTTTAAATAAATAAAGAAAAAAAAAAAAAAAAGATAATTTAGTGATCTTTGTTCATTGGTTGTTTGGCGCCGACTCAAAATTACTTAGGTATACTTACATTAGTTTAAGAACTATTTATTAAGGTTAAATAAAAAAGGTTTATTATTTTTTGCTTTTCAGTTTTTTCGGAGGTTTAATTTTTTTGTTAAAAAGTTTTTATTTTATAATTTTTTGAGGCTATAATTTACTAATTACTAATCCTTCTTTTTTAATTACTTTGAAAATAGCTACCTACCTTACTTCAGCTATTAACTGTTATATAATTCTACTTTAACTATTATTTGTTGTATAATAAAATACTTAACAAAAAAAACAGGATTTATTAATACACAAGCAATAAAATCTGTGAATGAACAATAAATTACCCCTATTTTCCCACTCTTAGGGTAGGATTTTTTTCCAAATTTATATGGGACCGAACCGACCAACTTCGAGGCCCTATCCAATAAAAAAAGAATTATCAAAATCTGACTACTCTGTAAATAGTTATGCGTGATCATACCATAACCTCCTCCGTTTTTCCGGCAGTTAAAAATTAAATTTTGTTCATTGTAGCGCATCACTTTAGAACGGCTGGACCGAATTGTATTTTTTTTTATCGTAATAGTCCGAATCAGGTGTTTACGGAAAGTAAAATTTTAAAAGTTGCCGGAAAAATTGGAATGTTCGGAAAAACTTAAAGTCCATTTTCTATGGGATTTTTTTTATGAATTATTGTTTGAATGTATACTTCATTTACTATAGCATTAGACAGAAGTTAAAAAAGGCTCTTTTAGGGGCACACTTTGTAATAAAAGTTCAACAAACATTATTACAGTCAAGATTAATGTGGAGTTTCATATAATCAATTTAAATAACAGCAGTAACACTTAATTGTACTTATTTAACCTATCTACCTTCTGAAATTACAAGGCTTTCATTTAATATTATTTAGTTTTTACATAAAATATTGTCGTGTCAATGTTTAAAATCTAAAAGAAGGAGGGGCGGAAAGTACCGGGAACGTTTTTCATGTCACTATAACTCTACCAAATCTAAAATGTTACCTATTCCCTGCATAAGTTGCAGCACGTGTTTTTTTATTTTGTCGGTTTATGTGGATACTTATGAATGCTATACCTTTTCTTGTTGTTATTCCTGAATTTTCGTGGTTTAGTTGTTATTTGTTTAATTTCATCCAAGCATCGTGATGAGTAGATAAATAGAATATGCTTTATTGTATGCCATACATTGTTACTTACAAAATAAGCACGTACATTATTTATTAAAATTGTTTGAACTTTAACTTGAAAATAAAAGGTTTCGTACTCCTGCTTCTGCGAGCCTCTTTTTTCTAATGTTATAATCAGTGGTCGGAGTAGGTAGATTGAATTGGGGTCATTGATCCGAAACGTATATATTAATATGGACATTCCTCCGGAATTTCGGAACTCGATTGTTTTTTATTATTCAACAGATAAATAATAAATTAATTTAGTTTTGATACATTCCTTTAAATTTTGAATTGAGTAGTAATAATATCACTACCAACATTAACAATATTTAATTCGATCCGGAAATACCGGAATTACTTTCCGGGAAAATGGATTATCCATGTTATTCTTTCTGTGGGCATTTATGATACAAGTACCAAAAATCAATCTACCTACTCCGATCACTGGTTATAACAGATGGAGTATAGAAGCAATTGTATTTGAGACGCTCACATATAATATGTCACACGGTACAGATTGCAAAACTTTTTTTTTCTTATTGACCTCCCAAAAGTGACCCCCTTATTCAAAATTAATTTAATCTGCATTCGGGATTTATTTGCCAAAAATGTAAACAAATATGAGTTTATGGGAAAATAACTTTAAATCCTACTCAATAAAGTTCCGTTTACGCTACAACTTCAAACATTTTTATAACTTTTTCAATAGTGCTAGTCATTCTGAAATCAACTTAATTACGATTAAAATAAAGTAGATATTTGTTTAACTTGAAATAACATCAATTTGAAACGAAAGAGAATGACCAAAAGTTACAGTTATTGACCCAAAAAAATATGATCAATATTTTTTTGTTTTATCTTGTTTAAATATCGATGTCCATCACGTCCGTAGAGTTTTGGAGTTTTTTTGAGGGGCGACTGAAAACTGAGTGTAATTATGTGATTTGAAATTTTCAGTCATTCCATTAGGACTTTGAGAGCCTCGTTTGAAGTGTATTCGGACCACCCCGTATACTATGGCCTGGCTGCCATAGTATACGGAGTGGAGAGTTGAACCGGTCCTGAAAGTAAAGTCCCCTAAATATTGATGCAAGCCATTTTTAACCGACTTAAAAAAAAAGGAGGAGTTTCTCAATTCGGTTGAATTTTTTCTTGTTTGTTCCTTCAGAACTCCGTTATTTATAAGCAGATTTGCAAAATTCGTTGTTTATTTGAAAGGGACATAGAAATTTCATTATAATCGGTTTGTTTTTAAACCAAAATTACTGGTATAAAAATTCAACTAAACGAAATTAACCCGGTTTTTGTAGTTTATTTGTTTATTAAACTGGAAACAAGCTGATGATGGTTTCTATTTGACTATACTACTCACCACCGTGCTAAAGTAAATTTATAAGGTATAACCTGCTAGGAAAGGATTAATTAAACAAGTACCTTCTTACACAACACAAAGTTTATTGGAATTATACAAAATAGAAAGTACTTACAAACAATGTGGCAAGCCACTAAACCAATGTACCCTTCCCAGAGTCTACGGCATACACCCACACAACTAGTCTCCGTTCCTAGTGGTGTCAGTGAACGCCAGCAATGAGACAAATAGCAGTTTCTCAGAGTCGCTATAGCGAATCCGTGAGGTGATCGAATTAACAACTTCTAGCTCAATCGAACATGTATTGGCCTTTTTAGGACTGTGCTCATATAGGGAAAATAACTACTATACTAAGCAAACCCGAGACACAATATCCTTACAACAACTGGTCTTAAAACAACCTAGTTCCTACAAAAGGCCTAACTCTCTCATAGATTAAATCACAATGACACACAGATAATACTCTCTATAAAACCTTCAGTATAACACCCTCAGTTGACGGTTCAGGGTCCTTGGCGTCGTTCACAGGAGAAACCTGTGAACACACGCGAACGCGGCCTACGGACAAGATGGTGACGCTTTCGTTACCTGGAGTGGCGTACTTCCCTCATCACCTGGATTCGGCTAGGTAAAGCCTTCCTAACGTCGGAGGACCACACCGCAAGGGATAACCTCAAATCCGCCTGCGCTCTGATGAATACCAAATCATCACACGGCGCAACACCAAGGCATCAAATCAATCGCGCATAGCACCAATCTTAAAAGGCTAGCATAAAAGCCGGACCTGAAACAACGTCCTCGTGTCAGAACACACATGCAAGAATCTAAGCTATAGGCTATCCAGCAAGGACAGAGAAAATGGTTTAGTACTCACGGAATTCTGCCTATAACAGCTCATATTTATAAAAACCCCATCGGGTTATTTGGGCACATCCCAATCCTCCTAGGATTAAGTCCCTCTCAATCGGCCTTTAGGCTCGTGTCCTTGATCGTAAAGCTCGGACACCGTACCCCGCCTTTTCCTCCAGACCAATCTGACAGTTTCTCGAATCATCTTTCACAGACCATATAAGATTTCTTATCGATTTGTATCTTCATTTTATAAGACATTGTTTTTTAAAATAAAATGTGGTAAATTATGTAAGTTTGTTTATTTATATTTAGTTATCCAATAAACTTGCAATTAATTAACTAAACAAAAGGCATCAACGCCATCTGTGTCAACGTAGAACAGCGTTGACAACCAAGGCGTTAGTCCGCCGTTAATTACAGCAGGTGTCGCTACTAGACACGATTAATATTTAATTTTTTGCAACGTCACAATGCCCCTCTTCCCACAAAAAGGTTTTTGTGTACGCAAAAACCAACACCGCCCTCGGTGTTATAACACTGGAGTGGGTTTACCAATTCTCATAGAAACTAGTGGAAGAGTTCTGATCTATTTATAAACCGATGGTTGTGAAACGACATAAACTAATTTTAAAGATGAAATATAAATACTTTCCTTATTTTTGTCCAACTGTAAGTAAATAACGAACCTTATAAAATCCAAACTGCCAGGAAACCTATTCTGCTTACAAATCTTCCTACATTCCGGGCATAACCCCCCCATTCTTTCATACATCCCTAAATTTCTTTCTCTTTCAATCCTGTAGCCACCTGCATTCAAATCGCAGGCAGCCACCTCTTGCATACTCCCGAATTCCGTCTGTAAACCAGTGGAACTCTGAATTGTTTACTATAAATTTAAACGATCCTCCTGATGAATATGTTCAGCGAGCTGATACATATATTGGGCAAACAAAGTGCATAACTCACCAGGCAAGACGTATACAGCGTTCCCAGAAATAAATATTCTGAAAACATAATGGTGGTTTGGCTTATTTTAAGAGTCACCTGCCGCTCGTAACTAGATAAGCACTAGTGCTATCTAAAGTCTCACCGAAGCAACAATGCTATATCGGCAAAACAAAACATTAGTGAAGGCTTATTTTAGAAGTCACTGATCCGCTTCAGTCAAGGCTTATTTTATGAGTTACTATCCGCTCCGTAAAAAAAAACAACCAAGCGAGCTTGATTACAAACAACGTGAAGGCTTATTTTAGAAGTCACTGATCCGCTTCAGTCAAGGCTTATTTTATGAGTTACTATCCGCTCCGTAAAAAAAACAACCAAGCGAGCTTGATTACAAACAACGTGAAGGCTTATTTTAGAAGTCACTGATCCGCTTCAGTCAAGGCCTATTTTATGAGTTACTATCCGCTCGTAAAAAAACAACCAAGCGAGCTCGTAAAAAAACAACTTGCAAAAAAAAAAAAAATTTTTATTTTTATTTGTTACTAAACGCAAGGCATGCAAAACGGCATAATCCCCGTATAAAATGTTTGATCAATACCCAAAACTCGCGTTCATAATAATATAAACAAAACAAAGTAAATACCATGTACCGTATGATAGTTACGTTACGCTTCGTGGTCGCTGTTAGAATGGCCCTCAAAACAATACGTGAAAACACGGACTACAGCTAATAAATAAACTGTATAATTAGGGATATATAAAATTACTCGATTTTAGATGAAATCGACTATGATTATGTTTATATCGATTTTATTATTTGACTGAACTATCGATTTATTAATAATTGTT
Source organism: Hydraecia micacea (assembly GCA_914767645.1). Lineage (NCBI taxonomy): Eukaryota > Metazoa > Arthropoda > Insecta > Lepidoptera > Noctuidae > Hydraecia > Hydraecia micacea. The sequence continues at coordinate 25,951,972 of OU611775.1, read as the reverse complement.
TCTCTATGTATACAGTCATATCCCTACATATAATGCTACATCATATAAATTCTCCTGCTTAAAAGGTCCCAGCGACCAAGCAAAAAAAAAAAAAAAAAAAATATATATATATATTTATATAAATTATGGCTGAATATATTTATATACCCGTCTGGCTTAAACAGTGTTGACTCTGATGTGTTAAGTTTTATATAATCAGAAACACATTTAAAAAAAAATCTATTTACCCATTTCGACCATGCTAGTGTGTGGAGCGCCCATAATGAACTTGAGGCACGTTAAACTTCTATAATTGCCTATGAAACTCTGATCCCGTGAATTGAACCACACTAACGGTAATCACGGTTTCAGGAATCCCGTGAGCAAGAAGAACATAATTCTCCAAGTTTCAGGCTACCAAAGCACTAGTTGCACGACGTAATGAAAAAATATCATATATTTTGAAAAACAGCAAGAAACTACAAGTAAATGTACGAGTCGCATGCAAGTAATGCATAAACCGCAACCTCATAAGTCAATTCGTCCGCAAGATGGGGATGTTAATACACTGTCTCTAAATCCATTATGATAGCTTATTTATTTATTAACTTTGTATTTGTATAGTAATTATTACAATTTAGTAAAGCAAAATTAATGACACACTAAACGCAAATCGTGTATAACGCGTTTCGGAACGCACCCTAACATATCAAAACGTCGAACGTCAAATGTCACCAATGTCAATGTGTTTTATAGGTTAAGCACCAATGTATGAAAACGAATGCTGATAAAAACAATGCTGTTCTATGAAATGCCGTGGTTGTATTTTAATCTGGGTTAAATAATGAGTGTTAAAACGTTATACGACGAAGTGACCGACCAGTTGTCATAAAGATTCCAAGTGTTCCGTTTCAATGAAAGTTGGCTATTATTGTTCATTAATTTCTACTAATTGTAGTTCCCTGTACTGCAAAATCCAATTAATAAGAGTGAAACTTGCCTGTAGTGTTATTATCTTACTACTGAAATCCTCTAAAACAAATAAGAGACTGCTAAAACTCTTCTGAGAATTGCCTTATAGAAATTGTTTACAATTTTCAAGTTTACCCCCAATTGTTTTAAACTTTTACAGAAATTAATGTTGGGTTTATTGATTTATAATACCTTACACTTACAATGTTTCACTATAAAATAATGCAATACAGTTTATCAGGACCTCAACTTAAACAACCACATGAACATAATAACACAAAACTGTTGTTTTATATTGTAAACTAATTATCTTCCAGTTGTAATAATTATTACTTGTACCTGTTAAACAAACTTTACCACAAATGCTTACTAGTATAATGCTACATAAACTTCCAAAATATAGGTAATATTAAATCAACAACCTCTAAACAAACATTGGGTACATATATATAGTCCCAAAATAATTAACACAATGCACTTGTCCAACTTGTGAGTTGGGCATACATATAAATAAGTTAATGACCTTTATCAACACTCTGCACCTTACCGGTCCAACAAAAGAAATGGTTTGATTGTGGTGCGGTGACCACTTTATATTTAAAACTTAAAAACTAGCCTTAAACTAATACAAGAATCCGTCAACTGAAAGAACTGAGGGAATTGAGAGAGATTGAGATATTGTTATTAATTCGTTCACCCTATATAATTAAATAATTATATACCGTTGGGCGCCAACTGTAACCCGGTTTTTGTAGTTTATTTGTTTATTAAACTGGAAACAAGCTGATGATGGTTTCTATTTGACTATACTACTCACCACCGTGCTAAAGTAAATTTATAAGGTATAACCTGCTAGGAAAGGATTAATTAAACAAGTACCTTCTTACACAACACAAAGTTTATTGGAATTATACAAAATAGAAAGTACTTACAAACAATGTGGCAAGCCACTAAACCAATGTACCCTTCCCAGAGTCTACGGCATACACCCACACAACTAGTCTCCGTTCCTAGTGGTGTCAGTGAACGCCAGCAATGAGACAAATAGCAGTTTCTCAGAGTCGCTATAGCGAATCCGTGAGGTGATCGAATTAACAACTTCTAGCTCAATCGAACATGTATTGGCCTTTTTAGGACTGTGCTCATATAGGGAAAATAACTACTATACTAAGCAAACCCGAGACACAATATCCTTACAACAACTGGTCTTAAAACAACCTAGTTCCTACAAAAGGCCTAACTCTCTCATAGATTAAATCACAATGACACACAGATAATACTCTCTATAAAACCTTCAGTATAACACCCTCAGTTGACGGTTCAGGGTCCTTGGCGTCGTTCACAGGAGAAACCTGTGAACACACGCGAACGCGGCCTACGGACAAGATGGTGACGCTTTCGTTACCTGGAGTGGCGTACTTCCCTCATCACCTGGATTCGGCTAGGTAAAGCCTTCCTAACGTCGGAGGACCACACCGCAAGGGATAACCTCAAATCCGCCTGCGCTCTGATGAATACCAAATCATCACAAGGCGCAACACCAAGGCATCAAATCAATCGCGCATAGCACCAATCTTAAAAGGCTAGCATAAAAGCCAGACCTGAAACAACGTCCTCGTGTCAGAACACACATGCAAGAATCTAAGCTATAGGCTATCCAGCAAGGACAGAGAAAATGGTTTAGTACTCACGGAATTCTGCCTATAACAGCTCATATTTATAAAAACCCCATCGGGTTATTTGGGCACATCCCAATCCTCCTAGGATTAAGTCCCTCTCAATCGGCCTTTAGGCTCGTGTCCTTGATCGTAAAGCTCGGACACCGTACCCCGCCTTTTCCTCCAGACCAATCTGACAGTTTCTCGAATCATCTTTCACAGACCATATAAGATTTCTTATCGATTTGTATCTTCATTTTATAAGACATTGTTTTTTAAAATAAAATGTGGTAAATTATGTAAGTTTGTTTATTTATATTTAGTTATCCAATAAACTTGCAATTAATTAACTAAACAAAAGGCATCAACGCCATCTGTGTCAACGTAGAACAGCGTTGACAACCAAGGCGTTAGTCCGCCGTTAATTACAGCAGGTGTCGCTACTAGACACGATTAATATTTAATTTTTTGCAACGTCACATGCGTCGTTTGCTTTCCTATGACTTTTCAGTAGTGGCTTTGTGGAATTGTCATGGGATGCATTGTGGCTATAAGTACCGTATCTTTAGATAAATAACCGACACTACAAAGTGAAAAAGATTTTTTTTTATAAGTCAAAGGCAAACAACAAAAATGCGAACCCAACGACACCGACTTCCGAAATTAAAGTTATTTTTCACTTTGCTTTTTTGGAAGTCGGTTGTTTTTATTTTGTAAAAAAAGTTTTTCATGCTTGAAGACACGTTATTTTTTTTTCAAAAGTTAATAAGTAAAGGATGTGTTTTTTTTTTCGGCCAAACTTGTACCGAGGTACAAATTACGAGTAAAATTCCTTGCAATAAATTGTGTTATAAGCAGTATTTAAAATCCCCCAATATTTGATAGATTAAGAAATAAGAGAATATAAAAAATCACTACCTCACATCGTAACTGCGTTCAACAAAACGTTCATAACAGCACTGACAGCTGTCAAACTATTCCATTTGTCAAAATATTACATATTGATGTCTTTGCTGACAGTCCAAGGGTCTTAAAATGTGCATTTCAGTCTATCATTTAGCCCTAAGACCACAATAAAGTCAGAATACTAATATAAATTCATCATATATTTTTGTGTAGCCATATCTATAGCTATAGGGCTGGTAGTATGCTGCAGGTTGTTTTTCATTGTGAAGGCTAACTGTGCGTTTGCATTGGCGAAACATTCACATAAAAACATGTTGAAATCTCTGGTGACTGTCAATAAATGTACGGTATGGATACATTGACATATACCAGAGATTTCATCATGTTAAGTTTAGTCGTCAAGATGGGATAAACCAATCGAAAGTCCAGGAAGAATAGCCAAATCAACAATTATGAAATCACACACGACATAGCACTCCAAGAGACGGGAAACCAACATAGTTACTTTACTCTGTGACCAACGAACAGAGCCGGGGAACCGAAATGGAATGTTATCACTAGGTATTGGTAACAACAACTAATAGATAATTATCGGCCTTGGAGCACAGTCTTTTGGCTTTTGAGAAAGCTAACCAAACGCATACAATAATCTGATAAATAAATGTATTTTTTAAATTCTTATTTGCTAAATGTTTTACAAAAATAATGTCTTATATAAATAAAAAAAAAAAAATTTTAATACAAAAATACGATAATAATCAATTTATTTTTAGGATAATTTCTTTATGTTACATTTATAAAACGTAGGAACGAAACGCATCATCGGAAGAATATATCATGAGATTGCCAAGTTAATTAATGGGTTGTAAGTTATTAATATCTTTGAACGACAATTTCATGTGGTACAAATGTATAAATAAATCCAATATATATTTTTTCAGAATCTGCGATTTTTTTCCTGTATTTCAGTACTTTTGTTCATATGGTACATTGTTTGGCCACAGTTGTATGAAAAAAAAAAACACCTCCTTTACTCAAACACTTTTTAAAGTCGCTTGCCTGTAATGGGAAATGAAGCAAAAAGAAAAAGATCTGTATTTTTTATACCTTTAAAGTTAAATTGTATTGACATGATTGTGTTCCCGAGTGAGAAAGGGACGGCAGTAAACAAGTCTGGGTTTCTGTGTGCTCACGCACCACAAGGGTAGTATCATGGTATCATAAATCATATCCCTGTTGATCTGGCCTGTAGATTAAAAAAAAATATTTTTGGGAAGAATACGCCATTTCGTTCTAAGGTCAAATAATACAACACAGGGTTGTCGCAAAAGGTCAAAATTTTTCTTTTTTTAACATTTGTTGTGTCTGTTAAGTACTAACAAGTGGGTGTGTTCCTGAATGACTCTTAATAGTGTTACTAACCCCTTGTGAACTAGAAAAACTAAAACTAACCCACTAAACCACTCCCAGATAGTCAAGATGTTACACATAAAAAAAAAGAAAAGGTCTTCCAAGCATGTCATTGAATTTTATGCCTAAATGAGATAAGCTATTGTAATGCAGAAAAAAAAATATAGTTCAAAACAAAATAAAATGAATTAAGGTCAAATACAGTGACAACCCTAACACTATTATTTTGAAATTCAATTCCTTCTAAAAACCGCGATAGTGCGACGTGATTTATTTATCATTGATAGGCTTTTTTACGAGCAATATTTCTGTGCTGAGAAAAAAAATAAAAACGAAAATCTGATTACTCAGTATCCGGAGGTGATTTTCCAAAATTAAAAACTGGAAAATATGCGCCCAAAGATGCTCTATTAAAATATATATTTATATAAAATGAATATCTGGGACAGTTACGTTTTCAGAAGTAATTTTTTTTTTTTTTAATAAAAAGGTCACCTAAACTTCATCATTAAAAAAAAGTGTTTGAAATGGACACGTGGGTGTTTTACTCGTGCATTATAAATGCATCCCTTGTTCGATAAATACCATAAACAGCAGCAGATGGAATTTTTTTGATCAAATGGAACAACACTGTGAGACGTAAGAGCGGGTGCGCGCGACGTGGGAGGTAGCACGTCCTAGCGCGGCTTTACACGTAGACAAGTGTGCCCGGGATATCTTGAGATAACTTGTAACCATTTGTTACGTAATGCAAAGTAGATAGACAGAATACTCTTAAAGTTTTGTATTGTTAATTATCTCTATCTCACCTGCTAACATTGTGCAGTAGCTGTGGCAGCATGCCGGCAGCTGCCGCAGGCTCGCGATGTACAAACGTGGCCAGCACTATGATGCACAGGCCGAGCTCTTCGTCGCTGTACTGTTTTACTGCAGTACCACATTCTGCACCTGTTTGAAGATAATAATGTAAGTATTAATAAGACCCCTAGTAGTAACAATTAATTAAATAACTTTTTACACCACCTGCTCGATCATGACAAATTAATTCTTGGCAGTTAGGGTAGTTTTTGTAGTTCAAGTGTTACTATTGAAATCTCTATCCCCCTACAATACGTACATCTGTAGCACAGCTCGACATCAGGCCTGTGCGGCGTGGTGTGCGCGTGCGCAGCTCTCTTGCCCGCGCGCGACTCGTCCTCCCACCAGCCGCCGCAGCCGCCGCTGCAGCCGCCACACTCTGCAATGTAATTTTGTCTTAGGCCCCTATGATTCACTCTCTACTTTCTTAGGCTTGAGTCTCCTATAAACGTCATCAGCTAAAACTGATTGAAATACTCACTGTAGCTTCAAATTACTGTGTGACGTTTACACTGACGCAAGATGTAATAATAATAATAATAATTTATTTAATCTCAAAAAACTTTACATTCTGGTTTCGAGTAACACTGGACCCCACACTAGGATACCCTGTGTCGCGACTCGCGAGGTTCAGTCTCTTTCATCACAAGTTTTGCATTAACTGTAGTTTATTCAGATTAACAGGTAATAGGTAAATTAAACTTACGGAAATAGTTCTGTGCATGTTATGGAAAAAAATGAAAGGGGTGTTTATGTTAAGTATAGTATGTAGTGTAAGTGTGATGAGAGTGTTGTAAGAGAGTGAGTGTTGTGATGTATTTGTGTATGTTTTGATTCAGCCAATAGTGATTATACTTTCAGTGTTCAAATAATCCAAATCTAGCAGCCAATTAGTTACAATTTTCTTACATGTTAGTAAGAAAATTGTCTAGTCGAATTCAAGATATTCACTTCTTTATTTATTTTTGGGTATAAGTGAGGGCCCATGAAAGCAAAAGCTTTTTTGCCAAAACTCAGCTTGCAGGTTGGTCTTTTCCATTTGCATCTTCTTTGTGAACGCTTGTCATCAAGAACAGCATGGTGCGCAGTTTTGTGAAATTTAAGGATAACAGCCAGTATGTATAGTTTGCGCACCGTTAGAACTCTAGACTCTTGGTAAAGTAAGTGTGTTGGGTGGCAAGTTCTCCTCATATACATTACCTTTAAAATTGCTCTTTGTGCCGCTCTGCAGTAATAAGATGACTTTTACTTGCTAATCCCCAGGTCAAGACACAGTATCCTAGGATAGACTGGCAAAGAGCATGATAAATCATCTTAAGCGTCGAGATTTCTGCCAGTGATCTTAGTCTCTTGAATATATAAAGCAGCTTTCTGACTCGAGCACTTGGCGTTTCGATTTGTTTCTGCCATTTCAGATGGTGGTCAATAATGGGTCCATATTGGCTCACCTAAAGTTCTTTACCCGAAATTGTTCTTCCTAATGATTTGTAATCCGAATGATCACTCTTCCTAAAATGTTTCATCCTAAAGTTTTCATTCATACTATTTGTAGTGCTATCGGCGATGTTCATAACACTCATGTTTCCGAAAATTGTAATTAATAATATCATTAATGTAAATATATTTAAACTCCTACTGTTTTTTATCATAACGCTTTTATCCCTAAACATAATTACCATAATTACCGCAGTTTTAACCGTACCTAAACCAATAATTATAGGACCGATTCGGTTCTGGCACTTCGCCGGCCGCTGCCGCGGCACGCTCGCTTCGCTCGCTCGGCTCGTGCGTTGTGGTCACAGTTCTAACCTAACCTAAACCAATAATTATCTTTGCAGGTACACGGGTGCGCCAAAGTTCACCTAAATTTTCAACTCCGATAATTGGAAATCCGAAAATGTTCTTCCTAACATTTTTCATCCTAACAATCACAATTCCTAACTACTCTGTCTCTAATGTTCATAATTCCGAAGCATTCAACTTCATAATGTCAGTAGCAATAAACATCTATTATACTTTTATTTGTTTTCCTATATTTTCTCAACATAACCATCTTTTACACTATTATTCAAAGTCATATCTTTTTTGTTTAGGTTTCTTTTCATTCATATAGTCATTGTTTTAAGTTAAGTTAGAACTGCGACCATAACGCACGAGCCGAGCGAGCGAAGCCAGAGTCCCGCTCCAGTCATTCAGTCAAGTTCCAGAAACGAATCGGTCCTATTCATAATTATTGGTTTAGGTTAGGTTAGAACTGTGACCACAACGCACGAGCCGAGCGAGCGAAGCGAGCGTGCCGCGGGAGCGGCCGGCGAAGTGCCAGAACCGAATCGGTCCTGTAGTTATTGGTATAGGCACAGTTAAAACTGCGGTATAAACTCCTAGGCCATAAACATAACCGTAAATGAGTCATGTTTTATGAATTTCATTCATTTAAGACAAAAATCTGTTGTAAATGTTTCTTTCTGAGTATGAGTGAAAATATTATGGTAATTATGTTTAGGGATAAAAGCGTTATGATAAAAAACAGTAGGAGTTTAAATATATTTACATTAATGATATTATTAATTACAATTTTCGGAAACATGAGTGTTATGAACATCGCCGGTAGCACTACAAATAGTATGAATGAAAATTTAAGGATGAAAAATTTTAGGAAGAGTGATCATTCGGATTACAAATCATTAGGAAGAACAATTTCGGGTAAAGAACTTTAGGTGAGCCAATATGGACCCCAGGTACACACCGCTATAAAAAAAAAGATATGACTTTGAATAATAGTGTAAAAGATGGTTATGTTGAGAAAATATAGGAAAACAAATAAAAGTATAATAGATGTTTATTGCTACTGACATTATGAAGTTGAATGCTTCGGAATTATGAACATTAGAGACAGAGTAGTTAGGAATTGTGATTGTTAGGATGAAAAATGTTAGGAAGAACATTTTCGGATTTCCAATTATCGGAGTTGAAAATTTAGGTGAACTTTGGCGCACCCGGTCAATAATAACACCAAGATATTTGATACTATTCACCCGTTCAAAGGCTGTGCAGTTGCAAGTGTTACCCAGAGCATAGCCGCATGTATGTAGTTTAACTGTGAACAGTGATAGAGCCAATGTTTTTTTTGTTACGCTGAAGTTAATAATTTTGGTGTTTTCTACGTTCAAAGTTAGTAGATTGTGCTGCAACCAGTCAAATACTGTCTGCATTCCGGCTTCCACAGCGTTATAGGTTTCCTCCTACGACCTACCATGAAAAATAATGGCAGTGTCGTCTGCATATGCAAAAATCTGTACCCTGTTTAACTGGAGTGAACAGAGACCATTAATGTATAAAAGAAACAGTGTGGTACCAAGGACACTGCCCTGAGGCACCCCGTATTCAACGTGCACAAGAGAACTCTGGTAATCACCTAAGCAAACCCTTTGTTTGCGGTCAGTGAGGTATGAGTCGAACCAGTCCAGCGCAGTGCCCCTGATACCCGCACATTCCAGTTTTTTTAATAGTATTGGCCTGGAAACGGTATCAAAGGCTTTGGCCAGGTCGAGGAAGAGGCTGCCACACCTCTCTCCAATGTCTAATTTAGCAGTCACAAAGTCAACCAAATTGGTGACTGCGTCCTCCATCGACCTGTCACTGCGAAAACCAAATTGATTGGTTGAGAGTAAGTTTTTTTTCTGTAGGTAATTTAACAGTCTCTTGTTCACCAGCTTTTCGAGTATTTTTGACATAAATGTTAAGAGGGAGATAGGTCGATAGTTGGAAACCACCGTAGAATCTCCTGCTTTGTAAATTGGACACACATTAGCTATTTTCATCTGTGCTGGTACTTTCCCCGTTGCGATACTTAAATTGCATATGTGCGTAATTGGGGCCACTAGACTCTTTATACTTAATTTAATAACACGGTTAGTTATTTTGTCCCATCCCGGAGCGGACTCGTCCTTCATGTTTAATATAATTGAACCGATCTCATTTTCATCTGTTGGATACATAAAGAAAGACTCTCGAAGAGATGTGTCGGTATTAGACTGGGTTACCATATTCACTAGTTCAGTTTCAGTTTTTTTAAGTTGCTTCATAGTGTTTTCAGCAAGTTGCTCGCCCACATTAGCGAAAAAATTGTTAGCGATATCAAGGGAGGTAACCTAGTCGTGATGAGCATTTAATAACTCAAGGTTGCCCGATGCTTTTTTGTTCAGGTTACATTATGTTTTTGACAGCAGACCATGCCTTCCTACTGTCACCGTTAGAACGGTCCAAAAGTTCTTTGTACAACGGCACATGCGAACAACGCGTCATACTGACGTCACGCAAATCTTGCATCTCGCAAGCAGAGTTTACCGCGCAACCAGCATAGATACAACGGCCCGACATGAATCATTGGGCAGTTGCCCGCCAGACACAACACCCGTTTGGTCGGAGGATCCTCCCTTTTCTATAGAGTATGAGTGAACTTTACACCCTGTTCCTCATACCTCTATACTGGTGACCCCGACGTGATCGTCAGCGCAGCCTTCGTGCAAATACTTCAGCGTGACGTCATCATCATCACTCCCGCAAGCTTTAGAGCGGCGAGTCACCCAGTCAGCCCAGCACCCACGGCTTCAACGGGTATCCTGACCACCAGCATGCAGCGACTGCGCATACCTGGTCATCACCCTCAGCCTCATCAGCAACCTTGGCACAGCACACTGCACCTTCGGCCGGTCTACAAGCAGAGCCCTTCATAAGCCTCTCCTGGTCGACGCCAGCAGTCAGCCTCAACTCGGCGCTGTACCACATCCGACGCAATGGAGCATAACGCAGCGCCACCCCGACTCACTGGGGACATCTTCGCAGACAGTTCCGACTCACCGTGAACTATGCGGCAACCGGTTCCGACTCACTGGAACCTCAGCTGGCCTGGCAAGCATCGCAAGATACAAGACTCCGCCCACTCCTGGCAAGCATCGCAAGATACAAGACTCAGCCCACTATCGACATCCGGTCTCCGGGGGGGAGTGATGTAGCGGTATCTACAACGCCACATGCGAACAACGCGTCATACTGACGTCACGCAAATCCTGCATCTCGCAAGCAGAGTTTACCGCGCAACTAGCATAGATACAACGGCCCGACATGAATCATTGGGCAGTTGCCCGCCAGACACAACACCCGTCTGGTCGGAGGATCCTCCCTTTTCTATAGAGTATGAGTGAACTTTACACCCTGTTCCTCATACCTCTATACATTTTTAACTTTAAAAATGCTTGAACTTTTGGACCGTTCTAACGGTGTAGTATAATTATTGCAGTAGTTCCTGTAGTTTTTATAGTGTTGTTGTAGTATGTACAAGATCATTTTTGTTTGCTTCTTTTCCTGCTTCTAAGTGTAATGAATCCCGTTTACGTATACATTTAAGTAGGTTTTCGGTCATCCAGGGTTTTCTTATCTGTTTGATTATAACAGTTTCCGAGTGCTTTTCTATACATTCAATTAGCTTTGTTGTGAGTTCTTTCGTGGCCTCGGTAATTTCGCTGTAACTATATAGTAAACTCCATTCTATATTTTCGATCTCTTTAATTAAGTTAGGGTATTCTATTTTCAGCTGTTTTTTTATGTTTATCACGTGGCGTTTTTTGTGTAGTATGTTTGCTGATACTTATTATCACCGTATCATGGTCTGTCAGCCCACTTTCACATATTATCACTGAAGCCGATTTTTTGGTCTTAATCAGCGCGTGGTCAAGGCATGTTCGATCATGCGTAGGATATTGATGACCGGGGTAGAGACCATACTGTCCTGTAATGTCAAGGTACTCGCTCGCGCGGTTGTCACGTGTATCAGTTGTAATATCGATGTTTACGTCACCAGTCAAGACACAGATAGGGTTTTTATGTATCAAATATAAATTTTTGCTGTGCCTTAACAGGGTCTACAACGGCTCTTAGCTCTAAGCCTTTTGTAAACATCTTTTGTACCTTGTGGAATGCAAAATAAATGAATATGAATATGAATATGTCGGCGGCATCGCCGTGCGTCATTTCCCTAAGTTGGAAACAACACTTGCACCGATCACGCCATCGACAAGTACGTCACTCGACCTCACCCACCGCCCCGCTACTCGACTTGTTTTGCTACCAGTATAAAAGAGCGAGCGGCTAAGCGGCGGAGAGGACTTGACCATTGGACATCGTATGGACAACATGTGCTCAGGAACTGGCTCGCGTTCCGTATCTGGTTGTATTTGTATCGTGTACCTATAATATGTGATTTGCTAATGTGATAATTGTTCGTGAAATTATAATCTGATTTGTACTGCAAACCGTTTTTCTATTGCGCAATAACCAACACTACCCACTGAATGCCCACAGTAATTAAAATATCCTGATAAATAACGAGACACTACATACCTCTTCCTATATCAGAAGTGGGATTCGTGTTGGTTCATGCGCAAAATCAGAACGGTGATATGACCGTTGACATTTGAAAAACGAAGTGCAAACATGCGAACGCTTATTAAATTATCGTGTCTGTATCTGTTCGAGTTGAACCCAAAGAAGCCAGATACGGATGCGCGATCGTAGTGCATGTTCTTTTCGGCATAGGCTGCATGCAGAAATACCTTTGCCGAATGACGCGTCAGTTTCAACTACCGCCATGTTTGAAAAAAAAAAAAAAAAAAAAAGAAGTGTGTTTTTAACCAGCGTTTGAGTTCGTCTCTCGAGTATGTGTTCTGTGGTTCGTCTTATCCCGTTCCCGTAATTAGAACACGCGGTAGGACGCGTGTGCAAATGTAACAACGCACCGCACGAAAGCTGATTAGTGTTGTGCCCATCGGTGGGGCGCGCAAGGGAGCGGCGTTAGCGTGGCTATCGCAAGTGACATGCAAAGGACGAGGCGTGGAAACGTCAGCGAAACCCTTCGTGTGCTGCCAGTGAGGGAAACCAGGACATGTCGCGGCCCTGCGTGAGCAGTAGCAGCCAAGCAGATGGTGGAGGTGGAGCATGTGCTGGAAGCAGCAATGGCGAGTGGATGTTTGCCCTCTGACCCTCTGACACCTTAGAAAATAAAGGTGAGCTGTATTGTTTAGTTTAAGATTCTGAATCTGAATGTTCGTTAGTAAAAGTGATTTGTACAGCCAACTTAAATGACACGAGTTTATAACGTTGTTATATTGACTGGTATGGGTCAAACGCGTGTATTCAGCACAGAACAAATCATATGTAGCGTTGCGATTAGCAAGCAACAACTTGAAATTCTGTTACGTATACCCGACATTTACTTGCAAAGTAATATTATGATAGTACTTAAGTGAAATATTAAACCTAGGCTTTTGGATTAACATGTCTGTGACAGAGTTTTTGTTACATAAAGTTCTTGTGAGAAATTCAGTTTTCGGTTAACATTAACAAGGTTCCATTTCATACGAAAAATGCTGCTATAACAACATTTTCGGTTGGCGATTTAATGTTATTAGAAAACGAAGAGCAAAATCAGATTATCAGACTGAGCTAGATCGGAAATTCAGAGGTCCGTTTAAGGTAGTTGAAGTTTTGGATGGTGATCCTCATAGGTTAAAAGCTTTAAATTCTAACCGCTCACAATCGCATACGAAAGATGCCTTTAAGTAATGTACTTGCCGAGGTAGATTTGCCTAATGTAGAAGATGTTGAGGAGGGTGCCTCCACCAGCAAATCGAACACATACAATGGCTATTTAATTTTGGTCGCACTGCACGCACTGGTTTGTAGTCGTAACTGCAACTCGGTGTGGAGTTGTTCAGAGCGCGATGGGCAGCTAGTGGTGTGGCGGGGACCGGGGTCTTGAAGGAGACAATTATTGTGTTGGTCTTGTTATGACCTGGGAGTCGTAGACTCTGTGAAGTGATATGTGTTGGTCGTATCACTTGAGTGATGACGATATGGGTGGCATGAGTGTCACTAGCTGCTGCGGCAGCCGGGCTATGAGCGTTGTATGTGATCTAAGTTGATATAGTTCCTGACCAATTATTACTAAGGCTTAGAGGAATCTTTTGTTGTCGATGATTACTATTGTTTTTATTAAATTTTTGGTAAAGTTAATGCGTTTCGATAACAATGTGGTCAGAATTGGCCGAGTGGAACATGCACTGCTGTTGTTTTTTTTTTTGGTTACAGGTTAACACATAAGGACATGTGCAAACAGCGCTGCACTCTTTGGATTTCCAGTACGAATAATCGCTGATCAAGGACTGTGCTTTTCGAGCAAGGAGTTCCATGACTTCTGCCAAGGAAACAGTGGACTGCAACCACTACAGCCATTAAGCCAACTACAGATCTATTGTCTACCGAATCTGGTGAGTCGTTTTCATTTTGTTTTGACTCTGGCACCGAGTGCTTCCCTGTTAAACAACAGCAAAAACGGTTACATTGTTAGATATAGCCCAATCAGTGGCGTGCTTTGGTTTTCAGAATAGGTAGGCAGTAGGCCGGGTCTACGAGTAGTCTAGGCAAACGCGGTCACTATTCAGAAAAAAAAAAGTGAGGTCAATAGTGTGGTTATTTGAGTAGGCATGCCTACTTAAGGGTGATAAATTGCGAAGGTCGAACGTCATGGTATTACGCGTGAGACGTACGTATTTTTAATTTTTTTCGTATTAACTTGAACGAGTAAAGATCAATGACAATGCTCGAATAGTACGGGAGCCGAGTAGGCCGTCCGGCGACTACCTACTGCCGCGCGTGTTTGTATGAAGATTTAGTTTTTTGTTAGGTATGTGTAAACTGTAAGCACTACTTGCTTGAAGTCTACTTAACTATGTATTTTGGGAGCAATTATCGAGTGATGTGAAGGTGGTCGAAGGGATAATGTCGTCCGGGCCATGCAGCTGATAGCGGCTGGTCGAAGGGACACATGCATCCGGTCCAACCTTGAGTGTTTGCTGGTCGAAGGGATAATGTCGTCCGGGCCATGCAGCTGGTAGCGGCTGGTCGAAGGGACACATGCATCCGGTCCAGCCTTGGGTGTTTACTGATCGAAGGGACAGTGTCGTCCGGGCCATGCACTAGTGGCTGGTTGAAGGGACACACCCGTCCGGTCCAGGGGGTGTTTACTGGTCGAAGGGACAGTGTCGTCCGGGCCATGCACTAGTGGCTGGTTGAAGGGACACACCCGTCCGGTCCAGGTTAACATTGTGTGGAAAGTTGATCGCAACACGACGGTATCGGCTGGGCCAGACCTAAGGGTTGGTCGATGGGACATGCTGATCGAGTTTGGAGTGCATTGCTTGTTAACTGTTTGGAGAAAGGTGCCGTCCGGTCCACGAGTGATCGAAAGGACACACGCTTTCTTTTGTTCTGAGACAGTTACAGTTAGTATGAGATGAGAGTAATGTTATGTCTACCAGTCGAAGTAAATAGTAATCACAGTCTTGATGGGCAAGCCTACATTATGGGAACCACACGAGTAGGGTTTCTCTATCGGCCGTAGTAAATAGTGTGTAGTCAATGGGTGATGCACACGGATCCATGCGCTGGATGTGTGAGAGCAATGCGATTGCTGGTTGGCTAGAGAGCCGTGGCGTTAAGAGTGGTTTGCTCGTGTGTGGGTTTCCAGATGTCTAAGGCTCTTAAAAAGATGATTGTTAATATGGCTAACGATAGTACATGGCTCTGGTAGATAATTTTCGATATGACTAATCAAAGTTTGCTTATATGGCTCTAAGCCTTTTGTAAACATCTTTTGTACCTTGTGGAATGCAAAATAAATGAATATGAATATGGTTGAATCAAGTACGCTCATGAAACTAAGGCACATGCCAATGAATCAGAGTATTACTGACAAGAATAAAGTCAAGTAATAATTTTGTTGATGAAACAGAGTAGAGATTAAGTTGTGTGTGTGATGATAGTTTGGATCAGAGGTTAATTTGTAGCCGCGCTGGAACTGGTAGTCCTCGAGTACGTGATAGGCAGTCAACTCTGGTAAACGTAAATTCCGGGAGTGACTTGGCAATCCGTGGGGATGCGCAAATTCATGGTTGAGTAACTGGTGGTTACTAGTTATTAGGAGACACGTGCACCTGAGTTGATTATTTGGTGATCTTGAGATTTGGGAATCAAAGAGTGGGAATACTCTGAACTCTGCTATTTTTAGCTTGTTTGAGTTTTCATTGTGGTTTTGTCCGTAGGTCAGAAGTGACCGAACTATGTGATACTTTGTGGGTATGTTTCTTTACAGATTAACACACGAGGACGTGTGCGAGCAAGATTGCCGTGTCGGAGTCATTCGTTTGACTATTTGGAACGCCAGCGCCACCCGGCGGCGCTCGACCGAGTCTAGCCTGAGTTCGTGGGGAGTTGAGGAGAGCACGCAGTTGTGTAACAAGTCAGTCTTGGCTCTGGCTTGTCACGGTGGGGTTGCGGAAGCATCGTACGTTCCTGCGACCCCCGGCGTAGGTGTGAGATGGAACACCAGGGTGGTTTTTAGTCAGTAAGAGTCTGACAGACCCCTCCGCCTGCCCCGGGGCGGAGGACATCCATGAGGATTTTCCACCCCGGAAAGCGTGTCACGGGGCACAATGCAGTACTTTATGTCCGTTTATTCGGAACCAATCAATAGTAACGCGAGCTGGTGTCCATAGAACTAATGATGACAGTTAAATTGCAATAATCATTGTAGGGTTAAACCAGTCCAATGATAAATCAGCTATAGGTAATAATAGTATTCCGGACTAGTCAAAATAAGATAAAATAAATTCTGGAGGGTTTGTAGCCGGACCAGAAATTGTTCATCTGAAGGGTTTGTAGCCGGACCAGAACTTGTTAATCTGAAGGGTCAATAGAGACCGGTCCAGAACTTGTTAATCTGTAGGGTCATGAAGACCGGTCCAGAACTTGTTAATGTGTAGGGTCATGAAGACCGGTCCAAAATTAATTCTTACCAGTCTGTCTGTAGGGTTTAGATGAACCGGTCCAGATTGTAAAGAATGATTTTTGTCAGGATAATCGAACGATTTATGCTAATTACAGATGTATGAATTGTAAGCTCACGAGGACGTTCGCAAGTCGGTATGGCCGTGTCGGCGGCATCGCCGTGCGTCATTTCCCTAAGTTGGAAACAACACTTGCACCGATCACGCCATCGACAAGTACGTCACTCGACCTCACCCACCGCCCCGCTACTCGACTTGTTTTGCTACCAGTATAAAAGAGCGAGCGGCTAAGCGGCGGAGAGGACTTGACCATTGGACATCGTATGGACAACATGTGCTCAGGAACTGGCTCGCGTTCCGTATCTGGTTGTATTTGTATCGTGTACCTATAATATGTGATTTGCTAATGTGATAATTGTTCGTGAAATTATAATCTGATTTGTACTGCAAACCGTTTTTCTATTGCGCAATAACCAACACTACCCACTGAATGCCCACAGTAATTAAAATATCCTGATAAATAACGAGACACTACATACCTCTTCCTATAAATATTTAAGAACGCTGTCCAGGCAATCACAAAAAATTCGGGTGTTATAGAAAGAAGGGGACCTGTAAACAACACAGATGGTAAATTTCATACCAACGTGTATCAGTAAGCAGTTAGCTTCCTGAAATGGTGGTTCCTCAATTATTACCCTCAGTTCGGTTTTAAAGAGAATTGCTAGTCCATCGTTTTGATTTAAGTAGCACCTAGAGTAGTGACATTCGTAGCTATTAAGTTGTACCTTAGGAGTTGACTCGTTTAGTCGACATTCAGTCAAAATAATGATATCTGGCAGAAAATTTAACCTGGTTAGGAATACTGTGAAGTCATTAAAGTTTTTCTGGATACTTCGTATGTTTTGGTTAACAATAGTAAGTTGAGTGTTTACATTACCAAGGTAACTTAAACATTGCTCTGGGCAATTTAATTTGATATGGGAGAAGATATCTGTACTGTCTATGTCCCTTATTAAATCATTTTGATTAGCCATTTTTGTTTTGATTTGGGATTATGAGTCTGTTAGAGTTTTTTGCTAAGATTGGGAAAATATTAGATTTGGATAGCTGTAGTAAGTATGTTGTATATATTTTACCATTATGTGTGTGTGAGTGTGATGCGTGAAAGTGAGTGTTTTGGGAGGATTTTTGCATAGTGTTACTTTGTGTTTTTTTAAATAAGTCTTCACAGTATGTATCAAGAGTGTCATAATTAAGTATTAGTAGTAGCTTAAATAACAGGATTATCTTTCCCGCGCAATTGCTGAAGAGTGTTTTCATTCTTGACATGAATATACTTATATATGTTTTCCAAGAAAAATCCGTCCATTCGTAATCCAGCAGAAACTATATTTTTCTGTCTGAGCAAAATCCCGAGCGAGAAAGTGAAGTCTCTTGGCTTTGCTGGTGAGGTGTTCAGAAAAATAAATTGGTGCAGCAGGGCCTTCCGAACCAAGGTGAGAGGAGTTCCGCCGGGATGATTTATTTTCGTTATTGTAATGTTTGGTACTACTTAAAAATTTGTCCTTCATAAAGACATCTGAGAATTTCACTACAATCGCCGATGTAGTAGACGCCTCTTTTGAGGGAAGACGGTAGACATCTTTAATATTAGATGTTGATGATTTAATACATCCATGAGCTTTGTAATCGGGTTAAGGATATCTAGCTTACTTTCTTTCTTCCTCTTTGGAACACCCCTAATCTCCGCACTGATTTTCCTTATGGTTCTCTCGAGGTGTTAGTGTCTTTCCTCTAACTCGGCAACCATGACCTGTGTGTACTTACGATATTTCTCGAGATAATCAATTTTATTTTCAAAGTCTTGGATCTGTTTATTGAGAAAGTCAAGGGATTTTTCGATCTCACAATTAAAAATTTTAATTTCGGTATTCTGCTTTAAGATGTCAGACAGGTTTTTCTCAACGCTTTGCAGTCTAGTGCTTAAGGGGTTTATCATAGCTGAGAACATTTCCATAATCTCGTCCTTAAATTGTACAAGCTTATCCTGCTCTGCGTCTTCCTCAAGACGCACCCTTTTGGAGGTAACTCTCTTGGTGACATTCAGGTTAGGATCCGAAGCCGAGAGAGTTTTAGGTGGTGTGCGCTCCATTGTTTACGTTTCGCAGGTTAGTAAATATTAAATAATAAGCAATTCAACTCACGGGTCTTTGGTGCGGCGTAACAGATAATGATTTATTGAACGTCTTCTTAGTCCTTTGTCCGCTGGGTTTCGTAGCACGATGCTACGATGTGCGGCTGTAGCGGCTGTCCTCAGCGGAGCGCAAGCGAGGCGGCAATTATGTCAACCCTCTCCCTTCCTCGCAGTAACGTCGGCGCACGGCAAATTGGAGTGATGATGACGTCTTGCAGCTGACCTAGCGGCGGCGCAGGAGCAGGATGGCAATTATGTCGGCTGTTTCTTTCCCACGCGGGGTGCGGGTGCACGGGGACGCTCCTCTGCGCCGTCGATGAGCGATGTATTGGTGTACGTAAGAATGACAACTAGGACACAGAGATATGCACCAATATCGCTTGATTGTAACTACTTTTTACTACGGAGCAATGAATAACACGTCTGTCCTCGATGCGAGCTTGGACGAAAGAGCCACAAGAAAGATGTCACAGGCATGATTTAATAGGAGGCCCCAATATTAACGATAAAAAAAAAGAAACAGAGGCAGAGGAGTTGACCGAGACCCTTATGCCCCGGTCGGTAAACATTTGTGGAATTGTTTTGTGAAATGTCACTTAAATGTATTAAAAAAAACAACATGGTGGCGTCAGTTCCGATTTTGGCCACGCGCCAGAATAACCTTGTAGCGTAGTGTTATGGTAGATATGTTGAATGATGATGATTATTTACGAAACAAAAGACTTTCCAGTATTATGTTGGTGCGGCGGCGACCCCGTCTGCGCCACCTAGCGCGCCAGGCGCCGCGGAGACCTGCGCACACGCACGTGTTACTGGTGTCATGTTCTGGGCATTATAACAGTTGGAATGTCCCTAGTGTTAATACACCGATGAGTGAATGACGCTGATATTAACGTAACCACCTACTAGGCACTTCTAATATAAAAAGTAGAAGTAGAATTGTTATAATAATATATACTGGTAGCTGATAATATTAAAGTCCTTGTTTCCAATTGACATAATATCATCTTTAACAGATATCATTTTTATCCTAGTGTAAATGAACTATTGAAAAAGTAATTTAAAAAATTGCAGTTGAAATTTTTCATAAAAAACATTTGTTTTCATTTCTGGGAATTTAGTTGCGAACTCAGAATAGTCTACGTACCTCGTGGTTTCAGCTGGTTCCTTGTTCAGATCCTGAGGTCTGTTGGTGGAATTGGGTATGGGAGTCACATCGCCCTCAGAACGAGAGGAAGCTGTGTTGTCTGTCAAGTCATCTAGATAGAAAGATAAATTCAAAATGTTGAAGATGACGTCGAGATAACTCATCCTTAACTAAGAGGTTTATAGAAGAAAAAATGTACTGCACAAACCCCAAATAGATTGGGATAAGGGCCACAGATAATTAATGAAGATCAGAGATAAGAAAAATAATGACCTGTCTGAAAAATATGTTAAACCAATCCATAACATTCAGTCGATACCTTACAGACACTCACTTCCATTCTTTAGGTGGAAACAAGATAACAACACAGCTTGTGTTGTCTGTCAAGTCATCTAGATAGAAAGATAAATTCAAAATGTTGAAGATGACGTCGAGATAACTCATCCTTAACTAAGAGGTTTATAGAAGAAAAAATGTACTGCACAAACCCCAAATAGATTGGGATAAGGGCCACAGATAGTTAATGAAGATCAGAGATAAGAAAAATAATGACCTGTCTGAAAAATATGTTAAACCAATCCATAACATACAGTCGATACCTTACAGACACTCACTTCCATTCTTTAGGTGGAAACAAGATAACAACAACAAAAAAGAACTACATAGAATGTCTATCATCAAATTGTGAATACAATGTTACAATTTTAAAAATTGTGCTCTGTGGTTTGGTATAGAAAAATAAATAAACATCAAACTATCTCAAACACCGTATAATTATGAAAGCAGATTAAATTAATACAAACACACCCGGTGGACAATAGAGGTCCACCGGTATAAAATGTAGACAATAAAGGTCCACCGGTATAAAATGTGAAATCTTAAGTAATCTACATTATAAATTAGATAGGTGATTGTGATTATATTTTAATATTGAAAGCCAGCTAAAAGTTCAGCAGAAAGAGCTATGGTTGTGGGGAGTTGGAGATAAACCCGGTACTGTTCCTTATTAAAGTTAAATGCTTTAAGTTACAAAATTAAGGTAAAACCTTCCAATTATTATTAAACGTTAACTATAAATATAAAATTATGTAATAAGTGGGCGCCAGGGACTTTGAGAGTCCCGGATCCTGGAGCCGTCGAAGGTGTCCAATATATTTCCAGGTGAAGGTGGAATGACGTACTGTTAGGATGGCGCTCCGTGGGACCTTGTTAATTGAAACACTTTATTGCTACTACAGAACTAATTTAATAAAAAAAAACTGTACACGAAATACTACATTTAAAATATATGTTTTGAACAAAATTTGTGGGTTGACTGCGCTGCTTGCATAGCGAGCAGTTTTATATATTACAATAATTTTTCAAATCAGCAATTTTAATGTAGTGATGGAAATTATTTATAACATCTCCCCCCTTAAGACGGAGCTTTATAAATTAAGCGAAGGATAAAATGCAAGAGTTAAATTGCTCCAAACGAAAAGGAAAGATTTCAGAAAATAATTTCACTAATAAAAGGTAAACCATGATTGAAACAATATTACAAAATAATTATGTTTCACAAATAAGTACAAAACAAAAACAGATACAAATAGGTTACAAAAACAAAGGTAATTAATCTAAGGAAGTCCCGAAATGAAAATGAATAATAGTATTGAATAGGTTTTTTTTTTTATTTAAAAATTGCTTAAGTTTCGACTAGATAAGACTCTATCAAAATTTCTAAGAGCAACTCTATTTTAATTTTTATTAAGTTCCATTTCAGGGAGACTTCTTCTCGACTTCTTGCCGCATTCCACAGATTCAATTTGGATATCCGTTAGTTCAACTGAGGTTACTCTTGTGGCTTTCAGGTTGTCGGTTGTTTTTTCCCAAAACATGAATTGTGTCAATGAATGCAAAAAGATGTATATTTACCAGTGGGAAAACATTTAAAATAAACTTTATATATAGGAAGAAATAACAGCAATTACAATAATAGTAAGTATAGAATAGTAATGTTCATATTTGACAATGTGAGACTGATTTTCAGCTTTATGAATTTGATATTCTAGATGGTCTAGTTTATGTGACGCTAATTTTAAAGACTAAGTCAACGTCACTTAATGTTATTGGAGAAAGCATATGAGCACTACTGTTTACAATTTTAATTTTAATTTTTTTTATTTACAATCATCATCAATAATATTAAAATCGATTTTTAATTAGCTTGGCAAAGTGGTTTTATAAACGTGAGATATCTGAAACAAACGTATTTATTCAGACTGATTTAATTTCATTAACGTGGTATTTTATGTGTTTTCTGTTAACACATAGGGTGACGTTAGTTTTTCCGTGTGTCTTCATAATTTTGTAGGGTCCCTTCCAAATTGGGGACAAAGCTTTACGCAGTCTATGATGCTGCTTTAAATATACCATATCTCCAGTTTTGTAATTTTTTTCCCTAGCAGAAACATCATAATACCTTTTTGATTGTTCTTTGCTTTTGTTGATATTTTGTAAAGCTCTTTCTCGCGAGTATTTCATTCTATACTGTAAAGCGCGGATATACTCATGATAAGTGACATTATCATGGGATTCAGAAAAACTGCTAGGAATAGATGGCTTATACCCATATAATAATTCATGAGGAGTAAATTCAGTGGTACAATGGGGAGTTGTATTATATGATAAAATTGCGGTTGCCAGATAGCAATGCCAGTCGTCGTGGTTGTCATTGACGAAAGACTTCAAATATTCTTTAAGAGTTGCGTGGCTACGCTCTAGTGCACCGTTTGTTTGAGGATGATAAGGGGTAGAAAATAGTTTTTTTATTTTAAGAATCTCGGTCAATTGCCGAAATAACTCAGATGTAAAACATGTACCTTGATCGGTGAGAACCATTTTTGGAAACCCGAATAAGGAAATAAAATTAATAAGACAATGTGCAACTTCATCTGTTGTAGAAGTAACCATAGGGTATGCACACGAGAATTTAGTTAAGTCGTCTTGAAGAGTTAAAACGTATTTAAATTTCTGGGACCCAGCTTCAGGTAGAGGACCAACAATGTCTAATGCTAATCTTTCGAATGGTTTAGTACTTGAAGAAGTTATAACCATAGGGGCCTTATTAGAAGCTCGCAATGGCTTATTCACTTGGCAGAGTTTACAATCTTTAACAAAACGTTCTATGTCCGATTGCATACTTTTCCAATAGTATGACGTTTTGATCCTGTTATACATTCGTTTGAAACCTGGGTGACCAGCTACGGTAGTCCCATGGTTTTCTTTAAGGATATTTGGAATTTCGGCAGGATTCGGATATCGTAATTGGTTTTTATAAACATGAATTTTAATGTTAGTGCCGTGGAAAATGTACGATATGATGTTATATATTTTCACGTAAACTAATTTAGTAAAAGGTTCTGTAAAATCTGAAATAGATAATTCTTCTATTTCTTTATTTGTAATAATTTGATCCCTTAATTTCAGTAATAAATTATAAATTGTTTTGTAAGAAGTTTCGTCATAATGATGAACTTTAGTAAATAAGAAATAGAATATTTTATTGTTTGCATCGACCGACTGTATGGTTTCAAGTTCGCGCTCAGCTGATTGCAATTCAGCGGAATTTGGAATCATTGACAACAGCTGTTCACAGTGCGGCATAGTGTTGTCGAAGTCAAGTGAAACAGGACACGCAATTACTTTTTGTTTCGATAAATGTAAACTTTGACTGTGTTCTTCAATCTTCGTATCATTAGAGATGGTTTTAGTAATTTGTTTTTTTCGATATTCTTCATAAGTACTTTTATTTAAGTTAGAATGAACAATTGAATTCACTGGATAACGAGATAAGGCATCTGCATTTGAATTTATTCGACCAGGCTTGTAAACAATCTCGTAGTCGTATTCTTCTAATTTTAGTCGCCATCTTATTAAACGTCCACCTGGATCTTTCGCATTAAATTACCATGTCGATGATCTGTTACGATTTTAAACTTATAACCGTAGAGATAGGGTCGGAATGTGTTAATAGCGAAAATAATAGCAAGGAGCTCTTTCTCAGTTGTTGAATAGTTCCCTTCTTGTTTATTTAAAGTCCGAGATGCATATGAAATGGGCTTGTCTTTGCCAATCTCGCCTTGGGATAGAACTGCTCCAACGGCATAATTGGAAGAATCCGTCGTAACTATAAAAGGCTGAGAAAAATCTGGATACTGCAACAAGGGAGCTGAGATGAGCTTTTGTTTAAGCGTATTCAAAGCTTGCTCTTGTTCATGGGACCAGTGGAATTTAACATCTTTTTTTAATAAAGATGTGAGAGGCTTTGTTATGTGGGAGAAATTTTCAATGAAACGACGATAATAACCCGTTAAGCCAAGAAAAGATTTAACATCTTTTGGGGTTTTCGGTGTAGGAAATTGAGAAATAGCCTTCACTTTATCTGGATTAAGCGAAACACCGTTATCTGTGATAACATGTCCTAGGTAAGCAACTTCTTGTCGCAAAAATTCGCATTTATCGGGCTGTAGTTTTAAGTTTGCCACTCTGAGTTTGGAGAATACAGCTTCAAGCTTCTGAATATAAGATTCAAGATCATGAGAGTAGACAATACAGTCATCTAAATATATATAACAATGGAGACCTTGTAGTCCTGAAAGGACTAGATTCATCATTCTCTGAAATGTGGAGGGGGCATTTTTCAGTCCGAAAGGCATTCTAGTAAATTCAAATTGACCTGAAATGCTATTAGTTGTAACACTGAATGCTGTTTTTTCGGTGTCTTTGGGGTCCAATAATAATTGATGGAAACCTGATGCTAAATCGAGCGTGCTGAAATATTTTGAGTGACCTAACTGGTCTAAGATGTCAGTAATGAGAGGGAGAGGGTAAATTTCTGAAACAGTGACATCATTCAAACGCCGATAGTCAATGACAATTCGCCACTTTTGTTTACCGGAAGCATCTAGTTTTTTCGGGACTACCCATACGGGTGCATTCCAAGGGGAAGTTGAAGGGCGAATAATATTCTGATCAAGCATTTTCTTAATTTGCTTCTCAACTTCATCTTTGTGTACTTCAGGGAAACGATACGACTTTACGTGAATAGGGGATGCATCCTTAGTATTAATAGAATGCTTAATCACATTCGTGTAAGTTAAAAATTCACCATCGAGATAAAATATGTCTGTATATTTAGAAAGACAGTTCATCAAAGCTTTCTTTTCTTGCGAATTTAAATGGGAGCACCTAATCTGCTCAAGAACTTTCTGAGATCGGTCAGTAACTAAGAAATCTAATTGATGAATGAGTTCCTGTTGAGTGTCATCTAATTTGGAAGGTGGTAGTTCAAATGGAGTTAATTGAACTTGAAAATTATCAATTTCGACTTCAGTTTCGGTGGTGTTAAGAACAGAAACGTTAACTCTATTATTCGACTTTAAGTTAACTATGCAGTTTGCTAAAATACTGGTATTCAGCTGCATCCGGTTAGACTGGAAGCCGACCCCAACATAGTTGGGAAAAGGCTAGGCAGATGATGATGCAGTTTGCTAAAAATACTCCTTCACTTATTTTATGATCTAATATCAAGGCTTCTTTTAGATCAGCAATTTCTGACAAATTGGAAACCGGACACTCAATTACCGTTTCTGACCGCGGGGGTATGACATACAATGGCTTACTATAACAAATAGGTATTTCGTAACCCTCTAAACTAAGGGTGTTGGTTGAATATTGAATATCTATTTTAAAATGTTGTATGAAATCGCTACCAATAATACCATCGTAGTGTAAATTGATCGTATCGTCAATCGCGTGAAACAAATAGTCAAAAATGATTTTACTTTTTGACGAAATATATAATATAATATATAGTCAAAACAGATTTTAATAGAACCCAAAGATTTGCAATAGGAATCGTTATCACTTAGGCCTTTAAGTTGTATAATTTCAGGACCAAGCACTGGTTTATTATGTAAACTGGAATGTTTGACAATAGAAATTGTAGAACCAGTGTCGATCAAAAAGCGCAAGGGCTTATCATTATAGTTTGTTTTTAAGTATACGTGAGGTAAAGAAACTCTGTTATTAATGTAGTTAATATTAAATGTTTCCTCACGCAAACAATCCCTAGAAGAAAGATTCGACTTTTCGAGTGATGAGGGACTGTCTTTAAAATTTAAATCTGAATTAGGACATTTAGAAGTCTCTGTATGTGCACTAACCTGTGTTTGATAAAATTTAGGAACACAGTTTGAAGGACTTGTAGTACCTTTAGTAGCACTAACCTGTGTTGGAAAAAATGTAGGAACACAGTTTGAAGGACTTGTAGTACCTTTAGTAGCACTAACCTGTGTTGGAAAAAATGTAGGAACACAGGATTTAAATAAAAGGTTTTTCGTGTCATTTGAATTGTTAACATTAGGTTTCGGCAGACACGGAACCGAAACCTTATTTAGTTTAAGGCGACTACATGACCTAAAGCGCGGTCACTGTCGGACTGCATAGAAAAGAAAGAGAAGCGCGATGACACAACGGTGGTAATTTATTGCAAATATGAAGCAATTATCTATTTACAAAAACTATTTAATAATAAATAATCCATCATTGAATGCAGTTTGGCATTAGACATTTAATGGTATATTTTTAATTGTAATTAAAATTGTTAATGAAGGGATAAACTGCTTTTAAAGAAAATTAAGAGGTGTATTTGAACATTATTTTGATGCATTAATGTATATTTATTTATGATTTCAGTTCCATCACTGTATTAAAGTAAGACTTGAAAATATCATAATTTTTTCTTTGGTCAAAAGTATTTACGGTTTAAGAGATACACTGCTTTAAAAAACCAACTTTTTGACCGTTTTCGGGAACCTCCGCCTTAAACTATCATTTTCATTAGAAGTGTCAACATGATGCACATTAGAGCGATTATTGCTCGACACAGTATTTGAGCTCGGTGCAGTTGCACTTGATAGTGTAGAGGTACTTGGATCGGTTCGCGAATCGTTATTGTTTTTGGCTTTCAGCTTACGACATTCGCGTATCATATGACCACGTTTTTTACAATAAGCACAAAATTTATTTGGATCAAAATTTGAATTAGAATATTGATTGGTGTTAAAATTATTTTGTTCATTATTGTTATTTGTGCTTACGTGATGTGAATTAGGTGAAGAGTGCTTATTTTTATTTTTATAACACTCTGAAGCGACATGGCCGCTCTTATTACATGTTGTGCAATGTTTATTAAATCGAGTTGAAAGTTTTGATAAATTAAATAATTTTTCTTCTTCAATGGCATTTGTAATCGCATCTGATAACGTCTTAGGATTTCTACACCGCACAATATGGGAAAAATTAGAGTTCAACCCTAACATGAACGTATTAAGAGCCAAATCTTCCATTGCGGCAATACGACCTACAAGTTCTTTATCATTTTCGCAGCTATGATGGATATCAGCTTGTAGTCGTGTTAAACATGATTCAATGCGTATAGAAAATTGCATCACGTCTTCGAAAGGCAACTGTTTGCATTGTTGTAAATCAACTAATAAGTGAGTGGAGTGTTTTTTCTCTCCAAAAGTGATTTTAAGGAATTGTTTAATCTCTGACCAATTTTTAAACTTTTTTAAACAACAAGCTAATTGAGCTTTGCCTTCCAACTGCGAGATGATATATTTACATAAAACGTTCTGCTGTTCTGTAGTTGCTAGGGAAATCGCATTTTCGCAGTTTAACAAAAACGCGGGCAACGACTCACGGTCCCCATTATAAGGTTTTATAAATTTTGTGAGGACAGAAAGGGTAATTTTGTCAGCCATTTTAACTTTTAATTTTGGTGCTGGACTGTCCTCTGATGAATCTGAATTAGATGAAGATGCGATTTCTTCGGAATTCTCTTTTTTTAGAGGCATTAAATTGATGACGTGATTATCGCAATAAAGCACTACAGAATATCAGACGCACAAAAATACAGAAAAATATTTAAATAAAATTGTGTACAAAGACTTGTAAAAGGTGTAAAAATATTATAAATTGATTTTTAAGTGTTCAAGGAAAATTACGTAATGTTGAAAATTTAGGAAAAATTCACTTCACTAAAATAAGACTTGAAAGCACTTTCACTAGATAAATAGATAGGAAAACTCACAGTAATAGTGATATAGCAGCAGCGCACGTGAACATCCTGAGAAGATGACGTCACACACACGTAGTGCGGCGAGACACGACGTGGCGACCTGGCGACTCAGCAAGTCGTATTACAGGTCGTCGACACGACACGTTGCGTCCTATTTGCACGCGGTGCGACCACGTAGCTGATGATGGATGATGTACAGACGGAGGTCCTCTTGTGATGCGGGCTCGCACTCGTATAAGTGGAGACTGACCGTCGACCACAGGGCAGCAGGAGGTGTTCCGGGGTGATGCGGGCTCACGCTCAATAGCGGAGGCTGATCGTCGATCACGTGGCAGCAGGAGGTGTTCCGGGGTGACGCGGGCTCACGCTCAATAGCGGAGGCTGATCGTCGATCACGTGGATTGCAGTAGCGCGGGCTTAGGTTTTTGAGGAACCCAAGGCTTATCGTCGACCACTTACCGAACTAGGTCACGGAGCCAACAAATACTATAGTGCAGACGAGTGGAAACGAATTCGCGACGCCTTCACCTATAGATCCCAGTACTCAAGATTTTTCCTGGAATTCCACTTCTGACACCAAATTTGTTAGGATGGCGCTCCGTGGGACCTTGTTAATTGAAACACTTTATTTTTGCTACTACAGAACTAATTTAATAAAAAAAAACTGTACACGAAATACTACATTTAAAATATATGTTTTGAACAAAATTTGTGGGTTGACTGCGCTGCTTGCATAGCGAGCAGTTTTATATATTACAATAATTTTTCAAATCAGCAATTTTAATGTAGTGATGGAAATTATTTATAACAGTACCCAAGATCCACAAATTGAATTTAGGAAGTCCGGTTTCCACTAGGGAAAACCGGACTAAGGTAACCAGTTGGTTTCTACAGAAACCGTAATATAAAAAATAGTTTAAGGTATAAATAAAAAATATTTTAAGGGATAAAAAAAAAACCGTCCCGCCTGCGCTAACGCTAGACGGACTCAGCCAGCCGCACAGTCGCTTCCGCAGGAGGCTTCTAGTAGACTCGAGGAACGGGTCTCGCGTCCAGGCCCCAGATGCTTTCTAGATTCTGGCGGCGAGACGAATCTCTCGAGGCGCCTCTCCTGGAATCGACAATACGGAGACCTAATGATATAGGGGGAAACTAATTTACTTTCCTCGAGGTGACCGAGCTTGGAAATCTAAAAGGCTAAAACATTAGCCGATTAACATGGACTTTTTCAAATATAACAAAAGGGACTACGACTTCTGTTTGCCTAATCCTGAGTGGTGGGACAATAGGAAGAAGGATTGAAATACTCACGGTTGACTTGGGAAGAAAGCACTTGACTGCAAGATCCTCGACTGGCTGGAAAGCTATCTGCGTATATGCGCAATTTGGAATCCTGTAATAAATATCCATGGATCACGACAATATCCTTTTAACAACCAGGGGAGGGCTCACAGACCACTTTCAAACACTATTAGAACCAAATCCTTACCTTTTAAAACATGGAAGATAGTATGTGTTCACTCAAGCGTGTTCAAGGGCAAAAAGACGCCACTACGGTTCAATAATACTGTCATGTATAACAAACCGGAACTAGACGGAGCACCTAGAAAATCTCTAGTTCAGGTAAAATGATTATAAGAACACTGAAGATAAACACTACACCAAGACGCTTAAATCCTTGAAAATCACTAACAACAGTCCAACGTGACGTTTAAACGCCGTAACAATAAGAATCCTCATGATTCAGACCAACAAACAAATTATTTGTAATTTCCAATACTAGAATTTGTCTTGATTGGGGTAATTAATCCAGAATATTAATTCGGCTAATTATCAAGTTTAACCTTGCCACATTATGTCAAAGACAATCCACAGATTAAAAATGAATTTATTTGACAACGAAGTTTCTAGAAAGAAGTCTATATTGAAAAAATTAAGTTTCATTTCCGTTTACGGTTATCTAGTTTATTACTTATGACTTTTTACTGAAAGCTGAAAATTCTTAAGGATTGCTCCATACGATATTGTTTCGATGGTTAGCAATCAATATCTTAAAATATCGATTAAACTACAACTTTGAATCAGCGACTATAGATGTCGCTTCTGTCAGAAACTGACGTTTTGACATACTGACATTTGGAATGTAAACAAAACATTCGCATCTTAATAATTACAATACAATATGTTTATTAAGGTTTAGAAAAGTAATTTAATGTGAGAAAGTGGTAACCAAAGTGGTAGGTACAAAAAAACAACGTAACACATCAATAGTTACTGTTTCTACGTTTCTGGTGGTAGACTCAACGCCTCTCTGACTCGGTCCACAAGAGCGTTTAATACTGGGTACTGTTCTTTGTTTGGCTTGGGACCGATCGGCAGCAACCTGAACACAAAAAAATTGTTTTACCTTCCAGTATGTCTGTTAATTTGGCTGGAAAGGAAAATATGAAAATAAGCTTTGAAAACTAAGGTCCCCAAAAGCCTTAACCCAGAAGTTTTCAAAGTATCGTTACAATACGCGGGCGTTCATATGGCACACCATATCATAGCATACACAGGCATCCTCTCTGTGAGGCACATATTATTTATTTATTTATTAAAACTTTATGCACAAGTAAAAACTGTACAAAGGCGCACTTAATGTCTTGGGCATTTTCTACCAGTCTACCTTAGGGTGATGCAGAGACAATACAGGTGCAATAACAGAAAAAAAAAAATTAAGAAAATATTTATAACTAAGATATAAGAATAAATACATATATACATACATACATTCATACATACAACAAAATATAGAAAAAAAAGTTATGAGACATAAACAAGAAACCCTACAACAACTTAATTCTGAGACGAATCTGCCAACTTCTTGTGTATATGTTCTCGAGCTTTCACTTTAAACGTGAAATTATTGGTTACCGTCCTGATATTCTGAGGGAGCGCATTCCAGAGGAAAACCGCCTGGACAAAGAAAGAAGATTTTATAAAACCAGAGCGATGAGAAGAACAACGAAGAAGACGATTATTCTCGGACCGAAGATTCTTGCTGTGTGCAGAGCATAAATATTGACAAAGAGAAGTCAGATAAGAAGGAGAAGTGGGTTTGTGAAGAAGAGAAAACAGGATTGTCAAAGTCCTCAACGCTCTGCGCTGCCGGATAGGTAACCACTTTAAAAGCGATCGATGTGCGGATACATGATCATATTTGCGAAGATTGAAAACGAATCGAATGCAGCTATTAAGAAGTTGGTCAAGTTTATTGAGGAGATCTGCATTCAGGTGATAGTAGCACACATCACCATAGTCAATTATGGAGAAGTAAGGGACTGTACAAGCATTGCCTTAATGTGTGATGGGAGAATATTTTTCAACTGATAGAGCGACCGCATCGTTCCAGTGACCTTCTTGCTCACAATCGCGACCTGCTTACGTCAGTCAAGGCAAGCAACTCGGACTCTGGTGCCCAACTGGACGTCGCTTACTTCGACTTCAGGAAGGCATCTGACAGTGTGGATAATGATATACTTTTAATTAAAGGAGAGGTCAAAAGTGGTACAATATTCAGAAGATTTTTAAACGCTCATGTGATGTACCTTATTAGAAAACTTATTTATTGAGCTACTCGATTAAAGTTAAATATTATTTTTTCAGGCGCCCGTTTTTGTAAAAATGTGAAAAATGTTTCAGGATAAACAAAACGCACATACCCTTTATTTATTAATTTCTATGCAATATAATTATTTTAAATGTGGCTAAAGTTTCCGTTTCTATTAAACACTGAGATTTTATTATAATTTTAGCTACGTGAAATTGAGACAAAAAATATTGATTATCATGACAATGCAATATCAAAACGTGTCGAAAAAGGTCAAACCTGTAAATGTCAGAATGAAGTTGAAATAAAAAAATAACCATAACCACTGGTACAAGTCCGCGAGGCGGAATGTTTTATATGTAGAAAAATACGACAACAAATGTATTAATGTACTTAATTATAAAGTACAAGTATGTAAATAGCCACTTAATTCTATGATAATTGACAATGAGAAATGACAATGACAATGTCAGTCAGCTATGCTGACCGACATTGTCATCGTCACGTCATTTGCCACAGGGCTGCCAACCCTAAAATATAAATAATGGTTGTAGTTAGTGATGCAAGCTTTTTATTTTTCAATACTTGTTTTAAAAAAAACGGGCCAGATCCTAATAGACCAAACAGTAAAACCGAAGAATCCAACCCTACAGAAGAGTTCCCATTCCCTTAGAAGAAAAGGTTGCCAGAAAATTAAAGGAACTAAAGAATGCGGATATTATCGAGGAAGTAAATGGACTCTCACCGTGGGTATCACCAATGATTCCCGTTCTTAAAGAAGGACAGGAATAGCAGACCTATCGCGGTTCCACTGAACGAAATTGAAGGATGTTCTGCTGGAGACGAGGAAATTTCAAAAGTCAAAGATGGTATTTTTAATAATAACTGGCACGATTCTATTAATAATTTTAAAATCATACAAAATGGACTCTGCTTTAATGGAGAAATTCTTCTTCGGGTAACTAGGATAGTTGTACCCCATAATCTGCGTCAACGAGTACTGGAAGCGACTCATGAAGGCCATCCAGGCATAGTAGCGATGAAGGCTCGCCTTAGGAACAAAGGTGTGGTGCCCTAGGATTGACAAAGATGCTGAACGTCTAGTAAAAGCTTGTCGAGGTTGCACACTTGTATCTAATCCTACTCCGCCACATCCGATGAAGAGACAAGCACTTCCCGCTGAACCTTGGGTTGATGTACTCATGGACTTCTTGGAGCCTCTTCCTAGTCGCGACTACATGTAAATACTTGTTGATTAATATAGTAGGTATAAGAAAATTAAAGTAATGCGAAGTATCACTTCTCTTGATACGATAAAAGTCTTGAAAGAAATATTTTCAAGATTAGGTTACCCAGTAATCGAGTTTTAATCGAACACTAAGCGAAAATGCATAATTGCATCGAACGCAAGTATGCACATTCGCTCGTCCAACAAAATGTGGGCCAGTGCGCGTTCAGATCTCATTAGAGACACCACGTACTCAAAACCATTACCACTACCATTGTCTTGTAACTAAGTGTTATAGTGATTTAATATACTGCTATTTCCCTTACAATTCGAGACTTTAACTTTTACCATACAAACCTTAACACACAAACTTTAATTTTTACCATACAAAAAAAGAAATGGAGATGTAAAATGTGCATTAAAAACAAAACAGGCTCAAATAGTGATCTAGCTGTTTCTAATATCACGCTAAGAAAAAAACAAAACTCTTCTGTTAAACTTTCATTGTCTCAACATCAGTTGTCTCCTCCGCAATATATTGCTTCAAGTGAGAATGCCTCGCAAAAACAGGACCTTCCAGTACTTGCAGAGCATACCAAACCATATGAAGAATTTGAGGCGAATATCTCTACCGAAAACTCTTTCGAATCTTTGCCACTGGATGAAGATATTTGTCGCATACTTTGAGAAAAGATCCGCAACTATACAGGAAAAGTTTTTAACCAGTGCGCAAATTTTGACATGATAAACTTGAATATATTTTAATAAACACGTATTTTTTATTTTGATATGTGTTAATAGTAAAAAATAAAGTTATCGCTTACGAGACTTATTTACATAGAAATTTATTTTATGGTCGCTTGCCAGTCGGGCGCCCGGTCGACCGACTCACGCGTCGACTGGTCGCCCGACCGGCAAGCTGGTATCAGCTGAGTTGTAGGTAAGTACTTATGTGCGTTCGCTCGATGCGACGGCGCCGACGTAAGTACCTACGCGGTGCGGTTACTGACCGCAATTTCGTGCTACTTTTTTAAGTTTAGGTAATTCCAATTTTTCCTTCATACTTTCATGGGCTTAGGACCATAAAAATGCAGAAAATAAATCAAGTAATCATTTTTACATTCAAATTAAAACATTTATGTATGATACTTACTCATGATACAATTTGAATTGAAAAAATTGCATTCTGGCGTATTTAAAAAATTGGAATCAACTACCTATTTACAACAATGTCCAATCAAAAAGAACCTAACACACTAAGATTGTTTATAATTTCTTACCTCTACATTTCGTTAATCACAGTATTTAAGGTATTGTTCGAAGTGACCACCTCCTTTTTCCAGGCATAAACGTGCACGTTTAAATAAGTTTGCATTTAGTTTGTTTAGGACACTAGTATCACTTTTCAATTCATTGAAAGCGTTATTTATTTTTTGTTTTAAGTCATCTTTTGCTGATGAATACCTTCAAAATTAATTTGATAGATGTTGGTTTTGTTCAAAGCATATTATCAGAGCCTGTCTCGAATGCAGCTATCTTACTTTATAAAATAGTATATATGATTTTGAAGTCTGAATAGTGTAAAGCTTTTATTGTTATTAGGTTATGATGGGGCTGGCATGGTCGTGTTGTGACCAAAAGCCCCTAAATTTATAATAGATAATAAAAAAAAAAAAAAAAAGTCATCTAGGCTCTGAGCCTCTTCTACATACACCCGACGTTTCACTTCTCCCCAGAGATAAAAATCACAGGGAGTGAGGTCTGGGGACCTAGCCGGCCATGGTACGGGACCACCCCGACCGATCCAATTTTCCCCGTATTTTTCATTTAAATAATTTCGTACCGCTATGGCGTAATGTGGCGGAGCGCCGCCGCCGTCGTGCTGGTAATAAAAGTTATTATTGTAGCTCAATGGGACTTCATCGATTAATTCTTCGATGGTGGTGTCGAGCATTTCTAAATAACGTGTCCCGGTCAAGGCGCCTTCGATAAAAATGGGACCTATTATTTTATTTTTAATAACACCCGCCCATACGTTTGCGCTGAAACGTATTTGGTGATGCGTCTCTCGTACTAAATGGGGATTATTGAAAGACCACCAGTGCTCATTATGGACATTGTAGAGTCCCACACGTGTGAATAATGTCTCATCCGTCCACAAGATGTTTACATCAGGGTGATTTAAAAGCCACTCACAAAAGGCTCGACGTGGTGCTGGGTCTGGGTCATGGAGTTGTTGTACCGGCTGGAAGTGGTATGGATGGAGTCCGGCTGTATTTAGCAGCTTCCATACTGCGTGTTGGCTCACACCAAAACGACGTTCCGCGTCGTAGGTACTGGCTCTCGGATTACGCTCAAAAAAATCAAATATGGCGTCTTCGGCTTCGACTGTCAGTCGAGGTCTGCCAGACCGTAGTGCATGGCTCGGGGTTCTGAACTGGCCGTGATCAAGCAGCCTTTGATTTGCTGCAAGAATTGTCCTTTCATTTGGTACCGTGGGATTACGGATCCCTTGGGCTCGCGTACGAGGTACGCTCTCCCTCTCATACCTTCTTCGTGCTGCTCGTAAATTTTCGTGGCTAAGTAGATACACTCGCACCATTTCGTAGTATTCGCGGTGAGTAAAGTTCGACATCGTGACGACACGAGTACGCGGCACACACGCGCGCAGGGTTGAATATGAGCGAACGTCCGGACCCCGCTTCCGCAAGTGACGTACTGCAGATCCGCACATCAAAGGCCGCCGCCGGCGCTGCATACCCCCGCCCCCTTCCCCCCGCACCCCCGTCTCGTACAACGGGCGGCGGCCAGCGCGTTTTCATTCATAGTATTTAATAGTATTACGATTAAATTATGTCCATGTTATGCTTATTTCAAAATGGGACAAGGTGGAAAAATGTGGAAAAAAAAAGTTATAAACTAAAAATGGAAATGTGTTCTATTACTTACACTGAGCCACCAAAAAAAATTTACGCAGTGGTTAAAAACTTTTCCCGTATAGAAGCTGCCCAAATATTAGATCTGACAACTTTGACTTAATAGAAGAACTGGAAAAGAAAGTTTCTATGCTGGCAGAGAAATTAGAAATTGCTGAAAATGAAATAACTAACCTATTATCAGAAAATTGTTCTCTTAAAAAACAATTATCTTTATATGGGAATCAAATAAATCAGCTTAAGGATATTTGTAAGTCCACGCCCAAAAGAACATCTCAGGAGGAGATGAATGACTGTCCCAGTAAAACTAAATTAGATTTATCAGAGCAACTACTCAGTCCAAACATTCAACGCTCACAAACACAGAACGACGGCGACGCGCAGGGTTTACATCAGCAAGGAAAAACACAGGCAATTAATAATGACAAGACCGGAAATAAATCAATGGACTCCCCTATTACAAAACGACCTGGACACTTAACAATAAAAAACAATAATTATTCTTTTAGGAATGAAAAGGACAAGAAGTTGGTAATCCTTAGTAGCAACTCAACCAACAAAATTCTTCCAATTGCTACCACACTATTTGGCGATACTTTTCAAATATGCCATTACATAAAAATAAACTGTGGCGTAGAACAATTAATAGAAGGATTGGAGGATAAACTAAGAGAATTAACCTGTCAGGATTACTGTGTTATCCAAATTGGAGGTGAAGATTTCAAGACCTCATGCGACTACACTAAGCTGGTAAAACTAATAAGGGATACAGTAATGTCTATTAAGCATACAAATATAATACTGTGTGTACCTACTTTTAAAAATCATTATCATAAAGACATGTATAACTGGCGAATAGAAGCATTTAATAATATAATTTATAATGACAATTTAACTCGTAATTATATCTACTTAATTGACTCAAACTTAAACCTGACTTATGACTTCATGTCTTATAACAAACAAGGCAATGTAAATATTAGAGGTATTTCTAGTATATTTGATCAAATACAACAACTTATATTTGAAATTGACACATATTCTGAATATTCAAATCCTTCCTTTGAGGAAGTTGAACAACATAGTCAGCTTTTTCGAGATTAGTACCGTGGCTGGTGGTTTGAACAACCTGTCTGCATTTAAGGATAGCCACACACATGTTACTATTTTTCACCAAAACTTATGCGGAATCAATAATAAGAAGGATGAACTCGAAATGTATGTAACTGAATTACCAAACGAAATAAGCTTTATTTGTATAAGTGAACATTTTTTAAACCAAATGATGGTATCACAATTTGATTTTCCTAATTATATCGTAAGCTCTTGCAACACAAGCTTAAATAAAATAAGAGGTGGTACTTTAATGTTAACACATAAAAGTAGACAAGTTGAGGACTTGGATATTTGTAAAAGGCTGTATAAAACGGATAACTTTGAGGTATGTGGAGTAAGGGACATTGAGACAAACTCTTTCATAATCTGTTGCTATAGAACACCCGTAAATAAAAACTTTGACGATTTTCTAGATAGATTGGAGCAATTACTGCAGTACTTTTTCAATAAGATATGCTTTATCTGCGGAGATTTTAATATTGACTTGTCAAAACAGGACAACAAAAGAAGTTCGTTTATATCACTGTTGAAATGCTATAATTTTAGATATTTATTTGATTCAATTACATTTGTGCGAAATAACTCCGAATCGTGTATAGATAATATATTGACCAATACCTGTGATAGAAATATTGGTAGTACAGACATTGACCACAATCAATTAGCGGATGGGCATGCGGCCATTTTCTGTACAGCATATTTGGAAAAAGTTACTAGTTCACAATGCGTTAGTTTTAAATATATAGAGAGACGATTATATAACGAGAAGAATAATAATGCATTCAGACAGAAACTACTGGAGCACGACTGGAATTTAGGTACAACCACGTTTATACGAAAAATTAAAGAACTACATTCTAGTACTTTTAAAAAAAGGAAAGTTAAAATCAATATAAAAAGAACTGGTCGATCTAAATGGCTAACGAAAGGAATAAGGATATCCAGTAAAATGAAGAGATTACTAAATTTTATAAATAAAGCTGAGTGTGACAAATCGTTATTAAAATATCGTGAACAGTATCTTAAAATTTATAAAAAGGTGATTAGGAACGCTAAAAAAAAGGAGGTAACTAATCAAATAAATAAAGCTGCTAACTCCAGCAAAGAAATTTGGAAAATAGTCAATAAAACTCGGAAAAAAATTGATAATAATTTAGAAAATGATAATATAATACTTAAACATAATAATAAAATAATTTGTAACCCTATGGACATTGCCAACATTTTTGCGGAAAAGTTTGACAACAGTAAAGTGGTAAACACTGGTAATCCAGAACTGGCCAAGAAGCATTTAATTGATAATACTGACAGAGTTGTTAAGTCTATGGCTTTTAATCCCGTCATGCCGATAGAAATTTACAAAATGGTAAAGGGTATGGATAGTAAAAAACTTTTTAACAAAAAAAAAACCGACTTCCAAAAAAAACACTACAAAGTGAAAAATAACTTTCAATTTCGGAAGTCGGTGTCTTTGGATCTGTATTTTAGTTTTTTGCCACCGACTTCCGAAATTAAAGTTATTTTCATCCCCCCATCTCGGAAAGAGTATTTTTGCTCTTCGATAACTGAGTGCAAAAGCCGTTTTTATCCGCTAGAGGATAAAGTAAAATTGAATTTAGAACATCGTGTGCAAGAAGTTTGTGAAATCAAAACATCATTAAACCTATTTATTTCTACCTCTATGGTACCGAATTTATCATACAACCTTTTTTTTTAAAAAAACTCAGACTCGGAACCTTCTTGGTGTACTTACTTTTTTTTTAATTTGCGCGCGCCTTTTTCTTTTCATGTCATATTGTTAAAACCTTAGGTTAAAAACAAGAAACTT
Organism: Hydraecia micacea; assembly: GCA_914767645.1. NCBI lineage: Eukaryota > Metazoa > Arthropoda > Insecta > Lepidoptera > Noctuidae > Hydraecia > Hydraecia micacea. The sequence goes on along the minus strand of OU611775.1, from coordinate 25,913,119 downwards.
TAAAAGAAGTGAAAAACCTAAAATGAGTGATTCTAGCGACGAGGAAGTTTATTTGACGCCAACAGAATTGACTGAAACTGTTAAAAGTGCGCAAACGAGCTTTCTCCCTCAACAATCACGCGAGAAGTATTTGAAACAGTACGATATGTTTAACACGTGGCGACTAGCTAAAGGAGCCAAATCTTTCTCAGAAAATGTTTTGCTGGCATATTTTATTGAATTATCCAAGTCCAAGAAATCAAGCACTCTATGGAGTACGTATTCAATGCTAAATGCAACAATAAAGATGAAAAAAGACATACATATCGACACCTATTCTAAATTAGTGGCATTTTTAAAAAGAGCCTCATCGGGTCATCAACCAAAAAAGTCGAAGGTTTTCACAGCATCGGAAATTGAAAAATTTCTTAACGAAGCACCTGATTCCGTATATTTGGCGGCAAAAGTAAGTCAGTTGCACATTCAGCATGTACTTAGGTATATTAATCAACTACTTAACATAATCTAGTACTTAATAGATGTTGATAGGCATAATTATGCATGCATATCAATTTTATTAATTTATTTACAACAATACTCTTTATGTTCCAGGTTGTTCTTATTATTGGTATAAACGGAGCATGTCGAACTAATGAAATAACACAACTTGATGTCAAAAACATTGAGAAACATTCAGATGACTTACTATTAATTAATTTACCTAATACAAAGACAAAAAGAGACCGCAACTTCGTCATTCGCAAGGAATACGTAACAATTGTTGAGAAATATCAAGCCTTACGCCCGCCGAACACTCCAATCAATCGATTTTTTCTACAATATCGCAACGGAAAGTGTGTTAGACAGCCTATGGGTGCTAATAAAATTGGCAGTATCCCTCGAGAAATAGCAACATTTCTTGAACTTCCAGAACCCCTGTTGTACACGGGTCATTGTTTCCGACGAACTTCTGACACACTTTTGGCAGATTCAGGAGCTGATCTCCTGTCCCTTAAGCGCCATGGAGGTTGGAAGTCCAATGCGGTTGTAGAGGGATACATAGAAGATTCCATCCAAAATAAGTCTAAAATATGTAAAGGCATCGTAGGAAACATTACACTGAAAGAGCCTCAGCCAGATCCTTGGACTGGCCCTTCTACATCAAAAATAAGCCGTTACGAAACACCTAACCATTGCCCTGTCTCGCCAACATTTACGCCAAGGGAATCCGATGAATCGGTACTATTAAGTATGACAGATAGTTTACCGAAAAACAGTACACAAGTCACTAACACCAACATTACAGTACCTAACAAAAATATTACACTCAACTTAAGTAACTGCAACAACTTTACTTTAAATTTTTCTTAATTATACCTAAGTATTATTTGATTATTAAATTCTGTAATACTTACCTACCATAAAGTAGATTGTTGAAGAAAGATTGTAAATGTTTATTTTTTTTTGCATTTAATCATTTCCTCGCTGAGGTGGGATAAAAAGTTACGTGTTGCACTCGAGTGCAAAGATTTTTCACCTCGTGCTCTTTTGATTCCCTCGCTACCGCTCAGGATTCTAATTTCTGAATCACTCGCCGCGCTCGTGATTCAATTTTAGAATCCTTCGCTTGCTCGGTCATCAAAATTGAGCACGCGGTTAAAAAACAACTTTGCACTCTTGTATAACAAATAACTATTTTCACTTTGTAGTGTTTTTTTTGGAAGTCGGGTTTTTTTTTTGTTAAAAAGTTTTTATTTCTCGCTTTTTAGTGGGTCTGCTTGTAATTTATCTAAGTTACAATAGCCTAGTGTCAACTTGCTCATCGCCTTTTACAAAATATTGTTTTTCCCGATGCAGGGACGTTAATTGTTCAGGAGTTCTCCTACGAATGGTGAAATGGAGCTGATGGTGGACACCATCAGCTCCATTTCACCATTCGCATTGTGATGATCATAAATTGCTTAGAAACCATATTAAAGTAATCGCAACCCGTGAAATACTTATAATTGAGTAGTTCCGGTGGCCATCTGTGGTCTTCATCATCAGTTCCACTTCACCAAATGGTGCTTTCCGAGAGCAAATGCACGAGTTACTATAAAAATACCCAAATCGCTATAGGTATGCCTATAATATTTGAAGAGTCCTTCGATTTCTCCAAGATCCCATCATCAGATCCTGACCTGATGAAAATGGGACCAATCTGAAAGTATATACTTTCAAATAAAAGAAGAATTATCCAAATCGGTTTATAAATGACGGCGTACTGAGGTAACAAACATAAAAAAAAAAATACAACCGAATTGATAACCTCCTCCTTTTTTTGAAGTCGGTTAAAAAAGTCATTTGGACATAATGAAATACCGCTGAGCGTAATCAAAGATAATATATGTCGTGGATAGATGGCGCCACAGTACAGCGAACAGCGCCATCTAACAATTTGATTGGTAAACGAAGAATCATGTGATCGGAAACGCAAGCGAGCCCTACCGCTTGGACACGATCGTCGGTACAGGGGATGCAGCGAGGACTGTTGGAGAGAACGAGTGCTGCGACAGTCTACAGTTGACCGTCGAGCTCGGACAGTCTCGGCAAACGCTCAATACCAACGCACGTGTTTGTTTCCCACGCACGTGTGCATTTCGGTTGTAAATCGCTAGTTTATTAAAGTTACTTTAAATTCAAATTGTCTTTCCGTTCGAGTACCCACTGCAGTGCCCACAATTATTAAAACTATGTTGGATCTTGAAGAAGACCCGATGTTTCGCATCTCGGCCACCCATGATGCGACATCAGAATTGGGATACACTCGAGCTGAAGAAATTTGGAGAATTGAGCGATGACGTCACGGTGCGATATTTCTTTCCTGGATTTGACCTGGATAAGGACGTGGACATAAAAGGCGCATGCAAACATAACAGTGCACAACAGCTGATTTGTGTTTTGCTGAAAATTCACTGCAAGGTGGACAAAGGAGCAGCATCAACGTGGCTATCGTAAATAGCATACCAACGACGTGGCGTGCAGTTACCAGTGACGTGGGGTGACCTTGAGAATTGAGCCAAGCAGCCTCGCAGCTGTCAGTGAAACCCTTCGTGTGCTGCAAGTGAAGAAAACCAGCACATATCGCGGCCCTGCACGAGTAGTGGCAGCAAGCGGATGGTGGACAACGTGCTGGAAGTAGTGAAGGGCGAGTGGACTTTGTACAACTACCCTCAGACACGTTAGAACATAAAGGTGAGCTGTATTGTTTTGTTTACGATTCTGGTGCTGAATGCTCGTTAGTAAAAGCGAGTTGTACAGCCAAAATAAGTGGCAAACGAGTTAATAACGTTGTTGCGTTGACTGGTATTGGTCAAAGGTCAAACGCGTGTATTCAGCACAGAACAAATCATATGTAGCGTTGCGATTAGCGTGCAACAAATTGATATTTTATTACATGTCTACCCGACATTTACTTGCACCTAATATTATGATAGTACGTGATTTATTGCACTTAGGCTGTTTGACATGACTGCGACAGAGTTTTCGTTGCCTAAAGCTCTTGTAATAAATCCAGTTTTAAACGGTCAACAACAAAAAGGCTAGACAACCGCACAACCAAACGCAGCTATAACAAAATTTTCGGTTGGCGATTTCGTGTTATTAGAAAACGAAGAGTTCAATCAGATTATAAGACTAAGTTACATCGGAAGTTCAGAGGTCCGTTTAAAGTAGCGGAAGTTTTGAACTCTCAGGTTGATACAGTTCCTGACCAATTCTTACTAAGGCTTTAGAGGAATCTTTTGTTGTCGATGATTGTTATCATTTTTATTATTTTTTTTGTTCAAGTTAATGCGTTTCGATAACAATGTGGTCAGAATTGGCCGAGTGGAACATGCACTGCTGTTGATTTTTTTGATTACAGGTTAACATACAAGGACATGTGCAAGCAGAATGACAGTGTTAGACAGCGCTGCACTCTTTGGATCTCCTGTACGAATAATCGCTGATCAAGGACGGTGCTTTTCGAGCAAGGAGTTCCACGACTTCTGCCAAGGAAACAGTTGGATTGCAACCACTACAGCCAGCTACAGATCTATTGTCTACCGAATCTGGTGAGTCGTTTTCATTTTGTTTTGACTCTGGCACCGAGTGCTTTCCTGTTAAACAACAGCAAAAACTGTTACATTGCTAGATGTAGCCCAATCTAGTTTACAATGTAATTTTTAAATACGCTCACGATAGGTAATGAATGATGCCAGTAGGTCATGTACCAGTCGAAGTAGATAGTAATCACAGTGGTGATGAGCAGGCCTACATTATGGGAACCGCATGAGTGGGGGTTCTCTATCGGCCGTAGTAAAAAGTGTGTAGTCATTGGGTGATGCACACGGATCCATGCGATGGATGTGTGAGAGCAATGCGATTGCTGGTCGGCTAGAGAGCCGTGGCGTTAGAGTGGTTTACTCGTGTGTGGGTTTCCAGGTGTTTAAGACTCTTAGTGAAAAAGATGACTGTTGCAATATGGATAACGATGGTACATGGCTCTGGTTGATGTTTTTTTGCTATGATTGATTAAAGTTTGATTACATGGCTCTGGTTGAATCAAGTACGCTCATGAGGCTAAGGCACATGCCAAGGAATCAGAGTATTACTGACAAATATGAGGAAAGTCAAGTAATAATCTTGTTGATGAAACAGAGTAGAGATTAAGTTGAGTGTGTGTGATGATAGTTTGGATCAGAGGTTAATTTGTAGCCGCGCTGGAACTAGTAGTCCGCGAGTACGTGATAGGCAGTCAAGTCTGGTAAACGTAAATTCCGGGAGTGAGTTGGCAATCCGAGGGGGGTGCGAAAAATAAAAGGTTAAGTAACTGGTGGTTACTAGAAATTAAGAGACACTTGCACCTGAGTTGATTATTTGGTTTGTGATCTTGAGATTTCGGAATCAAAGAGTGGGTAATACTCTGAACTCTGCTATTTTTAGCTTATTCGAATTTTCATTGTGGTTTTGTCTGTACCAAATCTGGTCAGAAGCGACCGAACTATGTGATACTTTGCGGGTATGTTTCTTTACAGGTTAAGACAAAAGAACGTGTGCAAGCAAGTTGGTAGTGTCAGATAGCATCTGTTTTCGATGCGGCAACACCGGACATTTTGCTTCGAGATGTTCACGAAGCAATGATGGAGACGCCAGCATGGTGGAGAGCTCAGGTGGTTCTGGGTCAGCGCCTGCAGTAGCAGCGGGTAGCGAGTGATATGGTTCAAGTTTGCTATGTCAGCAATCCGAGCAGTGTACTGATGAATACTGGGTGAGTCGTATCCATTTTATTACGATTCTAGCGTCGAATGCTCTATCATCAAAGATTGAGTTGTGTCAAAGTGTATTGGCAAGCGTGCAAATGATATTGTCATTTTATGGGTTTCAATTCAAAAGTTCATGTAATTGGTTTAATTGAAAGAAATGCTTTGAGTTTGAATACCTCGATCCCCGAGGCCCTCGTCCCGGAGGAACCCGATTTATTTTAATCTTGATAAACTCGATTAAAAGTCAGTTTAGCTATCGTTTATGGTAGTGTGCAAAATGCCCTGCAAGTTTATCTGTGATTTTGATGCGTTACGAGATCTGTATCCTTTCATGTAGTACCGGATAATTATCTGAAAAGTGATATTTTATCTAGCCGTAAGATTTTAGATCAGATTTAACGTTAGTATGGCATCTGATAGTGTTGTATCGTGTGGTCGCCTTATAACAGTACAGTTGTAAATTCGTCGGCCTTATTGGCTTAGTTAAGTGACAACTGATGATAACTTGACTGATATTAACTTAGACGAGATAATAGAGCACACGACACACGTAACTGAGAAAAATGCAATTACGATAACATTCGATTTGACTAAAGTAAAGTTAGTCTCTAAGTTTTTATTTTTTTAAAGTCGCTTGACTCGGCGAACTTTAGAACACCCTAATGATTGTGTGAGGAGGATACCCGATCACCAAGTTCCATGAAAATTAGATGTCATAGTTGATGACAGTGGTAGTGAAACCAAATCTGATTAAAAAGGCTTGTACACTCATACTTGTAACTTTAGACCGCACCTCATGAGTACCATGTGGCGATGGGTCTACAAGGAATCGTTGGTGCGATTTCTGTCTGTGTTGGTGCACAGAGCCCCTCATGTGGTGTAGCACATTTGGCGGCAGATATGTAAGGTCTACAGAATCGTTGGTGCGATTTCTGTCTGTGTTGGTGCACAGAGCGCTTCATGTGTTGTAGCACATTTTGCGCTAGACTTTTGGGAATCGTTGGAGCGATTCTTGTCTGTGTTGGTGCACAGAGCCTCTCATGTGTTGTAGCACATGTGGTGGCAGATATTTAAAGAGTCGTTGGTGCGATTCTGACCTGTGTTGGTGCACAGATTACAATGAAAGTTTCATGAGTTGAGTATACATTGCTTATGAATTATTTCAGTAAATTCTAACTGATTTGTTTGAATTATTTTGATGGTTTAACTTGTTGATCGGTCGAGTCCTGTCTGTGTTGGTGCACAGAGCGCTTCATGTGTTGCAGCACATATTGCGCTAGTATTCTTTTTCTGTGAATCAATGGTGTGATTCTGTTCTGTGTTGGTGCACAGAACGCGTCATGTGTAGTGAGCACATGTGGTGATGGGTCTCTTTCGACCACGTTAATGTGATTCCTGTCTGTGTTGATACACAGGGCGCTTCAGGTGTTGTAGCACCTTTGGCGATAGATTTTTTTTTAATGAGAATCGTTGGTAGTTGGTGTTGGTACATAGACCACCTCATGCGTTGTAGCATATGTGACAACTGATCTGGTAAGAATCGTTGGTGCGATTCTGGACTGTGTTTTTGCGCAGATTGTGGTAAATAGTAACTGATTCATTACAATTATTGTGATTTTCTTTGGTTCAACTTATTGATCGAACCTTTTCTAATGATTAATGTTGTATGAGTTGATCTTTGTACGAAACCTTGATAACAAGGCATTGTAAATTATGACTAGAGAAATTAGAGTAACAATGAAATAGTTACCTAGAGCTACCTTAGTTATTAGGTATTGGCGGGATAGCCGAGTTACCTAAGTTATTAGGTATTGGCAAGATAGCCAAGCTACCTTGGTTATTAGGTGTTTGGCAGGATAGCCGAGCTTGTTTACTCTGTGAGTATATTTGGTCCACAGGTACTACACCCGAGGACGGGTGCTAGTCAGGGATGGCCGTGTCGTGGATAGATGGCGCCACAGTACAGCGAACAGCGCCATCTAACAATTTGATTGGTAAACGAAGAATCATGTGATCGGAAACGCAAGCGAGCCCTACCGCTTGGACACGATCGTCGGTAGAGGGGATGCAGCGAGGACTGTTGGAGAGAACGAGTGCTGCGACAGTCTACAGTTGACCGTCGAGCTCGGACAGTCTCGGCAAACGCTCAATACCAACGCACGTGTTTGTTTCCCACGCACGTGTGCATTTCGGTTGTAAATCGCTAGTTTATTAAAGTTACTTTAAATTCAAATTGTCTTTCCGTTCGAGTACCCACTGCAGTGCCCACAATTATTAAAACTATGTTGGATCTTGAAGAAGACCCGATGTTTCGCATCTCGGCCACCCATGATGCGACATATAGATATACTGGCATACCCAATATCTGAAATAATAAATAACTGCGTCAACGAAGGCGTCTTTCCTGACCAATTTAAGTTAGCCAGAGTTCTACCACTATTTAAGAAAGGTGCTAAAACAGATCCAGGCAATTACAGACCCATTTCTTTATTACAGGTTCTATCCAAACTTTTTGAAAAAGTGATCAAATCTAGGCTTGTAAGACATTTGAGTAGTCTAAGAATAATAAACCGTAATCAGTTTGGGTACCAAAAAAGTAAAGGGACACTGGATGCAATAGACTCGTTAGTTAATAACGTAGTAAAGAAGCTGAATAATAAACTTAAAGTTGCTGGCTTATTCCTAGACTTAAGTTCTGCGTTTGATACGGTAGAACATTGCAATCTAATTGATAAGTTAGAGCATTACGGTATAAGAGAAAATGTTTTAAAACTTTTAAGTTCTTCTTTAACCAATAGGAAACAATACGTCGAAATTAAATCACTTTACGAAGGTGTTGAAGAAATTCATAAATCGAAATTATTTACTGTAACTAGAGGTGTTCCGCAGGGTTCGGTGTTGGGCCCCATTTTCTTTATCATATTTCTTAACGATCAAGCTGAATACATTAGAAACATTTTACCAGATGCTGACTTAATAATATTTGCTGACGATACGAGTGCTGTTATAGCTGCTGACAATATGGAGACCTTAAAATGTAAATTAAATGTATTAATAGCTGCTTGTGAAAGCTGGTTTTCTATGAATAATCTTAAATTAAATGTAAGTAAAACAAAATGTATGATATTTAGATCTACAGTTAGGAACAAAGCTTTATTAAACGTAGAATCCTTGGGCAAAAAAATTGATATAGTAGAAAGTTTAAAATTTTTAGGGGTACAAATTGATTCTTTACTTAATTGGAAGCCAGAACTAGTTTCAATTACGAATACAATAAGTAGTGCGTGTTATCCTATCAGATCTCTGAGGGATATTTTGTCTATTGCCCAGCTTCGTACCGTCTATTTTGCTCTAGTTGAATCTAAACTTAGATATAGCATTAAATTTTGGGGAAACAGCTATAAATATAATATTAAGGCAGCCTTTACTATACAAAAGCGAGCATTAAGAACCATGCTTCGTTTAAACCAGACGGATTCATGTAAAGAGTATTTTATTAAAATTAGAATTTTAACGGTACCGTGTCTTTATATTTTGGTTCTCCTTACTAATTTAATCAAAAACTTAAACGAGTTTGAAACAGATGTTGAAAGAAAAAATAGAGTTGATACTCGCAGAAGAGATCTTCATACTATTCTGCAGGCGAAGCTTAATGTTGTCAAACACTCGTCACGCGTGCAGTCAGTCAATCTTTTTAACAAATTACCAGCAGAATTAAATAATATTCAGAATGTGAACGTGTTTAAAAATAAACTAAGGGCTTTGCTAATCAATAAAGCCTATTACAGCATTGACGAATTTTGTAATGACAAACATCTTAAAACTAGTACTTAAATTGAATAGTGTATCCATTGTTCCTTGACTTTGTTATAAACGTTGCTTTTTTATACTTAATATTTCGACGTTAAATGTATTTTTGTAGCATTTTGCTAGGGACTTTGTTCTGTATCATATCAATGAGAATACAAATGTTTATAAAGTTAGTATTTTGAATTCGGATAGACGTTCTAACTTCGATGATGGGTGAGGAACGACGTTACTTATATTATAATTGTTCATGTTGATTCTTTTTGTGTACCTACTGTGCAAATATTTCGACACAAATGTATTTTTGTTATGAAATAAATAACTTGAACTTGAACCATATCCTACCAATACGAGAAAGGCGTGTTAGGTCACCGTAGCGTCTAGCACTACTTTTTACATGGTCTTTCGAGCATTTATTTACCAGTGACTACCAAGTGAAACAGTGCCACGCAGACTAGAAGATCGCAGTAATTTGAAAAACCTCGGATTGCAGAGACGGTCGGTTGCAGCATATAAGGTCAGATCCAACCATATTATCTATACTAACCATTACCAAATACTTTCAAACCAACTTTAAATATGGATTCCGATTCTCTATTTATCAACCAAACGGAACTCTATGAAATCCTGGACAAGTTTTTGACCAACATAAAGAAAGATGGATCCGAGAGGAAGACTATCGATAATTATAAGCGCAAGGCTACAATGTTGGAAGCATACTGGCACGATTATCAAGAAAACCATAGGAAAATGTGCGAGTTTGCAGATTATGACCACATTTACTTCAAAAAGGGTTGTTTTGAGACAGTCCAGAAAGTTTATTTGAAAATTAAGGAGATTATTGACAAAACCATGGGGCAATTAGGCGCGACGTAGCTAAAAGATGAAAGTCGCAGTAGAACCAACGTGGAAGAAGTACAACCATTACCAGGTAACCGGGCTAGGCAACAGCTAGGCGCGGACCATTGTCGACAAGAAGGCGAGGCAACGCAGCCACAACCAGGTACGCCATCTCGCTATGAGGAGTCGCCGCAGCGAGAGAATTCAGTATATAAAGATAGAGGCTCCAGCAAGCTGAACGGGTTAATAAAGAAGCAGAATATAAATTTCAAAGCGTTCATGAGAACCGTGAGTAATTTACAAGTTTACAAGTTAATTTACAATTTCGAGAATCAATGGCAATTCGAAAACGCTCTAAAATCACTGGATAGCCGATGGGGTGAGATCGACAAACTTCATTGGGAAATTGAAGGAGAGGATGGAGGCGACGATATTGCGTACCAAATACAATTCTGCAAGCACGAGGAAAAGTACAGCAAGCTGACAAACGACATCAACAAAAAAATGTGGACAGTGAAGCACCGCGAAAAGTCAGCACCAAAAATGGACATCCCCGTATTCAATGGGACTTATAACCAATGGGTTCCGTTCAAAGACTTATTTAGCGAAGCGGTCGACAAAAACCCGTCGATGTCTAATGCACAAAAAATGCAGTTTTTGAAGAGTAAGGTGACTGGAGAAGCAGAGCGTCTGCGTCCATTTACAGATTAGCTCTGACAATTATCATGTATGTTGGAAGATTTTAAACCACAGGTATGGTAACAAGAAATTAATTTTCACGTCCCATATTAATATACTGCTTGGACTTCCCAACGTACAACAGCAGTCGCTAGCCACGATAAAGAAGCTGCATGACGTAACCAAGGAGACGTTGCACGCTATACAGAATCTAGGAGTTGATATAACAACTTGGGATCCGCTTTTAGTGCACCTACTAGCGCAAAACCTTGACGACGATACCTTCACCGAATATATAGAATCGGTCAAGAATCCACGAGAACTACCCGAGCTGCAGGAGTTCCTGGAATTCTTGGAAAACAAATTTACAGCTCTAGAAGCGTCACGTCGCAAGCAGGAACCAGCAAACCAAAAAACCACGATGAATCAAACAAGCAAGAACAATAACCAAAACCAGAAGAAAAGTTTTCAACGCAATAATCATCAATCAGGCAACAAAGACAATTCAAAGTCTAATATGAGCGCATTACACGTATCGCGGTCGATAACCTGCGCATTGTGCAATTCAGAACACGGATTGTGGCGTTGCCCAGAATTTTTGCAAATGACGCACGAGCAAAAGGCAAACAAAATTGAGCAATTAAATTACTGCCAAAACTGTCTATGCAGTCATAATAATAAACTATGTCAATCAAGCAAACGATGTCGTAAATGCTTAGGTACACACAACACACTACTTCACGAAGCATTAGCAAAACAAAGTCCAACTGCGTCAGCAGAAGAAACCTCCAACAAGAGTGCCGCAACCAAAAGATGTGCAACTAGGTCATCACACGTGTCTTTTTTTTTTTTTTTTTTTTTTGTGGATGGGAAATCATCTAATGACTCCTCCCGCTCTGGGTGGAGCGGAAGGGAGTGTCAGACTCTTACTGACTAAAACCCACCCGTGTTCCTTCCTTAGCCCTTTATGTTCCGGGGCAGCGGTAACCCTTTCGGACGATCCCGCTACCCCGGCAGGCTTCGGCCCTGGCGGGCCCCTTCCTTTATGCTGACATCTCTTTGAGGCGCGCGTGGAACACATACGCGCCGTCCGGCACGGGCCTGGTCCTGATCGGACGGAGAGCTACCCATTACTCTCCGTCCGCAGGCCCGCGCCTACGGTGGCCGGGAGTCGTCACGCGGCTCCCGACGCCCGTAGCGTCTCCCGCGGCGGCTGAGGCGTGCGGCTCTCTCCCTGAGCCGTCCCGCCACCTCCTTCGCTAGCATGACTGCTTCGCAGAAGGAGGTGACCGCCTCCCACTCCCTCTCGCCCCGGACCATGGCTTGAACCAGGGCCGGACGCGAGAGGTCGCCGCCGTTGCCGATCGCCTCTACGAGGACACGGCGGTGCTCCGCCCAAGCGGGGCAGACCTCCACCGTATGCTCCACCGTGTCCTCTGGGCGATCCTCGCAATGGTGATACCCGGGCGTCTCCTCCCGCCTGATGATGTGCAGGAACCTCCCGAAACATCCGTGTCCGGTGAGGACCTGCGTCAGGCGGTAGGTGAGAACGCCGTGACGCCTCTCAAGCCACTCCTCAAAGAGGGGTCTTATCGCCACGATCGTGGCGTGCCCTGCGCTGGGTTGCGAAAGCCGCTCTTTCCATGCCACCATGAGATCGCGCCGGAGGTCTGTCCGCTCCGCCGCAATTTGCCGCGGAAGCGGAGTTTCCCCCCGGCGTAGTGCCTCCGCGCGCCACTCATACAGGCGCGCGAGGACCATCGCCTCCAGATCCCATGGCGGCATTCCGGCAAGGAGGCTTGCCGCCTCGCCCGAGATCGTGCGGTAGCCCCGGATCAGCCTTACGGCTACCACCTTTTGGGGCGCGTTCAGATAGTGGGCGGCTCGCAGCCGCAGTGAACGCGCCCACACCGGGGCCCCATATAGGGCCATGGACCGCACGACCCCCGCGTAAAGCTTCCGGCAGGAGGCGTTTGGCCCCCTCAGGTTGGGCAAGAGCCGCTTTAAAGCGGCCCCGGTCCGTTCCAATTTGGGGGCCAAACGTCGAAAATGTTCGACGAAGTTCCACCGGCTGTCGAGGACGAGACCCAGGTATTTCATCGTTGTCTCGACGCCGATGTGAACCCCTCCTACCATCAGTTGGAATCCCGATGGTGGCCCGTTCCGGAGCCCATGAAAAGACATGGCCCCGGACTTGTGCAATGCCACCTCGAGACCCAACCGCCGGATCCTCTCAACAACTATCGCAACCCCTTGTGTCATTGCGTCGGCCGCCGCCTGATGCGACCTCCCCTGATCACACGCGTCTTGGGATGACATGTCTGAAGTACTTTTAGCCACTGCAATTATAAAAGTAAAGGGAGCTGATCACAGACATGTAGATCTATGTCTGTGGAGCTGATGGAGCACAGCACAAGATGAGAGCTCTAGTTTCCCCTTTCGCCCGTTGTCTTATTTGAGAGTGGACGTGTTCGGTTTACGCATAAATACGTTGAAAGTGTATACGAGACTATAACCCGTAACCGCAAAGTTTAAGTGGTCATTATTGTCTAAACGTGATTAAAAATATTTATTATTTTTACCGGGTCGTCACACTGCCTAAGCGCCGCTGATCTAACGCATCGATCGTGCCCCGCCCACCTGGGGAAGCAGGACAGTTGCCATAATTGCCATCCCGCTTACTCGCGCGCGCGTGTCCTGAGTACTATCGCTCCAAGCATCCTCAAGCCTATTATCGTGTGTTACGGTCTACATTGGATTGACTTGCTGCATACAATGCCCCGCATTCCAAGGTCGCCTCCGGCTACGCCATCGCTGAGCACCAGTGTATTGCAAGCAAAGTCAGATTCGGATATTCCCCAAGCGGTATTGAATAGCCCATATGATAGTGTCAACATTACGTCACGACATAAGCGACCTTGCCCGGAATTTTCGCCTGGTAATGAACTTCAGGACGTGAAACGCGAAATACTTGAAATGCTTTCGACCTGGAAAAAAGAGCAAGAGGAACGCCTTACTATATTTTCGGCTGACCAAAGGGCCTGTCTCTCGAAGTTGGCCTCCGAAATAGCTGAAATGAAACTACAAAATAATGCGATACAGGAGTCGCAACTGTGAGATTGTAAAATCTATGACATTCATCAATGAGCAGTATGAGGACATGGCAAAGCAAGTTAATGTTTTGAAAAAAGAAAACCAAGCCTACAGAGACAACATTTATATTTTGGAAATGAAGATACAAGACCTTCAACAGCTTTCCCGGACGTCGTGCGTCGAGATCCGCAATGTGCCCTTAACGGAGAACGAGTCAGCGGCAGACTTATCTACGATAATTACTAAGATAGGTGCAGCAGTTGACGTGCCTGTAAATAGCACTCAACTCCAAGACGCGTATCGTTTACCCGGAAAACCAGGCTCTGTGAGACCAATCATTGCGGAATTCACTAATGTTCCGATTAAGAACAAACTCATCACTAGCGTACGTGACTTCAATAAAATCCACCCCAATGACGGCCGTTTGAACACACAGTGCATTGGTTTACCCGGGGATCGCCGTCCAGTATATGTTGCCGAATACCTTCCCGCTAGCTCCAGAAAACTCTTCTATGTAGCAAGGGAATTTGCAAAACAAAAAGAGTACAAGTTCTGTTGGACGGCAAATGGAAATATATTCTTACGGAAAATTGAAGGAGCAAAACAAATTCTTATTAGATCGGAACAAACTCTACGCAATCTACAATTGGATACGAACCAATGACTGTCTATTTTATTAATCTGCTTATCTGCTATACATGTATCTTATACAATTCCGAATGTAACCAATATTCAAAAATCAAAACGTAAGTTGTCAAACCTCTTTATATTTTGTCAATTTAATTACTTTTTTGTAACTTTTTCATGCATATTACATATCACTCACATATTTGTTATACCTATGAATATAATACACCCTACAATTATTAATAATGTGCCCCATACCTTATACTCACAGTTGTACACGCTTCATAAACCTCAGTACGTAATACACATTATTACAACTTGTTTAAGGGCAACCAATACGCCTCGCTTTGCAAGCTAATACTTGATAATAATGGTTAATAATATACAAGCTATATCAAGTGATTTTGATGAGCTGAGTGTGGCCAATTTTTATGAATGCCTCCCAGACCAGTGTTCAAACATTATAAAGGATCCTACTGAGCAAACAAAAATAATACACATAAATATTCGCAGCGTAAATAAGAATTTTGATCAATTCATATCAGTTTTAACTATGGTGAAGTTGTAATTTGACGTAATAATTCTAACTGAATGCTGGTTAAAGGGCACCGGCCATGTTCCAATAATGGACGGCTATACTTCGTACGCTTCCATTAATAATCCAATCCAAAACGATGGAGTTAACATTTACACAAAGTCCGATATTCTGTGCGATGTTTCTGAGCGAATTTTCCTAGATGCGAACTGTTTAGTGTGTAGCATAGGGGATACTTCCATTGTCGCTATTTATAGATCACCATCTTACAACGATCTCAGCCGTTTCTATAATAGCCTAGAAAGTCTAGTGAATACTATGAAAATGCATAAAAATATCGCTATTATTGGCGATTTAAACATCGATATAAAAAATAATAGTACAGACAAAAATGCTAGTGATTTTCTTAACCTGACAGCATCCCTTGGATTTCTACCTGGACATGTCCATCCCACAAGGAAAGGAAACTGTCTGGATCATGTGTTGTTGAAAATATCTGTGCCAGCGACCACGATGGTATTAAATGCTCATGTCACTGATCATCTACCTATAGCTTTATGTCTTAGTCATAGAGCCAGCTCTAAAAACAACAAACCAAAAAGCTGGCTTAAACTTGATTACACCACAATAAAAAATGAACTCGACATTTGCAGTTTTAAAATGGTCACGGATGAAACCGATGTTAACGAAGCTACCGATTGCCTTATCTCTATAATTCAAACTGTTATAAACAAAAATACAAAGGTTATAAAAAAAACTGGAAAGTGTACTATTTTAAAGCCATGGATCACCCCCGGTCTACTACGGTGCATCCGAAATCGTGATAAAATGCATCGGAAATTCAACAAAAATCCGGACAATGATACACTTGCTGTGACATATAAGAGATACCGCAACTTTTGTAATGCCTTGCTTCGAAAACTGAAGCGGGCGTACGAATCCAACGAATTTACTAAGGCAAAAAACAATCCCAGGGCCACTTGGAGCTTGATTAATGCAATAGCTGGTAGAAAGAATAACTCTCAAGCTCCAGTTGAGCTTCTTAAAATGGCTGTAAACGACAAAAAATCTGCAAACTGTGTCAATCAGTATTTTGTAAATATTGGCAAAAACCTTGCTTCGAAAATATGTAATAACAATGATACACCCCCCAATATGCATTACCTGACAAATAAATCGCTTTGTAATTCGATGGGTATTGTTCCAGTTAGCGAAGAACAAATTGAATCCGTAATTATGTCACTAAGGGACGATTGCGCCACTGGCTGGGATAATATATACCATCGAAGGTTATTAAGCTTTCGCGAAAAGCCTTAGTTCCACCTATTACTCATGTATGTAATTTAGCTATCGACACGGGCATATTCCCGAGAGCTTTTAAAAGAGCAAAAATTACACCGGTCTTCAAGAGTGGGAAAAGGGACCGTGTGACAGACTACAGGCCTATCTCTGTGCTAAGCGCACTGTCAAAGATTCTAGAACGTATCTTAAATGGTTACTTGACTAATTATTTGGACAAAAATAATATCATCTCAAGCAACCAATACGGATTTAGAAGTGGTCTATCAACCGAAGATGCGGTTGCAAACTTTAGTAGTAAGGTAATAAGATTACTAGATAAAAAGCGGAAATGTTTTGGAATCTTCCTAGATTTGTCGAAAGCGTTTGACACGGTCTCAATTCCCATTCTTATCTCCAAAATGGAGAGCATCGGCATACGTGGACTGACTTTAAGCATTTTTAAAGATTATTTGTCGGGTCGGACGCAGTCTGTTTGTATCGGTACGGTGATGAGCGATAAAGAACCCATTAAATTACGGGGTTCCCCAGGGGAGTATCTTGGGACCAACTATGTTTTTAATCTATATTAATGATCTATGTAATCTTAAAATTCCAAATTGTGACATATTAACTTATGCAGACGACACAGCTATATTATCACACGGAGAAGACTGGGTTTCTGCCAATAAACATGCTGAAAAAGGACTGCGGGTCGTAATGAAATGGCTTTCTAACAACTTGCTGACCCTTAATGTAGATAAAACGAAATTTATCCGTTTCTATCTTCCGAACTCCGCTGAGCCACCCGAAGTCACTAATACACTCAAAGCCCACATCTGTGCGGTGCCAGCGGACTGTGTCTGTTTGTCATTGTCACGAGTGAGCAATATGAGTATATTTGGTCCACAGGTACTACACCCGAGGACGGGTGCTAGTCAGGGATGGCCGTGTCGTGGATAGATGGCGCCACAGTACAGCGAACAGCGCCATCTAACAATTTGATTGGTAAACGAAGAATCATGTGATCGGAAACGCAAGCGAGCCCTACCGCTTGGACACGATCGTCGGTAGAGGGGATGCAGCGAGGACTGGTGGAGAGACAGAGTGTTGCGACAGTCTACAGTTGACCGTCGAGCTCGGACAGTCTCGGCAAACGCTCAATACCAACGCACGTGTTTGTTTCCGACGCACGTGTGCGCTT
Source organism: Hydraecia micacea (assembly GCA_914767645.1). NCBI lineage: Eukaryota > Metazoa > Arthropoda > Insecta > Lepidoptera > Noctuidae > Hydraecia > Hydraecia micacea. The sequence goes on along the minus strand of OU611775.1, from coordinate 25,895,793 downwards.
CGGTTGTAAATTACTAGTTTATTAAAGTTACTTTAAATTCAAATTGTCTTTCCGTTCGAGTACCCACTGCAGTGCCCACAATTATCAAAACTATGTCGGATCGTGAAGAAGACCCGATGTTTCGCATCTCGGCCACCCAATGATGCGACAAATAAGATATAATGGGAGACTTAAAGTGTCAGCAGTATTTTTAAAGAAGAGTGGCGGTATACCATCAGGTCCTGGACCCTTAGAACAATCTACGGATTTCAAAGCACTGTGCACTTGTTCAATGCTGATCACAAGATTGCTAACGAGACGACTATTCATAGCATCGTCGAAGGTCTGCTGCTGCACATTGTTGAGAGTGGAAGGCTCATAAACAGAATGGAAGAAGTTTAAAAAAAGATTGCAGATTTCATCTGGATTGTTCGACGACTGTCCCTGGTAATGCATAGTTGAAGGAATGGAAGCTACGGATTTACGGTTAGATACAAAAGTCCAGAAATATTTAGTGTTAACTTTTATGCTATCCTCAACTGATTTCATGTATAGGCAATAACAAGTTTTAGATTCAGTATGAAATCTCGACCTATATAGTGAAAATTGTTCATAATCTGATAGATTTTGATACGCCTTCCATTTACACCACGCCTTAGTTTTATTTCTAAATATTTGTATCAATGATGGTGAAAACCAGACCGGATATTTGGAAGACTTGACCGATGTTAAGGGAACATGAACTTTAATAACTCTGAAAATAACTTCATAAAATGTATTTACTGCATCTTCTGCAGATTGCTCCTGTAACAATTCAACCCAGTTAACTTTGTCCAAATCACCATTAAGTTCTTCGTAATTCGCCAAGTAATTATACCTCTGTGTAGATTTACGTGTCATGGCTCGATTACCTATATTGAAAGAAGCCAATATACATAAGGGTGGGTGATAAGGGTCTGAGGTTAATAGTGTGTCAGTGGGTGTTATAACAGAACACTCATTATTACTGATCACTACGTCCAAAATCTTTCCGGTCGAATTTTTTATATTATTATACTGGTAGGCATTAAAAATGGACATAAAGACTTTTATGTTTCTAAAGATTGGAGAGTTGCTGCTATTTAAATCTTATGTAGCTAACCAATCAATATCAGGGAGATTGTAATCACCAAACAAAAATAAATTTTGAACACTTCCATTATCAAAGAGTCACCGGCCGCTCGTAACTAGATAAGCACTAGTGCTATCTAAAGTCTCACCGAAGCAACAATGCTATATCGGCAAAACAAAACATTAGTGAAGGCCTATTTTAGAAGTCACAATCCGCTTCAGTCAAGGCCTATTTTTAGAGTTACTATCTGTTACGGACGCCGAGCTCGCTATAGAATTGTCTAGAAGTTAGGAATAGTACTAGCATGTAACTAATTATAAGAAACGATTGTGATTGGTTGGTGAGTCTGGCCTCCAGCAGGATCGACACAAGTCGAGACAGGTCGAAACCTGTCGGAGACCAGACACCAACCAAAAGAACTGGATTGGCGGGTCACACAATTTCATTGAGTTTAACACCAACGTGTACCCGCTACTTGCGCCCACGTGAACGGATATAATAAAGGGCGCAAGATCCAGTGAAATTGTAGTTCGATAGTTCGCAAGTAAGAATCAACACGAATAAATACGAAGATCAAAATCGGAGTTTCAATACAAGAAGAACCACATACAGTCCACTCGATACAGTCTGACCAATACAGTCTGGTCCTCCGAACCCGGATCAAGCTAGAAGAAATTCGTAAGTTGAACCAGTAATAACTTACTTGCTGTATATTTCCGCTGTATATTTCTGCTGTGTCACTGTGCGCCGTCAACCGAACGCGATGGTAGTCACCCGTAGTCAAAGTGACTTAGCAGAAATGGAAGAACAGCGGCGAGCCCTAGAACAAAGGGACGAAGAGCTACGAACAGCAGTACGGCGCAGGGAAGCGGAACAAATAGAACGAGAGCGACTACGACGACTATCGCTTGATCCACCGGCGTCGCCTCACGTCGAAAGCATGGCCGGACCTACTACCGCCGCAGACGTCGCTACAGCGGGACCATCGTCAGAACAGCGACGTATAAGGTCGCCGCCACGATCAGTGAAATCAAACACAAGCGCGACTACACGGCTACGATTGGCCGAACTTGAGGCGGCCGAGAAGCTAGCAGCCATCCGACGAAAGGAGCTGGAAATTGAAGCAGATCTAGTGAAGAAAAGATTGGCTGCTGAGGTCTCCGTGATCCAGGATGACCAAGAAAGCATCCATGAAGATCTACTTCAAGAGGAACACCAGCACCAGAAGGTGGACCAATGGCTACGCACCCACCCCATCAGTACACGGGGGGAGGGGGACGCAAATGCAGAAGCCAAAGAAAATCCGAAGCAACAACGGTTTGATGTGCCACGAGGAAGGTCACCGACGCCAACGAGAGCCAGAAACAGCATTGACCAGTTAGCTGCGACCCTGGAGAAGATGGAGAGACCACGACTTCGGCACACAGATCTACCGACTTTCTCTGGTGCAGCCAGTGAGTGGTTACCATTCAAGGCATCCTACTACGACACGACCAACATGTACAACGTGTCACCGGCAGAGAACCTCCAGCGACTTAGAAGTTGCCTCAAAGGCGAAGCACGAGAAACAGTAGCGGCACTTCTGCACGCGGCCACAGAACCGGACGCTGTCATGAAGACGTTGGAGCAGTGCTTTGGCCGACCAGAGGTGATCATAGACAAAGCGCTGGACGACCTGAAGAAGATGCCAAAACCTAGTGCCTCAGCCAGTGACCTAAACAGTTTCGCGATCAAGATTCAAAATACAATATGTGTGTTAAAGCCAATCGACCGCAAGGGGTACCTATAGAGGTACCCCTTGCGGTATCCCTTGCTAACCCGTGAAGTGCTTGAAAAGTTAAGTCCTTGTTGGGTTTCTTGTCAGGTGCTTCTTCAATCAAACCAAGTATTCGTACTGTTACATTAAACTTAGTTGATTTTGCAGTTTACAATTTAATTTAAATAGAAAAACTCGGTAAAATTATTAGATATGTATGTCACGGGCCTCTAACATTGAAATACAGTGTGTCCCGGAACATAAGTCGGAAAATGTAGTAAATATCGTGAAGCAAATTGGCCGAACGGTGAGCGTGTCGATTAATGACAATGATATACATTACTGTGCAAGAATTGCGAAATTGAATCCAGACAGTAACCGTGCACGGTCCATACTAACCAAATTTAATTCTCCCCGTACCCGTGATACATTTCTATCTGCTGTCCTGACATACAATAAAAAGAATGTTCAAGATAAGTTAAACACACATGACCTGGGAATTGGCACGAGTCAAAAACTTCCTGTGTTTGTCGTTGAGAACCTATCACCGGAAAATAAAAACTTGCATGCTGCAACTCGTAAACGTGCAAAGGAGCTAAAATACAAATTTGTGTGGGTGCGTGGAGGGCGCATCTACGTAAAAAAGTCTGATACTACTGATACAATATTCATCCGTAACCTTGATATGTTACAAAAACTCACTTAAACCCAATAATCCACCGTACTTTGTTCAACATGGTTTTTATTGATATTTATAACGTTACATTCACGTGGTGTCATAGTTTATTCAATAATTACTTTACAATGTGTCAATTATGTTCATCAGTAGATGCGTGCCTATTTGATGTTTACACACATAATAGTTTCGCGAAGTTGTTTGTAATCATAAACATGGATTTTTTTCGATTTCATTTATTTTATCTTTCCTCTAGTTATACATATCACATGTTTACAATAATGAGTTATGGCACAATGGTCGTGGGTTTATGCTTGGTAATTGACATAGTTTTCACCATTTACCCACTATTCGCGAGCAATCGGCTAAATTGTTACTTTTTGAATCGATCTATACTGCATGTTTACTATCGCTCTTATGTCGTACTGTTACATGTTTTTATTATATTGAATGATGATATTAGTTCCTCTCAGGCTTTGATCATATTACGTGTAGGTATGGTATTGCCCCACAAACCAATGCCTTTTCAACCGTCAAGCTACCTTCTTGTGTTATTTTATTTTAAATGTTCTTTCCTATAATTAATTATGGCTAACACACAGTTAAGTTTTTACTACCAAAATGCTCGAGGGATGAGAACTAAGGTATTGGATTTGTATAACAGTATTTTACGCACTAGGTATGACATTTTAATCTTTACGGAAACATGGTTGCAGGATGACATTTTTGACAATGAATTGTGTGATAACAGATATCAGATATTCCGGCAAGACCGTGATCTTAATTCAACTGGTAAAAAAACTGGTGGTGGTGTTATGATTTGCGTCAATCGTAAGTTTGACACTAGACGTCGTCAGAATTTTCACTGTGCTGGTGTAGAGATGTTGCATGTTACACTCTCATCTCGAAGTGTTGGAACTCGGGAGGATTTGCATATTATTCTTGTCTATATACCCCCAGATGTATCTAATATCCCATTGCGTCTGAACAACATTGGGCAGGCTATAACAGACTCAATGGCTGTGAATAGTGATCATAATTTTGTTCTTATTGGCGATTTCAACTTACCCTGTTTGGAATGGAATGATGAAGGCTATTCTATATTAAATAACTGTTCGCTGCAAATGAGAACTGCTGCTGCTTCCTTTGCGGATGAAGTTAGTGTTCTCGGTTTATCTCAATACAATCTTAACTCAAATACTAATAACAGGATTTTAGATCTATGTTTTTCAACTTTACCCCTCCTTGTTAGTAGAAACGATGATCCATTGCTCCAAGAAGACTCTCATCATCCTGCACTTGTCATAAAGGCTACTGAAGTATTCTTAACACCCCTTGAGGAAGTGCACATACCACGTCGTAATTATTATAAGGGGGATTATAAGGAACTGAATAAACACTTTAACGGGATAAAATGGGAAGATAAATTATTGTCAGCTGAATCGGTTGACGTTGCTGTTGACTCGTTTTACACAGAAGTTAAACTTGGAGTGGAGCGTTTCATTCCCTTAGTTAATAAACCGAAAAGTCATAAATACCCTGTTTGGTATAGTCGCGCGCTCATAAAGATCATTCATGAGAAAATTAAAGTACATAAAAGATGGAAAAAATATGGCAATCCCAGGGACTACTACGAATTTGCATTGTTACGTTCTAGACAACACGAGGTTGAAGCATCCTCTTTTCAAAGCTATATAACTCAGACGGAGAAAGCGATAACTCATTCTCCGAAGACTTTCTGGACCTATGTTAAAAGTAAAAGAGGCAGTAGTCAATATCCAAAAACAATGACTTTAAATGAGGAGTCATTTGAGTCAGGTCGCGAAATTTGTGCAGCATTTAATAAATATTTTCACAGTGTTTTCGTCAGCCCGTCCACGCACTCTGCTGCAGCTATGAGTACTCCTAATGAACTGACCGGCTCAGCTGATGTCCTATCTAACCTCTCTATCACCAAAGACACCGTACTTAAAGCCTTGTGTGCGTTAGATACAACAAAAGGACCCGGTAGCGATGGATTGCCTCCTATCTTCTTGCATAATTGTGCTAATAGTTTAGCACATCCTATAGCTTTATTATTTCAAAAGTCTTTAGCTGAGTGCGTCTGTCCCTCCCTGTGGAAAACAGCTCACATAGTGCCAGTGTATAAGAAGGGGCCTAAGGTGGATATAAAAAACTATCGTCCTATATCTATTCTTAACACACTTAGCAAAGTTTTGGAAAAAATCATCTATAATAATATATATCCAATCATCTCAAACGGTATAGGTCAGAGCCAACACGGTTTCGTTAGGAGACGGTCCACGGCATCTAACTTGGCCACGTTTTGTGACTATGTCTTGCATAATATGGAAGCCGGTGGCCAGGTTGACGTGATCTACACGGATTTCGAAAAAGCATTCGATCGTGTGGATCACGTGATCTTGCTGGCAAAGCTGCATAAGCTTGGAATCCGTGGAGATTTACTGAGATGGGTTAAGTCATACTTATCGAACCGATCGCAAGCTGTGGTTATGGGTGGTTTTAAATCTGACTTCGTAAACATCCCCTCCGGTGTTCCCCAGGGATCTTTATTGGGTCCTCTTTTCTACTGCGCATACCTGTGTGATATTCAGTCATGTTTCAAATCCGCAAAACATCTCATGTACGCCGATGACATGAAAATATACATGTGTGTAAAATCCAGATTTGATTGTGAACTGATACAGCATGATCTTGATGCATTATTCAGGTATTATCAGCAGAATAATATTACTGTCAATGTCTCGAAATGCCAATGCATTACCTTTAGCCGTTCTAAATACCTAACTAAATATCCTTATGGATTTAATAATAATGCGGTCGAGAGGGTTGATGTAGTCATGGATCTTGGTATAAAGTTGGATTCCAAATTGATCTTTGACCAACATATTGATATTATCACCAATAGAGCCTCTCGTAACCTTGGTTTTGTAATGCGTACTTGTAAGCCTTTTAGTAACTGTCATAGTCTAAAGGTTATATACTTTGCATATGTGCGTAGTATTTTGGAGTACTGTAGCCCAATCTGGTCACCCCAATATGAAGTATACACTAAAAGAATCGAAAGTTTGCAGAAAAAGTTTGTTAAATTCCTAAACTATAAATCCCGGAAACGTCATGATTCCTATGCCCGAGACTGCAAACACTATGATATGCTTCCCCTTGTGGATAGGCGTAAGATGTTGGATATGCTTTTTCTCTTCGATATCCTACGAGGTCGCTTGGACAGCAGTGATTTACTATCATGTATAGATTTCTGTACCCCGAAAACACGTACCAGACACACAAAATTATTCAGTGTCCCTGGCTGCCGTACAAAATACGGGAGAAATGCTGTTCTGACCCGATTGCCACGCATCTATTCTGAAAGTTTTGAAAGTGTCGATATATTTCATTCATCCAAACAATCATACCGGAAACAAGTCAAGCAGATATTGTTTAGTAAACAAAAAATATATATATATATATACTGTGTAGAAATACTATTTTCACAATGTTAAGTAAACTATTTCTTTCGTTTTTTTTCTTTTTCCTTTTGTTAATTAATATAGTCATAGTACTTATATACCTACATACTTGAATTTACGAGAATTTGAAAAATGTGTCAACAATCACAATTTACCTATTATTGATAAGTTATCGAACAAGTATAGTTATCAATGATAGCTATGCTTGTTTAAGTTTTTTCTTTTGTTTCCTCTCGCTACTTTCTAGTTAGCCTTGCTTTATCAATGCCGTGAAACTCTATTATTGGCTTAAGTGATAATTGTCATCATCTCGCTGTCACTGAGCAGTGTATGCAGACTGAAAGATGCTGTAACTTTAACTTTGACGCAATTGCATTGAACTGTTCATTGACAGTGGGGTGAACATTCATAACTCATGTAACTTGGTTATAAGCTGTTGAGTTTCCAAATAAATAAAATAAAATAAAATAAAAGTATGGCGTGCGCACTCCGCGGCGGTCTCAATGTTCTCTGGAGGTCAAGTGAGTCGTTAGCGCGGCGCTCGCTGTCCCGTTCACACAACGTAGTTGGTAGCGGCGGCAACAATCTCCCGGCCCTTGAAGGCCTAGGGGGCTTCAAGTATCTCAGATTCTTCATCCAGAAGAGGACATAATCTGGTGATGGCGCGGCGAAGAATTCCCTTTGTGGTTTCCCGTCTGCAACCCTGCTGCAGCCGTCTGTTCCAGGGTAGAATCGCTTGATCTTACCAAGCGGCCATTTGAGTGGTGGGCTGTGCTCTTCCTTAATCAGCACAAGTTGTCCAGGTTGCATGTTAGGCCGTTTTTTAAGCCATTTTGTGCGCTGCTGAAGTTCGCAAATGTATTCACGGCTCCACCGTGACCAAAAGTGCTGACGCATTTGCTCGATTTTGGCGTAGCGATGCAGTAGGTGGGTCTTGACTTCCCGTAAGTCTGGAGCAGGCAGAGACGTCAGTGGTCTTCCGATGAGGAAGTGCCCTGGGGACAATGGGGAGAGGTCGTGAGGATCGGATGACATTGGATAGAGAGGTCGAGAATTTAATATTGCCTCGACTTGGACGAACACAGTAGTGAGTTCTTCAGCAGTTAAGTGTACATTTCCCACAATACGTTTAATGTGAAACTTAGCCGATTTTATAGCGGCCTCATAAAGCCCACCGTAGTTTGGTGAGTAAGCGGGTGAGAATCTGAATTGTATACCTTCACTAGAAAAATTGTCTGATACAGAATCACTTAATTCGGTAAGAAATTTTCCTAACTCTTTACTAGCTCCTACAAAGTTTCTTATATTGATAGGTACATCATCGTCCCAGTGTAATTTTAATGACCAAAGTTCTTGTAACAAACTCTTCAATAATATTGTGCAGACACTAAAAACCCCGAGTGGGTCAAATATACTTGCTACAAGAGACAAAATGGTACGTTTCGTACACTTATTAGGTTCACTATTCTGCTGCTTACAATCAGGTAAATTTATCATTAACCTGTCCGTTGACGGGTTCCACTTTATTCCTAGAGTGCTACATTCTTTGTTGAATGCAACAGTGCTTTGTCCATGAAACGTTTTATCATCATTAAAAAGGTAAGTACAATTAGATTTGATTTTACGTAGATTCATTTGAGCTGTATTTAATGTTTTCTTTATTGATCTAATATGTATTTTAATTTTTCTGGATCCTGATGTCCAGTACACAAATCGTCGACGTAAAAGTCGTGTTTTATTATATTGGTTATGAGTTTATCATCACAGGAATCAGCCACTTCGAATAAACATCTGACACTTAAAAATGGTGCCGAAGAAGTTCCGTACGTGACTGTATTTAACTGTAAGTGTTGCAACGGCTCGTTTTCATCATTTCTCCAAAGGATCATCTGTAAATGTCTATGCTTTTCTTCGAGAACTATTTGGCGATACATTTTCTCAATATCTCCTATTAATACATACCTATGCTGACGAAAGCGAACGAGAATTGAAAAGATGTCCTCCTGAATAGTAGGCCCTACCATTAAAATATCATTAAGTGAAAGACCTGAAGTAGTTTTTGCTGAAGCATCAAAAACAACACGGCATTTTGTTGTTTCACTTTTATCCCGTAAAACTGGATGGTGAGGTAAATAATTCCTCACTTCAGGCTTTTCAATCTCTGACAAATGGTCTTTATATTCTCGAATGAAATCACAATATTGTTGTTTGACATGAGGTTGCCGTCGGAACCGTTTCTCCAGCTGGATTAACCGTTTAAATGACATTGAAAATGAGTCACCTAAGTCCAGTGGATCGCCTTTCAACGGCAAACTCACGCAAAATTTACCGTTATTTAACCTGTAAGTGGTTTTTACAAGATGATCTTCGCACAGTGTTTCTTCCTGATTCCAGGGTAACTTGGAGGGTAATTCCTCAAGTTCCCAAAACTTACGTAACTGATTTCTTATTTCATGACTAAAATTGCAGCTTATTGTTACCTTTGTCGTAACTGGCACACATTGTCGGACCAACCACTAACCATCCTAATGACGAATTGTTTAACATTGGTTTGTTGTGTCCGAGCTTTATTTGACCTGCTATAATCAGATCCCAAAAAACGTCTGCCCCTAGTAATAATTCAACTTGAGAGGGACGATAAAATGTCGGATCTGCCAATTGTATGTTTTGTGGAATATCAAAGCTCGTGATATCCACTTCCTCAGAAGGTAAATTTTTAGAAATTTTATTTATTGTTAAACAGTTTATTTTCTTTGTAAACTGTTTAAGTTTAAGTGTAATAGTACACCTTTCCATTGTATTGAAACACATATTATTGATGCCTGTTACATTAACCGATGGTACCTTTTGACTTAGAAGGCCTAACCTATTTTTTAATGAACTAATTATAAAAGATGACTGACTACCTGAATCTAATAAGGCTCGTACATCATGGCACTGATTCGTTCTCTCATCCACGATTTGAACAACTGCTGTTGATAACAAGACCTGACTTGTTACACAGGAGGATAATGAAACCGAATGTGCATTCTTGCTATCATTGTTTGTATCGTTAGTGTTCGTTACCTCACTAACTTCATTGATTTGAACAACATTATTTGCCGTAACTGGCTTAGACTTATGTAACAATGTATGATGTCTACGACCGCATTCTCGACATGGGCCTAATCGACATTGACTTGCAAAATGACCGCCGCGAAAACAATTTGCGCACAACTTCAACTTTAAAACTTCAGTATAACGCAATTCAGGAGACATATCAAGAAACTTCTTGCATGCATATATACGATGTTCACCACTACACAATAAACATTTTATTTTTGGTGCATTCTGAGTACCTGACTCAGAAGCAGAAGCCACAAATGATTTCTGTTGTTTATCTAATCTTTTATTTGTTTCAGGTTTTTTAGAGGGAGAGCTGGCTCGGGGTAAGGATTCTACAACGTCAGCCCTTTTTCGCAAAAAATCCTTAAACTCCTGCAACGTAGGCGAACGTTGACGCTCTTTAGATTCTTCCCATGTACGCAATGTTACCGGATCTAATTTGTGTGCGAACATATGAACAATTAATGAATCCCAATTATCAGTAGGTTCCCCCAATGTGTTAAGAGCTCGTAAATGCTTTGTGATGTGATCTACTATGTTTCTAAGTAATACATCGGATTCTTTAGGCAATGCCTCAATATTTAATAAATCCTGAAAATGATTAGTAATAAGTTGGCCTTTGTTATCAAATCTTTCACATATAAGTTGCCAAGCAACACCATAATTTATCATTAGAAATTTCCAAAGATTTGATAACAACCGAAGCACTACCTTGCAATGATGAACGTAAATAATGAAATTTATTGATGCCACTTAATTGTGTATTATCATGTATCAATGATTTAAAAGTGTCTCGGAACTTGAGCCACTTGCTATAATCTCCATCAAAAACAGGCAGCTGAATCAAAGGCAACCTAACATGTACGTTATCATAATTACACGAATTTGCTTTAGTTTTAGACAAGTTATCATCAGCGTCACTAAACTGTTCTTGACTCAGCTGCACCATTTCTTGAGCTAAAGTAATCAAAGAATAAAACTGATTTTCCATTTCAGAACGTTCAACAAGTTGCACATCACTGTCATCCGATAAAACTTCTATTCTACTCTGAAGTGTATCAAAATCGTTAAATAAAACCTCAAACTTTGTTAGTCGTAAACATAATTCCTTAATGTGTTTTTGTGATACGTTCTTAAAGTTCTGAAATTCATTCAAATAGTTTTTAAAATGAGTAATCCTTCCCTTAACCGTGCTACGTTTCTTCGTTAAATCCTTAAATTCTGTTTCAGACATTCTCGATGACAAAATAAATGAAAACAATATAAAAACCGTTAATCCGGCAAACCTGATTCCCACTCGCTAACTCGTAGTTGTTTACCACAGGTAGATCACGCGTTATCAATAACTGACCGCGTGATCCTTTGTCTTCGTTCGATGTGTGCGCGCTCGCGCAGTGGGCGATCGAAACGTCTGGAAAGTTCGGTAGGCTAATTACTCACAATGCACTAGGTACCTACAACTTTTTGTGGGATCTACTTTGCTTACACTTAGTATGGAAATGGAATGCAATTATATTAACTTATGCAATCATGGACTTATTCAACCTTAAAGTAAAGTAAAGTAAAAGTAAAAAAGTAAAAAAAGTTTATTGCATCAACTTAAAATAACTTATTCTAGTTACAATGGGGAGAGTCCTTTTAAGCATATAATTTGCTTGTGTTAGGATTCTCCGCCCTTCCCAAGGTTATATAATTGTTATTCAGTTATTTATGTTTTTTAGGAAATTATGTAAACTTATACAGAATGAGATAAAAGAAATGGAAAAAGTATTTTTATGAAAGGTGAAAAGTGAAAAGCGCTGGGATGTGTGTGATTATGTGTGTAAGGATTTGTGTGGAGGTGAATGTATATGTATGTAGTGGGTGTGTAAGTGTGGTAGTGAAAGTTGTGCCTACACAATATTCGTGGTGGAGATTAATCATGCTATTCTCTCTCATACTCTAGCTAACCCTACGACGTGTCTTGGGATCGGAAGATAATGTGGGACATTATCTTCCATTAGCAGCGGAAATAACGTAGTGTATATAAAAGTGAATATTAGAGTCTCATTGATTGCACTATATTTTCCACTTCGTCATAGGTCTTTAATTTAAGCCATTTTGATAATGCATTTTTGCATTCACGGTAGGTTAGTGGGTATATATCAAGTTCTTTGTTAAGCAGATTGTATAAATGGGATGACTGCCTAGGATATTGCCTTTTTGCGAATGTTGACTTTACTGAGACAGTGGTAGCTACCGTGTTTATCCTTCTGCCTTTTGTCTTCTGTGGGTTGAACGATAATGTTTTATGCTTAGTTAGAATTATGTTAAGTACAAAGGGAATTGCTCACTTTGTTAGGGTGATCTGGCTAAGCGTGGACAAGATCTTTATTAATAAAAAACTTGCATTTTGAAAACTACTTATCTATAGGAAAGCAAATATTATAATAAAGTTGTAGCAAGATGCAAGAATATGCTTCAACTGTCATGTGAAAAATTGAAACCTTGCCGGGTAAAATCGTTGTAATAAGCATATTCTTTTCTATAATATATTATTTGCCAGTAGTATTTTGATGATAATCTGATTATTTACAGATTATAGGGTTGTATTAGGGTGGTAAAAATAAAACGATTAGTTTTTATTTGTTATTTTGCCTTTATTCAGCGTCGTAAACTATTAAAATATTGTCTAAAAACTGGGCAGGCGGTGTAACATTATTTTCGTGCCTAGCCCAGCTTAAATACCAAATAATAGTCATAACGTGAGCACAGCAACCCATCGTTCTTCGGCCGACAAGGCAATTGCAATAATATTCTTTTATGGCGTCTCTGCCCTGTAGATTATTATTATATAATATATAGACGAAATATATTTTTCGGCTTATGTGCCTGCTTTGTATTTTTCCTCTTAAAAGTGTGCAATTGCCTGTCATGGGTAGTCCTTCCAGCAGGTTGCTGGCTCTCTCCATGCACACTTCGATTGTATAAGAACCGTCATTCCTTATATGTTCTCCATAATATGATCTTGCTTGTTTTAATTGGTATGTACCACAACTAAATAATATTAATTCACTGTATGTCAGCCTTGGGAATGATACATTATTTATGCTTACATTTATGTTCAAAAACTGTGCACGCCTTCTATTTAAATTATTTTCAATAACATAATCAGCAAGAGCATTGTTTAGGTACATTCTATCATTTACTATATCTAGGATTTGGCCTGCATCTTCTCTATTACTGTATCTTTGGTGAAACTTATTTATCAATGCGGCAGCCACCCTAAAATCTATTATTGCATGCTTAGATGCTAAATTAAAAAATTCCTGTCTAAATATCTTAAAAGAATGTTTAAATATACCATTTACACATTCTACCACCCATCTACATATTGTCACAGACCTAGATTTATTTGCTGCCAACGTTGATAATTGAGTTTCACCTTCGTGTAAAGATGCAGGCATATGTGTGGAGTAATTGCATGATTGCAAAAGAGGCACACAGTCTCTAAAACCCCTATCCAGTATAAAAACATCTCCTGTACGAAAGTATTGCCGCAATGTGTTTGATTCATTGCTGAATTCATGTTGCATAATATTAGCATCAGATGTTGTTGCTGGATAGGGGCCTAATACATCTATAATATATCCATCAGAACATACCATTAGGAATGGCTTCATGAGGTTCCTATACTTGTGCAAGGAGTATGTATTTTTTTGATATAAATAGTTTGAACTCTTTTAAACATATAAATATGTACCATCCATTATAATTATTGGATTCCTGCCATTTCTACCAAACAAACCATTAGGTATAATTAGATTTCGCTCTGCTATTTCTTCCCTTGTAATATGACCTATACCCAAGTTACCAGGTACAAAACCTTGATTTAGTATATCCCGAGCTTTGCTCATTAATCTTGATAGAGTTGAGCGTGCAATGTTCAATAATGTAGAAATCCTTTCATCGCTGTCTCCAGTTCTAAGTTTTATTAAATATGCTGTGAGTGCCAATGAACCATTGTGCATCTCGGATAATCTAGGCAGCTGTGCCTTCAGATTTATAAATTGGTCTTTGGACAGCCCTATCCAGTAATGGACTAAGTCATCATTCATCACTTCAATGTTTTGGAAATCAAATGTTTGATTTCTTTCTTTTACAAATGATGCAAAATCTTGGATATGTTCTGCAGTAAATGAGTGACAAGGATGTAAAAAAGTTGTTAGGAGCTCATCCCAGTTATTTTGCAGCAAATGAAATCTGCATATTCTGCAGTCTTTAGGGACATAAAAATTTTAATCTGTGAATAACTTCACCCTTAGCCATGTTGGGACTACGAGTCGCTGTGGTGATTCACAATCCGGACAAAAACAATTGGCTTGTGTGTCAGGGGCTCTTGTGAAATTCGGCAAGTTAATTGTAGGTGGAACAATTGCCACAGCTGGAGCAGGAACTGGTACTCTGTCAGCTCGTTGCCAACATGGATGGCAAATGCGGTCTGAGCCATGAACCTAAAACAATTTAATTCTTAGTTAGTGCCATTTCAAAACACTAATCAATTGAGTTCTAACAATTGATTTTGAATTGTTTTTGCTACCCAGAGATTATATTTAACAATTAATTCTAACTAGAGTTTACAACTGACACATAAAAAATAACACATTCTCTTATTCTGTTACATAGTAAATAAAATGTTGCTCTTTTATGGAGTTAGAATAACTTTTCAGTAAACAAGTAAGTGTTATTTATGTAAATACATTTTTAGCAGCATAATTCTAATTCACATATTCTAACATAAATAAATAAAAAGTTAATCTGTCCTTACTTGTTGTGGTGCTATCCATTCGGTGATAACATTTCTTATATGTGTTTCTCTCTCTGAGTTTGTGTTGAGAATATGAGATCTGGTACGCCGTATAGAACATCCACAATTAACACATAGTTCTCTTCGATGACCACTTGATGTGCTTGGTACATTTTGCTGTTCAGGTAAGACATGCATTGCTAATGTCCAGCACGAGTGACAGACCAAGCTATGAGCTGTAACCTGTAAATAAGATATTATTTTTATTCAGTTTATATAGACAAACGACAAGACATAAACTGAACTAAACACTAGATAGAAAAATGTATACTTACGACTTGAGGAGCAGTCCATTGCCGGATTATTGATAATACTTCAATAAGCTGCAAAGTCTGTCTTCTGCGATGCATTAAATCAACGCCACAATTAACACATCGCATTGCTTCCTCATTCTCACTCGAAGTACGTGTAGCAGAGGAGTCCAAGTTCGTGCCGTGGTTATCATATATAGCCGGTTCGAAGTCCATAATAGCGCCAGGTTCAACGTGAGGTGCAAATTCAGTGTCCGAGGGTAGGGCCGGGTCATCGTGAGGAGCGGTATCGGAGTCCATGATAAGAAAAACAAACGTTCGAAGCAGCGAGAAAACAAAATAACATCCACAGCGCACGAAAGCAAAGCGAATAGTTTAATAATTGTTGTCAAATGTCAGATGTCATTTCACTTGACGTTAGAGATATTCGATATGTATCGATATTCAAGGGGTCGGTACAACGAACGGGATTTGATTGATTTCCACATCGATTCAACTATTTATTATTAATTAAAATAGAATTTATATCGATACACGGACCAAAATGATCCATTGCGAATAGGGTTACCATATGTAAATAGAGGGATGCCTGTCTATGGTATCTAAAATGCCTGAATTTTCAGAAAAATGCCTGTCTAAAGCAAAACGCTGTAGGTAATAAGTAAAAGCCAACATATAATAATGAAAAAGGATTTATTACTGATATTTGTCAGAGGACATTATTTTTTTTAATAGTTCTTTCTTTTCTAATATGTAAACGTAAAAATCTTCACAAGATACAGTTTTGTAATTTTCCTGTGTAATCAGTATTGCTTTTACTGATTCAATTGTCAGCCTATTTCTTTCTTTACTCCACTGGGCGTTGACGAGAGAAAAAGTACGTTCTACGTTCGCATTGTGTGCCAAAATAGAGAACACAAACTGGCAGATTTTCTTGAATTCTGTAATGTCACCATTCACTTCCCTACTTTTGAAAAAATTGCACCATTGTGTAGTTAAGCTTTCAGAAAAAAAAACGTTATCTGAACTTCTACAATATTCTTTTAGAACTTCGTATTCGTCAAACAATTTCACGTCGTCAACACTGATATTCAGCTTAGAGAGAAATTCTACAGATGAAGCTAAATCAGAACTCGAGAAACTTTTCATTTCTTTTTGTAAAATCATCCACCGGAAGGAAGAGAATTCTTCGACATTTTTCATCCATTTTTCCAAATAAGCTGTTAAATCCACATACAGGCCCAGAATCTCCGTTTTAAAATTATCGGTACTTATTCCGTTGTTTTCCAAAGTGTTCAGTAGTCGAATAACTGTCAGTGATTTAAAATTTTCATCTTTACGAGATTTGAGTGCGTTTAAAGTGGCGTTTAATATACAGTTAATTTCTACAATAGTAACATCTTCTTTCTCAATAGCTTGAATTTTGGATTGAAACAGAGGCATTAATGAGTGAATATGCCATAAATAAATCTCTGAGAATGGGTTCTCAAAAAATCGTTTGATCACTGTTGGAGTTCCTTCGACAGATAAAAAATACTCTTTTAATGCTGTAAATAACTTCAGGATCCTTTCTATAGCTGGAAATAAACTCAGCCATCGTGTTTTGCTGTGGCTTAGCAGTTGCTGATGTTGTATTTCAACAGCTTCACAAAATGATTTTAACTTCTCTGTGCGAACTGTGTAGGCTGAGAAATAATTATAAATTTTCATCACCGTGGACTCGATGTCTATTTCCAATTTATCAGTACCGTGTCTAATACAGTTATGCAGTATATGGGCAGGACATCCAATGCCTACAATTTGCTTTTGGAGTTCTTGTTTCAATAATACAAAAACATTTTGTCCGCCTACTGGCCTATTAATGCCACCAAAATTGACGTTGGCGTTATCAGCAGTGAAAGAAACTAATTTTTGTTCAATTCCGTGTTTTTTCAAGGTATTGACAATATATTGCGTGATTGTTTCGGCAGTTTCGTTTGGCAATACATCGAGTTCTAAAATTTTAGTCTTTATTCCGCCATCGCGATAATCAAAATATTGTATTAATATTGGAAACATTTTTTGAGCTCCATGGTTGCTGGCATCAGTTGATAGACCAAAATAAAATACTGAATCAGATTTTAATGTTTCCACAAGACCTTCCATTACATGAGGGGAAATAACATTGTTAACAATTGCTTCGGTTTTTGTCCGGGCGCAGGTTATCGTCTTTCCCACCTCTGAGTCAGAAAATAATTTCCTCAATAATCCTCCTGTGCAATCCATAGACTTATACGACTGGTGATGTCTTACAGTATGGTAAGCGAATGTAGCTTCTGCAGCGGCTTTTCTTTCCGAAATAATATTTAGGGTTGGTTTGAAAAACGTATTCATCTTACTATTGGAAGACACCGCTTTAGACATTTTCTTATGTTTTTCAGATTCTATATGTCTTTGCACATCCTTGATGCCTCTAGAACCAAAACTAAAATAACAGTCGCATACCTTACACTTAGCTTCCGACTCATTGCGGCCTTCCACGAGACAAGGAAATGTACTTGCTATAATCTCCGAAAACTTACAAAGCTTTCTCTTTTTATTATCCATTGTAAAACAACAAAACAACTTGAAAATCACAACAATGCACCTTGGCTTAGAAGCGAACTGATTGAACTAATTATGCAGACTAAAATTGTTTTTGGTTCATGAAGTAAACAAATCATAGTTAAAACTCTCTCATTCGTGAAGTGGTACAAAACACCGACGCCCGTCCCGCTCCCGCCCGCACCGTAGCTTATCCTCCTTCTCATTCTCGCGCCGCCTACACTACTACGCATGCGCTACCCGCGAGCGCGTCTAGCGCCGCGCTGTCGGCGCCGACCGTCGGTGTCACTTAAATTTCGCGCCCGCGCGCGTATCGCGCTTGCATTTATGCGAGCGCGGGCGCGAAATTTAAAAATGCCTGTCTCAGTCCAATGCCGGCCGCACGCCTGTCTAAACCTTAAAATGCCTGTCAAATGCGGCAAACGCCTGTCATATGGTAACCCTAATTGCGAAGCAGAATATCGATACAAAGCAACCGGATCGATCATCTCTATAAGCGATACAGTAGGAGTTGTCAGGAAAAAAATAATAATCTGACAATAATCGATTTAGAGAACCGTTATTCTAATCTAAAAAAATATGTTAAAATATTACTAACGTTTTTGATTGTTTTATTTTAAAATAATGTAAATGAGTATAATCATCTCATACAGTATTGATCGGTACGCTCGTTTTGCATACAATCACTTTTTTTTTTGGCTACCATATTAATTGATTATCTAATCGATTACAGACTGAAATTGATGCTTTATTTCTGAGCTGGTAACACTGCGTCAAACAAAATGTCAATGCTTTTTAACGGGTAGATACAATTTGAATACTCTTTATTTCGACTTTTTGTACTTGTACCTGGCTACTATGTGATATGCAAAAATATTTCTTCCAGAATTAATAATATTGTTAAGTAAAAATAATTTTTACCGGGCATCTTGTCCACGCTTAGCCGAAATTGGTGATTCCCTTTGTCATCATTAGAACTCGCACCACTTTATAAAATAATGAAATCAGCATAAAGCCACAGCGATAGCACGGGCGATAGCTAGTGCAAGCGCACTAGATAGGCAGTATGAATTTTTAATAATATGATGCTTTTAATTTTTACTGGAAAGCCCAAGCCTTGGCAAATTAAATAGGTGAAGGATAAATAATAGGACTGTGGAAAATAATGGATGAATTGGGCACTCCCCTGGAATTGCGTCCTTGAAGATGGAGTCAACCTGCTGTATTTCCCTGGATCCTTGTGCTCAGCTCGTTTCTTCCACGTCACGCGTCCGCGTGACGTCCTGTCACGGTCGCCAATTTTTATGTTGGGTTTCTTGTCAGGTGCTTCTTCAATCAAACCAAGTATTCGTACTGTTACATTAAACTTAGTTTATTTTGCAGTGTACAATTTAATTTAAATAGAAAAACTCGGTAAAATTATTAGATATGTATGGCGTGCGCACTCCGCGGCGGTCTCAATGTTCTCTGGAGGTCAAGTGAGTCGTTAGCGCGGCGCTCGCTGTCCCGTTCACACAACGTAGTTGGTAGCGGCGGCAACAGTCCTCATCTCCGATCCCGGTGGTGCGACTTCGCCTGTGACAACGAAGGGACAGCAGAGCCAGAAATAGTGTTACTATCTCGCTTCTTAATGCGTGAAGCAGATAGGGTGTTACGATACACATACGCCCCGGCAACGAGCGCCGCGACCACGCCACACAAGAAGGAGACCAGGCCTGCCATAACAGTGAAGAAGAAGCCCAACACAGTGTACGCAACGGTTGAAGAGACCGAGGAGGATCAGTGCCCCAATTGTAAGCAAAACCACATATTAACTCAGTGCCCGAAATATAAGTCAATGACCGTGGACCAGCGCTGGGAACTAGTGAAGGAGCATAAGATATGCTTTAAGTGCGCCCAGAAAAAACACAGGCGCATCACGTGCAAGGCGAAACCGTGCGGTGTGAACCAGTGCCGCCGGCCTCACCACGCCACGCTGCATCAAGAAAGAAAGGAGTCGCCCGAAGTAAAGTCAGCGACTGAACATAAGTCTGAAGAACCCACAAAGGAGGAGGCAGTCATGTCGGTGGCTACCCTAACAACCACCGGCCCGAAGGCTGTCCTCCTCAAGATGTGCCCCGTGGTCATCACAGGCCCACGGGGGGAGGTAAAGACTCACGCACTCTTCGACGAAGGAGCCACCATTACCCTCATTGATGAAGACCTGGCTACCAGCATTGGGGCCGAAGGGACGTCACAACCACTACACATCCATGGGGTGAATATGACGTCACGAGAACAAGAAAGCAAGATCGTCACAGTGCAAGTGAAGGGTATCGGCAGTAATAGCGCATCACACAAGCTTCAGGCAAGAACCATGAAGAACCTG
Source organism: Hydraecia micacea (assembly GCA_914767645.1). Lineage (NCBI taxonomy): Eukaryota > Metazoa > Arthropoda > Insecta > Lepidoptera > Noctuidae > Hydraecia > Hydraecia micacea. The sequence goes on along the minus strand of OU611775.1, from coordinate 25,875,630 downwards.
AGGCTTCACCAGCAGTCAATTCCGAACTCTCTGCTGGAGTATGAGCACCTGCGCGACCTCCCAACAAACGAGGTGTGTTATGAACCAAAACGCCCCGGACTCCTAGTAGGGACAGACCACTGGGAATGCATCGTGTCAAGAGAACTCCGAGTCGGCGGCCCCAACCAACCAGCTGCATCCCTTTTTTTTTTTTTTTTTTAACGTGGAGAAATGCTCATGCATTCTACACTATCACGGGGAGATAGTGCAGTTATGTGGGACTCTAACCCACTAAAACTCCACGGTGTCCTCCTCTGCCGCTTACGGCGGGAACACGGGCACGCGTTTGCACTCATCCGTGAACCCGCCGCGGCTGTCCGTCACCGGACCCCCCTCTGGGGGGTATTCCCCATCATCGGCGCACCAGAACACATAGCACGCCGTGACCACCTCTGGGACCAAACCAGCACATGGGTGCCAGACGACCCCGTGTCTGGGCACCCTTAGTCCCCCTTTGACGGGTCAGGTAATTGGCCCCGCCACCTGCCAATTTTCGGCCGCAGAGGATAGGGAGAGCGGCCAACGTCATACCAACACTCCTCCTCCCCTGCGGCCCCACCGTGTCCGCCATCAGACGGTGGCGACCCCGTCAAGGCCGCGGAAGGTAGGGAGAGCGGCGCACCGCAATACCGGCACTCCTCTCCCGCCGCGGCCTCCAACCCTCAGCCGCGACGCCTCCCACACGACATCGCGGCCCGCCTCAGTTGCGATGTCGCCCAAGCGGCACCGCAACCTACTTGTTGGCCGCTACGCCGTCGGCTTACAGGCAAAAGCCCTGACGAGCGGCCCCTCCTCGGGTTCCTCTTCGCTTCACCGTGGGGGTCCAAGCCACGGCTACTGAGCCCCCCCGCCTCGACAATGCGGGAACCCACCGGGGGGGAACCAGCTGCATCCCTAACGCAGCTCGGCTGGGTAGTGCACGGGACCGCACCACGAAACATCATCATGAACGTAGACAATGTGTTGCATCTCTATGAAAGCGAGGAGCAGCAACACAACCACCAGCGGCTTCACGGCTTAGTGGAAACCCACTTCAAAATCGAAGCACTGGGTATTGCGCGAGAACCACGCGTAAGTGATGCTGACCAACGAGCGACAGCTATCGTCGAAAGAACCATAAAGAAGATCGACGGTGGCTACGAAGTCGGACTGCCATGGCGACACGAGAACGTCACCATGCCACCAAGTTACGGTGCAGCGCTCCGCCGATTAAGAAAAATCGAGCAGAAAATGGACGCGTCACCCGACTTCGCTGAACAGTATAGCGCCCAGATCAACAACCTGCTGGAAAAGGGGTATGCAGCGCCATGCGACGGCACAGAACAGTCAAGTGCCGTCTGCTGGTACCTGCCCCACTTCGCCGTACAAAACCCGAACAAGCCCGGCAAGCAGAGATTGGTGTTCGACGCAGCGGCAAGAAGTCACGACGTGTGCCTGAATGACAGACTACTAGAAGGCCCGGACCTACTGCTATCGTTACCAGGAATCATATTCCGCTTCCGAGAAAAGGCGATAGCAGTCACTGCAGATATCCAAGAAATGTTCTTACGAATCAAAATAAGAACTGAGGATCAACCGGCACAGCAGTTTCTGTGGAGAGGCACCGACAGAACAGAGCCACCGCGCCACTACAAGATGACGAGCATGATATTCGGCGCAGCCAGCTCTCCATACATGGCCCATTATGTCCGAAATTACAATGCGGACATACACGGACAAGAATGCCCACGCGTACTAGAAGCCATCAAGAACAGCCACTACATGGATGACCTGGTAGCAAGTTACGATGACCAGGAAGAAGCCCTGAAGGCGATACAAGAAGTAAGACAGGTGCATGCGGTCGCCGGGTTCACTCTACGTGGATGGAGCGCGAACAATGAAACAGTGCTACGCGACGTACCTCGTGAGTTGCATGCCATAACACCCACGCAACTGGGGGGAGAGCAGCCCGCCAACAAAATACTCGGGCTGTACTGGAGCGCGGAACGGGACGAACTCGGCTTCAATACCTCAATGAACCGAGTCCCCGCTCCGGTACGAGAACGAAAGCGCGTGTCGGAATATGTAGAATTGTAAAGAATACAATCTTCCTAGATTGCATGGAATTAGTAGGTACTTTCCTAAATTGTATGGAATTAGTATGTACTACATTTTTGCTAAACCGTCAAGTGTTTCTAGACGGAAGAATTAACGAATTCCGAACGAAACCGGAGATCTGTGAATCGGTCTAAATAAATACAATAACTTATTTTACTTTTCATCTAAAATGTAAGGGTAACAGAATTAAACATAGTATTTAAAATATTTCCTTAATTTTATGTGCAATTCTTGATGTATAAATTATTATAATAAAATATATAGTAAACTCAGTGAATGTTATGTTTAAGAGACTTTATTAAATTGTAGTCTGATAAATTGTGATAAAAATACATTTAATAACTTATAATGTTTTAAAATAGTCTGCTTAATTAGATTTACTTAAGATTGTTAATATTAAAAGTTATTTGGTCAAAATGTATGATTGGTTTAAAAAGGCGCCATAATGTGGGCGGTTAGGGAAGGGAGGAGAGTAAACAAATGGGGATGCGCGGGGGCGTCTTTCCTTTTTCTGGCGGTAAACCCCGAGGAGTCAAGTAAGTTAAGTACCTACCATGTCTGTTTGTATTATTCTCTAAAACTTTCTTATAATATGATTATATGACTATATTGTATCCTGTGTGTTACTGCAATGATAATTACCATAATGGTATGTTATTATTTGTTTGCTCTGTGTTAATTTGAACTCGATCTTTGTTATCTTGTTTCATGCACATCCATGTTTATACCATGTTATAAAATCCGATCTGGATTCTGTAATGATAAATATCTAACCAGAATAATGAACCGGGGAGTTTCTTGCTCGTTCTTCTCCCGCGGAATTAGCTTTGGAACGAGCGACTAGTTTTTAATTACCTTCCTATCTAAGTAACATAGGTAATTATCTAAATAAATACCTAGTCTTGCCTATGTTGTTGTTTTTATAATCTAAACCCTTAGTTAGGTACACACAACCCCTACACACAGTCAATCGATCTAGATAAATGCTTTATCTCTCTCAGAAATATTGCATCATAATCCAAATGGATTTACCCCTTTCTCACACGCGCACCGACCAAGAGAGAAGCACTCAGCGCAGTAATGTCTATCTACGACCCTCTAGGACTGCTGAGACACTTCACAATACGAGCAAAGATCATACTGCAAAGCTTGTGGCGCCTTCAAATAGCATGGGACGAACCGATACCAGAAGAGGAGAACGAGCTCTTCACAACCTGGCTCGCTCAACTCACCGATATCACCCAGCTTCGACTACCGAGAAACTACACGTCGAAAAGGTACAAGAACATAGAATTACATGTACTATGCGATGCGAGTGAACAAGCCTACGCGGCCGTCGCCTACTGGAGAATAGAGAACTGCGATGACACCGTGAACATCGTGTTGAACGCCGCCAAAGCTAAGGTGGCACCACGACGGGCGCAAACTATTCCCAGGCTGGAACTACAAGCGGCAGTCATAGGGGCTAGACTCGCAGACACCCTCCGAAAGGAACATCGCATTGAGGTCAGCAGAACAGTATACTGGACAGACTCTTCCACCGTCGAGCACTGGATAAAGCACGACATGCGACGATACACGCCATTCGTCGCGCACCGTCTGGGAGAGATCGCCGAGCTCACCTCAAAGGAAGAGTGGCGTTGGCTACCAACTGATCAAAACATAGCCGACGACGCCACCCGACTTACCAATAATAATAATAATAATAATAACCCCATCGCCGTATCTCTACGTTGACGTCGTGGTGGGGCTTGCGCGCTCCGAACTCTGGGCCTGTGCCGGAAGAGTTTACTCTCCGGAATGGGTCTAAGGTGAGGAGCGAGACCAAGAGAGATACAGAAACCCGCAGGGCAGCATGTGGCGAGCTGTTGGGCAGTAGCGACCCCACGGACCCTATCTCCCGGGAGAAGTCTTGTTCCTCACCTCCGGCTTGCCTTTATTGGCCGGCTGGAGTGAAAAATGACGAGGAACAGAGCTCCCACCTCATTCTTGCCTTTATTGGCCGGCTTGAGTGGAGATTCGCAAGAGGAAGGAAGTATTCCAGTAAGATGCTGGTAGGGATCTTGACCGTACTTCCGGGATTGTCCTGATAGCCGTGGAATACCTCTCCACTCCTCATAAGCACCTCAGGACATGTTGCCCCCTTGTCGCTAAGTCACTATGTGCTAGCGACCATTTCCGGGGGCCCATTATTGAGTGTGCAAGTCACCCCCTGCCATTTTATCCGTGTATATATAAAACATTGATCAGGCAGGGGTCATAGTTCTTCCATAGTTCTTGGTAACCAGTCCACTTCAGCCACCCAAACCCATAGTCCAACTTTTTATTTTTCCTATCCTACAATAGTCCTACACCAACCGGGGGTTATCCTTGGGTGCACTTGCATAGTGCATACAGGGATAATCGTCGGACGGTGCCGCATTTCATTAAAATTTCCTAAGGGGCCTCTGCGAGTTAGCTTCGGCCCCTCGTACGCCTTCCAAAGGACCGGGACCCCATGGTCCCGAGATATATAAATTCAAAAATAAATAATAATAATACATAACATACATAATCAGCCTATAATGTTCCCACTGCTGGGACACAAGGCCTCCTCTCTGTGAGAGGGAGTGGGCCGTAATCCACCACGCGGGCCCAGTGCGGGTTGGTAGATGTCACATGTCTTCGAATTTTTGGTTCTAGGACATGCCGGTTTCCTCACGATGTTTTCCTTCACCATTTTTGAGAGCAGTGGTGGTGAAATAATTTACACAAAGTAAAGCGCCTGTCTGGGTTAGAACCTACGACCTACAACTCGTAAGTCGCGGCCGATACCACTTGGCCACCACTGCTCTCCAATATAATAATAATAATATTCCACAACTATCACACAACGCCATCTAGTCCCAAGCTAAGCAGAGCTTGTGTTATGGGTACTAGACAACTGATAAACATACTTATTATATATTTCTAAATACATACATATTATAGATAATGCGCCGATTCACATAAATGATCGGTGGTTCCAGGGGCCTAGCTTCTTACAACTACCCGAGGAGCAATGGCCCGGGAAATCGCCACTCACAGAAGACGTCGAACAAGGAGTTCTGCACGTCATCGAAGATCTACGAGACAGCTGGCTACCCGACCCTGCCCGCTTCTCAAAGTATGAAACGCTAGTAAGAACGGCGGCAAGAGCCCTGGCGTTCATCGACATGTGTCGACGCACCGCTACGAGACTGGAACACAGACACATCCAGCGCGCCGAGAAAGAACTCCTGCAGCGAGCGCAACAGGAAAGCTTCGGCGAAGAGATGAAGCGGATGCAGTCAGCTCGTCCTCTCACAAAAACGAGCAGACTGTACAAGCTCGACCCAGTCTTAGAAGACGGCCTCCTGCGGGTACGAGGCCGCATTGAAGCATCAGCAGCACCACTGGAAGCAAAAAGGCCGATTATACTGGACGGCCGCCACCGAGTAACGAAGCTTCTAGTACTACGAGAACACTGCGCTGCGGGTCACGCCAACCGTGAGCGCGTGAACAATGACTTACGTCAACGGTATTGGATCATACATTTACGACCTACCGTACGAACGATCGAGAGAAGCTGTGCTTATTGCAAGAGGCAAAAGGGGACACCGCAAACGCCGGCCACAGGAGACCTGCCACACGCCCGCCTAGATCCCCTCCACCGCCCGTTCACAAATTGCGGGGTGGACTATTTTGGACCCATGACGGTCAAGGTGGGCTGCCGTCGTGAGAAAAGGTGGGGTGCCTTATTTACATGCCTCACGTCCCACGCCGTGCATATTGAGCTCGTCGCATCCCTGTCAACGGACTCCGCAATAATGGCACTAAGAAGAATGGCTGCGCGCAGAGGTTGGCCGCAGCTCATGTACTCGGATAACGCAACCAACTTCCGAGGAGCAGACCAGGAGCTCCGCAACGCGTATGCTGAGTGGCTACCTGCCCTGAATGACGAGGGGCTGCATCATCGAATGGAGTGGCGTTTTATACCTCCTGGCGCGCCCAATCAAGGCGGCGCGTGGGAAAGAATGGTACGATCCGTCAAGGCAGCCCTCAAAGTCACCTTACGAGAAACACGCTCCTCACAGAAGCGGAGTTTTCCATAAACGCACGACCTTTAACCCATGTCAGCGTGGACCCGAACGATCCTGAGGCCCTGACCCCCAACCACTTCCTGTTGGGGTCTTCGAATGGCCTACCCACGACAGGGCCGAGCAAAGAGGACGATCAACGAACATGGCGAGCTAGCCAAGCGCTCGCCGACCACTTCTGGCGACGTTGGCTACGTGAATATCTGCCCACATTGGTACCCCGCGGCGAGCCGAAGAACAACGCGAAACCACTGCAAGTTGGCGACGTAGTCCTGATAGTCGACAACACGCTGCCCCGGAACACCTGGCCAATGGGGATCGTCGAGCGAACGCACTCCGCCACTGACGGCAGCATCCGAGTAGTGGAGATACGGACCAGAACCGGAATCTTCCGACGACCAGTGAGCAGACTCGTCGTCCTTGAGAAGAAAGAAGAGGCTTCGCGAGCTACGCCGGGGGGAGAATTGTTACGGACGCCGAGCTCGCTATAGAATTGTCTAGAAGTTAGGAATAGTACTAGCATGTAACTAATTATAAGAAACGATTGTGATTGGTTGGCGAGTCTGGCCTCCAGCAGGATCGACACAAGTCGAGACAGGTCGAAACCTGTCGGAGACCAGACACCAACCAAAAGAACTGGATTGGCGGGTCACACAATTTCATTGAGTTTAACACCAACGTGTACCCGCTACTTGCGCCCACGTGAACGGATATAATAAAGGGCGCAAGATCCAGTGAAATTGTAGTTCGATAGTTCGCAAGTAAGAATCAACACGAATAAATACGAAGATCAAAATCGGAGGTTCAATACAAGAAGAACCACATACAGTCCACTCGATACAGTCTGACCAATACACTATCCGCTCCATAAAAAAAACAACCAAGCGAGCTTGATTACAAACAACGTGAAGGCTTATTTTAGAAGTCACTGATCCGCTTCAGTCAAGGCCTATTTTAGGAGTTACTATCCGCTCCGTAAAAAAAAACAAGTTGCAAAAAAAAATTTTTTTTTTTTTTTTTTATTAATTTTGTTACTAAACGCAAGGCATGCAAAACGGCATAATCCCCGTATAAAATGTTTGATCAATACCCAAAACTCGCGTTCATAATAATATAAACAAAACAAAGCAAATACCATGTACAGTATTATAGTTACGTTACGCTTCGTGGTCGCTGTTAGAATGGACCTCAAAACAATACGTGAAAACACGGACTACTGCTAATAAATAAACTGTATAATTAGGGATATATAAAATTAATCGATTTTAGATGAAATCGACAAAAAAATCGTTTACTTGTATTTAAAAAAAATATATGTTTATATCGATTTATTAATAATCGTTTCTTTATGTATACTGTCATATCCCTACATATAATGCTACATCATTTAAATTATCACGGCTAAAAGGTCCCAGCAACCATGCAATTAACTTATCAAACAAGAAAAAAATATATATATATATATATTTGTCGCATCATGGGTGGCCGAGATGCGAAACATCGGGTCTTCTTCACGATCCAACATAGTTTTGATAATTGTGGGCACTGCAGTGGGTACTCGAACGGAAAGACAATTTGAATTTAAAGTAACTTTAATAAACTAGCGATTTACAACCGAAACGCACACGTGCGTCGGAAACAAACACGTGCGTTGGTATTGAGCGTTTGCCGAGACTGTCCGAGCTCGACGGTCAACTGTAGACTGCCGCAGCACTCGGACTCTCCACCAGTCCTCGCTACATCCCCTCTACCGACGATCGTGTCCAAGCGGTAGGGCTCGCTTGCGTTTCCAATCACATGATTCTTCGTTTACCAATCAAATTGTTAGATGGCGCTGTTCGCTGTACTGTGGCGCCATCTATCCACGACACGGCCATCCCTGACTAGCACCCGTCCTCGGGTGTAGTACCTGTGGACCAAATATACTCACAGAGTAAACAAGATCGGCTATCCTGCCAAACACCTAATAACCAAGGTAGCTTGGCCATCCTGCCAATACCTAATAACTTAGGTATCTCGGCTATCGCGCCAATACCTAATAACTAAGGTAGCTCTAGGTAACTATCTCATTGTTACTCTAATTTCTGTAGTCATAATTTACAATGCCTTGTTATCAAGGTTTCGTACAAATATCACCCCATACAGCATTAATCATTAGAAAAGGTTCGATCAATAAGTTGAACCAAAGAAAATCACAATAATTGTAACGAATCAGTTACTATTTACCACAATCTGCGCAAAAACACAGTCCAGAATCGCACCAACGATTCTTGCCAGATCAGTTGTCACATATGCTAGAACGCATGAGGTGGTCTATGTACCAACACCAACTACCAACGATTCTCATTAAAAAAAATCTATCGCCAAAGGTGCTACAACACCTGAAGCGCCCTGTGTATCAACACAGACAGGAATCACATTAACGTGGTCGAAAGAGACCCATCACCACATGTACTCACTACACATGACGCGTTCTGTGCACCAACACAGAACAGAATCACACCATTGATTCACAGAAAAAGAATACTAGCGCAATATGTGCTGCAACACATGAAGCGCTCTGTGCACCAACACAGACAGGACTCGACCGATCAACAAGTTAAACGATCAAAATAATTGAAACAAATCAGTTAGAATTTACCAAAATAATTCATAAGCAATGTATACTCAACTCGTGAAACTTTCATTGTAATCTGTGCACCAACACAGGCCAGAATCGCACCAACGACTCTTTAAATATCTGCCAACACATGTGCTACAACACATGAGAGGCTCTGTGCACCAACACAGACAAGAATCGCTCCAACGACTCTCAAGAATCTAGCGCAACATGTGCTATAACACATGAAGCACCCAGTGCACCAACACTGACAGAAATCGCACCAACGATTCCTTGTAGACCCATCGCCACATGTTACTCATGAGGTGCGGTCTAAAGTTACAAGTATGAGTGTACAAGCCTTTTTAATCAGATTTGGTTTCACTACCACTGTCATCAACCATGACATCTAATTTTCAAGGAACTTGGTGATCGGGTATCCTCCTCACACAATCATTAGGGTGTTCTAAAGTTCGCCGAGTCAAGCGACTTTAAAAAAATAAAAACTTAGAGACTAACTTTAATTTAGTCAAATCGAATGGTATCGTACTTAATTGCATTTTTCTCAGTATACGTGTGTCGTGTGCTCTATTATCTCGTCTAAGTTAATATCAGTCAAATTATCATCAGTTGTCACTTAACTAAGCCAATAAGGCCGACGAATTTACAACTGTACTGTTATAAGGCGACCACACGATACTCGTACATGTTGAGTATCAAGCTCCAGGTGTGCTGCTGGTGGTCTTGAATCGTTGATAATAAAATAAAACTACTGCTATATTACAAGTAGGTACTGTATTGCTGATTAATTAACGAGACGACCGATTATGTGCGCACGCTCAAGGTGTCGGCGAACGAGTGAATCGCGGGGGGAAGCCTGCGATCGCGGTGTGGTGTGTGGCCCGATGTGACGTCAGGAACATATTCCCCGCGTTGAAGAGACGTCTTCAAGAGTTCAGGATGATGTTGAACAGACCGGAAGAGGGCATACGTTGTTGTAGGCACGTGTTATGATGCCCTTCTTCGTCAGGATGTCGGCGACTCGACAATGTCCGTCAGAGCCGGTCTTCACTGCAACCACTCTGCCCAGCAACCACAGAAGAGGAGGAAGATTAGTGTTTCTCACTAAGACCATGGTGCCTGTTTTCAGCTCTTGCCCAGCTGTCTGCCATTTGGTTTTCTGCTGCAGGAGAGACACATACTCATTAGAGAAGCGCTGCCAAAAATGTTGTCGTAGTTTCTCAATGCGATCGAAGCGCTGTAGCCGCTGGATATTGACGTCGGTGATCTGAGGACTAGGGACTGACGTGAGTGATCGTCCGATTAGGAAGTGTGAAGGAGAAAGATAAGAAAGATCTGATGGATCAGTGGATAGAGGTGTTAAAGGTTTGGAATTTAAAATAGCCTCTATCTGAATCAGACAGGTTGAGAGCTCTTCATATGTTAAATGAGTTAGGCTCATGACTCTACGCAATAAATGTTTGGTGGACTTTACTGCACTTTATTTATATACTTTATTGTACACCAGAAAAAACATTACAATAAAAACGATTCCCACTTTCCCTATTCCCACCGAAATGTGGGCTGTAGGCAGGTATGAATTTAAATTCAATGTCTTTGGTTGCAAGATCTGACTCTATATTACTAGATGAAACCTTTAAGAAGCGTGAAAGCTCATTGAAAGCTCCCACAAATGTAGTGCCGTTGTCGGAGTACACGCGTTGAGGCTTGCCCCGACGACTAATAAATCGGCTGAAGGCCGCAAGGAAAGCTTCCTTGGTGAGGTCGGAAACCAGCTCCAGATGAACGGCTCTGACTGCAAAGCACACAAAAACACAAATGTATGATTTAAGTAGCTTACATCCTCTACCCTTACGGTCGGCTATCAGCACTGGCCCGGCATAATCAAGCCCTGTATTCAAAAAGGGGTACTCAAGATGAGTCCTATAGCTTGGTAGGTTGCCCATGATGACCTGAATAGGCTGAGCTTTGAAGCGAGTGCAGCGAACGCAGTTACGCACTACGTGCTTAGCCAGGTTTCTGCCTGCTAAAGGCCAGTAGGTGAGTCTAATGTGTGCTAAAAGTAATTGTGGCCCTGCGTGAAAGAGTGTTTTGTGTTCTCTTTCGAAGATAATTTTAGTCAAGTGATGTTTGCTACATAAAAGAATGGGATGCTTGACATTGTAACTATAGTTGGAGTTGTTAAGACGTCCACCTACGCGTATTAAGTTGTCTGAATCAATGAAGGGAGAAAGACTTATTAATCGATTATTTTTATGTAATGCCTGATTAGTTTTAAGACATGAATATTCCTCAGGAAACATTTCCTGTTGAGAAATCTGTAATATAAGATTCTGTGATGATCGTAATTCTGAAACTGATAAGTAAGATGATTTTTTATTATTCTGATTCTGACAATTATGAATGAATCTTTGTATATAGGCTATGATTCTTATGAGTGATGTAAATGATGATTTAGTATGAATTAAATTTGAAAATGTATTGTTTTTATTTTGTTTATGTGTGTCAGCAGTTGTATGTAAAGATGTTTCTGGTAAAGATTGGATTTGTGTATTAGGTGATGTAGGAATTTTGATTTCTCTATGATTAAGAAAATCAGGACCCGACCACCAAAGAGTGGACGAGCTGATGCAATCAGCCTTCACCCCCCGAGATGTGAGATCAGCGGGGTTGCTCTTAGAAGGAACATAGCTCCACGTCTGTCCGGTCGTAGCTTCTTGGATTTCACTCACTCTATTGCGAACGAATTGATCAAGCCGACTTGGCATTGTAGACAGCCATCCAAGCACGATCATCGAGTCACACCAAAAGTAACAGTGATTAAACTCTAGAGTGAGTGATTTACGTACCTTCAGAAAAAGTCTTGTGCCCAGTAAAGCACCACACAACTCCAACCTTGGTATGGTTGTGGGCTTTATAGGGGCGACCCTGTTTTTGGAGGCTAAAAGGCGAACGCAAACTGTTCCATCGACTGCTACCGTTCTGACATAAGTACATGCACCATAGGCACGTTCAGAAGCGTCTGTGAAAGTGTGTAACTCTATTAAAGAAGCATTTCTACAAGATACCCAACGAGGAATGTAAACAGAGTTAAGAGCTGGAAGTGACTGTACAAAATCAAGGAATTGTGATTTTATTTCTGTTGGTACTTCATCATCCCAGTTACATTTAAGTATCCACAGCTGCTGTAACATAAGTTTAGCCTGAACTATGCATGGCCCGACGAGGCCTATTGGATCAAATACTTGACTTATTAAAGATAAAATATTACGCTTTGTAATTTTTGAGGTTGATTTTAAATCTATAGAAAAGAATAATCTGTCTGTTTTACAGTCCCAGTATAGCCCAAGTGTTTTGCTAGGAGTGTCATTTAGGTTTAATTTTTTATCTTGATTTTCTGGTTTTTTATTAGTGACTGACGCTAATATCTTCGGACTATTTGATTGCCACTTTCTAAGCTGAAACTTGGCGGACTCGAGAGTATTCACTACCCCTTGACATAAATTTATGACTGACTCAATCGAATCGCCACCACTCAAATAGTCGTCTACATAAAAATCACGTCTGATGGACTGACTAACCTCTGGGTCTGAACATTGATCTGCAAGCGAAACTAGGCATTTTGTGGCCAAATACGGGGCTGAAGCTGTACCGTATGTCACAGTATTCAGTGCATAAGTCTTTAAAGGGTCTGAGGAATTGAATCTGAAAACAATTTGTTGTAACGGGCGCTGTGATGGCTCAACTAAAATAGCTCTATAAATTTTTTCAATGTCACCTGTTACAACAAACCTGTGTTGCCTGTATCTTAAGAGTATGGATAGCAGATCCTCCTGTACGGTTGGACCTACCATCTGAATGTCATTGAAGGACTTGCCCGAGGTGCTGGAGGCCGAAGCATCGTAAACTACGCGAAGTTTTGTGGTTGAACTTGACTCGCGTACAACACCATGATGAGGCATAAAATAATTAATTTCTGAATGATTTGGTTTTGAATGTTCTGTCATGTGATGAAGGTCAATATATTCTTGCATGAATTGCAAGTATCTGTTTTTAAATGTGGAGTCCCGCTCAAATCTACGCTCTAGGGAGAGGAAACGACGCTTTGCCGTCGCGTAAGAGTCACCTAAGCACTCGAGCGAGTCCTTCAATGGTATGATGACAACGAATTGACCATGCGTATCCCGACGTGTGGTCTCTTGAAAGTGTTTTTCACAAGCCTGTTCTTCTGTTGAGAAACAGTTTGCAGAAGACACCGTATCAAGTTCCCAGAAGCGAGTCAGCTGATCTGACTCCTCATGTGTAAGAAAGTGACAAACAGAAGGTTGTGTACGAAGACGAGACCGACTGATGCGGCCTGAAATAAGCCAACCCAGTTTGGATGACTGTAATCTCGGCTGATTATTGCCTAAGTTAATGGTATCGGAACCTAAGACGTCCCAGAATACCTCAGCACCTACTAGAATATCGATAGCAGTTGGTACAGTAGGCTCCAAAAGTCCATAGGCAAAGTCTCAAAGCAATAGCTTGACGTTTAGTTTGACTTACGACCTTCTTTTAATGAGTAATTAGACACACACACTCGCATATTACTCGAATATAGTTCCGTGTCATGTTCGTCTTGTTCACATAGTTCGTAAAACTTTATGATTATACCCACAGAAATCTAAATAAATAAAATATAAGGTAGATAGATGCTTAACTTACGGCTCATTCACCGCTAGTCCCCGATTAAATAGAATTTTGTTGCTTCTTTGATAATTTGATATTGTGTGTTAGTGAAGTGTGTTTAATCTATTAGCGGTGTTTTAGTTCATTTTGAAATGCAAGCAAATTTAAATATTGAGATGAAATCGGATATTATCGCGCTGCGTAAACATGGACTTAATATTTTATCACAAATATTTGATGAAACCGGACTGACTGTGAGTATTATGATTTAATTATTTTATCGAACATTAATTATCTAATTAAAGTATAACTGATGATCCTTGTAGTTATTTTTTTAAACGTTTTATATTTACCATAAGCCCTAAATAGAAAAAACAAATTTCCTAAAGTTTACTTATTTACTTTTGGAATGATGAATATAAAATTAAGCATAATAATTATAATATAATCATTTTGTAACATTTCTATTTTCAAAATAATTTTGTTTCAAAATAGTAATAATATTTTATAATTTTGCTAGTTGCCTAACAGTATTCCTTTTTTGTTTTAGAGAAATTACCAACTGTGAGTCGGAGGGTCAAAAGATATAAGGAAGTGGGTAGCCATGCCAGTCGAAAGAGAAGTGGAAGGCCCAGCTGGTCAGTGAATATGAAACAAGTGGTTTCATACCAACAAGATATTTTGCCGAATTATTCGACAAGTGTTTACGAAGCGTTCGCCGTGCAAGCGAAAACCAGCTCAAGAACATCATATTTGATTGGAAATCATAAACAAGAACGTTTTTACAAAGTATTAAGTTATGAATTGATTTTAGTAATATTAAAATAAAATTGTGTCATATCTGTAATAAGGATTATTTTGAGGTTTAGTTTCAATCTTCTTTTCATAATGAAAATGAATACTTAAGCTATAACCGCAATAAGTCCTAATTAATACGACTGTTTATAATGAATAAACATTTTGAAAACACTTAAGTATGTCGTGGATAGATGGCGTTACAGTACAGCGAACACCGCCATCTAACAATTTGATTGGTAAACGAAGAATTATGTGATCGGAAACGCAAGCGAGCCCTACCGCTTGGACACGATCGTCGTTAGAGGGGATGCAGCGAGGACTGGTGGAGAGACCGAGTGCTGCGACAGTCTACAGTTGACCGTCGAGCTCGGACAGTCTCGGCAAACGCTCAATACCAACGCACGTGTTTGTTTCCGACGCACGTGTGCGTTTCGGTTGTAAATCGCTAGTTTATTAAAGTTACTTTAAATTCAAATTGTCTTTCCGTTCGAGTACCCACTGCAGTGCCCACAATTATCAAAACTATGTTGGATCTTGCAGAAGACCCGATGTTTCGCATCTCGGCCACCCATGATGCGACATCAGAATTGGGATACACTCGAGCTGAAGAAATTTGGAGAATTGAGCGATGACGTCACGGTGCGATATTTCTTTCCTGGATTTGACCTGGATAAGGACGTGGACATAAAAGGCGCATGCAAACATAACAGTGCACAACAGCTAATTTGTGTTTTGCTGAAAATTCACTGCAAGGTGAACAAAGAAGCAGCATCAACGTGGCTATCGTAAATAGCATACCAACGACGTGGCGTGCAGTTACCAGTGACGTGGGGTGACCTTGAGAATCGAGCCAAGCAGCCTCGCAGCTGTCAGTGAAACCCTTCGTGTGCTGCAAGTGAAGAAAACCAGGACATATCGCGGCCCTGCACGAGTAGTGGCAGCAAGCGGATGGTGGACAACGTGCTGGAAGTAGTGAAGGGCGAGTGGACTTCGTACAACTACCCTCAGACACGTTAGAACATAAAGGTGAGCTGTATTGTTTTGTTTACTATTCTGGTGCTGAATGCTCGTTAGTAAAAGCGAGTTGTACAACCAAAATAAGTGGCAAACGAGTTAATAACGTTGTTGCGTTGACTGGTATTGGTCAAACGCGTGTATTCAGCACAGAACAAATCATATGTGGCGTTGCGATTAGCGTGCAACAACTTGATATTTTATTACATGTCTACCCGACATTTACTTGCAAAGTAATATTATGATAGTACGTGATTTATTGCACTTAGGCTGTTTGACATGTCTGCGACAGAGTTTTCGTTGCCTAAAGCTCTTGTAATAAATCCAGTTTTAAACGGTCAACAACAAAAAGGCTAGACAACCGCACAACCAAACGCAGCTATAACAAAATTTTCGGTTGGCGATTTCGTGTTATTAGAAAACGAAGAGTTCAATCAGATTATAAGACTAAGTTACATCGGAAGTTCAGAGGTCCGTTTAAAGTAGCGGAAGTTTTGAACTCTCAGGTTGATACAGTTCCTGACCAATTATTACTAAGGCTTTAGAGGAATCTTTTGTTGTCGATGATTGCTATCGTTTTTATTCTTTTTTTTTTTGTTCAAGTTAATGCGTTTCGATAACAATGTGGTCAGAAATGGCCGAGTGGAACATGCACTGCTGTTGATTTTTTTGATTACAGGGCCCTATTTCTCGAAACTATTAGTTTACTAGTATATTAGTTATTAGTTACTAGTGTAAAAATTACAAGTCCTAATATTTCCTGTTTCTCAAAAACAGGTACTGGACTAATAACTAATAGTGGCAGACTAATAAAAAATATTAGGCTGGCTTGGCTTCCCGCGATTTTTGGATTCGTTTGATTTTGTCGTTTGCACATTGGCGGTAAAAGCGAATTGTTTTATTTAAAGTAAATAATTTTATTAAATTCAATTTACCATGGATCTAAAGCTAATGGTTTTGAAAAGTGTATTAGAAGCAAGATACATTCTGTTTAGGGTTTCTCAAACATTATTATTGTATCTCCTTCACTGTCGGAAGCAACGATATAGATAGACCTATATAACGCAAGTATCGCGATCTGTATGAAAACCAAGCGTGCCATTTTTGACTACCTACTATGACGTATTTAGATTCGAAGACGCCGCCGCGTGCGGCACCCATCTCGCCCCAACCCCGGGACCTAGCGCCAGCGCTCATGCTCACCCAGCCAACAGTACTACAGGAGTTACAGGACTGAGCGCGAAAGTGGCGGCTTACGATTTTTGTACGCAAGCTGGGCACGCGAAGTAGTTGCTCTTGCGTTATCTAGGTGTATCTACAGGGTTATTGGAAAAACACCAACCACCTCTTAAGAGGTCATTGTACTTATCATAAGGAACAAGTTTTACTATGGCACCAAACCTGAAATCGCGATAAAAACATCTGCTGTTCCCTAGATTTTGACCAGTTATGCGAACATAAATGTCAGATTTGGTCCCATAGTAAAAGTTGTTCATAATGAAGTACAATGACCTCTTAGAGGTTTTTGGTGTTTTTCCAATAACCCTGTATATCTGTAGTCGGAAGTGTTCGAATATGACCACATTTTATAAAATTTGTTTGATTTTAAGACTAATAATTTTGGCTAATATTTTTTACAAGCCTTCTGAGACTAATAGCTTTACCAGTGTAATTTACAAGAGTATTTAATAACACATTGTTTTATGAAACCAAATTGAATTTACTCTGGTAATTTTAGCCAATATTTATTAGTTGGCAACTAGTAACTAATAGTTTACTACCGTAGCTTCGAGAAACGCACACTAGTAAACTTGTAAAAAATATTCGTTCATGGACTAATATTATTAGTCTAATAAGTTTTGAGAAATAGGGCCCAGGTTAACATACAAGGACATGTGCAAGCAGAATGACAGTGTTAGACAGCGCTGCACTCTTTGGATCTCCTGTACGAATAATCGATGATCAAGGACGGTGCTTTTCAAGCAAGGAGTTCCACGACTTCTGCCAAGGAAATAGTTGGATTGCAACCACTACAGCCAGCTACAGATCTATTGTCTACCGAATCTGGTGAGTCGTTTTAATTTTGTTTTGACTCTCTGGCACCGAGTGCTTCCCTGTTAAACAACAGGAAAAACGGTTACATTGTTAGATGTAGCCCAATCTAGTTTACAAGGTAATGAATGATGCCAGTAGGTCATGTACCAGTCGAAGTAGATAGTAATCACAGTGGTGATGAGCAGGCCTACATTATGGGAACCACATGAGTGGGGGTTCTCTATCGGCCGTAGTAAAAAGTGTGTAGTCATTGGGTGATGCACACGGATCCATGCGATGGATGTGTGAGAGCAATGCGATTGCTGGTCGGCTAGAGAGCCGTGGCGTTAGAGTGGTTTACTCGTGTGTGAGTTTCCAGGTGTTCAAGACTCTTAGTGAAAAAGATGCAATATGGATAACGATGTTACATGGCTCTGGTTGATGTTTTTTTTGCTATGATTAATTAAAGTTTGATTACATGGCTCCAGTTGAATCAAGTACGCTCATAAGGCTAAGGCACATGCCAAGGAATCAGAGTATTACTGACAAATATGAGGAAAGTCAAGTAATAGTCTTGTTGATGAAACAGAGTAGAGATTAAGTTGAGTGTGTGTGATGATAGTTTGGATCAGAGGTTAATTTGTAGCCGCGCTGGAACTAGTAGTCCGCGAGTACGTGATAGGCAGTCAACTCTGGTAAACGTAAATTCCGGGAGTGAGTTGGCAATCCGAGGGGAGTGCGCAAATTAATGGTTGAGTAACTGGTGGTTACTAGATATTAAGAGACACTTGCACCTGAGTTGATTATTTGGTTTGTGATCTTGAGATTTGGGAATCAAAGAGTGGGTAATACTCTGTACTCTGCTATTTTTAGCTTGTTCGAATTTTCATTGTAGTTTTGTCCGTAGGTCAGAAGTGACCGAACTATGTGATACTTTGCGGGTATGTTTCTTTACAGATAAACACACGAGGACGTGTGCAAGCAATGATGGAGACGCCAGCACGGCGGAGAGCTCAGGTGGTTCTAGGCCAGCGCCTGCAGTAGCAGCGGTTAGCGAGTGATGTTTGCTATGTCAGCAATCCGAGCAGTGTACTGATGAATACTGGGTGAGTCGTATCCATTTTATTACGATTCTGGCGTCGAATGCTCTATCATCAAAGATTGAGTTGTGTCAAAGTGTATTGGCAAGCGTGCAAATGATATTGTCATTTTATGGGTTTCAATTCAAAAGTTCACGTAATTGGTTTAATTGAAAGAAATGCTTTGAGTTTGAGTACCTCGATCCCCGAGGCCCTCGTCCCGGAGGAACCCGATTTATTTTAATCTTGATAAACTCGATTAAAAGTCAGTTTAGCTATCGTTTATGGTAGTGTGCAAAATGCCCTACAAGTTTATCTGTGATTTTGATGCGTTACGAGGTCTCTATCCTTTCATGTAGTACCGGATAATTATCTGAAAAGTGATATTTTATCTAGCCGTAAGATTTTAGATCAGATTTAACGTTAGTATGGCATCTGATAGTGTTGTACGAGTATCGTGTGGTCGCCTTATAACAGTACAGTTGTAAATTCGTCGGCCTTATTGGCTTAGTTAAGTGACAACTGATGATAATTTGACTGATATTAACTTAGACGAGATAATAGAGCACACGACACACGTATACTGAGAAAAATGCAATTACGATAACATTCGATTTGACTAAAGTAAAGTTAGTCTCTAAGTTTTTATTTTTTTAAAGTCGCTTGACTCAGCGAACTTTAGAACACCCTAATGATTGTGTGAGGAGGATACCCGATCACCAAGTTCCTTGAAAATTAGATGGCATAGTTGATGACAGTGGTAGTGAAACCAAATCTGATTAAAAAGGCTTGTACACTCATACTTGTAACTTTAGACCGCACCTCATGAGTACCATGTGGCGATGGGTCTACAAGGAATCGTTGGTGCGATTTCTGTCTGTGTTGGTGCACAGAGCCCCTTATGTGTTGTAGCACATTTGGCGGCAGGTATGTAAGGTCTACAGAATCGTTGGTGCGATTTCTGTCTGTGTTGGTGCACAGAGCGCTTCATGTGTTGTAGCACATTTTGCGCTAGACTTTTGGGAATCGTTGGTGCGATTCTTGTCTGTGTTGGTGCACAGAGCCTCTCATGTGTTGTAGCACATGTGGTGGCAGATAATATGTAAAGAGTCGTTGGTGCGATTCTGGCCTGTGTTGGTGCACAGATTACAATGAAAGTTTCACGAGTTGAGTATACATTGCTTATAAATTATTTCGGTAAATTCTAACTGATTTGTTTGAATTATTTTGATGGTTTAACTTGTTGATCGGTCGAGTCCTGTCTGTGTTGGTGCACAGAGCGCTTCATGTGTTGTACCACATATTGCGCTAGTATTCTTTTTCTGAGAATCAATGGTGTGATTCTGTTCTGTGTTGGTGCACAGAACGCCTCATGTGTAGTGAGCACATGTGGTGATGGGTCTCTTTCGACCACGTTAATGTGATTCCTGTCTGTGTTGATACACAAGGCGCTTCAGGTGTTGTAGCACCTTTGGCGATAGATTTTTTTTAATGAGAATCGTTGGTAGTTAGTGTTGGTACATACACCACCTCATGCGTTCTAGCATATGTGACAACTGATCTGGTAAGAATCGTTGGTGCGATTCTGGACTGTGTTTTTGCGCAGATTGTGGTAAATAGTAACCGATTCGTTACAATTATTTTCTTTGGTTCAACTTATCGATCGAACCTTTTCTAATGATTAGGTAATGTTGTATGAGGTGATCTTTGTACGAAACCTTGATAACAAGGCATTGTAAATTATGACTAGAGAAATTAGAGTAACAATGAGATAGTTACCTAGAGCTACCTAAGTTATTAGGTATTGGCAGGATAGCCAAGCTACCTTAGTTATTAGGTATTGGCAGGATAGCCAAGCTACCTTGGTTATTAGGTGTTTGGCAGGATAGCCGAGCTTGTTTACTCTGTGAGTATATTTGGTCCACAGGTACTACACCCGAGGACGGGTGCTAGTCAGGGATGGCCGTGTCGTGGATAGATGGCACCACAGTACAGCGAACACCGCCATCTAACAATTTGATTGGTAAACGAAGAATCATGTGATCGGAAACGCAAGCGAGCCCTACCGCTTGGACACGATCGTCGGCAGAGGGGATGCAGCGAGGACTGGTGGAGAGACAGAGTGCTGCGACAGTCTACAGTTGACCGTCGAGCTCGGACAGTCTCGGCAAACGCTCAATACCAACGCACGTGTTTGTTTCCGACGCACGTGTGCGTTTCAGTTGTAAATCGCTAGTTTATTAAAGTTACTTTAAATTCAAATTGTCTTTCCGTTCGAGTACCCACTGCAGTGCCCACAATTATCAAAACTATGTTGGATCTTGAAGAAGACCCGATGTTTCGCATCTCGGCCACCCATGATGCGACAAGTATAAAACATTTTTATTTTTAACCCCATATAACATAAGCATAACAATATAATAATAAAAACATAAAAATTGTTACATTATTATTCTTGTTTATTATCTCTATTGAATAACAAATAAAAAAACGAAAAAGATAATTGTTGAAAAGAAAAATAATAAGTCATCTCGAGATTGGAACCCAGACTTTCACGTTTGCTAAACCATTAGGTTACGTTACCAGCTATCTACACTTGCTGTGATAAAGTGAATTTTAGTAGTAGTATCAATCTACCAAGGTCATGTGTAATTTTACGTAGTACCGTGTGCGTAAAAGCGACGATATGTTTTGTTTCGTTCGACGCTAGCCAGTGCGTGTTCGACACACACACAGATGTGGCCTGCGGCGCGAGGCGGCCGGTATTATCACAGCAATTTGAACTTTAATATGCTTATGCAAAATTGATGCCTGACTGTACATTGAATGATGGGTCTGCTAATTGAATACCTGGTGGGATGGTAATATATCTTTTATCTACATAAGAGCCAGGCAACAATTGTGTGATCTTTGGTAAAACAAAACAGCTTACTTTCGCCCGATAGCCACCATTACAAGACCGCAAATGAAGACTGCAGCTTTCTGAGGTACTAGAAACTTGACCGTTTATACCTGAGACGGTGGAGCTAGTGCTGCGTTTTACCAGGCCGAGCTTTCCACAGAGCTCTTCGGTGATGAAGTTGGAGGTGCTGCCGTTATCCAACAGGAGTCTGACAGTATGAAGCTCTCCATTGACGTCTGTCACCTTTGCCAAGGCTGTGGATAGCAAAATATGAACCTGATTAGTTTCTGAACAGGGTAACACGACGTTTGTTGACAAAACAATGTTTTCCCCTGACTGTTTTTCTGTTGATTCCCTATGTAAGAGGGTATTGTGTTTGATCTTGCAGTATTTGCAATGTGAGAGACTGCAACGCTTTTCGTTATGACCAGGTCGAAGGCAGTTCATACAAACACTGCTTTCTGAAGCTTTTTTAATGCGCGCTTCTATGTCAAGATTTCTGAAAGGCTGACAACTGAATAAAAAATGATTTTGAGAACACATAGGACATTTAACATTGTCTGAATTGTTTTTATTTTTAGTTTTGGTTCTTGTAAGGAAGTTTTTAGTTTTGTTGTTTACATTAGTGTTTTTTGTTGTTGTTGTGTCTGTATTATAATTTAAGGATTCAAGTAAATCTGCTCTGTTTGTTAAAAATTTGACAAAGTTTTTTAAATTTGGAAAGGCATCTAAATTATATTTATATTCTTCCCATTCCCTTCGTGTGACCTTGTCAAGTTTTTCTGACATCATGTATATTATAAGGGTTTCCCCTAGACCTCCTTGCTCAGAAGGCTGCCCTAAAGTTGACAAAGCACGAAGATTTTTATTTGTGACGTCAATCATGTTCCTTAACGATTTACAAGATTCATGTTGAATTTGTTCAAGATTAAATAAGGCCTGTACGTGATTATTAACAAGTAGTCTTTCATTGTCGTACCTTTCGGATAATAACTGCCAAGCTGTAGCATAGTTATCTGCTTTGAAATCTATGCTTTTTATCACTAATGACGCGCTGCTAGTTAAGGCTGCACGTAAGTAGTGAAATTTGTTAATGTCTTGTATGCTGTCATTGTTATGAATAAGGGCAAGATACGGATCTCGGAATTCAAGCCAGTGCTGATAGTCCCCGTCGAAGTGAGGCAAGTCTATCTTAGGCAGCCGAACGAAGTCGTGCCTGCAGCCAGAGCCGTGGCGCGCAAGGTCATCATCGGAGGTGGCAGACACGAGCGCGGGCGAAGAGGCGCGCGCGGGGGCGAGGCTTGCCCTCGCGCGGGCCACCAGCGCGTGGTACTGCGTCTCGAACTGCTCCCTCTCGTTATACATTTCGTCCGCATCCTCCGACAACAGCTCCAACTCTGTCAGTAACACGTCGAACTCCTGATATATTCCAAGTAGGTACTGTATTGCTGATTAATTAACGAGACGACCGATTATGTGCGCACGCTCAAGGTGTCGGCGAACGAGTGAATCGCGGGGGGAAGCCTGCGATCGCGGTGTGGTGTGTGGCCCGATGTGACGTCAGGAACATACAACACTATCAGATGCCATACTAACGTTAAATCTGATCTAAAATCTTACGGCTAGATAAAATATCACTTTTCAGATAATTATCCGGTACTACATGAAAGGATAGAGATCTCGTAACGCATCAAAATCACAGATAAACTTGTAGGGCATTTTGCACACTACCATAAACGATAGCTAAACTGACTTTTAATCGAGTTTATCAAGATTAAAATAAATCGGGTTCCTCCGGGACGAGGGCCTCGGGGATCGAGGTACTCAAACTCAAAGCATTTCTTTCAATTAAACCAATTACAGGAACTTTTGAAATGAAACCCATAAAATGACAATATCATTTGCACGCTTGCCAATACACTTTGACACAACACAATCTTTGATGATAGAGCATTCGACGCCAGAATCGTAATAAAATGGATACGACTCACCCAGTATTCATCAGTACACTGCTCGGATTGCTGACATAGCAAACATCACTCGCTACCCGCTGCTACTGCAGGCGCTGGCCAAGAACCACCTGAGCTCTCCACCGTGCTGGCGTCTCCATCATTGCTTCTTGAACATCTCGAAGCAAAATGTCCGGTGTTGCCGCATCGAAAACAGATGCTGTCTGACACTGCCATCTTGCTTGCACACGTTCTCGTGTGTTAACCTGTAATCAAAAAAATCAACAGCAGTGCATGTTCCACTCGGCCAATTCTGACCACATTGTTATCGAAACGCATTAACTTGAACAAAAAAAAAAAGAATAAAAACGATAGCAATCATCGACAACAAAAGATTCCTCTAAAGCCTTAGTAATAATTGGTCAGGAACTGTATCAACCTGAGAGTTCAAAACTTCCGCTACTTTAAACGGACCTCTGAACTTCCGATGTAACTTAGTCTTATAATCTGATTGAACTCTTCGTTTTCTAATAACACGAAATCGCCCACCGAAAATTTTGTTATAGCTGCGTTTGGTTGTGCGGTTGTCTAGCTTTTTTGTTGTTGACCGTTTAAAACTGGACTTATTACAAGAGCTTTAGGCAACGAAAACTCTGTCGCAGACATGACAAACAGCCTAAGTGCAATAAATCACGTACTATCATAGTATTACTTTGCAAGTAAATGTCGGGTAGACATGTAATAAAATATCAAGTTGTTGCACGCTAATCGCAACGCTACATATGATTTGTTCTGTGCTGAATACACGCGTTTGACCAATACCAGTCTACGCAACAACGTTATTAACTCGTTTGCCACTTATTTTGGCTATAAAACTCGCTTTTACTAACGAGCATTCAGCACCAGAATCGTAAACAAAACAATACAGCTCACCTTTATGTTCTAACGTGTCTGAGGGTAGTTATACGAAGTCTACTCGCCCTTCACTACTTCCAGCACGTTGTCCACCATCCGCTTGCTGCCACTACTCGTGCAGGGCCGCGATATGTCCTGGTTTTCTTCACTTGCAGCACACGAAGGGTTTCACTGACAGCTGCGAGGCTGCTTGGCTCGATTCTTAAGGTCACTCCACGTCACTGGTAACTGCACGCCACGTCCTTGGTATGTTATTTACGATAGCCACGTTGATGCTGCTCCTTTGTCCACCTTGCATTGAATTTTCAGCAAAACACAAATTAGCTGTTGTGCACTGTTATGTTTGCATACGCCTTTTATGTCCACGTCCTTATCCAGGTCAAATCCAGGAAAAGAAATATCGCACCGTGACATCATCGCTCAATTCTCCAAATTTCTTCAGCTCGAGTGTATCCCAATTCTGATGTCGCATCATGGGTGGCCGAGATGCGAAACATCGGGTCTTCTTCACGATCCAACATAGTTTTGATAATTGTGGGCACTGCAGTGGGTACTCGAACGGAAAGACAATTTGAATTTAAAGTAACTTTAATAAACTAGCGATTTACAACCGAAACGCACACGTGCGTCAGAAACAAACACGTGCGTTGGTATTGAGCGTTTGCCGAGACTGTCCGAGCTCGACGGTCAACTGTAGACTGCCGCAGCACTCGGACTCTCCACCAGTCCTCGCTACATCCCCTCTACCGACGATCGTGTCCAAGCGGTAGGGCTCGCTTGCGTTTCCAATCACATGATTCTTCGTTTACCAATCAAATTGTTAGATGGCGCTGTTCGCTCTACTGTGGCGCCATCTATCCACGACTTATTTATAACAATTATGGCTGAATATACAATATGTAACAAAAACCCTGTCCGATCCTTAAGAGTATTATTCGGCATCGTACTGCGAACACATATACGTAACCATTTAATGGATTTGAAATTATTATTTTTCCCCAGTAAAAATAATTAAAATAAAATAAAAAATAAAAACTGATCAAAGGCAACACTGATCGCTCGACAAAGTTCGCGAGTTACTACCTACAGTTTTGTGTCAAAGAAGCCGCCTGAGCGAGTCGGTTTGTATGATCCTTTGTCATGAACCTGCTTTGTCGCGTGCCGCCAAACAAACTTATACGTCATACCTTGACCTTATGGCTACGCGAATATCAGCTGATATTGTTTTGTAGGCAAAGTGATTCGGATTTCAGACCTAATTCTGTTTATCAAGAAACAATTAATTGAAATAAATGTAGCCCTAATAAGGGCTTTATTTTAATGTGATGTGTGGCAATGTACATACCGACTGCAGGTATCAGTTCATTAAAACATTCACTTGTTGTTGTTGCACACTTCGGCGATTGTGTTCCACATATCCACCTCCAACACTAATACACATTAGACACCTTTTCACTAAATTTGCAGGGCACTTGTTATGTGACTTGTGTCCGATTTGCGTGGGGTCCGCGGCAAACATATCCAGCACTTGTTCCTCGATTTCAACGTTGCGCTCTCGTGGTCTTCCTTCCAGCATCAGCGGCCTGTGACTCGTGCTCATGAACACTGCCTGTGGTGTACACACGGTTATGCAGGCGTTGGAACACACGCTCTGACGGCGACAGTACTGTCACAAGCGCACGCGCATACGTTCTACGCGCAGCTGCATAATTACAGTCGGTCCTGCCTAAGTACATCAACACATTAAAAAATCCTGATTGGAATACATTATTCGCGAAACTTTAGCGGCACGTGATACGTACGGACGTCCGATCGAAAGCTATCTCCACGAAAGACTGGCAAGTTGGTAACAAATAGCGCGCCGGTAGGTAACCAGTCGGCGACATCAAAGAGTCGGCGACTAGTTTAAATAGTGCCTACAACGCGGTAGTGTATGGCGGTGTTCTTTGAAATAAAAATAGGTAAAAATAAAAAGATTTTGCCGACGGGTGGAGTGTTGTCAACTTATGAAAATTTGCCATATTCAGTGTTAAATTTCGCATGGATTATAAAAATAAAAAATCAATAACTTTTGGTTTTTATGAGTTACATTTTTATAACAATTTTTTATAGTACCTATGTTGAATCAGGAATACGCCCTTATTGGATCGGACAGGGTTTTTGTTACATATTGTATATACCCCTGTCTGGCTTAAACAGTGTTGACTCTGATGTGTTAAGTTTCATATAGTCAGAATCACATTAAAAAAAAAACTATTTACCCATTTCGACCGGTTCTGGTGGTTGGTGGCAGTCTGTTGAAACTAGTTTTATTTTTATTTTATTTTTTTTTTTCCCTGGAAAAGTTTTAACAGTAAACCCTTACTTTCTATTTTTTTTTTTTCTTTGGTACACTATTTATAGCTATTAAATTTTTCTGAGCTTCAGATCCCTGTCATATATTCTATAAGACGAAACAACTGATTTTGCCGTTTTTATGTACCTTTCCACCATGTTAGTGTGTGGAGCGCCCATAATGAACTTGAGGCACGTTAAACTTCTATAATTGCCTATGAAACTCTGATCCCGTGAATTGAATCACACTAACGGTAATCACGGTTTTAGGAATCCCGTGAGCAAGAAAAACATAATTCTCAAAGTTTCAGGCTACCAAAGCACTAGTTGCACGGCGTAATGAAAAAATATCATATATTTTGAAAAACAGCAAGAAACTACAAGTAAATGTACGAGTCGCACGCAAGTAATGCATAAACCGCAACCTCATAAGTCAATTTGTCCGCAAGATGGGAATGTTAATATTCTGTCTCTAAATCCATTATGATAGCTTATTTATTTATTAATTTTCTATTTGTATAGTCATTATTAGAATTTAATAAAGCAAAACTAATGACAAACTAAACGCAAATCGTGTATAACGCGTTTCGGAACGCACCCTGATATATCAAAACGTCAAACGTCAAATGTCACGAATGTCAATGTGTTTTATAGGTTAAGTACCAATGCATGAAAACGAATGCTGATACAAACAATGTTGTTTTATGGAATGCCGTGGTTGAATTTTAAATCTGGGATTAAAGATGAATGTTTTAACGTTAAACGTCTTAGTGACAGACCAGTTGTTATAAAGATTCCAAGTGTTCCGTTTCAATGAAAGTTGACTATTATTGTTCATTAATTTCTACAAATTGTAGTTCCCTGTATTGCAAAATCCAATTAATAAGAGTAAACTTGCCTGTAGTGTTATTATCCTACCGCTGGAATCCTCTAAATCAAATAAGAGACCGCTAAAACACTTCAGAGAATTGCCTCATAGAAATTGTTTACAATTTTCAAGTTTACCCCCAATTGTTTTTTAACGTTTACAGAAATTAATGTTGGGTTTATTCATTTATAATAAAGGGTGATTTTTTTGCTGGTATCTTTTTGGCAACACTGTTTTTGACAGATCACGCGTGAATCGTGTCTTGTGTCATTGTCAAACTTGTTCAGTTTGGTCTATAATTTAACCATGAATCGACTTACGAACGGAGATTCTCGCCTCGGTGTTCTGAGTTAGCACGTGTGTCTAGAATTTTTAGCTGTTTTTGTGTTATTGTTGATACTTTTGTGACTTGTGTTATTGTTTAAGTGTGTCGTTATTGTGTTCGTAACTAGGTTTGTATTGTAATTATCTTGTTTTAAGTCTCGTTTTATACAAGATGGATGAGAATAAACCCCCTGATCCTGACCCCCCAGATATTCCAGATCCTTCAACTTCTTTTTCTCCTTTCTCTCCTAATCCATTATCCCAATTCGCGGATGTTGTTTGTAGTGTTACAGAAATGGATGTTACACAATCTCAACAAAATTCACGCAAACGTCCTGGTAGCGAAGAAATCCTGACACCTACCCCTCCAAGCAAGCAATCAAAAAGCCAAATTGGTCGTACTAAGTACTCCGTGATGGATAAGGCTCCCTATATTGTTCACGTTTCTCGTATTGAGAATCAACCAAATTCTGGCACCACCCTACATCCTGTTAATTTTGGTAAATTCTTGATCAACAACAACATTGCGAACATTGTTCGTGGTGGTGTTAACAGAGTCGGTAGAAACCGTGTGTCAGTGGAGTTTGCTTCCCCCCAGGATGCTAACTCTTTCTTGGTAAATAGTCTGTTGTCCAAATATAGTTATACTGCATCAATCCCTACATTTAATGTCACAAGGATGGGTGTCGTTACCGGTGTTCCCTCAGATATTACGGAAGAAGAAGCTATAACTTATTTGACTGTGCCCTCAGGCTGCGGGCAAATACTGAAAGTCCGCCGTATTAACAGGAAAACTCAACGAGATGGGGTTAATGAGTGGAAACCCACTGAGACATGTGTTCTGACGTTCGATGGACAAGTTTTGCCAAATAGGATTTACTGTTGTTACACATCCCTCCCTGTTGAGCAGTACATATACCCGACAATTCAATGCCGTAAGTGTTGCAGATTTGGACATGTGTCGAAAGTATGCAGGTCTAAACCACGCTGCAGTAAATGTGGCCATGATCACCCTGGTGATGGTTGCAACATTTCTGAGGGCGAGGCCTTCTGTGTGCTTTGTTCGGGTAATCACTTCGCCAATAGCAGGTCATGCCCCGAGTATGGTAGACAGAAGGCTATTAAAACTGTCATGGCTGAGAAATCCATTCCCTATGCCGAGGCTAGTAAGATTATCCCAGCAGCTTCCCGCAACTATGCCAACATCGCCAAAACTCCGATTTCACAGTCCTACCGCAAAACTGTGACACTTAAACCCAGGACCCATGCCCCTCTTTCCCCATCTTATGATAAAGTTGCTCATCAGCAGATAGTTAATTCTCCCCGACCTTCACAGCCTAATGGCTGCGCTCTTAATTACAATAATTTGTCTTCTAATAATACCGGTTCTATTATTGAACTCCTTATAAAACTCTTACCTATTGTTATTTCTTCTTCTACTTCTAATACCCAATCACCGTCCAACGTTGCCAACCAACTTATAACTCTTCTTTTAGATATTAGAAATGGCGTCTCGCCAAGTATTCCTTCAGTGGAATGTGAGGAGCGTGTGGCATAAAAAGCACGACCTCATATTCCTTTTAAATAAATACAAGCCATTGGCTTGTTCCATAGCTGAGACCTGGCTCACCCCAAGTCTTAGCTTTCGTATGCCACACTTTAACATTCTCAGATGTGACAGATCTGATGGCTATGGAGGATCGGCTCTCCTTGTTAACAATCGGGTCCCTCTTTTGCCCCTCTCTTTCTCTTCGCTCACAGGTGATATGAGTATTGTAGCAGGAAGAGTGGAAGGCATTACAGTGTTTTCGATTTACATTGCTCATCCTCACCAAGATTTTTTGGCTATTTTAAAAAACATTTTTTCCAATATTCATGGACCAATTTTGGTCATGGGTGATTTTAACTGTCACCATTACAGATGGGGATCCGAACGCTGTGATGCCTTTGGTGTGGCTTTGGTTGAGATCTTAGACGATCTGGATCTCTGCATCCTTAATAATGGTTGCCCAACTCGTAGATCTCCTCCTGGTCAACAAAAAAGTTGTGTGGATTTAACTTTTTGTTCGGTTGAGTTGGCAGCTTCAACCCATTGGGAATGTACGACCTTGTCGGTCGTTGTGTACGATCTTTGGTTAATAATATTTAGAGAAAATGTACGATCTTTGGTTAATAATATTTAGAGAAAACTTCCCCTCCACTTTTGAAATATAATCTGTCCAAGCCAGATTGGGCAAAATTTGAATCATTATTGGAGGGCAAAATGGATGTTCTTCCAAATTTAAATTCAAGTTTATTAGATCCTTCTGGTCACTCCCATGCCAAAAGCTGTTATGAGGGATTTGTTACGGCCATTACCTCCAGTGCAGATTCCTGTTTTCCGCTGAAAAACAGTGCCCGTGACAAAATACCTTCTCCCCCGTGGTGGGATCCAGAGTGCACTTCGGCAGTCAGGGATAGAAATGAGGCCGAGCAGTGTTATAATGCAGATATGAGCACCGAAAACCTATTGGCATATTTGCGGATAAATGCCAGATCCAAGCGTCACCTTCGCAAGGAAAAACGTGCGGGTTGGGTTAAATTCTGTACCTCCTTATCGCCCTCTACTCCAGTCTCGTCAGTTTGGAAAAGCATCAACAGGTTTAGACGTGGGTGCTCTCCGTCAGTCTCTTCACCAATCACTAGGGAAACAGCTGACCTTTTTTTTGATAAAATTGCTCCTCCATATGTTCCTCACTCTTCTGAATGTTTCAATAATAATATGTTCCTGCAAAGTGCTTCAGAGGATCCTTTTGATGTGCCATTTACTTTGAAAGAATTGAATGTGGTACTCAAGCATGTTCGGGACTCAGCCCCCGGTATTGATGGTGTGCCGTATTCTTTTATTGTTAATTCTGGAGACAAGGCTAAACTCTACTTCCTTGACATCATTAATTTTTGTTACAGTAATGGTTGGGTTCCTGATCAGTGGAAGTTACAAATTATTATTCCCCTATTGAAGCCAGGCAAACATGTAGATGATCCGAACGGCTTTAGACCAATTGCTTTATCCTCAGTCTTGGCCAAACTATTGGAACACCTTATTAAGAATCGACTTGAATGGATAGTCGAATCGAGAGACTTGCTGCCGAATTTCCAATTTGGCTTCAGGAAAGGGCTCGGCACTATGGATAGTGTTGGCGTTTTAGTTGCGGATATTCGCTTAGCGTTTTCAAAAAATAAATCTGTTGTTGCCGCCTTCCTAGATATCTCCTCTGCATACGACAACGTTCTTCTTCCCGTACTCAGGCAGAAACTGCACCAGCTGAGTCTCCCGGTTAAGATGATCGAATGTATCTGTGCTCTTCTCTTGTCTCGTTCTTTGGTTCTGAGGGTCCAGGGCGAGGATTTCGATGAAAGGCATACTTGGAAGGGACTCCCGCAAGGCTCCGTGCTGAGCCCCCTTCTTTACAACTTATATACAGTGGACATTGGATCCTGCCTAAATAATAACTGTCACATTCTCCAATATGCCGACGACTTAGTTTTGTATGTGACAGATTCCTCCATCGTAGACGCTGCGTCATCTCTATGCCTTTCTCTGGACTCTTTGAACCAGTGGCTTTTAAGCCATGGTATGTTGTTATCGGCACCAAAAAGTTCGGCAGTAATTTTCTCTCGTAAAAGATTGATCCCACACATCTCAGTGGACATTTCGGGTTATAATATTCCATTAGTTAACAAAGTAAAATTTTTAGGCGTTTTTCTCGATTCAAAATTAAATGGTAAGCATCATATTAATTTATTAATTCAAAAATGTGAAAAAATTGTTTCGATTTTAAAAGCTCTCGCGGGTGTCTGGTGGGGTGCCCATCCTTACACTATGAAATTGGTCTATAACGCTTTAATTCGTAGTGTTTTAGACTATGGTACGTTCCATTTAGTTCCATGCAACAAGGGTGCTTTGGCTGGGCTGGATAGGATTCAGTCAAAATGTCTTCGGATTATCTCTGGTTGTATGAAGTCTTCTCCCATTAATGCATTGCAGGTTGAGTGTGCTGAACCTCCCCTGGCCTTAAGACGGCAGTATCTGGCCTCCCGTTTTCTGGCTAGATTAATTTCTAGATCTTCACATCTCCTTTTAGCAAGACTGAATGAGTTAGATGCCTTATGTAGAAGCTCAAATTTCTGGAAAAACAAAGAAACTCCCTTAATCATAAAAGCATTTCGTCAAATTCATAATTTAGGATGTCCAATAGAACAGAATACCCGATTACCTCTTTTTAACTTTCCCTATGAAGTCTTATGTTTCACCCCAAAAATTTTTTTTGACATCGGTATTTCCAAAAAGTCCCCTTCAGCGAATTCAGCCTTCAATGCGGCGGTGGGAGAACGATGGACCGGGTTTCAAAGGTTTTTTACAGATGCTTCAAAATTTAATGATCTGAGTAACACTGGCGCTGCGGTTTATTACCAAAGCTCCAGAATTATTTTACAGTACAAGTGCCCTGAGGAGTCTTCTGTGTTCACGGGCGAGTGTGTGGCTTTATTTTTTCATAGAGTCACATCACAATATTGACAAAGCCGTTATTTTCACTGACTCTCTTAGCTGTCTGCAAGCCTTAGTACAAAACCCTTTCATAAGTAAATATAATAATATAATATAATAATATCGTTTATTCATAAAAATGGTGCAGATTTTTGTAACACAAACTTAAAAATTATTATAGAGGACACAGTTGCTCATTTGCCTGAACTAGGTAGAACCTGTGTTTCAGGCGAGAAATGTGCTAAGAATTTTAAAATATAAAAATTAAAACTGTTAAGACTAATTTAAAACTAATATTATCTTAAAATACTAACATGTTTTATTTACAGACAACGAGTAAATCCTCTGTCTCACTATATGATATGCTAAGTAAAAATTGCAGAATAATCTTTTTACAGTCGTAATTATTTAATTTATAGATACTTAATTTCCTATTTAATTTATTGTATAGAAATGGGCCTAAAAATGTAAAGAATCTGTTTACAAAGACATATTTAGAGGATGCATTTGACTCACATACAATATCATTCCGTCTCTTATTAGTACTTTGAATGTTATAGGAGAGCATGGTGTGCTGTTTTAATACCAAGTGCGTTATGAAAAGCTGGCGAACAGTCAGCACGTTACAGGATTTGTATAGCAGCTCTGTAGGATAGAGAAAGGGATGGAAGTTTGCAACTTTTAAAATAGCTCTCTGTGCTCTTTCAAGAGGCAGCAAGTAAGTTTTTGGTACTCCACCCCATGAAGTAATACAGTACTGTATTACCGATTGACCTAGGGCCAAGTAAACTTGTGAAACTAGTTTTCTATCTGCAATTGCTCGCAATTTTTTAAAAACAAAAATTAATTTGCGCACTCTTGTAACCAAACTGTCAATATGTGGTCTAAATGAGAGCGACTCGTCTATTTGAACCCCGAGATATTTTATGTTACATGTTTTGAGGATAAAAGGACACTTACATACGCTGACTGAGCGGAGTCCGCAATGATGGGCATACAGATGAGAGTTAGTAATATTAAGCTGCGGTTTGCGGATGGAGAAGTGAATATATTTTGTCTTGTCGGCATTTAGTGTTAGTAAGTTGCTTTGAAGCCAGTTAGACACAGTATTGAAACCTATTTGAGCATATTCGTACAATTCGCTATTTGTTTTAGCGGTGAATATTAACGCCGTGTCATCTGCATACGATATAATTTTGCCATGTTTAATATTTAAACTACACAAATCGTTAATATAAATCAGGAAAAGGGTAGGGCCCAAAATACTTCCCTGGGGAACACCAAAACCTGTGTTTTTTTGCTCGTCGCTACTAATATTGTCAATTTTAACACATTGATATCGATCGTCTAAGTAGTCAGCAAAAAGTTTCAGCGGCGTTCCCCTTATTCCTAAGGCCTCTAATTTGTACAAAAGCGTCGAAACGGAGACTGTATCAAAAGCCTTCGCCAAATCAAGGAAGATCCCCAGGGTCTGGTTTCCTTTACCAAGTTCTTCTGAGACAAAATCTGTTAAACTGTGCACTGCATCGGCTGTGGATAATTTGGCTCTAAAACCAAATTGCGCAGATGATAAGAATTCATTTTTCTCTAGATAGTTAACTAGTCTATTGTTAATAATTTTTTCTAGTATTTTAGATATTGAGGAGAGTAGTGATATTGGTCGATAATTGTTAACTAGGTCTTTGTTTCCGGATTTGAATATAGGGATTACAATTGCCTTTTTTAGACATTTAGGGAAAATGCCTTCAGAAAAACACATACGAAAAATATGTGTTAAGGGAGGTACAAGGATATGTTTAAAAAGTTTAAGGGTCCTATTGCTAATGTTATCCCATCCAACAGCACAGTCATCTTTTAGTCCACAGATTATTCGGGTAATTTCTTCTTCGTCGGTGTCTAGCAAGGCAAAAGATTTTAGGGTACGTCTATTTTCACACTTTTGGGAAGAAGGTTGAGTACAGTCAGGTTTTGGAATTTGCTCAGCAAGAGTTTTCCCAACATTTACGAAAAAATTATTCACTTCGTTGGCTGACAGGATAGGTGAAGGATTAGTAAGTAGTAAACTCGAATTTGATTCGCGCTGTTTAGACATATAGGTGACGTTTTTGATATGTTTCCAAAGTAGCTTACTATTGTTTCCCGCTCTATGTAATTCATTTTTATCGTAACTTCTTTTTAAATCCTTTAGGAGTTTGTTACAAAAATTCCTGTATCTGGTATAGGTGACTTTAGTGACGAGATTATCTGGGTCCCTCCTATATCTTTGATGAAGTTTATCTCTCTGTCTTATGCACCGAATTAGGCCAGGAGTAATCCAAGGTTTAATATTATAATTTTTCTTGTTTACTGTAATAACTGTTGTGTTGTGTAATATAGCTGATTGAACATGTTTTATTAAGTACGATAAAGCAAAATTAGCGTCAGGTGTATTGAAAACTGGGCTAAAATCAATGTTGCATAAATCATATTCAAGTTTATTTGTGTTTAGTTGCGTTTTAGTCTGTGGGCGATTTTGCTTAGGCAGCGTTAAGTTAAGGCTCAGTAAAACTGCGTGATGGTCGGTAATTGTAGAGTTAGTAACAAGCGTAATAAACGATAAACTGGATTTGATTATCATATGATCGAGGCAGGAACCGCTTTGATGAGTAGGCAGTGTATGTGCGGACAGAAAACCATGGAATGAGCAGATATTAAGGTAGTCTTGGATCCCTGCGTTGCAGTTATCAGAGTTAATGTTTATATTTATATCTCCTGTTAGTATAACATTCTTAAAAGAGCCTACTGCTTGAAAAATTTGGTTTAAGGAAGCATGAAAAGCATCCAAGTTTCTATCAGAAGGGGATCTATATATAGCAATTATTGCTGCGGTTGTACCAATTTTGATAATCAAGCAATTACTCTTACAGTCGTGTAGATTAGGTTCCTCGACTGTGACCATTAAAGAATCTTTTGAATAGACAACCACACCATCATTTTGATTGTTATTGATTCTGGTAAAAGATACGTTGTACCCTGGTATTATTGGGAGGTTATCCTGGCGATTTGATAACCAACACTCGGTTAGTATTATTATATCACAATTAAAGTTAAGTCTATGAAGAAAAATGGTAAAGCTATCCATGTTCTTATAAATACTACGAATGTTTTGGGTTAATATGGTTAGTGACTTTTGATACACAGAAAGGTATTGTCTGCAGTCCTCAACCTTACATGACTTTGAAACAGTTTGAAAACTATTATCTATGTCCGTAATTAAAGTACTATCCATAGTATAATAAAATGAAAATAAAAAGTAAAGTCTAAAATAAAAACAGATATGTGGCGCTCTTAGGCGCCTTCATAATCGATTGAGTTGATGTACCTGTTCTCGGCAGACTTTTTAGCTGGACAATCTTGATCTCCCGTTTTGTGACTCGATGATTTTTTGAAGCGCATACATGTAGCACATTTTGGGGCTTCGGCTTTCTTTGTGCAGTCTTGAATATTGTGCCCTTCTTCACCGCAATGACCACACGTAGGGGCAGTGGCTTTGCAGAACTTGGCTGCGTGGCCGTACTGCTGGCACTTGTAACATCTGGTTACCAGAGTGAAGTCACGTACTGGACAGGACGTCCAATTAATAAATAGTCGTTCCTGGGTGATCAGGACCTTCCGAATAACGGCTGGAACTTCTAGTATATAATTGCAGTTTTCAGCATCTTTTCTCCCAGATTTGTGGCTTAGTTTTATTGAGGTCATAAAAGTATTCCGGGACATAGTCGCCAGTTTGTCAGCTAAATTTTGATCATATATACATTTAAAGACCTCATTTTCAGCCATAGATGCGGGCACTCCAATTATTATAATGCGAGGTTTGCGCTTTCGGGGTTCGTCGACGGTAAGCTCTGACGAAGCAGTTTGGACTGTTTGCTTGAGCTTGTCCAGGTCATCTTTAGTCTCCGTGCTGATTATGAGACCTCCTTTTCCGATTTTGCGGACGCCTCGTACTTTCAGCTTCATCTCACCTGGGCATATGATGTTTTGAACCATGTTTCTGGTTTCGTCGCTGGTCTTCGAGTTGTCACATGGGAAAATTGCCACGGAGCTAAGTTGGATCGGACGAACAAAATTGCTGGGTCCCTTCTTCACCATATCGGCAAAAGATGTATCACTCTTCCCAGTTCCTTGTTTCGTACAGGACTCCTGAATGGTGCGGTTCATCTCTGTAAGACAGTCCGCTAGGTCTCGAGCTTCAGTCATGGTCTTAAGGGCGGTATGTGTTTGTATGGCACTTGATTTCAGCGACTGGTATCGCACGGCCATTTGAGAAACTCCGTGTCCAACTTTTCGGCAAAGATTGCTGATTCTTAACTTCTGGTCCGAATTGAGTTTTCCTTCATTAGCAGTCGCACAGACCTCATTCAAGCATTGTTCAATGGACCCCAACCAGTTCTGGATTTCCGGAGTGGGGATAGGTTCAGCTGGGTCAACAGCCACTTCTTGGATCTGCTTGGGTTGTTGAGGTGATCTTGGAGTTGGTGTCGATGGGGGGCTGCGCGGAGTCAACCCGCTCCGAGGAAAGGGGCTGCCGTCCATACTTCAGATTATAAAAATTGTTTATTATTACAATCTAGTCAGATCATCCTAAACATCACTTGATTTATAAAACACGCTAGTATACTAAATAACTGGGTCAGTATTTATGCAAGTGTTATTAATTAATTTTTATAATGCATTTATGTGCACGTCTGTTTTCGTTGACAGATCACGAAAAAGCCACACGAAAATTGCACAGTTCCCTTGTTTTTTAAATTAAAAAATCTTTATTTTCTTGTACTAGTAGTCAAAAGGAAGTTCAGTTAGTTTGGATACCTAGTCATTGTGGTATTAAGGGCAACGAATGTGTTGATGCTTTGGCCAAAGATGCTTGCTCTTCAGCAACAGCTGATCTCACCTAAAACACTTATCAAGGGTATGACTTATTGAGCCTTCCTAAAGCTAAGCTCCAATCCTCATGGCAGGAACAGTGGAATATCACGGGAAGGAAAAAGGGCAGATTTTACTATGCAGTACAACCAACAATAAAATCAAAACCTTGGTTCTATGGTTACAAAAAAGCCTCCAAAACAATGATTTCTACCCTTTGTAGAATTCGCTTAGGTTTCTGTTGTACTCCGGTTTTTCTGCAAAAGATTCGTGTTCGAGACTCCTCTCTCTGTGAGTGCGGGTTTGAAGAGGGCACGCTGGACCACATCTTCTTTGAATGCTCGAACAACGTTCCACCTTTAGACTTATATAGGCGCCTCCCAAAATTTAAGATCCCTCTTCCGATTAATTTCCCGTCTCTGCTAACATACTCCTCTCCAGATCTGCTTGTGGCGCTGATGACCTTCATCCGTCACAATAACATAAAATTATAAATTATTCTGTATATGTGGGTGTGGTATTCGTGTATTTTATGTTTTAACAATTATAATATTTATTTATTTCTATTTTTTGTTTGTTTCAGTCCCGTACTAATCCAGCAAGATCTACATTGTATCAACTAAATCAACCAAATAATTGTATTCGTTTAAAACCCTTTTTTTTTTTTTTTCTCTCTCATGCACTCTTGTTTTTTCAGCTCACTTTAGACATTGGCAGAATAGTCGATATCGGCTTTGCTTGCCATTTATTAAAAATAGACTTACGAACGAACAACGCTTGCAAATTATTGAATTTTACTATCAAAATGCATGCTCGGTTAAGAGAGTGCATCGCGCACTTCTTCCAATTTATGGGCAGTTTGGTCGGCCTACTGAGGCAGCTATTCGGAAGCTTGTGACTAAATTTCGAACCCAGTTTACATTATTGGACATTAAGAGCGTTTACGACGTACGGCATTTCATACAAACTTTCAAGCCCTTGTTTGTCGAAGTGATTGAACCGATTTTAATGAAACTTCATACGCATAAGCAGGATACAAAGGTCTAAAAAGTTAGTAAAAAACATTTTCGAAATGTCTTCTTTAAAAAAAGATAACTGGAAATAGCTGTTTCTATGGAAAATTTAAAATCGGTCTAATTTGGCTGTAACACAATTTTTCGAAAATGTTTTTACTAACTTTTTAGACCTTTGTATCCTCCTTATGCGTATGAAGTTTCATTATAATCGGTTCAATCACTTCGACAAACAAGGGCTTGAAAGTTTGTATGAAATGCGGTACGTCGTAAACGCTCTTAAACCACGAACACGCATACGTAGAGTGAGGACCGAAGAAAATATTGCGGCTGTATCCGCCAGTGTTAGTGATGACCGTGAAATGTCGATTCGCCGCCGTTCGCAGCAATTGGGCCTCTGTTACTCCACTACGTGGAAAATTTTGCGAAAGGATTTGGGTGTAAAACCTTACAAGATACATCTGGTGCAAGAATTGAAGCCACACAACCTCCCACAACGTCTAACATTTGGTGAATGGGCATTGGCAAAGTTGGAGGAAGATCCACTTTTTTATCGAAAAATTGTGTTCAGCGACGAAGCTCATTTCTGGTTGAATGGATATGTCAATAAGCATAATTGCCGCATCTGGAGTGAAGACCAGCCAGAAGCATTGCAAGAGCTACCACTGCATCCCGAAAAATGTACTGTTTGGTGTGGATTATGGGCCGGTGGCATCATCGGGCCGTACTTTTTCAAAGACGACAATGGCCGAAACGTTACTGTGAATGGCGAGCGCTACCGTGTGATGATTGGCGATTTTTTTTTTGCTCAAAATGGAAGAATTGGACATGCCTGACATGTTGTGACGTTGCAAAAATTAAATATTGATCGTGTCTAGTAGCGACACCTGTTGTAATTAACGGCGGACTAACGCCTTGGTTGTCAACGCTGTTCTACGTTGACACAGATGGCGTTGGTGTCTTTTTGTTTAGTTAATTAATTACAAGTTTATTGGATAACTAAATAATAAATAAACAAACTTACATAATTTACCACATTTTATTTAAAAAAACAATGTTTGATAAATTGAAGATACAAATCGATAAGAAATCTTAGATGGTCTGTGAAAGATGATTCTAGAAACTGTCAGATTGGTCTAGAGGAAAAGGCGGGGTACGGTGTCCGGTCTTTACGATCAAGGACACGAGCCTAAAGGCCGATTGAGAGGGACTTAATCCTAGGAGGATTGGGATGTGTCCAAATAACCCGATGGGGTTTTTATAAGTATGAGCTGTTTTGAGGCAGAATTCCGTGAGTACTAAACCATTTTCTCTGTTCTTGCTGGATAGCCTATAGTTTAGATCTTGCATGTGTGTTCTGACACGAGGACGTTGTTTCAGGTCTGGCTTTTATGCTAGCCTAATGAGATTGGTGCCATGCGCGATTGATTTGATGCCTTGGTGTTGCGCCGTGTGATGAATTGGTATTCATCAGAGCGCAGGCGGATTTAAGGTTATCCCTTGCGGTGTGGTCCTCCGACGTTAGGAAGGCTTTACCTAGCCGAATCCAGGTGATGAGGGAAGTTCGCCACTCCAGGTAACGAAAGCGTCACCATCTTGTCCGTAGGCCGCGTTCGCGTGTGCTCACAGGTTTCTCCTGTGAACGACGCCAAGGACCCTGAACCGTCAACTGAGGGAGTTATACTGAAGGTTTTATAGAGAGTATTATCTGTGTGTCATTATGATTCAATCTATGAGAGAGTTAGGCCTTTTGTAGGAACTAGGTTGTTTTAAGACCAGTTGTTGTAAGGATATTGTGTCTCGGGTTTGCTTAGTATAGTAGTTATATTCCCTATATGAGCACAGTCCGGAAAAGGCCAGTACATGTTCGATTGAGCTAGAAGTTGTTAATTTGATCACCTCACGGACTCGCTATAGCGACTCTGAGAAACTGCTATTTGTCTCATTGCTGGCGTTCACTGACACCACTAGGAACGGAGACTAGTTGTGTGGGTTTATGCCATAGACTCTGGGAAGGGTACATTGGTTTAGTGGCTTGCCACATTGTTTGTAAGTGTACTTTCAATTTTGTATAATTCCAATAAACTTTGTATTGTGTAAGAAGGTACTTGTTTAATTAATCCTTACCTAGCAGATTATACCTTATAAATTTACTTTAGCCCGGCTAGCTCGTTCGGTAGAGCATGAGGCTTTAATCGGGTTACAATGTGGTTTCAACAAGACGGTGCCACATGCCACACGGCACGCGAAACAATGGCCCAATTGAGAGCCGCCTTCGGTGAACAGTTTATCTCACGTTTTGGGCCCGTCAATTGGCCGCCTAGATCGTGTGATCTAACGCCTTTGGACTATTTCTTGTAGGGCAATGTTAAGGCTCATGTCTACAGGGATAAACCAGCAACGATTGACGCACTGGGAGCCAATATTGAAGCATTTATTCGTGATATACCGGCTGATATGTTGGAGAGTGTGCCGAAATTGGGCCTTGCGAATGGGCCATCTAAACTGGAGCCGCGGCCAGCATTTGCATGAAATCATCTTCAAACATTAAATTATATTGATCGTTCTATCGATTCCAATAAAGATTTCATCAAATTTTTCAAATTTTTTGTGTTTTTTTTGAAAATCAAATCCTATACCTCTTAAAAAATCACCCGTTACAATGTTTCACTATAAAAAAAAATGCAATACAGTTTATCAGGACATCAACTGAAACAACCACATGAACTTAATAACATAAAACTGTTGTTTTATATTCCAATTGTAATAATTATTACTTGTATCTTATATTGTATCTTGTATTGATTAAACTAATCTAGATAGTGTAAATATCACCTGACATTGTTATCTCAACCGAACTCTCACAGAGAACAAAGTTACAATGATTTAAAGTTTTGAACTATAAACTGTGTTTAAATCAAGGTGTTTGTGTTGATATAGTGATCTAAACAACAAACAAAATATTTACCATTCAATTTAATGAACAGTTAAAATACAACAGGAAAACTTAAGTGAAAATAATAACATTAAGTGAAGAAATATTCGAATTAATTCAATTAATATTAATTCAAACTGGTGTCCTAACGAACTTTTGAGAAAATAACTATGAACCAAACCACAATTTCGACTCAAATATCACAATTCCACAATGTTGGATTCGAACCCGAGCAGTGCTCGGGTTCGAATCCAACATTGTGGAATTCTTTTTGTATATTTTCTACGTTCTAGATTTCACCTAATACGAGTAATAACATAATAAATAATTATTGGGTATAAAGTACAAGTAAAGTCCAACGGAATCAGTGTTATTGTAATAAAATTAAAATGGATAGTGCAAATAAAAATGTTACGCTACGGAGACATAGATCAATATTCAACATAAATAACTCCATCGAATCGACGCTATCTGAAGACCTGTTGGGTAGAAGCTTAGATTTGTCTACGAATATACAAAACAGCTATTACGCTGAGGAAATGAAGGGAGAAATAAAACAGTTAAAATCAAGTCTAGAAAGCACGCAAAATGAGTTGGATACTATTAGCTTAGAGAACTCCGATCTTAGAAAAAAAAAATAACCTGAGTCAAGAGATGGCCATATTAAAACAGATTTGTACAAGCCCTCTATCTTCATTCAAGAAAAATATGTCCTCCAGCCTTACAAAAGGAACGAGACGGCGACTCGTCGATAGTTTCACTAACAGTCCCATGACTGCAACACTTTTCAAAAGCGACTCCCAGGCCTCCCAGGATGAGAACAAAAAGGTGCAACCAAACTTGAAACTGAATCAGACAGTAAGTCATGCTACGCAACCTGAGGATGAAGACGGTGAGTTCCCGTCCTTTATATCAAACAGCCAGCCCCATAGAAGTTACCAAAGTCAGCAAACTAATGAAAGGAAGAAATTAGAAGAATTGGATGCACTAGTGAAGGCGATGGAAGAAAAAATATCTTCAATGGAGAATGAATTAAAAAACATACTGTCTGAGAATAGTTCATTGAAGACAATCATAAGCAATAACGAGAAGATTACAAGTCATTTAAAAGAAAGGTGTCATATAACCACATCACAAAACCTGGGTATTACCATGCAAAAATCAAAATCAAAATCAAAAGTCATTTATTCAAACTAGGCTGAGAATCAGCACTTTTCGAACGTCAAAATTACATAAGACAGTCCCCCAAAACGCCCGCCCTTCGCCACTTCCTAGTGCTTTCGCTGGGAAGAAGAAATGGCGGAACAAACTCCCCAGCAGCACAGCTGTCTGTTCAGTTAGAAAATAATTTGATTTTATACAACACTATGTATGAAAAGTAATTAACGTTAACACAGGACATTAAATTACATTATTTGCCATAGGTTAGCTAGCCACGCCAATATACCAACAAATACAATAAACACTATATGTACTCAAGCAAAAAAAATAAAAATACCTAATAATAATTAAAAATGTAAACAAGAAAAAAAAAAAAAAACTTAGGTACTACCTAAATAATAGCCTCCAGGTATAAAGGGCGTGACAGCTTACATATTTATGCAATGCTGGGTTGTGTTTACATAGCTGTCACTTGAAGTCACAAATGATAAACTAGGACCATCTAAGCAAAATAAATAAAATAAATAAACAAGTTATTACTAATAACAACAATAAAACCATGGTCAGCAAGACGACCAGTCACCACAAGCAGCACCCGTTCACGAGCATAACGCAAAGATCAGCCATTACCCCCCTCGCCATATTTGAGGGAAGGAGGCAACCCGACCCCCGACGCTACCGCAAGCAGTGACATCTAAGGGAGCATGACGAACTTGCTGCCGGTTGCTCAAGCAAGAATAATATTATCAATCGTAGAGGTCGCTAGCTAACCACATATTGCAATCAACTCATTAAAAAACATTGAAATGAGTAGATTATGTCAATAATAAATTAAAATAAAATTAAACTGAATTGACTAAAACTGTCTAATAAAAAATAAAAAAACAATTATATGAACTCATATAACCTGTCAGTAAGCTAATTCTGGAGAAAGAACATAAAAATTGTCTTGATTTGATCAGGGCGACCAACTATTCTTATCGTTTAAGTAGTCGTTGATGGAATAGTATGCTTTTGAACAAAGGTTGGATTTTACTTGAGATTTAAACGTATTAAAAGGCAAATCTAGCAAAGAAGAAGGTAGCTTGTTATAAAAGGTTATACCAAGCCCAACAAATGAGTTATGAACCTTATGAAGCCGGTGAAAGGGAGCACGTAGTTTGTCCTTATTTCTAGTGTTAACATTGTGAATATCACTGTTTTTAGTGTACAAGTGTATATTTTGCCTAATATATAAGATGTTGGCAAAGATGAACTGTGATGCAACCGTGAGAATACCAATATCTTTAAAAAAATCTCTTAGAGAAAATCTGGCACCTAGCTGGTAAATTGCTCGAACAGCTCGTTTTTGCAGGACAAATATATTTTGTATATCAGCGGCTTTACCCCACAGCAGAATACCGTAGGACATAACGCTGTGAAAATAACTAAAAT
The DNA here is from genome assembly GCA_914767645.1 of Hydraecia micacea. Taxonomy (NCBI): domain Eukaryota; kingdom Metazoa; phylum Arthropoda; class Insecta; order Lepidoptera; family Noctuidae; genus Hydraecia; species Hydraecia micacea. The sequence goes on along the minus strand of OU611775.1, from coordinate 25,831,913 downwards.
AGACTAAACGAGCTGTATCAACGTCAGTGTATTGTCTTACTTTCCTGACGGCGTAGGCAGCCGAACTTAGCCTTCCTGCTAGACTTGATATATGTGGTCCCCACTGAAGTTTGGCATCTACTGTTATTCCCAGAAAAACTGCCGAGCCCAGAGTTTCAAGCACCTCTTTATCTAAGACGATGTTGGGTCCTAGATTTCTAACATTCGGTAAGGCGAACTTTACACATTTCGTTTTCTTGGCGTTGAGAACTAGGTTATTTGACGTAAACCAATCCGTAACTATTGATAGTGCACTGTTTACGTCGTCAAAATCTTGTCTATTCCTGTCTACTTTAAAAATAAGAGAGGTATCATCTGCAAACAGTACAACGTCACAGATGCTCTTTAAATGGAATGGTAAATCATTGATATATACTAAGAACAAGAATGGACCCAGTATTGAGCCTTGCGGTACACCTAGCTGAACTGGTAGCCCGGAAGATTTTACACCATTAACATCTACACATTGGAACCTATTATGTAAATAAGAATTTATTACGTTGAGAGCTTCGTTTTGGACACCGTAATGACGTAGTTTACGTAAAAGCGTGTCATGGTGCACGCAATCAAAGGCTTTGGAGAGATCACAGAAAACTCCAATAGCATTTTGCGAGTTCTCCCATGCATTAAATATGTGTTTCAGCAAAGCAACACCCGCATCTGTAGTCGAACGACCTTTTGTAAAGCCATATTGTTCATTATGAAGGAGGCTATTTAAATTAAAATGTCTTAGCAACTGCTTGAGTATTAATTTTTCAAATATTTTGCTAAATGCAGGTAAAATAGAAATAGGTCTGAAATTGCCAACGTCGTTTTTGTTACCTGATTTAAATAATGGTATGACTTTACTACTCTTCATGAGGTCAGGAAAAGTTCCTAAATCAACACATTTATTAAAAGTAACAGCTAGATAGGGGGCTACGATGTCTATTATATTACTTAAAAGTTTAACGGAGATGCCCCAGTAATCACCGGTGTTTTTAGACTTAAGTGTGTTAAAAACATTAACTACATCACGCGGGGTTACATGTTCGAAGCTAAATAAGCGACTACATTTAGGTACACTACTATACAAAAGGTTTTCAGCTTTAGACGGGGACGAATTTAAGGAGCGAGTCGTAGTTGTAGGTATGTTGGCAAAAAACTCATTAAATGCCTCAGCTACGTCAGCTGCTGTACTAACTAATTTGTTGTCGACCATAATCTCAAGTTGTTTTTCTTGTTTAACCGATTTACCAGTTTCATTTTTAATAATTTTCCAAGTGGTTTTTACTTTATTATTAGAATTTTTAATTGTTTCACTTAAAAATTTTGATTTAGCAAAAGCACTAATCTTTTTGAATAATTTTGAATAATTTTTGACATACTCTAGGAAAGGAGTATCAAACCTGTATTTTTTCAAACCATATAACTCGTATAGTCTCGCTCTACTTTTATAAATACCTGGAGTAGCCCATTGGTTAAAGCCAACGGAGGATCCATTAATGTTAATGGTTTTGGTCTTGAAAGTAGATTGGTACTCTTTTTGCACAACATCAAAAAGGGCACCATAAATTTCATTCGGATTCTCGTGTTCTACTATAGATGGTGTGATTCTATGAGCTATATTATTTTTAAATATCTCGCAACGACTAGCTGTATAAGGCCTGCATTCAAGTTTATGCGGCTTTTTATTTAATGGCATGGGGAAGCTAGCTAATAAACCACAGTGGTCGGACGTTAAGTCAGTTAACACTAATTTATTTTTGGCATCACAATCACTAAATATATTATCAAGACAAGTTGACGAAGATGCTGTGATCCTAGTAGGTTCAAAAAATAAATTAATTAAATTATAAGACCTAAACAGATTGAGAAGTCTAATACTTAATGGAGTAACATCTAAAATATTAATATTAAAATCACCACATAAAATAATAATTTTGTTACTTGATTTCAACCTATTGAGAGAATCCTCCATTACCGATTCAAAACTAATAAAATCCCCAGAGGGGGGTCGATAAACGCAAATTATAACATATCGCTCAAGTTCAACACAGGACAACTCTATAGTGCGCTCGATTGAAAGATTAACTAAATCTAAACGTTGTTTACATTTCAACTTGTTTGAAACAAGAACTAAAGAGCCACCGCGAATAGCACTTTTTCTCACAAATGCACTCTGTACGGTAAAGTTATCATCATTGATAAACACAACTTCATGTTCTTTCAACCAGTGTTCAGTCAAACATAACACCTGAACATCATAGTTCTCCATAAACAAACTTAATTCTAGCTCTTTGCCGGACAGACCCTGCATATTTTGATGTACAACATTCAACATATGCGCCTGACCCGTTGTCGCACCTAATAGTTTAAACTACAAGGCGTATCAAAAGCAGTGTTAGTACCACTACTAACAGTAATCGATGGTACACTACAAGTACCAGAGTCACTGGGTATATTGTATGCTAAAAGATTAGCAATTTGTCTCCTACAACTAGGTGGCAAATACATAGTATAATTTGTCAGTTTGTAATCAGTAATTAATTGATTACAATCAAAATATAAAATAGCGTCACTGTGACGACAAGTCCTATTATAAATGAACATATTTAAATTATATATATGCCTATTTTGCTCTTGAGATAAATAATAGGAATAAGGCAAGGCACAAAAAATAAATTTACAATTATTGGTTTCATTAAGATGTAACATCAAATGGACACATTCAATTATGTCCTTTTTTCTTACATTTAAACTATCCCCATATAATAATATAACAGTTGAACTAGGGTTTATTTTTGTCAATCTGATATTACTAATTAATTGGCTAATACTGGCACCGGGTAAACAATGATTAATTACATATTGTTGTGAACACTGATTAAATATCCTACCAAAACCTTGACCAAATTTGTCAGAAAATACGTAAGTAGTGTTAATCAAAATACTATTACTATCATCATTAATACAGCTACCTACTGGTGGATCCACTGAGAGTGTGGGTGTAATAGGTTGAGGCTGCGGTCCCTGGGAGCAGGTACAGCTAAAAGAGAGGTTATTTGTCAGAGACTCATACCTCTCCGCATTATACTTGACCAGGTCCGCCAGCTCATTAGCCTCCTGCATGCGCTTACTCAGGTCTTGTTGAGAAGCCTCATATTTACTAAAGATTTCCTTTAGAGCATATTCCCTAACAAACAATTCATCCTGTAGGTGCTGAGTGTCTGTGTCATACATAGTATTACATAATTCTAATTCACTGTAACAGTTCTTTAATTCTTGTATTAAATTTAATTTCTTTTGCCTAAGTTTTGTATTTAATTTATTTACTTTTTGGCGTTTTAAAGATTTTTGAGTTTTTCTAATTAATCTATTAATTTTAATATATTTTTTTATCTTATTGTGACTATTAAACAATTTGCTTTTAATGATAGTATCATCAGTTAAATCTATTGTGACAACTGGCTCAACACATGTGGGTCCGGACCCGCTACCAACCAACTCATCATAAAGACTGCAGGTGATCGCAGACTCTTCACCGGCTTTGAGAGATTCCAAATGGGTTATTGTGTTGTGGGCCCTGCTTAATTCCCGTTCAAGTTCAGATATACGTCTCAAAGCCAGTTCGTGGGTGTCACTACATTCCTGGAAATTTGACACTAGTTGACGGAGGTGTTGATGCTGGTCAAGTATGTCCATATGCTGTACATGTAGTTCAGTCAACTGGTTCTTAAGCTCAGTGTTCTTGTCATTAATGTACTTTATTTCTACCTCGCTGTCATCCCTTTCCTGTAGTAGCTGTTTGTTCTGTTTTATAGTAGATTCCAATTCTTTCAATGTAGCCCTCAGTTTTTCATCCAAGGATGCTGCTCTACGGGTCAACATATTGACAGGCCAACCCTAGAGGCACCCTGGAACGAGAGAAGAGAAAGCCAAGTGAGTGAAAGGAATAAGAGAGGGATGTGGATAGTTAAGTACTAGGATGAAGTGAACAAAACAAAGGAATAAAAAGTTAGGATGAGTGTGTAATCTCAGGTATGGGATGAAAATTCTAGATGTCTTAAATGAGATAGGTAGTGATATTCGACAATAAAAAGAAAAAAACAACAAAAAATTAGTTTGCAAAATGTTTGGGGGTAGGTACTACTATAGTCAAGTTATTGAAAATCTAGATTTTACATTAAATTCTTAAGGTGGTTCTAATTCAGTAATTAATCCTAATAGCGGTATGTCTAATAATAAAGTGCAATGATTTCTAAGGGGTCTCTAACGTATTTTATATGGTTTAATCCTAATAATGCATGAACATAAGGTTCAGCACAATAAAGACAATTATAGGATTGTTTACTGGGACGAGCAGCATAAACAATAAATGGGGAAAGGTGCAATACGAACTAACAAGATTTTACATGAATAAGCTTAAATTAAAAGAAATACTCCCCGGGTTAGTTGGTGATTTCAAATCCGTCCGTTGGATGACAGCTGGTACTAGATTATTGATTTTTCATTGATTTTTCAACGAAATAACTCACAAACACAAATCCTTATTATTTATAACTAAATCTATATAAATTAAGCACGTTTTTTGATAATTATACACGAAATACATTAATTTTACACTTTAATTCTAACACGAAAATTTTTGACGGCCGGCTGCCAGTATTGCCATTTAGAAAAAAAAAAAAAAAAGAAACAGAAGACTGTACGATAACTTCAAAAGACACCGAAACAAATAATAAGTGCCTACAATTAGAAGCAGAACCGCAGGCACCGAACGAAGGCGAACTAAATATCTTGACCCTTCCCGACCAAAACACTGTAGCGGTATCTACAACGCCACATGCGAACAACGCGTCATACTGACGTCACGCAAATCCTGCATCTCGCAAGCAGAGTTTACCGCGCAACTAGCATAGATACAACGGCCCGAAATGAATCATTGGGCAGTTGCCCGCCAGACACAACACCCGTCTGGTCGGAGGATCCTCCCTTTTCTATAGAGTATGAGTGAACTTTACACCCTGTTCCTCATCCCTCTATACTGGTGACCCCGAACATGAACGTCAGCGCAGCCTTCGTGCAAACACTTCAGCGTGACGTCATCATCATCACTCCCGCAAGCTTTAGAGCGGCGAGTCACCCAGCCAGCCCAGCACCTACGGCTTCAACGGGCATCCTGACCACCAGCATGCAGCGACCGCGCATACCTGGTCATCACCCTCAGCCTCATCAGCAACCTTGGCACAGCACACTGCACCTTCGGCCGGTCTACAAGCAGAGCCCTTAATAAGCCTCTCCTGGTCGACGCCAGCAGTCAGCCTCAACCCGGCGCTATACCTCATCCGACGCACTGGAGCATAACGCAGCGCCACCCCGACTCACTGGGGACATCTTCGCAGACAGTTCCGACTCACCGTGAACTATGCGGCAACCGGTTCCGACTCACTGGAACCTCAGCTGGCCTGGCAAGCATCGCAAGATACAAGACTCAGCCCACTATCGACCTCCGGTCTCCGGGGGGGAGTGATGTAGCGGTATCTACAACGCCACATGCGAACAACGCGTCATACTGACGTCACGCAAATCCTGCATCTCGCAAGCAGAGTTTACCGCGCAACTAGCATAGATACAACGGCCCGAAATGAATCATTGGGCAGTTGCCCGCCAGACACAACACCCGTCTGGTCGGAGGATCCTCCCTTTTCTATAGAGTATGAGTGAACTTTACACCCTGTTCCTCATCCCTCTATAACACCAAGGCCACGTCAAAGAAAATAATGATAATTGGAGGCAATCAGTGCCGAGGTTTAGCATCGGAACTAGTGCGGTCCAGAATGAACAGCAACTATGATAAATACAAAATACAGGGATTAGTATACCCTGAAGCACTGATGGACGTCTTTACGCATTCTTGTGACGCACTCCAACTTACGCAACATGACAAGCTGGTGTTGTGTGTAGGGGAAGAAGACTCGGATCCACAAAAAGTATCACATGAGTTGTATTGTATACTGAAACAAACAAAGGCGTCTGTAATATTACTTTCGGTTTGTCAGAATCGATTTCTTAGTGAGAAAAATCTTAATAATTTGATTCGTTGTGTATCAAGTAGGTTTGAACATTGTAAATTTGTTCAGCTTAAAAGAATTCATCGAAATAGATATGAGTATATTCAAAATATTTGTTCCAAAATAAATTTAGTTGTGGATACAATTGATCATAATCAATTTCCGTTAATAATGGAGTGTAATCTGGGCATAGTCTCACCTAAGATACTAGCATATAAACCGACTGTAAATGATGTTATATGGGGGGAAAGAAGTGTAGATCAAGTTAATCAATACATGACTGAATGTCATAGACTCTTGAGACTTCTTGACTTTCCAGAGGAGTTTACAAAATGTGCAGATTACACTTGTAATATTTTGCAGCATAGACAAGTCATTAACAGTTTGTATAATAATATTGTAAAAATATTACGAGAGGCAGCAGTGTGTAGCAAACATAGTAAACATATACTCGTACGTAAGAAAAAGAAACCTGTTGCGGGGTGGAACTTACATGTTGGCGAGGCACACAGGGAAGCTAAGCAGACATTTTATTTGTGGTGTTGGTACGGCAAACCAAATTCGGGTGTAATTTTTAATGAGATGTGTGAGGCCAGGAAAATCTTTAAGAACCGACTGAGGTGGTGTCAGAACCACGAAGAACAGGTAAAATTGGATATTTTGGCCTCTCATCACTCAAAACACGATTTTCGATCTTTTTGGAAAGCTACAAATAAATTTAATAACAAACCGGTTACTCCTGTGTGTATCGACGGCGTAAGCGATGCCGGTGAAATAGCAGATCTGTTTCGACAACATTTCACTGTCAAATCGCCATTGGGGTCTTTGCAGTCGGTGATCAATGTTGAGAACGGTGAAAAGATAGGTTTTAGATGTACAACTAGAGAAGTGAAGTTGATAATCAAATCAATGACTAGAGGTAAGTCTCCCGGCCATGACGGGTTGAGCATTGAACATCTGCAGCATGCTGGACCCCACTTACCGAGATTGTTGGCTATGCTGTTTAACTTTTGTCTAAGCCATTCATATCTGCCTGAAGAGATGATTAAAACCATTGTAGTACCTATCGTTAAAAACAAGACAGCTGATCTATCAGATAGAAATAACTACAGGCCTATCTCTCTTGCCACAGTGGTATCGAAAGTATTTGACAGTATGTTGAACTCGCAGCTGACCAAACACGTTGAACTTCATGACAATCAGTTCGGCTTCCGGGCCGGACTATCCACTGAAAGTGCAGTTTTGTGTGTTAAACATGCTGTCAAATACTACACAAGACGTCAAACTGCAGTTCACGCATGCTTTCTTGATCTTTCGAAAGCCTTTGACCTGGTTTCCTATGATATTCTATGGAAAAAGTTAGAAAACACTAATCTACCAATAGAACTCATCAACATCTGTAAGTACTGGTACGGAAATCAGGTCAATGGCGTGCGATGGTCGGGAACCATGTCGCAAACGTACAGGTTGGAGTGCGGGGTGAGGCAGGGGGGATTGTCCTCGCCAACCCTATTTAACCTATATATGAACGATCTGATTGTGGCACTCAGTAGCACCCGGGTAGGTTGTCACATAGACGGAATTAATGTAAATAACATAAGCTATGCTGATGACATGGCGCTACCGAGTGCTTCGGTTTGTGGCATTAAGAAACTGCTTACCATCTGTGAAGCATATGCCGACCAACACGGATTAAAATATAATCCACTCAAAAGTGAAGTCATGGTCTTTGAGGCCAGAGGAAACAGTACAGGTAATGTGTTTCCCAATATTACGCTTAATGGTACAGCTTTGCGTAGAGTTTCGAAAGTCAAGTACTTAGGACATGTGCTGACCTCTGACCTCAAGGACAATGATGACATCGAGAGGGAACGGAGGGCGCTGGCGCGGCGGTGCGGGCGAACATGATAGCTCGCAGGTTTGCACGTTGTTCGACAGAAGTCAAAATTACACTTTTTAAATCTTATTGTACATCACTCTACACGTGCAGCCTGTGGGCCGACTATACCCAAAAGTCTTACAGTGCCCTCCGAGTCCAATTTAATAATGCGTTCAGGGTGCTGATGGGGCTGCGGCGATTCTGTAGTGCATCAGGGATGTTTGCTGAATATCGCGTAGACTGCTTTTACGCTACGATGCGTAAAAGATGCGCATCCCTGGTGTGTAGAGTACGTGGCAGCGCCAACGGCATCCTTAGCATGATCGCTAGTCGGCTGGACTGTGCTTTCATCAGTCATTGCGGCGCCATTAGTCATGGAATGGCGCAGTAATGACTGTTGAGCTTAAGTTCTTACTTTTTATATGTTTTGTTGTGGGTAGTTTTAAGTATTACTAACACTAGTTTATAAGAACATTGTTACTAACAAAATGGACACCATGGTCTGAAATAAAGTATTTATTATTATTATTATTATAATAATAAATTTATACCAAGTAATACCGAAATTTAATATAACATAAAAATAAATAAACAAAATAACTACGACAAGGGGCTCAAATACACGTCACGACAAAAAAGAATAACAGAATACTTTTCCGTCACAAAAGGGAAAAACAGGGTACATAGCACTAGTCCATTAGATAAGGCCATCCGCAATTCAAATGAATTTTTTTTTCGTCTATAATTATATAAATGTAATGCACCAAAATATAGCAGGGCTAATAAATAAAGCAGATATGCTGACTGTTCAGTTAGCAGAACTTTCTAAGTTAAATAAGACAATTGATGTTTTGTGTGTTACTGAGCACAATATGGTACTAGGCGATAATAATAATAATAATAATGTTTTATTCATATTAAAATTGGTAAAATTATTACATAAAAGTCTTGGAAACTATTTACAAAGGTATAATAATGTCAGATGCCTGTACTAGGATAAACCTGTATCACAGGCGGCATGAGCATACTTTATGGTGATTGTAGGACAATAACATTTATAACAATATTTAGCATTAGAAGTCTAGAAATAATGACAAAATTTTATTAATTAATTATTTTATACCTAGTTTACTTAAATACTAATTACCTATCTTAAAGATCAAAATAACAACAAAAAGTCTTATACTAATACGTAATTATTTACTTAGTCAGCGTAGAATACTTTATTGCACTTTAAAATTTTTGTGTCAGCAGAAATTGGTAAGTGGGTTAAAGTCAATGTTGCAAATTAAATCACGTCCGAGACAATGTGTTTCATCAACAAAATCGAGGGTTTGTAGGCCAGTGCAATGTTTTGTTGAGTCAGCAGCAGGCAGTAAACACGGAAGTCTGGCTTTAAGTATGACGCTCTAGGCGCCCTCGTAGTCGATAGAGTTGATGTACCTGTATTCCGCTATTTTCCTAGCAGGGCACCCATCACTTCCCGTTTTGTGGTTATTGGGCTTTTTAAAGCGTGAGCAAGTTGCACATTTCGGTGTGTCAGCTTTCTTCGCGCACTCTGACATCGAGTGTCCTTCTTCACCGCAGTGACCACACGTAGATTTTAGCTCTCTGCATGTTTTTGCTGCATGACCATATTGCTGGCATTTGTAGCATCTGGTGACCAAGGTGAAGTCCCTGACAGGGCATGACGTCCAATTTATAAAAAGCCTTGATTGGGATAATAGGGCTTTACGTATGTTGGCTGTAACTTCAATAATGTAGTTACAGGTCGACGCATCTTTCTTCCCAGATTTGTGGCTCAATTTAACCACGCTCAAAAAGGACTCCATAGGCATTGCTGGAAACTTATCGGCTACGTTCTGTTCATAAATGCACCTGAAGACTTCAGTTTCAGCCAAAGTAGTCGGCACACCTACAACCACGATCCGAGGTTTGCGCTTGTTTGGTTCATCAGCGGTAAGTCCGGATGTAGAGAGCTGGACTGCGTGCTTGAGTTTGTCAGCAACATGTTTCGTCTCTGTACTAATAATAACGCCTCCATTTTTGGTCTTTCGGACACCACGTACATGCAGCTTCATTTGATCAGGGCGAATGATTTTTTGCATGAGGTCTTTTGTTTCGTCACTTGACTTTAACTTATCGTTGGGATAAATAGCTACACAGCTTAAATTGTTAGGTCGAATGAAATTATTTGCACCCTTCTTCACCATATCGGCAAACGAAACATTTCCCGCAGTACCTGAGTCCTTAATCGTCTGCTTGAGCTCCGAAATATGTTCCGCCAGGTCGCGCTTTTCCTGAAGGGCATCAACAACATTGTACGCGTGAATGGCTTTCTGCTTCAGCGACTGGTATAGAACTGCCATTTGTGAGGTTCCAGATCCTACTTTGCGGCACAGGGTAGAGATTTTCAGTTTCTGCTCCGAGTTGAGTTTGCCATCCGCGGCAATAGAGCAAACTTCATTTAAGTGCTGTTCGATGGCTGACATCCATTTTTGAATCTCGGGCGTTGAAACAACATCATCAATCACCGACTCAAGGACTGGGTTCTGCGTCGTCGTCTTCGACGGCGAGGCGGAGGAGTGCACTGGCCCCCTTGGATTAAAGGGGCTGTTATCCATTTTATGTTTTTAATACGAGTCCATTATACACTGAAACTATACACTAAGCAAAATTACAGCTGCATTACGTTGGTAATGCACTAAAGGAGGTCACTATTATTAAAGTAGGTAATTATTTAATATTGCTAACGAGCACGTCTGTACACTGCGAATGACCAATCAACGATCCAAATGATAACATGCTCACAACGATGAAAACATGCTCACGTTACCGGATTACAAATTGGGTGATAGTTTTTATAGAGATAAAAGAAAAGGTGGCGCGTGTATTCTAGTAAGAAATATTCATGAGTTCAAAGTTCTAAAAGAAGTAAAAAAACTATCTAAAACTAATATTATTGAATGCTGTGCTATAGAACTCACGCAACATAATGTAACTGTAGTCTGCATGTACAGGGTTCCGAAAAATACCCATATAAAGATTCATCTCTCTCTTTTTACACATAGGAAAGCTAAAAAAACAATAATAATTTGCGGGGACTACAATATAAATATTCAAAAAAATGATCAAGTTACCAAGACATTTATAAATACAGTTTACGGATTTAATTAACCTCAAAATACTTACTAAACAGCCTACTCGCTTATCTAGCGGTACCTGTATAGACAATATATTTCATAATGCTCGTGGTAACAACGGAGAAGTAATTGAGACTGCACTATCGGACCACACTGCGCAAATATTAAAATGCAATGTAAAAAAAACGTGTGCAATTCATTCGTGGAAAATTGAAATAAGAGACTTCTCTTCTGAATATACAGAAAAGTTTGTTGAGTGTATTGCAAGCTTAAGCTTCAGTGAGACTTATGAACTAAGTGAGCCAAATTTAGCATACGACAATTTTATAGGCATATTTAAAATCTTTTACGACCTATGTTTTCCTGTAAAAATTGTAACAAAGACTATTAATAAAAGGCAAATCTGGCTATCCAATGGCATAAAAACGTGCGGCAAAATAAAACGCAAACTATTGTGGCAATACCGTAAAACAAAAACTGAGAACAATAAAACATTATACACTTCATATACAGCTCGATATAAAAAAATTATACGACTAACAAAGTATGTACAAAATAATCATTACATTAAGACATCTAATAATAAAAGCAAAGCAACTTGGAAAATAATTAATGACAACAAAGTTGATTTCCCTCATGAACCACTAACGAAAATTATTCACGATAATAAAGAAATAGTAAAAACTAAAGACATCTGTAATGCATTCAATGACTTTTACACTGATCAAATTACTCCATGCTGTAATAAACTGCCGCCACAAATAGACAGACTGAATCATTCGATTTTTTTAACTCCAACTACACCAGAAGAGGTATCAAGAACTATTCAATCTCTCAAAAATACTAAAAGTACAGGATATGATAACATAACAACAAACATTATCAAAAAAGTCCATCATATTATTTGTCATCCACTATCTCATATTATAAACTTATGTTTTGAAAAAGGAGTCTTCCCAGATAAACTTAAAGTATCTATTATTAAGCCATTGTATAAGAAAGGGGAAAATACTTCAATTAAAAATTATCGACCAGTGGCATTAATACCGATATTCTCGAAACTGTGTACCACAGGGGAGCGTATTGGGTCCCCCACTATTTCTGGTGTACATAAATGATCTTCCAAAAAGTATCAATCACCCAACGGTATTATTTGCTGATGATTGTACAATAATGATAAAAAAAGATGAGTCCTACAATTATGAACAAGAAATCAATGACACGGTAAAGCAAACTACAGATTGGTTACAGTCGAATAATTTAAAAATTAATTTAGAAAAGACGTGTATAATGCATTTTAGTCAGCGACAACGACAACAACTACCGGTTAATATTAGTCACAATGGACATTCAGTTACAAAAACGGATACTACAAAGTTTTTAGGGTTAGTAATAGACAGTCAACTTACGTGGAAACCGCATGTTGAGGAAATTTGTAAGAAACTTAACAGTTTTGCTTTTGCTCTTTATAAGCTGTCCGAATTTGTGAACCGTAACGTCGTGCTTATTGCCTACCATAGCTACGTGGAATCAGTTCTAAGATATGGAGTGGTTTTCTGGGGTAACTCGACAGACAATAATTACGCTTTCATCGCACAAAAAAAATGCGTACGCGCTATATGTAATCTACACTCAAGGGACAGTTGTAGACCATATTTTGAATCCTTGAAGCTTCTAACATTGCCGTCATTATACATCTTTGAGGTGGCAGTGTTTGTTAAGACAAACCCACAGCTTTTCAAAATAAGAGCCCCAGCTGATCCACGGTTAAGGAAAAGGGATTCGAACATTCTTTGTGTGGATCACAGTAAAACAGCCCTCTTACGTAAAAGTATTTATCGAATGGCTCCAGTTATTTTCAATAAAATTCCACGACAGATAAAAAATCTTAATAATAATATGTTTAAAAAGAAACTGAAACAATTTTTAATTCATAAATGTTATTACTCCACAGCTGAGTTTATGGAGGACACCACTGACATTTAGATTCATACAATATTACATTTTTCAATTTAATGATTTTATTCTCCTCACTGGTTTGGATGTTGTTGAAATGGCTGTTTTTTTGTTTCAATGTAGATTTAAGTATATTCTATGTTACACTGCTTATACTCTGGTTCATATATTTAAATTATTATTATTATGTTGACATGTAATTATTTCATTTTAAATGTGTGTCTGTGGTTTCGACACCACTAACTTTATTATTATTTGTATACTCTCGAGTAAAATGTAGCGAACCTACCACCTTATTATAACATCCTATTGTAATGAAACCTACATTTACGAAAAAATTTGATTTGATTTATCTGTTAAACAAACTTTACCACAAATGCAAACTAGAATGCTACATAAACTTCCGAAATATAGGTAATATTAAGTCACCAACCTCTAAACAAACATTTGGTACATATATAGTCCCAAAATAATTAAAACAATGCAACTTGTCCAACTTGTGAGTTGGGCATACATACAAATAAATTACCTTTATCCACACTCAGCACCTTACCGGTCCAACAAAAGAAATGGTTTGATTGTGGTGCGGCTACCACTTTATATTTAAAACTTAAAACTAGCCTTAAACTAATACAAGAATCCGCCAACTGAAAGGACTGAGGGAATTGAGAGACAGAGAGGTATTGTTATTAATTCGTTCACCCTATATAATTAAATAATTATATACCGTTGGGCGCCAACTGTAACCCGGTATTATGTAGTTTACTGATATTAATTGGAAACAAGCTGATGATGGTCTCTATTTGAACTATACTACTCACCACCGCGCTAAAGTAAATTTATAAGGTATAATCTGCTAGGAAAGGATTAATTAAACAAGTACCTTCTTACACAATACAAAGTTTATTGGAATTATACAAAATTAAAGTACACATACAATCAATGGGCAAGCCACCAAATTAATGCACCCTTCCCAGAGTCTACAGCATACACCCACACAACTAGTCTCCGTTCCTAGTGGTGTCAGTGAATGCCAGCAATGAGACAAATAGCAGTTTCTCAGAGTCGCTATAGCGAGTCCGTGAGGTGATCGAATTAACAACTTCTAGCTCAATCGAACATGTATTGGCCTTTTTCGGACTGTCTTCATATAGGGAAAATAACTACTATACTAAGCAAACCCGAGACACAATAGGATATTGTGTCTCGTGTATTGTGTATTGTGATTAAATCATAATGACACACAGATAACACTCTCTATAAAACCTGCAGTTTAATTCCCTCAGTTGACGGTTCAGGGTCCTTGGCGTCGTTCACAGGAGAAACCTGTGAACACACGCGAACGCGGCCTACGGACTGATGGTGACGCTTTCGTTACCTGGAGTGGCGAACTTCCCTCATCACCTGGGTTCGGCTAGGTAAAGCCTTCCTGAACGTCGGAGGACCACACCGCAAGGGATAACCTCAAATTAGCCTGCGCTCTGATGAATTCCAAATCATCACACAACGGCGCAACACCAAGGCATCAATCAATCGCGCATAGCATCAATCTTAAAAGGCTAGCATAACAGCCAGACCTGGAACAACGTCCTCGTGTCAGAACACACATGCAAGATCTAAGCTATAGGCTATCCAGCAAGAACAAAGAAAATAGTTGATTTACTCACAGGATTCTGCCTCCAACGACTTATACTTATAAAAACCCCATCGGGTTATTTGGACACATCCCAATTCTCTGGGATTAAGTCCCTCTCAATCAGCCTTTAGGCTCGTGTCCTTGATCGTAAAGACCGGACACCGTACCCCGCCTTTTCCTCCAGACCAATCTGACAGTTTCTAGAATCATCTTTCACAGACCATATAAGATTTCTTATCGATTTGTATCTTCAATTTATCAGACATTGTTTTTTTAAAATAAAATGTGTTAAATTATGTAAGTTTGTTTATTTATTATTTAGTTATCCAATAAACTTGCAATTAATTAACTAAACAAAAAGACACCAACGCCATCTGTGTCACGTAGAACAGCGTTGACAACCATGGCGTTAGTCCGCCGTTAATTACAACAGGTGTCGCTAGTAGACGCGATCAATATTTAATTTTTGCAACGTCACAGTTCAAGCAGAACGATTCCACCAAAACACTGGGTCTCCGATGGAACCCACAGAAGGATAACTTCTCCTTCAACACAAAAATAGAACCCAAATCACCTGCAACTATTACCAAAAGAGCTCTACTTTCGGACATTTCCAAGCTGTTCGATCCATTAGGGTGGTTAACCCCCTTGAGCACTACCATGAAACTCCTGTTTCAAAATGTCTGGTTATTGAAAGGTGGAACTCGGTAATTAAAGTCAAATTTAATGTAACGCGTTTAATCAAGATAACCATCAAATTATTGCACTCGCGAAGCGGACCGTCGCCGTCGGTATCAAACGGGACGTGCTCCTGATACAATCGGGTTTTCTGACTGGCGACTGGAACCAAGGCCGCGCGCACCCGCAGCGGCGCCGTCCCTCACCCCTCTCCCGCACGCGCCCGTTCAGCGGGGGGAACCATTTCTTCGCTCTTTCAGTCGGCCTTTCCTGATGAAGCTGCCCGCCCCGGGTAGCCTATCCTGGAACTGATAATACCGACTCCCGAGATCAACTGGTTAAGGTGAGTTCTTAATCTCACGAAAAAGATTTGGGGAGTGTAGATATATCGATACGTCTGTTAGACAACCAGACCATCAGACACTGTCGAGACACTTCTGAATGTGCCTGGCACCATAAAATAATGAGGACACTTATGAATGTGGCTGTCAGACGACGACGAGCTGAACATCTGTCGTGATTATATCAGACGACACCTTATGAATGTGTCTATCAGATGATGACACATACTTAAGAAGTATGTTTGTTGTTAATTAAGTTGCTTATTATAATAATAAGGAATAATTGAAAAATAAGCACTGTAAACATTTCGACATACACCTCAAACAACTATCAGTACACATTTTACACACGGTTGCACACATAATTATGCGTTTAATAGTAACAATTAATCAACTGCCTGTTATAGTGACATTAAGGCGCGCATATTAACACGTGTAACGTGCAACCCGGTATGTGGGTTATTATTTAACGTCAATTAACCATGGTATATATGTTAGTCTTATAATGATAGTTGAAACGGTTAGTTACACATTTAATTAAAAATAATAATAATAAAACATTCTATAATCTAAACAACTTCCATCCTGTTATCAATCAGTATCGGAGGTTAACTCGTTAGGATATTGTAAAGACTTGAGCTTATCTCTGGCAAGAACGTTTTCGTAAGGACGACCACGGGAGGTGGTACTTTTGATTAAATAACGGTCATGAGGTAAAACCTTACGCACGACAAAAGGACCATCGAAACGAGGCATAAGCTTGCCGCTACGTAACCCTTTCTTAAATACCTTACGTTCACCCAGGACGAGATCGCCTTCCTTAAATGGAGCACCCTCACGTCTCTTTTTATCAAAATTGATCTTTGACCTCCGGGCAGCCTCTTGAGAGCG
This sequence comes from Hydraecia micacea, assembly GCA_914767645.1. Classification (NCBI taxonomy): domain Eukaryota; kingdom Metazoa; phylum Arthropoda; class Insecta; order Lepidoptera; family Noctuidae; genus Hydraecia; species Hydraecia micacea. Next base: position 25,815,297 of record OU611775.1, on the reverse strand, counting down.
AGTGATAGCGCCAGCCCGAAGAGAGCTGATATCAGACCTCGTAGGTACAACGATGTCTCCCGACAGTCGTGGTCGGAAACCGTATAGTAGCTCCAGTGGTGACTTCCCTGTACTATTATTGGTATTGGAATTAATCCCGAGTTGTACCTTGGGCAAATATTCCTCCCAACGGTTCTGATCCTCTTCTCCGAGGTAGGCGACCAGTGCATCCAATATTGTGCGATTTAATCGCTCAATTTTCCCATTGTTGGACTTGCCACCGCGGTTAGTACGTGTTTGATTTGCCTATCACGACAATACCTTTTAAACTCATGACAGTCGAAGGCTTTACCGCGATCGCTGATTATACGGCTCGGCAATCCAAACGTTTTAATGTACTGATCAAATGTCTTTAATACGTTGTCACAACCAGCATCGCGTACCGCCTCAATCCAGATGAAACGCGTGAACGCGTCTATAATGGCGAGTATGTACATTTTGCCTGATGGACTTTTACAGAATGGACCGAGGTGGTCCACGTGAACGGTGTGAAACGGTACAGCTACCTTCTCTATAGGATGTAATAATCCCATTTTACGACCGGTCGGTTCCTTTGCGTACTGACATGATATGCAACCACCGACGTACTTCGGGTGCGTCTCATAACGTATAAACTCATTTGGTCTAATTTCATTTTATTATCGTTCATAAGATATAATCAACGTGAGATATAGCAACTGTTGATATAATTTCTTTACATATAACATTTATTTATTCTAAAACTTAATTAGTATAACGTTGTTTGACATAACGTTTATGTAATCGAAAATCATTTGGTCTAACGTTTAATATGTATATTGTTTATTTAATCGAAAATCATTAGGTCTAACGTTTAATATATTATATAAAAAACATCATTATGGTTAACACCCCGACTCAGAGTACCCCGACTCGGATAGGTTAGGTTAGAAGGCTAAGGCGGGAGCGCAGCGGAGCGGAGCTCCCGCCTTAGCCTTCGTGGTTATTTTTTTTTAAACCACCCAGAAATAGGAGCCCCGCGAAGCGGGGCTCCGTCGACCTATCTTAGCGCAGGTGGTAATCAGTTACTAGTTATGTTTAATATCTATTTAGGTTACTATTACCTATAACTACGATAGAATTTACAAAGAATAAAACAAAGAAAAAATACCTTTAAATGTTTATTAAACAAAATACAAAATTATTGTTTTTTTAAACTAACCCGTGTCTATGCAATTTTGCTTTGTGTTTTTAAGTAGGCGTTTTCATCATATTAGACCAAATAAGTTTTATATCTTTTGAGTGGTATGTCAAACGATTTTATATTTAATGTATGTTATGTCAAACGATGTTATATTTAATGTATGTTATGCTTATAAAACTTAGTTATTTTAACATTATATCAATCGTTCATTATATTAACTAATCGCTATATTAAATAAAATTATAGATTCCGTTGTTATATGTTGTTAATATTAGAGATTTTGTTGTTATATCATCTATTACTTACCCACGTACTTCTGCCCAAACCGTCTCATACCACTAAACCAATACTTTTCCTTCATGGCGTCATAGGTTTTATTATGGTTGGCATGACCGTTGTTATCGTGAAAAGTTTGCATGATTGACCAGCGAGACTGACGTGGGTACTACAACTTTGTTTTGACCGTTCACCTTTCTAAATAAAACGTTATTCTCTAAAATGTAGTCCCGTCCTAGGCCGTTGTTATTGCCCACAGATGTTTCGTCCTTCAACTGCCCTATAGTGGATCGGATTGAGTCGTCAGCGTGCTGCATGCTTTCAATAAGATCTCCGTCTGTGCAACGCATAACGGATTCAACTGGGTTACGACTCAATGCATCCACATGAGCCATGGCCTTGCCCGGTCGATATTCCACGTCAAAGTTAAATCCCTGAACTTCAAGCCACCATCTAGCGATGCGCGGGTTCAGGTCCCGCTTTGACCACGTCCACCGCAGAGCATTGCAATCAGTTACAATGGTGAATTTTAAACCCGTTAAGTAGACCTTGAACTTCTGTATTGACATAACAACAGCTAATGTCTCAAGTTCAAAACTATGGTAGTGTTGCTCCGCGGTGGTCGTCTGGCGGCTAGCGTAAGCGACTGGTTGGTAAGTACCATTAGGCGGTTTTTGAAGTAGAATACCTCCCAGACCGATTTTAGAGGCATCGGTGTGCACTTGTGTTTCATACTCCGGGTGAAATAATAATAGTACCGGACGGCTTACTAGTATGTTCTTAATGCTATCAAAGGCCTGCTGTTGTGCAGCGCCCCAGACCCATGGTTGGTCCTTTTTAGTCAACAGCGTGATAGGTCGAGCTAGCGAAGCAAAGTTACGTACGTACTTACGAAAGTAATTCGCTAGACCCATGAATTGTCTCGCGTGGTGTACGTTCTCGGGTTGCTTAAAATTGTGCACAGCATTAAGTTTATGTTGCGCCGGTTTTACTTCGCCATTACACACTTCGTGGCCCAAATTCTCGATACGAGACACTAAAAATGAGCACTTATCGAGTCTCAGTGTAACGTTGGCTTCTTGAATTGTTTTTAGAAAAAACAATGTTTGATATTATTTGTATTACTGAACACTGGTTGAAAGATTATGAAATGCTGATTAATTATGAGAACTATAGTGTAGGCAGTTGCTTTAACCGAAAATCCATGCTGCGTGGTGGTTCATTAATCTTAATTAAAAATTGTGTAAAATATAAGACTCGTAAAGACATAGTGGAACTATCGGTGGAACACAGCATCGAACTGTCCTGTGTTGAGCTAGATAAGCATTTAATAGTGTGTGTTTACAGACCTCCAAACTATCAAAACTATTCTATATTTGAGTCGGTAATGGAAGATGTCTTGGGAAAACTTGCAAATGGTAATAAATCAGTAATTATTTGTGGTGACTTTAATATTAATATTTTGGAAAATAATTCAAATTCCAGTAGATTGTTAAGCCTCTTTAAATCATTCAATCTGTTAAATGTGTTTATGGAACCAACGCGAATAACTACGGCTACTGCTACATGTATTGATAATGTTTTTTGTTCCTGCGAATATTTAGATAAAGCCATTGTAAATTATCTACCTTCTGATCACAGTGGTCAAACCGTTTCTTTTGAGTCCAACACACCAATACAAAAAGTGCAGATTCAAACTAGACCAATAACACTGGGTAATTTGAATAAGTTTAATGCCACTTTAATAAGCAAGTTAAGTGCTCAGGGCCCAAGTGTGACAAATGGTAATATTTTGTATGAACAATTCTTTACATTAGTGCAAACAGAGTTTAATAATTCCTTTAAGAAGAAATCTAAAACTATTTGCCCTAAGTTTTTATTCAGTGACTGGGCAACTAAAGGAATCAGGAAAAGTAGGGAAAGATTATTTGAACTGTATGGCCTTAAGCCGTATATTAACACGGATACTTTTAATAAGTATGTTGCTACTTATTCTAAAACTTTTAAAACTGTCTGCAAAGCAGCTAAAGTTTCTTTCATTAGTAACAAGGTTAAATCAGCAGACAATAAAATAAAGACAGTTTGGAAAATTATTAACAATGAAACGAACAGGAACAAAAAACATAATACTGATTACACACTGGACACTTCCCGCGGTCTCATTAGCAATAACATCGATGTTGCTCAGGAATTTGCAACTTTCTTTACCAATATCCCAATTAAAACTACAGAAACTTTAAATTCCTCGCCCGAACTAGCTATTGAATTATTAAGAGCGAATGTCTCAGCCTGTCCTGTGGAATTTAAATTTAAACATATAAACCCAATAATCATTATAAAGGCATTTAAGCAACTTAAGATCAAAATTACCGAGGATCTGTGGGGCATGTCTACTAAAGTTTGTCAATCCATTATTGAGACAGTTGCACCATATTTAGCTTTAATATTTAATTTGTGTGTAGATCAAGGGGTTTTCCCGGATTTAATGAAGTTCAGTAAAGTTATTCCACTTTTCAAATCTGGGGACAGCAAAGACACTAACAATTATAGACCCGTATCGGTATTGCCAGTTTTCAGCAAGGTGTTTGAAAAAGTAATGTTAAATCAAATGCTCAATCATTTTAATCGTAATAACATCCTACACGATCAACAGTATGGTTTCACCAAAGGACGTTGTACAACCGACGCCGGTGTCACCTTATTAAAACACATCTTTAACGCATGGGAAGAGGCACAAGATGCAATAGGCATTTTTTGCGACTTATCCAAGGCATTTGATTGCGTGAATTACGATACACTGCTCTTGAAACTTGAATATTACGGATTAGGTAAACTTGCTCTTAGTTTAATAAAATCATATTTAAATGATAGATTTCAGCAAGTTCAAATTAACGGTGTGAATTCATCGGGTTTAAAAGTCAAAATGGGTGTACCGCAGGGCTCAATATTGGGGCCATTCCTATTTTTAGTATACATAAATGATTTACCTCATTTACTGTTAAACCGATCACATATGGTGTTATTTGCTGATGACACATCTCTGATTTTTAAAGTAAGCAGACGTGCACAGGAGCTTGACGACGTAAATAATGCTATGCTTTTGATCCATAATTGGTTTACTGTAAATAATTTGGTATTAAATGAGAAAAAAACTAAATGCATTAGATTCGCTTTACCGAATGTTAGAAGTAGTGAATGTCACGTTGTATTGAATAAGGAGATACTTGAATTCGTCGAAAATACGGTTTTCCTGGGGATCACGCTTGACTCAAAGCTGCAGTGGGGTCCGCACTTAACATCACTTGCAGGGCGGCTAAGTTCAGCCGCTTACGCTGTTTGGAAAATCCGCCAATTAACAGACGTGGATACCGCGAGACTGGTCTATTTTAGTTACTTTCATAGCATCATGTCTTACGGTATTTTGTTGTGGGGACGGGCGGCAGATATTGATACTATCTTCATTCTGCAAAAGAGGGCTGTCAGAGCCATCTACAAGCTCAGCAGACGCGAATCTCTAAGGGAACTGTTCAAAAAAATTATCATCATGACGGTTCCTTGTCAATATATATATGAAAACATTATGTACGTTCGAAAAAATCTACATCTTTTTAATAACATAAGTGACAGGCATAATTTTAACACTAGAAATAGGAACAAATTAGATCAACCGCGTTTCAGATTGTCTAAAGTAAAAACTTCTTTTATGGGTTACTGTGTAAAATGTTATAATAAAATACCACTCGATATTCTTCAACTAAATGAGAAGAAATTTAAAACATGCATTAAACGCACACTATGTAGACAAGCATATTATAAGTTGGATGATTATATTGTAGATAAAAATGCTTGGCTAAATGCTGGTCCTGCTCCACAGGCACCTGGGCTCACTAGTTAAAATTTTCAATATTTGGAAGAGGTGCTTCCCTTTTTCTCTTTTTTTTTTTTTGTGTTTCTGACATTACGATCTCAATGTTAATTTTTATTTTTTATTCAATCAAGTTTAATTTGTTTAATACATAAATACTAAACACCTTTTGCTGTTTGGTAGTAAACAATTTTAATCATCTTTTAAATAAATTGCAATCTATAGTTATGTATAATTTAGATGCATTTTTTTTTTTCAATTTTGTAAATGTAAGAACCATGGATCCGTTTATTATGATTTTTTGATGTTGACTTGAAAGAGCATGGCAGTTGAGAAGGTGTCATGCTCACTTAAATGTCTCACTGATGGTGGCGCGTGTGTTGGATCGTTCGGTTCCCTACAAAATGGTTGAGCTGGACGGTGCTGATCCACGCGTCATGTTCGTGAACGGGCGCCGTCAGTTGAGACTGGTCATCTCTTAACTGCCAAGGCTTATTTTTAATCTTATATTTTGAATTGTTTCTTCACTTGTGTTTTTTTTTTTACATTGTTCTCACATATAGAAGCATCAAGAATAATGTACACAGGATTTTGTAATATCTTGATTTAAAAGAGTGTCCATGGAGTTTCTTGCCCGTTCTTCTCCATAGAGATCTACGTTTTGGAATGGGCAATTAGCTTCAACTTTCTGACTAACTGACTGACTATTTAATTTTGACAATTCAAAAGTGCCTGTACATGGTTTAATTGAAATAAATGATTTGATTTGATTTGATTTTGATTTGCTCTAAAATTGCTCTTAAATGGTCTAACGCGTCAATTTTTTTTTTTTTTTTTTTTTTATTCAAGAGGAACAACAAACAGCTACAATATAAAACATAGAAACAAGAAATAAAACAAATCATATAGACAATATTGCAGCCCACAACGCTGTTCACATGTTAACGATAGGATACAATACAGTGAAAATAATCGCCAGGATTACAATTTTTTTTTTTTTTTCTAACTTATTAAGGTAACTTTCGTGTTTGAGATGTATATAATAAATAATGTAATGCATTATACCTATATAATATAAATGTACATACAATACTCAAGAAGAGGCACACAATTGAACCTATAGGGAGAACATGCAAATATGTCTATATGTTCAAAAGTCCTATTGTAGGAATCGACCATTCTGCGAACAGGTGAACGCATGCCAGAATTGGACTTGCAAGTACCCACTGAAAATAATTTGCCAGCGCGCACCTTTCGCTTGTGGACTGTCCTAGGAACTGCATAACATACCATGTTGGAGAGTTCAATACTGTCAAATTTATTTCTGACAATACTATATAAATTCATAGCTTCTAAGTACTTACGTCTATTTTCAAGTGTTCCGATCTTATACTTTGCAAGCAAATCTTGGTATGACAAATAATATCCATAACATCTATAATGCATGGTACGCAGAAATTTATATTTAACACACTCAATCATTTCAACGTACTTTTTGTAATATGGACTCCAGACGGACACGGCATACTCCAGTTGAGAGCGTACAAGAGACTTATACAAGCAAATATAAGAAGAAGGCTTTTTAAAATCAATTGTTGATCGCATTACAAATCCATATAATTGATACGCTTTATTAACAATCTTTCCTATGTGTAGGTCTAAGCAAAGCTTAGAATCAAGGATAACGCCAAGGTCTCGAATAAAGTCCACTTTAAGTAGGGGGGCATTGCACAAAGTGTATGTATATTTTATTTTTGTTTTATTTTTTGTAAAGCTTAAAATGTTACATTTGGGTAAACTTAATTGCAACTTATTTTTTTGGCAATAATAGGATAGTCGGTCCAAATCTTGTTGCAGCAGAAGGCAGTCGTTTGAATTTCGTATGGCTCTGTATACCTTGAGGTCATCGGCATATAGTAAAAACTTGGTATTGCGAAAGCATTGGCTGATGTCATTAATATATAAAATAAACAAAAGGGGACCAAGTATAGAGCCTTGAGGCACACCAGAGGTCACTTGTGCGATGTTAGATTTATGACCATTGATAACAACTCTCTGACTGCGATTAGTTATATAAGAGGTAAACCATCTCAAAAGATTACCTCGGATTCCGTTGAACGCTATTTTATTTAGTAGAATTTCGTGGTCTACCTTGTCGAAAGCCTTACAAAAGTCCGTATACACTGCATCCACTTGTACACGGCTGTCAACACAATCAAACAAGAAGCTCGAAAATAATAGTAAATTAGTATTTGTCGACCGCCGTTTGACAAAGCCGTGCTGTTGTTGAATTATGATGTTGTGGAGTATAGGATAAATTTCATTATGGACTAGCCTTTCAAAGAGTTTCGACAGGGCAGACAGGATGGAAATGGGACGATAGTGCTCAACGCTGCGTTTGGATCCACTTTTGTGAACGGGCACAATATACGCAAGCTTCCACAGTTTAGGTAAAACTCCCTCAGATATACATTTATTATAAATAATAAAAAGAGGCTCACAAATGGAAGTCGCAGTATTCCTAAGAAAGTAAGGTGAAAGTCCGTCAGGTCCAGGGCCTTTCGCTGGATTTAGGGTTTTAAGTTCCTTCAATATGTTCTCTTCACTAAAAGAAAGTTCGCAGATAGAGACATCGTGTAGTGCGTAGTTGTCCTGCGGAGGCTTCCAATGAGGCAAAGAAGATGTCGGCTCATATACAGAGTAAAAAAAGTCAGAGAACATATTACATACCATATCTGGATCATTTGTTTCAGCGTTTTTATATTGAAACTTAGATGGTATTCCAGGTTTATCTTTTCGATTAGAAACATAGGTCCAGAAGTGTTTTATGTCTTTACTTAGATTGTCCTCCACAGAACTGATGTACGAGCTGAAACGGGTGCGCCAAAGTTCACCTAAATTTTCAACTCCGATAATTGGAAATCCGAAAGAACATTTTCCTAACATTTTTCATCCTAACAGTCACAATTCCTAACTACTCTGTCTCTAATGTTCATAATTCCGAAGCATTCAACTTCATAATGTCAGTAGCAATAAACATCTATTATACTTTTATTTGTTTTCCTATATTTTCTCAACATAACCATCTTTTACACTATTATTCAAAGTCATATCTTTTTTTTTATAGCGGTGTGTACCTGCAAAGATAATTATTGGTTAAGGTTAGGTTAGAACTGTGACCACAACGCACGAGCCGAGCGAGCGAAGCGAGCGTGCCGCGGCAGCGGCCGGCGAAGTGCCAGAACCGAATCGGTCCTATAATTATTGGTTTAGGTACGGTTAAAACTGCGGTAATTATGGTAATTATGTTTAGGGATAAAAGCGTTATGATAAAAAACAGTAGGAGATTAAATATATTTACATTAATGATATTATTAATTACAATTTTCGGAAACATGAGTGTTATGAACATCGCCGATAGCATTACAAATAGTATGAATAATAATATAATATAATAATAACTTTATTTCCCAAAAAATACAGATAGGAACATTTACATAAAACATTTGGAAGCTGCAGAAATCTGTACACAATAGATTAAACTCTGTCTCTTAAACTAGGGTGACCTGTATCTTAAGAGACAGTGATTCGCAATGAAGTTCCAATTGATATTATGTATGAGTGGACTGTGTCAATTTACCTTCAGAAGGAAAAAAAAGAAAAGAGTTATGGTTTACGTACAAAATTAAATAAATGAAATTAGATGAATGTGATTTTTGGTGTGTAGGTGTGTGTGAGTAGGGATAAGTAGGTAATGTGGTGTTTATGTGTAAGTGATTGGGGGAGTTTTATGTGCGAGTGTGTTTGAATGCATGGATAGAAGTATTCGTTCGAGCCTGAAGACGAGTGTGTGCTTATTATTATTAGGCGATGTAGGTCAGTAAAGTCTCCGTTTCGGCATAGTCCTGTTTAAGTAACCATTCTGTCACTTTTAATTTTAGGTTGTGTTTGTTGAGGTCTAAGATATTCAGTTTTATATGAATCTTTTTGTAAATATAAGCGCTAATTACATAATACTGATGTTTAGCGAACGTGGTCCTGTGTTGTGTGCCTGAGGGAAGGTTTGTGCGCTTTTTTGGGTTAGACGGGGGAAGGCTGCTGTGTTTCCTAAGAACAGATTGAAGCACAAAGAGCTGACGGACTGTAAGAACCTTGCAGTCTGCATACAGTTGTGTTGTTGGGTATCTTTGGGGCTTCGTTGTCATTACTTTTAGTACGGCTCTTTGTGCTCTCTCTGCCCGCAGGAGGCAACCTTTCGTTGCAGCACCCCATACAGAGATGCAGTATCCTATGACCGATTGGCATAGTGCAAAGTAAATCATTTTCAAGATATCGGCATTAGCAGAGTTTCGGAGGGATTTAAAAATATGAATGAGACGCAAAGTTCTAGTCGTGACAGCGTCAAGTTGGTTTTTCCATGTAAGTCCGTCATCTATGTGGACACCTAGGTACTTTACGCTGTCACTTCTAGTTAGCGCTAGACAACGGCATGGTGCCGATCGGTTTGAGCATGAATGGGCCGTAATTGCAAAAGTGTGTGACGGTGCGTTCTTTCGCCTAATTGCAAATGGGATGTAACAGGATTTATTTATGTTTAAGGTAAGGAGATTAAAGTTGAGCCATTTCATAATTTCCGCTACTGCAGATTCTGCTATTAATTTGATAGTATCCCAAGTAGGTCCATGAACTAAGATCGCGGTGTCATCGGCGTATGTATATATCTTAGTATTTGGGAGGTTCATTTTGCAAAGGTCGTTGATATATATTTGAAATAAAGTGGGGCCCAGAATGCTACCTTGAGGGACGCCGAAAGTAACCAACTCCTCTTCACTAAGGTGGGTATCAATTTTAACTCTCTGGGTGCGATTTTTGAGATAATCTTTGAATATATCAAGCGACACGCCACGTACACCTAGGCGTTCTAATTTGGAGGTAAGGATGGGGACAGAAACTGTGTCAAATGCTTTAGATAGGTCTAGAAATATACCTAAACATTTTGTCTTCTTGTCTAGATTTTTAGCTACCTCTTGAGTCAATCCCAGCACAGCATCTTCTGTTGAAACAGCAGCCCGGAACCCATACTGGTTGTCTGCTATTGATTTATATTTTTCTAAAAATTTCCTGAGACGGTTGTTTAAGATTCTCTCAAGGATCTTAGAAAGTGTCGGCAAAACTGATATAGGCCTATAGTTATTGACACAGCTTCTGTCCCCCGCCTTGTGTATAGGGTGGACTATCGCCTTTTTAAGAGCATTCGGGAACACGCCCATTTGTAGACAGCGGTTGTATATGAAGGTAAGTGGCGGTATCAGTACGTGGCGACAGTTTTTCAATAAAAAAGGCGATATACCGTCCCATCCGATAGCACAGTCGTTGCGTAACTGTAGTATAAGCGATTCTGTTTCTGATTCGTCAATTTCTAAGAGCGCAAGAGAGTTTACAAGGGGGGGGGGTTTTATAGTATTGTTAAGTTATATTAATATTGTATTGTATGTGTTTTATATGGGCCTTGATGCCTGAAATAAATGGATAAATAAATAAACTACTTGTATGAGATTGATCGTTAGACTGAGGTGATGGGGTGTGGTGTTGTGATATAATATTGTCAGCTAGTTTTTTTCCTACATTACTGAAGAAATTGCAGACCTCATTAACGGAAGACTTAGGATCATTACGTATTTTTAATAGCTCAACAGGGCTTGCACATATTTTCGTGGTGTTGGTTATTTCCTTTATTACTTTCCATAACATTTTTGGTTTATTACTTGCTTTCTCAAGCTCACTCCTTTCGAATGATATTTTTAGTTTTCGGAGTAGGTTGTTACAAAAGTTTCGGTAGCGATTATAGGTAATTTTAAGTATAAGGTTGTCTGGTGCTTTCTTGGATTGTATGTGTAACTTATCCCGGTGTCTAATGCATTTTAGAAGACCGGGAGTTATCCAGGGTTTTAGAGTTCTTTTTTGTCTAGGGATTTTAGCTTGAATTGTGTGTTTGGATATGACCATTGTTACGATGTCTATAAATTTATTCATAGAAATATTTGCATCCTCCTCAGTATATATACTTGAAAAGTCGGTATTCTCTAGTTCGAGCTTAATTGCTTCATGGTTAAGGCGGGTGGAAAGGTAACATGTTTTGCGCGCAGGGTTTGCGTCTATGATGTCGAGGAGAATTGGCTTGTGGTCAGTAATATGGGACTCTAAAACCAGTGTGGTCGACAAAAGTTTAGTCTTTAGAAGTATGTGATCTAGGCTTTTATCCAGGCGGGTGGGAAATTCGTGAGTGGGTAATAACCCCTGAGAGGCATTTAAGATGAGATAATCAAGACATTTGTTGTCCTCATTACGTTTGATTATATCAAGGTTTAAATCTCCCACTAATACTATATTTGGGCAGGCTGATATAATATCAGGCTTGTCTTGAAATCATCAAAATCGTCGTTGGACTTATATGATGGAGAGCGGTAGATTGCTACAACTGCTAACTTGTTTTCTATTTGACACACGAGACAAGTCCCGCCCCTAAAGGAGGGTTCCCATACATTAGTTTGCAGTCCTATTTTAGTGTAGATTATGACTCCATCATTTTGATTGAGATTTGTTTGCGTTGAGTGAGACTGGAAACCTTCCAATATAGGTAAATTATTAGCTTTACTCAGCCAACATTCGGTCAGAACTATGATGTCAAAGTTAATTTTAGTTAAGCGCAATAGTACAAGAAGTTGATCGAAGTTTTTATTTACACTACGAATATTTAAATGCAGTAATTTAATATCGCTACTAGTAACGTTGACGTAATTTTGACAGTCTTCTGGGTTACATATAAAGCAGTTGCCTACAGTAAATTTGTCAAGGTCATTATTAATATTAATCAAATTAGCCATTTTTAATTAAGGAATACATATCAGACCGTGAGCTAGTTGAATGAGCAAGTAATATTTTGTGCATCAAGTTAGAATGGAAAGGACATCCCACATAATATGTGTATTTTATGATATTGAGAAGTCTTATTATGTATGTGTATGTCATGTGAATATATTTGTGAATTAGGTTTTGTGTTCTATGTAGTGTTTGTGAGAGTATGGTTGTGTTAATTAATGAAAGGTTGTTTTTATAATATATAAAGATGACAATTTGAATAAAAAATGATCTAACTAATATAAACAAATTAAAATAAGAACAATTTACGGTGAGTTTTAGGCATAGTCACATATTAATGTATCCAAGATCTTGAAGGTTTTTTTCGGTGCTGATTAAGATCTGTTTGTCGCCCTCTTGCTTCCGCAGGAAAATATTACCATTGGATATCCAGCAGTATATGTATTTGTACTTCTTTGCGAACTCACGGGATTGGTAAAATAACTTCTTTGTACTGGCCGGTAGTTGCTCAGCGACGTACACCGGTTGGTTTTTCCCTGGCAATCCAATCACGCTGGTGTTAAGTTTTTCATCTTTTCCCTTATCCTTGTTAAACGACCGCACTGCAGATAATAGCGTCTGTTTTGTCTGCACTCTAGTAAACTCTGCAATTATTGGACGTGGGGTGTCAGCAGTGGTAGACTTCCCTGGCAGGCGATAGATGTCGCGCAACTCAGATTAGGGAATTTTCACTCCTACTGCTTCGCCTATACTGCATACTGTTTTTATGAGACTAGTGTGGGTTTCCGTATGTTCTTGTGGTACATTTCTCAGTTCAACACCAGACGAGCGGGACTTGTGCTGAAGATCTGCTATCTTTTGCTCCAGGCTTTCTATATACTTTTGCTGTTCTTGCCTTTCTTTCCTTAAGTCCTCAACTTCTTTTCTCAAATCTTCGAACTTTAGATTCATAAAAGACATCGATTTCTCGATCTCTTCATTTGACTTACGAATTTCCGTGTTGGTGGCCTGTATCTGGGAGTTTTGAGTTTTGATATGAGCTACCTCGGATAACAGTTTAGACATTAAGCTAGTCTGTTCCGATAGCGTTTTAGTTATGCTGTTGTCTTCTAGGTCTCCAGAAATTACAACTGACCCGCCTTGTGGCGAATTATCCTGCCGAGGCCGTTTATTTCGATTAATGTTTACGTAGTCGCTCATCATTATTGCTGTATTAATGTCCGGTTCAGATTGGGTTTGACTCTGACTCATATTGTTTATTTGTGTTTTTGGCGTTTTAGGTGGGGTGCGATGAACACCTGCCATATTAGAGCACAGTTAATAACGATGGTAAAAATAGAGTAGGTACTTATCCGAGATTCAAGTTTAATGCAATGTAGATATTCGATACGGCTATTTGTATCGTGGCGGCGGCGGCGGCGCACAGGCAGAGCGGTCCGAGACAGACTCCCCACACACTATGCGGCGCGGCGCAGCGGCGAGTAAACACGGCGCGCGGCGTAGCCGATGGAGTTGCGTAGGCAACTCGTAGCACCGGTTGATGTAGCAGGTCCGATGACGTCAGTTTCTCGTAGCGGTCGTAGCGCTTCTATCGGCTGTTAGTCCGCGTCGCTGTTCACAAGGTCACAACAGTGCGCTCATAGCACGTAGTGTGTAGTAAATTCGTCTGCTACGCTTACGTTCGTGTGGCTGAGTGGCGGGAGCAGGCGACCGCCACGCAGGAGCCGCTAGTTCAAATCCAGCTCGACAAACACCAATCACACAGTACTTGTTTACGAGGAAGCACCGCAAAAGTAGTCTATCCCTTTCGAGGGGTGGAGTCTAACCGTATAGTAACCGTAGGAGTAAACGAGAATTTGAGTTCTATAATTAGACCAATAGGAATTTAGAAAAATAAATATTCGCAACGAGTAGTGAACACACGCGACACACGTCCACTTTCGTTAATTACCAGCGACGAGGAATGAAAACTTTAGGATGAAAAATTTTAGGAAGAGTGATCATTCGGATTACAAATCATTAGGAAGAACAATTTCGGGTAAAGAACTTTAGGTGAGCCAATATGGACCCAGCTGAAACACTTAAGACATGTATCGTATCCTTAAACTGTTTTCTATAGTTTGAAAATGATTCATAATCAGAAATGTTATTATATTTCTTCCACTTAATCCATGCCTTTAGTTTCTTTTTAGAAATAGTTATGAGAGTACGAGAGAACCATATGGGATAGCTAACTGATCTTTGTTGGGCCAGCGGAGTGTCTTGTTTAATAATAATATCTATCTCAGTATAGAATTTAGCCAGAGCCTCTTCAGAATTCATAGGGCATAGCAGTTCAGACCAATTCAGTTTCTGTATATTACGATTAATATTATCAAAGTTGGCCTTATGAAAACAATATTTGTGAAGAGGAGTTTTATTCATCGGCGTGCTTTTGATGTTTAGACAGGTCTCACACGTAAGGACAGGATGGTAGGTGTCAATTGGAAGTAAAGTAGTTGAGATATGAGAAACTCTACAGGGTTTGTTGGAGATGACTAGGTCAAGAATTTTACCTTTGTCATTCACTATGTTGTTTAATTGAGAGGCACCCAGAAGTGAAATCAAGATATTTAAATTTACGCAGGCCGAGGGTCCACTAGAATATGATGTAGCAATGTTCGAGATATCAGTTGCAGAGGGAAGAAGCCAATTAGCTTCAGGGAGATTATAGTCTCCGATAACAAAGAAACTATCAACACTAGGATGGCCCAACACTTCTTGTAGCAATTCAAAGTGCTTGTCATACACTAAGGTAGAAGTCTTAGGTGGTATGTAGGCAGCACTCACAATGTGTCTTTTATTGTTGATAGTGCTGGGCAATTCAACCATAATGTGTTCAATGTGAGTGTGAGAGAGATCGCTATACTGTGTTAATGAGAGACCCAGTTCAGAAGGTTTTAAAGTGCATAAAATAGCGATTAGTACACCCCCACCGTCTTGTTTATTAGTAGCAGTACGGTCACGATCACAACGGTACACCTTATATCTCTGGTCTATGAACTCACTATCATAAATCAAAAATAGTCAATTTCCGAGTTCGAGTAAATTAAAATATCGTCTAAGTAAGCCGTGCTAAATTTAAATTTTAACGGCCCGAGGATTTCGTCTATAGCGCGTTGAAACACCGATGGTGCATTAACTAACCCGAAGCTCATGCGAGTATACTGATAAAGACCGTCCGGTGTGATGAACGCGGTATAGTGTTTACTCTCGTCATCGATTTGAATGCAATAGTAAGCCGATAAAATGTCTAAGCACGAGAAAACACGCGCATTCGAAAGTCGATCTAGTTGGTGCTGTATCAGCGGTAAAGGGTAGCGCTCCTTTTTGGTAATTTTATTAAGCGCGCGATAATCGACGACCATGCGCGGCTCTCCCGTCTTTTTGGTCACGAGAATGACAGGACTCGCGTATGGTGAAGTGGACTCCTCCACAATACCTTTACTCCTTAAATCACTAACGATATTGCGGATCTTGTCACGATCACTCGCGGACATGCGATATGGTCGGTAGTATACGACCTTTTCTTTATCCGTCAATTCAATATGCATCTTAACAGAACATTTACCTATTCTACTGTCGTCTACTCCCGAGAAACATTCCGAGTATTCTTGTAAAATCGACTCGAGTTTCGTTAACACGTCCGATTCAAGATCGTCACCTATTTTGTACGTATTCCCACTATCATTTATCGCGGCTCGTGCTACGCATCGATTAACAGGTAAGTCAAATGAACTATTAGTCGTATTTATTATATTCATGACTGCCTTCCCGTCAATAAACTCGATATCGCTCTGTGGAATAACGCACTCAGCCCTCGGAGCTTGATGACGTACGGACGCATGTCCGAATAGTAGTTGGTCGCATGAAACTATTATTTTGTTTACTCCTGGCGACAACGCGACTGAACTATCCGTGACCGACTTCACATGTTCGACATCCTCACAAACAACGGGCAACTCGCGTAAATTATTAGCGTTATACATTTTTAAACACGTAGGTGTCTTAATGACGTACAAGTCTGGATAATCCGTGAACGGTTGACCTATAATCACACCGATGTCTTGTGCGCTGTCTGGCACAATATAAGCGCTCGCGTCGCATGAAGCTTCGTCTGCACACACCTTTTTTTTTTTTTTGTGGATGGGAAATCATCTAATGACTCCTCCCGCTCTGGGTGGAGCGGAAGGGAGTGTCAGACTCTTACTGACTAAAACCCACCCGTGTTCCTTCCTTAGCCCTTTATGTTCCGGGGCAGCGGTAACCCTTTCGGACTATCCCGCTACCCCGGCAGGCTTCGGCCCTGGCGGGCCCCTTCCTTAATGCTGACATCTCTTTGAGGCGCGCGTGGAACACATACGCGCCGTCCGGCACGGGCCTGGTCCTGATCGGACGGAGAGCTACCCATTACTCTCCGTCCGCAGGCCCGCGCCTACGGTGGCCGGGAGTCGTCACGCGGCTCCCGACGCCCGTAGCGTCTCCCGCGGCGGCTGAGGCGTGCGGCTCTCTCCCTGAGCCGTCCCGCCACCTCCTTCGCTAGCATGACTGCTTCGCAGAAGGAGGTGACCGCCTCCCACTCCCTCTCGCCCCGGACCATGGCTTGAAGCAGGGCCGGACGCGAGAGGTCGCCGCCGTTGCCGATCGCCTCTACGAGGACACGGCGGTGCTCCGCCCAAGCGGGGCAGACCTCCACCGTATGCTCCACCGTGTCCTCTGGGCGATCCTCGCAATGGTGACACCCGGGCGTCTCCTCCCGCCTGATGATGTGCAGGAACCTCCCGAAACATCCGTGTCCGGTGAGGACCTGCGTCAGGCGGTAGGTGAGAACGCCGTGACGCCTCTCAAGCCACTCCTCAAAGAGGGGTCTTATCGCCACGATCGTGGCGTGCCCTGCGCTGGGTTGCGAAAGCCGCTCTTTCCATGCCACCATGAGAT
Source organism: Hydraecia micacea (assembly GCA_914767645.1). Lineage (NCBI taxonomy): Eukaryota > Metazoa > Arthropoda > Insecta > Lepidoptera > Noctuidae > Hydraecia > Hydraecia micacea. Next base: position 25,798,099 of record OU611775.1, on the reverse strand, counting down.
CGCGCCGGAGGTCTGTCCGCTCCGCCGCAATTTGCCGCGGAAGCGGAGTTTCCCCCCGGCGTAGTGCCTCCGCGCGCCACTCATACAAGCGCGCGAGGACCATCGCCTCCAGATCCCATGGCGGCATTCCGGCAAGGAGGCTTGCCGCCTCGCCCGAGATCGTGCGGTAGCCCCGGATCAGCCTTACGGCTACCACCTTTTGGGGCGCGTTCAGATAGTGGGCGGCTCGCAGCCGCAGTGAACGCGCCCACACCGGGGCCCCATATAGGGCCATGGACCGCACGACCCCCGCGTAAAGCCTCCGGCAGGAGGCGTTTGGCCCCCTCAGGTTGGGCAAGAGCCGCTTTAAAGCGGCCCGGTCCGTTCCAATTTGGGGGCCAAACGTCGAAAGTGTTCGACGAAGTTCCACCGGCTGTCGAGGACGAGACCCAGGTATTTCATCGTTGTCTCGACGCCGATGTGAACCCCTCCTACCATCAGTTGGAATCCCGATGGTGGCCCGTTCCGGAGCCCATGAAAAGACATGGCCCCGGACTTGTGCAATGCCACCTCGAGACCCAACCGCCGGATCCTCTCAACAACTATCGCAACCCCTCGTGTCATTGCGTCGGCCGCCGCCTGATGCGACCTCCCCTGCGCCAGGACCAGCGTGTCGTCAGCGTAGCAAACTACGCTGACGCCATCAGGGAGGTCGGCCCGCAGCACCCAGTCGTAACCGATGTCCCACAGGAGCGGCCCCAGAACCGATCCCTGTGGGACACCGCACGACATCTCTCGCCGGTTCCAGTTCCCGTCGCGACCGGGGTAGATGACGGCTCTGTCCATCAAATACGCCCCGACTACTCGACGGAGGTAGGTCGGCACCCGGTGATACCGGAGTGCCTCCCCAATGCAGCTCCAAGGCAGGGTATTAAACGCGTTGGCGATGTCGAGTGACACCGCCACGACGACCCCACCCCGGGACACCGCGTCCCCCGTCGTGAGGGCTCTCACGCGCATGATGGAGTCCACCGTCGAGCGCCCCTTGCGGAAGCCAAACTGGCTGTCCGCAAGATCCGGCCCTGTCCTCCCCAAGTGCCCGACGAGGCGGCCTGCAATTACTCTCTCAAAGAGCTTGCCCACCTCGTCGAGCAACACAATGGGCCGGTATGCGGACGGAGAGTCCGCAGGGCGCCCTGGCTTCTGAATGAGGACCAGCTTCCCCGTCTTCCAACGGAGTGGAAACTGGCCTCTCTCCATACATGCGCTTAAGAGCGCCTCCAGTCGAGGCCCGAGAGCCCTCGAGGTCAGGACCCAGGCTTTACCCGGCAAGCCGTCGGGTCCTGGGGCGGTATTTTTGGCCTTCAGCCTGCCTACCGCCGCTCTCAGATCTACCCCGGTCACTTCAGGGATGTCGTCGTCGCCGTTCGCGTGGTCCGCTTCGGGCACCGAAAGTAGCGGAGCCATGGGCGGGGGAGTATGCTCCCCCCGTGAAGGGAACAGAGCGCTCACCACCTCCTCCACCAGCTGGGGGCGGAGACTCTGCGTCAACGGGGGGGCCCAGGTGCGGAGTTTATTCCGCACCATTTTGTAAGAGCGCCTCCATGGATCTCTGTTCAGAGTCTCCACCATCTCCTCGCGGGCCGTATCCTTGGCCCGCAGGACAGCCTCTTGGAGGGCGGTCTTCGCCGCTCTGTACCCCTCGTACAGCTCCGCCTCCGTGGCTTCCGCATCCGGAGGGCGGATGCGGAGCCTGCGGTGCCTGGTGTACCGGTGTCGCGCGTTGACGCACTCCTTGCGTAACGCCTCCACCTCCTGCGACCACCAGTACACCTGACGTCGGGCGCATCCTGGCCGGGCTCGGGGCATTGCCACGTCACAGATCTCGGACATGGCCTCCCGGAACCACTCCGCCTCGTCGTCAATATCGGCAGGCCTGTTCGGTGATAACACCCAGGCCTGCACGATCGAGGCTTCCAGGAGGAGCTCCCGGTCCAGCTGCTTCAGCGCCCACCGCGGACCACTCGGGGCCTGTTGGACCAGCGCGCTAGAGGTCTGGGCGGAGACCTCGAATCGGATATACCGATGGTCGGAGTAGGTCTCCACCTCCTCCATGACGCGCCAGTCAATGACACGCTGTGACAGAGCGGGGCTGGCGAACGAGATGTCCACTACGAACTCGCCCCGCATCCGCACACACGTAGGAACAGAACCCCGATTTAGGACGACCAGGCCTGTTTCCAGAGCCCAGTCCTCCACCATCCTGCCCCGCACATCCGTGCATCGGGAACCCCAGGCCAAATTCTTGGCGTTGAAGTCCCCGAGCACTAGCACGGAGCAGGAACGGTTTCCGGCGACGACGACACTCAACTCTGTTAAAGAGTTCTGGAACTCGGCGAGAGTTCGGCTCGGAGAGAAGTATACTCCCACTACTAAAATCTCTCCGAACCGTGCTGCTACGCACCCCTGTCCCTTCGTGACACCTTCGAGGGACGGGGTACCGGCGGCAGCCGACGAAATTATGGTCACTGAGCCGCTCAGGTCCTCCACCCAGTTATCCCTGGGCGGGACAAAGTACGGCTCAGCGACCACGGCGATGTTAATCGACCACTGCGCCATGCTCTGGAGCAACAGATCCTGAGCGCAGGCGCAGTGGTTGATGTTCGCCTGGAGGAGGCGCAATGGAGGAGCCATTACTCCTCCATTTCTGCCTCCTCCCGAGCCCCTTGTGAGGGCTCTCCGGTGGCGGCGGCGGCGGCGGCGGCGTCGGCGGTGGCGGCGGCGGCGGCAGTGGCGGCGGCGGTGGCAGCGGTGGCGGCGACGGTGGGGGTTGCGACGGCGGCTTTTCTCCTGGTGGTTCCGGCGGGCGGAGCGCAGGACTTGCTCCCCGCCCGGTGATCGGCCGGCTTGCCAGCAGCCGCACATGCGACGCAGTGCGGCGCGGCGTTGCACGAGCCGGCCGTATGTTCGGGCTGACCGCAGCGGAAGCACAGAGTGCTGCGGTCCTCCGAGGTGCACTGGACGCCAACGTGGTGCCCCACATGGCATCGATAGCACCTCAGAGGTCTGGGTTCCAGCAGTTTGACTTGCGCTGACACCCAGCCCACCAGGAGCCTGCGGCCCTCCACTATCGTTCTGGCCGCCGTCACGGGGCAGCTTACCGTTACGGTTCGCATGCCCGTGAAGTCAGGACGTATGGTGCCCGCCTTCACCTGGTCGGCCAGACACCCGCCCGTCCCGACGACGGCGGCCACTACCTCTCCCTCCGTTACGGAGTCATCCAGGCCCATGATGCGCATGTCTGCGCACTTGACAGGCCTGGAGACTCGAGCCTCGTCCGCATTTAGGGACGCCCTTAGCTTCTCAGCTAGGGCGTCAGCGGTGGGGCCACTAGTCGCACCGGGGATCTCCAGCATGCGGGCACCAGTGGCCGTCACCCTATGCCGGAGGCCTCCGGTGATCCCCAGCTCCTGGAGGTCCACCGTCGCTTTCGCCTTAGTGAGCACGTCGCAGTACGTCACACCCCTCTTAACCGCGTCCGGCTGTAGCGTTATTACTACAGCCGCGGTCTTCGGGGCGCGAAGCCTAGCCGCGACGGCTCGCTCCTTTTGGCGCCGCCTTTGCGCCTTTTTCCTACCCGCCTTGGCCGCCTTCTTCTTCTCCCCGACCACCTGCCACTCGGCGTCGGTCGTGGGAGCAGTGGAAGTTTTTTGGGGGCAGGTCTTAGGCTCTGGAGCCTTCACCACCCGTGCCGTCCTGCCCTTCTTCTGGGCCTGCGCCGCGGTCTTGCCGACAGGCGCCGGTTTTGCCGGCGCCGGGGCTCCGCCAGCCGACGCTGGTTTCTCCGGCGCCGGGGCTCCGCCAGCCGACGCCGGTTTGGCCCGGCCAGATGGCCCGGGTTTCGGGGCGGCAGCTGCCGCAGCGGCCGCGTACGTGGCCGCCTTCGGCCCCGAGGCCGTCTTGCCCACCAGGGGGGGACGCAGGACTATACCCTCCAGGGCGGCGAACCGCGCCTGGAAGGTCACCAGCTCCTGCCGAACCAGGTTCAAGACCTGGTTCTCCACCGGCACCGGCACGGGCTGGTTTGGCGGTTTTGCCTGCGGGTTGCCCGTTCTCTTCAGGCCGGCCAGGTCTGCTCGGAGCTTCAAATTCTCCTCTTGGAGAAGCTCCGTGGCGGCCGTCAGGCGGGCGACCTCCGCCCCCGCAATTCGGCCACTTCGCCGGCCGAGGGACCAACATAGTTGGCCGTCTCCGCTGCCGCCATGATGGAGGCCGTTGCCGAGACTATGGCCCTGTTCTTAGAAGCTTGTAGCTTCTTCAGGGACACGTCTCGGATTGCAGCCTCCACGACCGCCGCAAACCTGCTCTTGCGGTCCGCATCGGGGCCGCCAACCTCGCCCGCCTCGTCGCTCGAGAGCTCCGAAGCGACTTCGCGACCGGTCACCCCCTCCTTTTCGGGTTCCTCCGCTCGTTCTGCCGCCTGTCTGCACACACCTTCACATACGCTTCACCAATAGGTATTATCTTCGAACCACCAAAAAATTCGAATTCGCTTGACAGGGCTGCACTTCGAGATTTAATTTTTGTGACATAGAGTTAGTAATAGTTATACACGAACTACCGAAGTCAATAAAAGTTTTCACGGGGTGGTCATTGACCCTTGCATTTAAATAATATTTCGAGCTTGATGACTGGTCTTTTATAGCATGTACCGACTGGGATGCGCCAGCGTTCGAATTATTATTATTATTGATGTGCGACTTTCGAGCCTTAAGTTTCAAACAATCATCCTTACTATGGCCCGATTTACCACAATACGTACATTTTTTAGCTTTGCAGAAACATTTATCTTCCGTATGGCCCGATTTACGGCAAAAAGCGCAAATAGTTGCTTTATCACGCGCCTTGTAATTGCAATTCGTTGCAATATGACCGCGCCTTTTACAAAGATTGCATCTTATCTTTTTAAAAGAGGAATTTACACTTGGCACGATATGACTCGTTCCTTCGGCGGTACGAAGTGCGGATAGGTATTTCAACAACTTGGTGGGGTCATTACAAGCCGCGGAAACCGCGCCGACCTCTACGATCTGACTACCAATCGTGCCAATTATAATTTCCGTGGTGAGCGATGGCGGGAGGCCACAAGCATTCCCCAAAGCCAGTTTATCATAATAAAATTGCATGTAGTCATCGTCGGGTTTCCGTACGACATTAACTAAATCAAGTAACATATTTAATTTACTTTTCTGGGACGGAAAAGCCACCATTAACTTTGACTTAAAATCCGACCAAGTCACATTCACGTCTATTAAATTATCAAACCACTGACGAGCGTAGCCCTTTAGTTTTGACGAAGTATTGAAAATAGTGGTCTTTTCGTCCCAGCCATACATGTTAGATATACCTTCGATTTTACGGATCCAAAGTTCCATTGTAATTAGGGTTTTCTGGGGGTCAAATTCCGGTATAGGGTCGCTACGACCTACATATCGCAGTGATGATGAAGGTGCAACATACCCCGTATTTGTAGGCGTAAAAGTCGTGAAATTCAGTTGCGACGGCGCACAGTGGGCTGGGATTACAAGGTTGGGTCTTAAGGGATCAAATGTATTTTTTTGGTATCTAGGCATAATTTTTTTTAATTTAACGAGTACTTTCGGAGATATAGCCATATCAAATTTGTATCAAGAGTCATGTTATTTTAGTTAAGCAATTTATTCCAATTAAATTGAAATTGAAAATAATGTATACTAAACGGCCTGAAAACCTCAATACCTACTTAGTTCTTTAAAAAAAATCAATGTTCGACATTTTCCACCACCATAGGTAGGTATGACGTAATTTGTTTTGAGACTTATTTCCGGGAATCAAGGGATAAGAGTGCGCGAGCGCAACAACGAGTTATGACGTGTCGTAACGTGATTGGTGCAACGATAGGGTACCTACGGAATGTTCGGTTGCATTCAAACGTACTTCAGTGTTCTATTACCCACCATAAAAAAAAGAAAAAAAAAAAAAAACAAAACTGTCAGTAGAAGCACAAAGTTTATTAGTAATTGAACAAGCGGAAACATTTGATGATGACGAATACGAAAATTTTGCATTCGTTAATGTGGATACCCTTGACAGTCAAAAATCAACCATTACGAATTTAATGATTTTTACTAACTTTTTATTTAATAACATGGATAATCGGGTACAAACGGATGCAATTTATACGGACTTTAAAAAGGCATTTGATAGGGTGGACCATGAAATATTGTTGAAAAAAATTGCTTTTAACGGGATTAGAGGTAATTTACTGCGCTGGTTCCATTCTTATATAAACAACCGTATTCAAACAGTAGTAACACATGGGTATCACTCTGATACATTTATCGCTACCTCTGGCGTACCACAGGGATCAATTCTTGGACCTTTGTTGTTTATTGTCTATATTAATGATATAAGTCACTGCTTCCATAACAGTAATTTCTTGTTATATGCTGATGACCTAAAAATATTTAGATCTATTAAGACTTTTGATGATTGTGACTTGCTTCAGGAGGATTTGAATAGATTAACTAAGTATTGTGATGATAATAAACTGGCATTAAATATATCTAAATGTAAATATTTAAATTTTACGAAAAATAAAAAAAAATTTCGATATACTTATAGTCTATCTACAGAAAATCTTTCTAATGAATCTCAAATATGCGACTTGGGAATACTTTTGGATTGTAAACTACATTTAAATCTACACACAGAGAAGATTATCTCCAAAGCATACCAAATGTACAGTCTTGTCATGAGAGCTTCTACTGATTTTAAACGCCCAGCCACGTACTTGCAACTATTAAAATCGTTGGTTCGCCCGCAGCTGGAATACGGATGTATAATATGGGACCCCTACTACGAAAAATATGTTAAAGCAATTGAAAGTGTTCAACGTAAATATATACGAGTTATGCAGTATAAATGTCATCTCATATCCCTGTCTTATGTGGAGTCACTGAAAAAGTTTAAATTGATCACTCTGCAATCTAGACGACTACTACTTCAAACCATGATGCTTCACGGATTAGTTCATAATAGGTTTAACTGTATCGAACTAATAAATAATATTTCATATGTTGTGCCTAGAACAGTAATTAGACGGGAGGTGCGTGCTTACCCGCTTTTTGCAACGACTACTAGCCGAACACATGCTGGCGAGCGAGCTCCACTCCGTAGACTAGTAAACATTTATAATAAGCACTTTTGTCATTTAGATATCTTCTTTCTATCTCAAAGAAAATTTAAAAAAAAAATTATTGATAGTTTGTGCGATGGTCAAAAAGAATCAAGTGTTATTAGTAAATAAGCTAAAAGTTTAAGATACCTACTTGGTATTTAAATGTAATTTGTACTTACTTACCTAACTAATTAATAATGTACACAAGCAATCTGTGGAAACGTCGTTGATTGTACACTTACCTATATGTCTAGATATATATTTATCTTTTTGTAAAACACATTGTACAATTGTTTGTTTTTCCCAAATAAATAAATAAAAAATTAAAACAGTGCAGTGGCCAGTACTGATTGTGATTTTTACTTATTTATTTATTTTATTAGTCCTTAGTGGTTTGGCCTAAAGGGGAGACCACTACATAAAAAAAAAACGCGCCTAGTTCTTAACCTCTATGGTGGTGTGGAATAGAGAACAAAATTTGAAATTGCGACCAAATCGCAGAAAATCGCAACCCGAGAATAGGCGCTAAAATAGGACAAATATACATACTATGCATACGTAGAGTCAATTCTTTGAGAAAATTTGAGAATTTCGAGATTTTCACATTTTTTTCTTTTGCTTCATACAAAAATTACTTTGGATATTTATAACTCCGAAAATACTAAGTTATCTGAACGACCCTCATAGAAATAATTACTTATAATCGATAGATAAATCCAACACAATATTTAAAATTTCACAAAAAGAAACTTTTTTTTTTTTAAATGCTAAGTCCTTTACCGGCCCGTTTCAGCCCACTGTGCGGCGTACCGGCGGCAGGTAACGTGTTAATAACACGTGAAAGCTCGTCGGCGCGCGTGGCCGATAACCCACACTCGCCGACCGTGCTATGGACGCCAAGCGACGGGACGCCCGGCATCGCTAACTGAGAAATACCTGAATCCAGTTGTGGGGCTGATATATTCGGTGTCGGCTCCGCCGGCAATGACGCGACTGGTCCAGGGTTTGCGAAACCGCCCGGTGACCGTTACCGGTAGTGGCAGGCGTCCACGAACTCGTGAAGTAGCCATGTTGGCACGTCGTGGCAGGAATAGAGGTACAGGATGCACTCCCATGCGCTGCTTGATGACAACAGCCTCGCCCGGCCGGTGTCACATGTCCGACGGTCAATGATGTAGGTATCGGTGGTGTCAAAGAGCCCTCTTCATCGATATCGCGCGAAACCGGCGCGCCGTAAACTTCCGATTCCAGTTTACGCACACGGTGTTTTAATTGTTCTTCTAAATTTGTTAAAAGCTTGCGACGAGTGCGGCTAATTTCTTCTTTTATTGTGTTATCCGCACTCATTTTCGCGCACACGCACGTTTACACAATTCACACAACAAAATCACTCACGTAATACTAATAATATACGACGTATATGTATATTCATTCCAGTTCACATTTATTAATTAGTGGACGTTTATGGAATCTAATCCCACTTACTGAGCTGAAAGGTGGAACTCAGTAATTAAAGTCAAATTTAATGTAACGCGTTTAATCAAGATGACCATCAAATTATTGCACTCGCGAAGCGGACCGTCGCCGTCGGTATCAAACGGGACGTGCTCCTGATACAATCGGGTTTTCTGACTGGCGACTGGAACCAAGGCCATGCGCACCCGCAGCGGCGCCGTCCCTCACCCCTCTCCCGCGCGCGCCCGCGCAGCGGGGGGAACCATTTCTTCGCTCTTTCATTATCTAAAATAAAATGGGATGACGCCCTACCAGAGGAAATGAACTCGGAATGGGTTAAATTGAAGCAAGAATTCCCGTACATAAACAGCATAGAAGTCAACAGATGGTTAGGGATGGGGGAGAACCAAAAAATAGAGTTGTACGGATTTTGCGACGCCTCTAACAAGGCATACGCGTGCGTAATATATTGTAAGGTAATCAACAAGGAAGGGGCAACCATTACCATAGTTGTGGGGAAGGCGAGGTTGGCCCCCATAAGCAAAGTCTTATCTATACCGAGACTGGAATTAATGGGCGCTCATCTGTTAGCTCAGCTAATGCAAAAAGTTCAAAACTGCTTGTCAGATTACCCAACAGATGTCTACTGCTGGACTGACTCAACCGCGGTACTAGGATGGATACAAGGAGATCCAACCCGATGGAAACCATTCGTAGCAAATCGGGTAAAAACAATCACCAAAACCATACCACCAAAACATTGGCAATATGTGAAGACGACAGATAATCCAGCGGACTGTGCAAGTCGTGGTTTGACTGTCAGGCAACTCAAAGAACACAAGTTATGGTGGCAAGGGCCGTTATGGCTGCCATCATACACAAACCAAGAAAACCATCATACCATTTATGAGACGAATTTAGAAATAAAACCATCTATTTCAAAACAAACCAACGCGGTAGTCATTGAACAACCAACACAAGCGCTGACTAACACAATAATTAAGCATTTGACAAACAAATACAGTTCCATTACAAAAATCATACGTATTTTTGCGTGGATACTGCGATTGCCAACTTTGAATAAACAAGTTCACCGACCTTACCTCGAATTACACGAACTTCGTCGCGCTAAACAGCTGATAATCAAAAACGTTCAGCAGGCAGAATTTGCAAACGACCTAGATTCATTAAACAAACACGGAAGAGTGCACTCCAAAAGCAAGATTTTGAGTTTGAACCCAACAATAGATGGACGCGGAATGTTACGTGTGGGTGGGAGATTGGAAAACGCCCACATGAGTCCGGAGATGAAACATCCCATCATCTTACCTCACGATCCTCAGCTAACCACATTACTCATCGATCAAGCTCATAAAATGACTTTCCATGGCGGAGCGCGTTTAACATTAGCAAACCTACGACAACAGTACTGGATTATTGGCGGTTATATGGCCACAAAAAAGTTTATAAGAAGATGTGTCATATGCAGAAAACAAAATCCCATGCGGCAGCACCAGCTCATGAGCGATTTACCAGAACCAAGAGTGAATCCAGAATATGCATTTTATCACTGCGGCGTAGATTACACAGGCTTTGTAGAGGTCAAAGCAAATAAAGGACGAGGAATCAAAACCACAAAGGGGTACATTGCAGTTTTCATATGCATGGTCACGAAAGCGGTTCACCTAGAACTCGTGTCAGACATGAGCAGCTCCGCCTTTTTGGCAGCTCTTACCAGAATGGCAGCCAGGAAAGGGGCGCCACGACATATGTACAATCTAGGGACAAAAGTGGAGTAGCACGGTAAGGATTGTTTTGCTGTGAACGCGCAGTACAAGCCGTACCCGTACCTAATATGTATGTATAAGTGTATTAACACAGAACGCACACCTCAGAATTTATACACTGGTGTCGAGCGAAACAAAAACATATACTTCGGCTCGAGAGAAGCTTGACTGGATAATTGGTGAAGGAGACCGACTTCTTACGGGGTCCATGTGATTCTGAGGGTTGTCATTCGCCATTGTTAAAAGAAAATCAATATTAAATACAAATTATTTAATAACAAACGTATGTTTAAACTAATAACAAAACCGAATTTATTTCTAAATTAATTAAATAATTAATTAATTGAATTACAAACAAAAATCAAATCAGTTAATACAAATTAATTCTTAATCAAGATTTTAATATATTTTAAAAGAATATTTACACAAAATACAATTTAAAATGATTATAAAGTAATAAACAATATATAAATAAAAATATTATACAAATAATAATTTGATTCAGGCGTGATCCGTGTCACAATTAGAGTTGTGGACGGGGCGCTCGCTAGAATCGGAATGACCGCATCAATTGGGAATTCGCGACGCCCCCGTTAGGGGGCGTGGCGAGCGACTCCAGGGCTTCGCCCCCCGGCCGCAGAAAGCAGTGCGGCGGCCCGCTAATACGGGCCTCTCAATATGTTGGCTACAATGGCCTGTGATAATTCGGTGGGCACGCGTAATTTACGCGTGCCCATGTGAGTGATTGCATGTTGTGTTTCTGTAGGCGCGCCGCGACGCTGTACTATACAGCGCCGCTTTCTTCACGACACCTCGGCGGTCTGTCCCCGCCAGGTGAGACCCCCAGTTGCCTGGGGGAGGCCCGGCGGAGGACGACCAGCGACAGAGGTGCCGACTCGACGCTCCTACAGAATATAGGTGTGTTGCTCCCGCCCGCCCCGCTTCCAGAGCTAGCCGGTCACGGTCCGGGCTAAGGAGCAGTCGTGTGTGTGTGAGCGGTATTGTGTTGTGTAACACCGCCCAGTGTCTACGCGCCCGCAGCCCGCACTGCGCGGTCACGTGTGAGTATAGGCGTCTGTATAGTGGTGTGTGGCTGCGCTCGCTGCGTAACGTGCCTATATTAACCTAGCACACGCTACGCAACGAATGTGAGTAATGTGTGGAGTTCAGTTGATTCAAGTGAGCCGCGTGTAACCTGGGTGCGGCTCACTTGAGGCGTCAATCCGGTGCGATGGGGTCGTCGTCCGCTACCAGGTCGCGGGGCAAGGGTCTCGCGTCAGGGGGGCGCGCGTGCCAGGGCGCAATATCCTTGACATGAGGCCAAGCAGATGCGTCGGCACGCGCGAACATTCCTTTCGCGAGGTGCCGCACAAACTCATCCAGGCTCTCAATCCCGAGGTCCCTCTGGATGACGTCGTTCCTCACAAAGCGAGGGGCGTCGACTATTGTCCGCAGCGCGAGGCTCTGTTGCGCGCGGAGAAGCTTGCGGTTGGTCTCGCTTGTGAGGGCGAACCATGCCGGAGCGGCGTACGTCAAGATTGGGCGCACGTACAACTTGTACACGCCCAACTTGACGCGCGCCGGGATGCGGGACGAGAGCACTGGTTTGAGCAGGTGGCGGGCTACCCTACCCCGTGCGGCGACCGAGCGGACGTGTGGCCCCATCGTGAGCCGACGGTCTATGGTGACCCCTAGGTACTTGACCTGGGGCGACCACGCGACGTCGGCTCCTTGTAGTTTCAAGGGTGGCGGGAGGGGCGCTGATCCGGTGATCATCGCCTGCGTCTTACCCACGTTCACCGACAGCCGCCACTTTGACAGCCAGTCGGGAAGGAGCTCTAGGGCGCGCTGCATTTTGACCGCCGCGTACTTCGCGTTAAGCGAAGTAGTGATGTACGCGGCGTCGTCTGCATACAGCGCGAGCGTCGCTTCCTGTGTCGTGGGGATGTCGTCCGTGTATCGCGAGTAACACGCAGGCGACACGCAGCTGCCTTGCGGCACACCCGCCATGACGGGGTGCACGCTTGACAGCGCTCCGTCGACCACCACCCTGAAGGACCTGTGGGACAGAAAAGCGGAGACCACCTGTACGACGCGACGGGGCGCGCCTGACGTGGCCAGTTTATAAATCAGGCCCTCGTGCCACACACGGTCGAAGGCCTTCTCCATGTCGAGGAATACTGCTACTGCATACTCTCTCTTGTTGTGAGCAGCTGTGAGGTGGTGCAGTACCCTCGACAGCTGGAGCGTCGTGCTATGTTCCGCCCGAAAACCAAACTGCTCCGGACGCGGCGAGATGTGCGGCTGGAGGTGTCGCAGCAGGAGTGCTTCGAACACCTTGGAGACCGTTGGCAGCAGCGTGATTGGCCGATAGCTCTCCGGCTTCAGTATGTCCTTCCCCGCCTTGGGCAGCATTATGACGCGCCCTTCCTTCCACGAGGCCGGAAAAGCCCCCGTGCGCAGTATCGCCGTAAACAGGCGCGCCAGCGCTGCTACCATACGGTAGGGCAGGCGGCGCAGCACTGCGTTGGAGATACCGTCAGCACCGGGGGCCTTCCTAGGCTTCGTCTTAAGGATGGCGCGTCTAACTGCGCCAGGCGAGAAGAAGACGGGGTCCTCATCGGGAGCTATCGGCGTTGCGAAGTAGTCTCCCAGGTGTTTCTCGACTGCTGCGACATGGTCGGTGTCGCCGGTCGGGTTTGGGCGGAACTGACGCTCCAGGTGCTCGGCGAAGACCTCCGCCCGGTCCTCCGCTACATATTTCAGCGCCCCGTCGCTATTTAGCAGCGGTCGTACCGGGGCTGGGGTATTCTTCAGCTGGCGGCACAACTTGTGCAAAGATGGCCAGCTGTCTGCGGCTGCATCTATTCGATCCTCCCAGCCCGCGTTGGTGAGCGCCTGTAACTCGGCCTTCACCTTCTCCGCGAGACGGTTTAGTTGCGTCTTGAGTGTGGGACATCTTAGCTGCTGCCACTGCTTGCGTAGGCGCCTCTTCTCGGCGATCATCGAGTAAATGCGCGCCGGCAGGGGCGGCAATAGCACTCTCCCCTGCGGCTGCGTGCTCGTCGCCGTTTCCAAGGCGCTTTGGATGCAAGCAGTGATGTCCCCCGCCGTCCGGTCCACGTCCGCGGAACTGGTGATAGGCCGGGTCGGCGTGGTGGTCTCCACTCTGTCCGTGAAAATAGTCCAATCCGTAGATCGACGTGGCGCTAGGGGCTTCAGTCGGGTCGGCATACCCGATAGGACGACGAGCACTGGATGATGATCCGACTGTAGCTCGTCGTCAATCACTTGTTGCGTGATCTGGCAGTGTAGCCCTCGGTGGACTACGATGTCCAGCACGTCCGGCATGTACCGTAAGGCATCTGGGTAGTGGGTCGGCGTCTCTGGGCCGGACACCGCATAGCCGAAGGCTTCCGCGTCCGCGAAGAGTCGTCTTCCCTCGGTGTTCGTAACCATAGAGTTCCACGCTGGGTGTTTACAATTAAAATCACCGGCGAGGATGGTCGCGTTGCCACTTGCTGGCTCCAAGAGTGCCCGCATCTCTTTTAGATCGATGCGGGCATTAGGCGGTTTGTAGGTCGCGTAGATGTTTACGTCCTCGCCGGCGATGTGCAGCTGGATACCCAGCGCGTAAAATGTAACGTTCGGCGGCACGGGGAGCTCTTGATGGACGACTCTTCGCCTCACTAGTACTACCAGACCACGGTATCTCATGTGAGCCGACCTTTCATCCTTCCTGTAGACGTGGTACCCCGGGACCCTGACCCTATCTTCGGGTCCCAGGATTGTCTCACTTATTAGCGCCACGTCGATGTCTTGTTCCCTCAGGAGATGGCGGAGGGGGGCGACCTTTTCCCTAAGGCCGCGGGCGTTCCAGTGGATCACCCTTAGTGGCCTAGCCATGGTACAAAGTTAATAACGTGGCCAGGCCATCAAGGATGACCGTCTCGATGTCGTGACCCTGCCTAATCGCTTTGATCAGGTCCATAAGAAGTTTTATGGCGCAGGTCGTAAATTCCTTTTTGGTCTCGGTCTTGGTGTCATTTTCGTTTTTAGCATAATGCTGTTTAGCGCCGGAGGCGCCGCGGCTCGCAATTTGTGCGAACTGTTTTTCTTTTTGTTCCGCGTTCTGCCGCGGCGCTGCGCCGGCGCTAGTTGTAGCTTCGGCTTTTCCTTTTACGACCTGCGCCCCGCTTTCGGCAGGGTCGGCCCTAGGGATCTCTTCCTGAGTCGCCTGGGGGGGGGTGGGTTTGGACTTCTTGCCTTTTCCCTTCCCCCCGCGTCTCTTCTTCCTCCGCTTTGAGGAGGTGGCTTGGGTGGGCCCGTTGGCTGCCGCCATAAGCGTAGCGCTTTGGGCCTCTTCTTCCACCATTTGCGGCCTCTCGATGGCCGCTTGAGGCCGGCGCGCGGTGGCCGTGATGGCGGCAGTCCCCGCTCGCTTGTTCCGGGTCTCCGCCTGGAACACGGGGCACTTTATGTTGCACGCGGGGTGCGGGCCACCGCAGTTGACGCAGGTGGCCGGCTCCTCCCGCGGGCGCGGGCAGTCACGTGCCGCGTGTTCCCCTCCGCATCGGACACAAGCGAGCGGACGGTGACACTGGTGCGAACTGTGTCGAAACTTCTGACACCGGTGGCACTGAGCGGGCCCACGTTTGCCCCGCCAAGCCTCTATCTTGACACCCCGCATGTACATGAACACGGTGGTGTCAAAGATAGCCCGGGCGTCGGGTGTCTTTTTTAGGATGGCGTGAAATACGCAGCCGGGTCTTCCTTGTGCGCCCTTGATGTGGCGCACGTACTCCGGCTGGTACCCCAACGCCCGGAGTTCCTCCTCTATCTCCTGGGGATTGGTGTCTGCCGGCAACCCCCTGATGGCAATCTTCATGTTTCGGTCCGCTGGCAGGGAATAGGCGAACCATGAGACGCCACTCTCCTTCTCCAGGCCCGTCAGGTACCGCTGGACCAGCCGGTACTCGTCCTCGGTATCGGGGGTGAATCTCACCCCGGACCCGTAAGGCCGAGCGTTAGGCGGCCGGCCCAGCTTGGCAGCGAGGGCCCGGAAATGGGCGGCCCAGTTCGGCAGCTTTTCCACTACCAGCGGCGGGTATCTGAGTTTCCTCTTCTTGTTTTTGTCCCCCGGCTTTTGCTCCGTCGACGTCGAGGCGCCGGGGGGGGCATCAGGGGGTGCGGTATCTGTGGGGGGGGCAAGGGCTGCATTAGCAACACTTACCCCTGTCATGTCCGGTGCGGGCGACTGCGGCGACGGCGGCGGCGTGCGCCGTGCCACGTCGGCGAAGGTGGGCGAAGTAGGCGCGGCCCGACCCCGCGGCGCGCGTTCGCGCTGTGGCCGCGGCGGGTCGAGGCAGTACCGCTTCGCCTCTTCCTCGGCGGCGGACTCTCCCGAGCTTCTCCGGCGCCGCTGGGGTCTGGATTCGAGCGCAAACTCGAACCCGAAACCAAGCGGCGGCGGGATGGGTGATTGTGGCACCGGTGTGCGGGGCGCGGCGTCTGCTCCTCCCTCGGTGGGCCACCGTCCGGATCGCGGGGACGTATCTCGCGACACGTCATCGCGACCGGACGCGGCCGACCCCACCGATGTCAGCGACATGCTCGACCCTACGCGCGAGGAGCATGCCGACAACATGGCGGGCGAGTCGCAGGCGGAGGCCCTGGGGGGCGCCGGCGAAGCGGGCGCCTGCGGCGTCCGTAGTTGCGCCCGCGCCCGCTCCCGCTCTGCCATCGCCGGTCCCGCCTGCGAGAAGCGGGGACCGGATGCGGCTGTGTGCGGGGCTGGCACGGCTTGTTGTTTAGGCGTCGCCGCCGACGCAGCCCCGGAGGGCGCGGGCGGGGACGCAAATCTTGGCGGCGGCGCGGGCGCGCGCGCCGGGGGTGCCCGGGGGCGCGCGGATGCTGCCGATGTGTGCGCCGGTGGCGCGGGTTGCGCTTGCGGCGCAGCGGCACGCGCAGTGGTCGGCGCAGGAGTACGCGCGGGCGCCGCAGCCCGGACAGCGGGCGCGGTCGCGCGCACTGGCGCAGGTACGCGTGCGGGCGGCACTGGGGCGCGCGCTTGGGGCGCGCGGCCTGTGTTCGCGGCGGGCCCCGGAGCCTGTATGGGCACCGGGCGGAACGCTGCGGGGCGGACGGGTACCGCGTGCTGGCGGCTCGTCGACGGCGTCGGCGCAACGCGCGCAGGCGCCAATGACGTCGGTGGGCCGGCAGCTACTGCGGCTCCCGTACCCCCCCCTCTTCTTTCCTCCTCCTTCTTCTTCAGTCCGGCCGGCGGCGCACCGGACGACGCGTCGCCGATATTCGGCATCGACGTCGTCCGATCCAACGCCGGACGGATCTCCTGGGACCCGGCATCGCGGCCCAAAGAGCTGCGCTTGCCGGGTTTTGGCATCGCGGGGGTGTGGCCTCCGCGACCGCTGCGACGGTAGTCCGCCGGGCGACGGTGGGCTCCCCCTGTGTTTGCACGAGTGCCCTAGGGGAGCTCGCGCAAACACAAGTTGAGCGGGGTTAAAACTTGCGGTCCGCGCGGAACTGTGTTGGGTGGTTGACGTAGGTAAATCACTGCACTTGTAGCCACTAGCCGATCCATGACCGCATCGCTCGGCACTCCGTCTTATAAAGGCCGACCCCTTCCACAACTCGCCTGATTCATTGAGTGGTACGATGTTGTCACAGAGCATTGCGTTGCGTTTCGTTTTACGTCGTAATATTATGCTCACGCCGACACGGCCATTCTGCAAAAAGGTCGTCACTGACCTTATAACCCTGTAACACGAGAATAGACCGGGTTAACCATTTAGTAGATCTTTGTCTACATCTTACACATTATTAAGAGTAAGGAGGCCCCTGTCCTCAACAAACTCGTAATAATAACATTAGAAATTTGGAGGCCCCTGTCCTCAACAAACTATCTCATAAAATGTTTTGAGGCCCCTGTCCTCAACAAACTCGTAATAATAACATTAGAAATTTGGAGGCCCCTGTCCTCAACAAACGCATATAAATAATTATCAATAAAATAGATCTCAGGTATAAAATGTAAGTAGTGTAAACGTAACTTGAATACCTTTATTGAACTGCATTAATCCCTGTATCAGAACATTGGCCCATGCCCATGTCTTGGTTTGGTTCTGGATCGGTATTTGTGGAACATTCTTGTGGCAAGCAGGGTTCTCCTTCCGACGTTATATACTCATCTTCCGCCGACACGGTATCCTGGTCGATGCATTCTCCAGGTTTTGGTGCTAAGCGTAGCTGGTCATGAGCCACTTTTTTGGGTCTTCCTCTGCCTGTAATCTTTTTAAGTTGGTAGCGATCGTTAGGTAAAATTTTCCAAACTTCATATGCATTTGGGAACTTTAAATCGAGTCCAGTTTGACTTCTGGGGTTAGTTTTAAACAGAACTATTTCTCCTTTTTTAAATCTTTTGACTTTAGCTTTCCCTTTATCAAATCTTTCTTTGTCATTCTTTCCTCTTGTTTCAATTTTCTTTTTTATGTAGTTTTCAAGCTGATTTCGATCTACTGTTCCTCCCTCTTCATTAATCAAAGATAGCAATTCGACAGGAGCAGCACATTGCCTTCCAGTAAGTGCTTTAATTGGACTTATGTTTGTCGTTTTGTTCTTTGTACAATTTATTGCCAATTGGAGGGCGTCCAACCCTTTTTTCCAGTCTTTTGTTTCGTAATTACGGATGATAGTCAAACCATTTTTTACAATAGCCATAATGCGTTCGACTTGTCCGTTGGTGCGACTTACTCCGGGTGCAATAAAATGTTGATGAATACTATACTGTTTACAGAATTCTTCAAATTCAGCTTTAAATGCAGTATATTGATCGCTTATGATTTGTTTAGGGGCTCCAAATAAAGCTACGACATGTTTGAGAGCGTTAAGCATAGAACTTGCAGTTTTGCTTGTCGCATAAGTTAAAGTCACAAACTTTGTGTAAGCGTCAACAATAACGACGACATATTCGTGCTTATTGTTTCGTTTTGTAAGGTGGCCAGTCATATCAATATGGATGGTATCAAAAGGAACTGGTTTCTTCTCTATAGGATACATTTGTACCTGTTTAGCGCCTGAGGTTCCCTTACTTGTTTTGCAAATGACACAGTTGTTGATGAATCGCCTCACTGTTGTGCTCATTTCAGGAAACCAGTAAGATTCACGAATTTTGGAGAGTGTTTTCTCCCACCCGAAGTGCTTAAGTGCAGTGTGGTAGGCGTTAATAATGCTCCATTGATAGGATTTTGGAATCACCGTTTTCCACTTTTTGCATCCGGGCTCATCCTCCTGGTATTGGCGTTCTAGAACAAAGTCATGAAGGCGATAATCATTTAATTCCTCACCGTGCTCCAACCTTTTTATCAGATCGGCCAACTCCTTGTCACGTCTCTGTTCAATCTTGAGCCAGGTATCTATATTATCCTCGAGGAGGCTGCTATTGTCCAGGCCTGGATCCGGGAGTCGGCAACGAGCGGACCCGTCGACGTCGAGCAGGAGGCGCTGTGGTTCCGCGGGGCGATGACGCAAATTTGTGACGCGTCAATGCCCCGGGTCCACGTACAGTCAGCAAGGCGCCAGGTGTACTGGTGGACCGCTGAGATCGCGCAGCTGCGCGTCACGTGCGTGGCGGTTAGGCGCCAGTACACCCGATACCGGAGGAGACGTCGTCGGGTCCCTGACGAAGAAGCCGCGCTGTATGAGGTGTACCGCGCGGCGAAGGAGACTCTGTGGCTGGCCATCGGCGACGCGAAGACGCGAGCCAGGGAGGAGATGTTGGAGACTCTAGACGGGGATCCGTGGGGGCGACCTTATCGCGCGGTTCGAGGGAAACTTCGGGCCGCGGCGCCCCCACTTACGGAGAGTCTCCAACCCGAGCTGCTGGAGGAGGTGGTAGCAGCCCTCTTCCCGGCAAGAGCGGAACACACTCCGCCGCCGATGGCTTTGCCCACAGCCGCAGAGTCTAGAGAAGAGAACGCCATCAGCGTCCCAGAGGTGACACAGGCAGAGATGGGGGCAGCTGTGAAGCGGCTCCGGGCCAAGAACGTGGCTCCGGGCCCGACGGGATCCACGGCTGCGTGTTAGCCCTCGCTCTGAAGGAGCTTGAGCCCCAACTGAGAGGACTCTACACGGCGTGTCTTGAGCGGGGCCAGTTTCCCACTTTGTGGAAATCTGGTCGTCTGGTCCTGCTCGGGAAGCCGGGGCGCCCTGCGGATTCGCCGTCTGCATACCGGCCCATAGTG
Organism: Hydraecia micacea; assembly: GCA_914767645.1. Taxonomy (NCBI): domain Eukaryota; kingdom Metazoa; phylum Arthropoda; class Insecta; order Lepidoptera; family Noctuidae; genus Hydraecia; species Hydraecia micacea. The sequence continues at coordinate 25,778,399 of OU611775.1, read as the reverse complement.
CTGCTTGACGAGGTGGGTAAGCTGTTTGAGCGGATAATCGCAGCCCGCCTCGTCGGCCACTTGTGCAGAGAGGGGCCGGACTTGGACGACAGCCAGTTCGGCTTTCGGCACGGGCGCTCCACCATTCACGCTGTGTCGCGGGTGAGAGTCCTGGCGGAGGAAGCAGTGTCTCGGGGCGGGGTGATGTTGGCAGTGTCCTTGGACATATCCAACGCCTTCAACACCCTGCCCTGGAGTTGTATTCGGGAGGCACTGCAGTATCATCGGGTGCCTCCCTACCTCCGCCACATCGTTGGGGCTTATCTGTCGGAGAGGTGTGTCACCTACATGGGACGTGATGGCGAAAACCAGCACCGCATGTCGTGCGGTGTTCCACAGGGCTCGGTCGTAGGCCCGCTCCTGTGGAACATCGGGTACGACTGGGTGCTGAGAGGCGAGCTCCAACCGGGCGTGGACCTGACGTGTTATGCTGATGACACGCTGGTCACTGCTCGGGGGAGCTCGTACAGGGAGGCAGCGTTGCTGGCGACGGCTGCGGTCTCACAGGTGGTGGGCCGCATACGTCGCCTGGGACTGGAAGTGGCCCTCAACAAGTCGGAGGCCATGGTGTTTCATGGCCCCCGGCGGGCGCCGCCGCCCGGCTCACACATCGTGGTCGGGGGGGCCCGGATCGCTGTCGAGTCTACCATGAAGTACCTGGGATTGGTGCTCGACAGCCGGTGGGATTTCGGCCCTCACTTCCGGCGGCTGGCGCCTAAGCTGTTGGGCGCCGCTGGGGCTCTGTCAACGCTGCTTCCCAATCTGGGGGGCCCGAGCGCCGCCTGTAGGCGGCTCTACATGGGGGTCGTGCGATCGATGGCCCTGTATGGGGCCCCGATCTGGGCGACTGACCTGACGGCCGGTAGCATCGCAATACTGCGAAAGCCGCAGAGGGCGATGGCCGTCAGAGTCGCCCGGGGCTATCGCACGATCTCCTACGAGGCGGCCTGCGTACTGGCTGGATCCCCGCCCTGGGACCTAGAGGCGAAAGTACTCGCGTCGCTGTATCGGTGGCGCGAGGAAGCGCGGGCGCGAGGCGAGTGGCTGATGCAGCGCCATATGGAGCTGCGTCGGTCACAGCTTCGCGAGGTCCTGGTGGCGGAATGGCGGGACAGGCTTTCCCGCCCTACCGCCGGCCTCGTCACTATCGAGGCGGTCCGGCCGGTACTCGAGCGCTGGCTCGGGAGGAGGCACGGCTCCCTGTCGTTTCGGGTGACGCAGGTGCTCTCGGGGCATGGTTGCTTCGGGAAGTACCTGTGTCGCATAAACAGGGAGCCGGACGCCCGGTGTCACCACTGCGTCGACTGCCGGGAGAACACGGCGTGGCATACGCTGGCAGAGTGTGCCGCTTGGGAGGAGCCGCGCCGTGCCCTCATCTCAGAAGTAGGCAGTGACCTGTCGCTGCCGGCCGTGGTCGAGTCGATGGTCGGCAGCGAAGAGTCCTGGGACGCGGTGGTTTCCTTCTGCGAAACAGTCGTCTCGCAGAAGGAGGCTGCGGAAAGGGAGAGGGAGATCTCGCCCACTCACCCGGCCCGCAGCAGGCGCACCGGGCGTCGGCGGAGGGCAGACAATGCCCTCTTCCAGCCCCCCTAAATGGGTCCAGGGGCGACGGACTCGGGGACGTCCGTCGCCCCCCACACACTAGGACCCGAGGTGGCGGCGCGTAGTGTTCCACGCGCGCCCCTGTTAGACGTCACGGGGGGAGTCAAACACCTCACTCCCCCCCCCTGACCCGAGGAGGCCCGCAATTGCGGGGGCACCAGCCGGGGGTTGCGGAAGGATCGTACGTTCCCGCGACCCCCGGCGTAGGTGTGAGATGGAACACCGGGGTGGTTTTTAGTCAGTAAGAGTCTGACAGACCCCGTCGCCCGCCCCAGGGCGGCGGACATCCATGAGGATTTTCCACCCCGGAAACAAAAAAAAAAAAAAAAAGGTATCTATATTATGGGTTAGATTAATACATGCCACAGGGTTTCGGCTGAAGTAATCTGCATGTTTCATACGGTTTCCTTGGCGATATTCAATTTTAAAGCTGTAGTGTTGCAAGAATGACTACCATCTGTGAATCCTGGGTAAAAGTTCATGTTTGTGAGACGATGACTTTACGGCGTTGCAGTCAGTGACAATGGTAAATGTTCTGCCATAAAGATATTGCCTAAAATGTTTAATGGCTCGGACTATAGCAAGTGTCTTAAGCTCGTAACTGTGATAGTGACTTTCTGGTTCTGTAGTCCTCATGCTCATGTACGCCACAACATGTTGCCGGTCCTCTTTGATTAGAATGAGAACAGCTCCAAATCCCGAGCTACTTGCATCAGTATGGAGCTCGATCGCCAACCCTTCTTGGAATATGGTGAGAACTGGTGCTGATGTAAGTCTGCGAATGATATCAAGCCTAACATTTTCATATTCTGGTGTCCATGTAAACTTAGCGTCCTTTTTGGTCAGGTTGTACAAAGGAATCATGCGTTCTGAAAAAGATGGTATGAAGCGCCTGAAGTAGCCAGCTAGTCCACAGAACTGCCGGACTTGTTTTACATTCGTAGGTACTGGCGCTTTCTCAAGAGCTTCTACCTTTCTTGGACTTAGTCGAACAGTGCCATTTGAGATCAGGTTTCCAAGATATTCAATTGAAGTTTTGAAAAAAGAGCACTTCTTAGCATTGAATGTGAATCCAGCTTTAGTTAATGCGTCCAAAACCTTATCCAGTATCTGTAATCCTTCAGAGAATTTTTCACATTTAATAAGGACGTCATCCATGTAAATTAGTATGTCTTCAAGCAAAGGTCTTAATGCTGTCATTATAGCGCGTTGAAATACTGCTGGAGCATTCATCAATCCAAACGGCATTCTGACATATTCATACAGGCCATCGGGAGTTATAAAAGCCGTCTTTGATATTGAAGCCTCATGAATAGGGATTTGATAGAAACCCTGGGCCATATCGAGGCTAATAAAATAAGTAGCTCCCGATAGTCTATCAATTTGGTCTGAAATAATGGGTAGTGGAAACTTGATTGGAATAGTGTTTTTGTTTAGTTCCCGGTAGTCAGTACACATTCTGTCTTCTCCGTTTTTCTTCTTTACTAGGATAACGGGGCTCGCATAATCTGAAGTACTTTCTTGTACGATCCCGTTAGCAATTAATTCGTCAATAATGGCCTTCACCTTTTGTCTTTCTATTGGTGCCATTCTGTAGGGCCTTCTGGATACTATTTTAGATGGGCCTTTAAGTTGAATGTCTAAATTTCCAGTTGTAACTTTGGTTTTAGGAATCCCGGTAACAAAAGAAGCATTGTATTTTTGTAATAAATATTTCAACTCACGTATTTCCTCTTCATTAGTTAAATCGGTGTCCAGGTTGCTTAAAGCCTCCTCAGTAGCTTGAATGGTTGAAATAGGCGAGTGCCTCCTTACTTTAGCGCTTTGTTCAGTAACCAGGACACTCAAGCCAGTGCCTTTTACGATTTCAGCTCCAATCATAAGATCACATGGTGTTTCATGATCTTCCACAATGTGAAACGTAATTTCAACGAAAATACTGTTTATGTTGCAAGTCGTATTGATTAGTTGGCAGGATAAAATTGGGACACTTTTGCTTCCAATGCCCTTCAACATTAAAGAACAATCTTCACGTTTACCTGGTAAGGTACGGCTTATCGATCGTCTAATTAAGGAACGAGCAGCCCCGCTATCATATAATGCTGTAAATGTCTGGTTACCAATACAAACAGCCATTGGGGTAAGTATTTCTTCGTCATTTTCTTGTGCTAGATTGACTTTTTCAGTTTCGTCGTTCATCTTCTTAAAACATTTATCTTCAACGTGGCCAGTTTTGTTGCAATAATTGCATTTGAGCTTTGGGCGTTCCGTTCGAATCGCAGACTCTTTACTGGTGCTTTCGCTCAGTAATGGCATTGGGTCGTTCACTTTATCATTTGCTTTGTTGCAATTTGCTTGAATATGCCCAGTCTTGCCACACTTGAAGCATACTATCGAGTCTTCTCGATTGTTCCTAAGCCTGGGCCGTTTGGCAGGCGGTTCGCCTTGACGTGGTGCTCGTGTCCTGATTGTAGCTGCAACAGAAATCAATTCGGGGACAGTTGTGCACTTACTAGACAACAATCGTAAGCGAAGATATTCATTATCCATGCAGCCAATTACGGCTTCCACAGCGTCTGTATCTTTATTGCCGCTTACTACGCGTTTCCAAATATGCCAGGCTTTGGTTATTGATTCTGCTGGATTCGACATATCAAATTTGCAGTTGCGCAACTTAATAATGTCATTGGAGTAACGTGCTTCAGGCTCGAATGTTTGTATTAATGCTTCTCGCATCTCACTCCACACAGATGATTTTACAAGCCAGGCATCACCAACAGTCTTGGCTCGACCTTGCAATAGGCTAGCTATTTTAGTGCAAATTTCGTAGTCAGCCAACTCCCAGTGTGTTTTGGCTCGATCAACGTGCTCGCACCAGTCTCGAATTGGAACATCACCATCTGGATTGTAGGGTGCAATATAGATGTCACATAATCTTGGTCTTCGCGTTGGAGTAACAGTCTTATTTATCAACCCTGCAAGAAACTCGTGGTTAGTCTGCATACTGGCTTGTTGCTGTCGTGACAGGCTTTCCAGAATATTGGCAAACGTAGACAGCATCCGATTTGAGCTAGAGCCATCTGTTCCTTCAACATTGAGGGCGGATGGGACCGAAGATATGCCTCGGTCGATCCCGTTTCTGATTTCGGCTCGAGAGAAGCTTGACTGGATAATTGGTGAAGGAGACCGACTTCTTACGGGGTCCATGTTGTTCTGAGGGTTGTCATTCGCCATTGTTAAAAGAAAATCAATATTAAATACAAATTATTTAATAACAAACGTATGTTTAAACTAATAACAAAACCGAATTTATTTCTAAATTAATTAAATAATCTGTTTACGACATTTACCGCCACCTGGTGACTGGGCGACGCACCGGCGCGCACGCATACTCGCAGTGGTGCAGCGCAATGGTTGAAGGCACTGACAGCGACATCAAGATTCACAAGTTCCCGACAGACGGACGAGATGGCGCTGCCCCGAAGCTATAAAAACCCGCGTCAAGCCGTCACCGGTGTGATTCGTAATACTTCTCGTCATTCGCCTTATATTCTGACCAACTATTGTTTAAATTCGCAACGGTTTTTCAACATTTGAACTGCATTGTAATTAGGATCAATTTAAAGAAATAATAATCATATACACCAGGAAGAGTCGCTTTATTTACCCTGAAGAATACAAGAATTCAAAACATTGGACCTTCGTCGCCGAATAGAAGAAGAATCAGCAGAGGTTTGGCCATCCGTATCGTTCCTTTCCTTCTCCCCCTTTTATTTGTGCTAAAACTGTGACTAATTATACAGGTTGTTCCCCTTTGGTTCGCGTAATCACGCCAAGGTGTGCAGGAAACCGTGAGTGCCCTTATTTTCATAAATTACCAAAATGAGTCTAGGTTCGGAGGATTTGGATAAAGTTTCAGTACGTAGTAAATCTCCTATACCAGTGTTACAAAGTGTTAATGATAAGATTCAAGATTTAAATAAAAAAAGGGGTATAATAAAAGGTAGACTGACACTTTTTACGAAATTTGTAACTACCGTGGTCAGTGAATCGCTAAACGATAAAAAAATAACGGAATTAAAGTTAAGATCTGATAGCGCTAAATCATTAATGCAAGATTTTAACTTTATTCAGAGTTCTATAGAGGAATTAGTTTCAGGAAAAGAGTTATCTCAGCAAATAGATAATCGTGAATCCTTTGAAAATTCTTACTATACGGTCTTTACAGAAGTTGACTGTTTGTTGCAAAGCGTTGGTAATCCTAGTTCTGGCATTAGTGATAAATCTAAGTGCAACTCAAACCCGTTCGTAAAATTGCCTACTATAAGTTTGCCTTCATTTGATGGCTCATACAATACGTGGCTTGAGTTTAGAGATACCTACCTTTCCTTGATCCATAAGTCAACACAACTTGATGATATTCAAAAGTTGCATTATTTAAGATCTGCTTTAACAGGGAATGCCAGCCAGGTGATAAAATCATTAGAATTTTCATCTGAAAACTACATAATAGCATGGGATTTGCTTAACCATAGGTTTAACAACAGTAACTTATTAGTGCATAATCATGTCAAAGCGTTATTTTCTTCACAATCAATGTCAAAAGAGTCACTTATTAGAAGATTAATCGATATAGTGCTTAAGAATTTACGTGCGCTAAAGACGCTCGGGGAACCCACGGAGTGGTATGATACCCTCATTATTTTTATAATTGTTTCTAAATTGGATTTAGCTACGGAAAAAGAATGGGAACAACATAAAAGCATATTGGGTACTGAGAAATCATCAAAGTTGTCCCATTTATTGGATTTTTTAACGGATAAAGCTAACATGTTGGAGATGGTGCAGGCTAATCATTCTCTTCACCCACCAGGAAATAAGTCTATTCCTGAGAACAAGTTAAAGCCGCAAAAAACTCATAGTTTTGCATCAACTCATAACTCCACTCAGAGTAATCATAAGAATAAGCGCACCCGTGAGTGTGTTGTGTGTAACGGTAATCATTCGTTATATGCGTGCACCCAGTTCTTGAAATTATCGGTGAAAGATAGGTTAGATATTGTGAACAAGAATAGTTTGTGTGCAAATTGTTTACGTAAGGGACATATCCCGAGTGATTGTTATTTTGGCCCGTGTAAGCAATGCAACCTCAAGCATAACAATTTATTGCACGATGAGGGTAGTAAGGACAGCGCATTAATATCTGAGCCTTCTGACTCATCCGCAGTTCTACATACGCAAACTTATTTATGTTCAGAACGTAATAACGATGTCGTAAGGTCGGAGTTATTAGATACCGCTTTATTGTCAACTGCAATTATCGAGGTCGCGGGCAATGACGGCAAGTATCATAAGGCACGCGCCTTACTTGACAGTGGAAGTCAACATAGTATAATTTCTGAGGCATTACGCAATAAACTAAATTTAAAGTCGATACAGTCCGCTTATCAAATCGTAGGAGTGGGACAGTCGGTCTCACATTCTGCTCAGTTATGTGAAATTCAACTCAGATCTTTAAACAACAATAATTATCAGATAAATATTAAATGTTTAGTCCTACCCAAGATAACTAATATGATACCTGTTTCTAAAATTAATTATAACTCATTAAGTATACCTAAGGGATTAAGTCTAGCAGACCCTACCTACTGCACTCCATCCAACATAGATTTATTGTTGGGAGTTGATCATTTTTGGGATTTACTAATCGAAGGCAGAATTCGCTTAAGAAACGGACCTTATCTCCAAAATACCAAGCTAGGATGGATAGTCGCTGGCCCCATTCACATTGAATCAAGGCGCATTATTCCTGTTCAATGTAACTTTACACAAATTTTAGAAATAGGGGAACAGTTAAGAAAATTTTGGGAGATAGAGGAAGTGTCATGCCAAAATAATAACTTTTATTCACAGGAAGAACAAGCTTGTGAGAAATTGTTTATGGATACAACTAAACGTTTAGCAGATGGTCGGTTTTCTGTGCGCATACCGCTTAAAGATTCGACAAATAAGCTCGGTGATAGTTATGAAGCCGCTAAAGGTCGGTTTCTGTCACTAGAACGAAAACTTGAACGCAATAGTCAGTACAAACAAATGTATAATGATTTCATGAAAGAGTACCTAAGGCTAGGACACATGACCCGCATTGAACATTGCCCACCAATTAATTATTTCCTACCTCACCATGGTGTATTCCGTGAAGATAGTGTCACAACAAAGCTACGCGTAGTGTTCAATGCTAGCCAACCAACGTCATCGGGAAAGTCGCTTAACGATCTCCAGATGACGGGCCCTCCTTTACAAAATGATTTGTTTGCGATTCTTTTACGCTTCCGTCAATATAACTACGTTGCGTGTGGTGACATAGAAAAGATGTTCAGGCAGGTGTTAATACAGGAGGATCAAAGACATTTACAGATGATAATATGGCGCGAGTCCCCTTCTGAACCACTTTCTGTATTCAAACTCAACACCGTGACTTATGGTACTGCGTCTGCACCCTATCTTAGCATGCGATGCGTTCGACAGTTAGGGCATGAATGCACTGACGTAGATATTTCGCGTACACTCCTAAATGACATGTACGTTGATGACTGCATTTTCGGGAATGACGATAAAACGGAATTAATACGCATCTGCAAAGGTGTTATTGAAGTATGCAAGTCAGGTTGTTTACCGTTGCGAAAATGGGTATTTAATTCAGATGAATTTTTTTTTTTTTTTTTTTTTTTTATTTTATTTATTCGGAAGAACAAACAATTACACATTGTATATTACAAGTAAATAGAACATAAGGAGTTATACAAATGTGCAACCAACAACGTTCTCCACAGATACACAAAAAGACAAAGACAATGTTGATAAAGTTAAAGTCGGACAGAATACATACATAAGCACACAAAATAAGATACATAATTATAAATTACAGCTACCAAGGAATACTAAAGATTCAATATTATTCACATGAGTTTTTGATTGTGTCAAGCAATATGTTTCTAAATTTTCCAACAGATAAAGCAAATAGATCCAAGTTACAGAAAAACTTATTGAAATTGCCTGTAAGGCGACGAAGAGGTGCCCGCAAGCCTGCATTCGTACGACTAGGAGTGACGGCGAAAACAGGTCGTGCGCGCACCTCACGTCCCTGAATAGTTCTAGGGACAACATAGCATAACTTGTTAGAAATATCCACACAATCATACGAATTGTTACACAGATCATATAGAAACATAGTTTCTAGGAAGGTTCGTCTAGACTTCAAAGAGAGTAAGTTGTATTTTTTCAGTAAGTCGCTATAGGGGATGTAAACACGACTTCTGGAACAACGATAATGCATCGTTTTAAGGAACTTACATTGTAAACGCTCGATATAGTCAATATATTTATTATAATAGGGACTCCACACAGGCACTGCATATTCTAGCTGAGACCGGATTAATGATCGATACAAATGTAAATATGTGCTTGGGTGGATGAATTTCGTGGCCGATCTTATCACGAAACCATACATACGATAAGCCTGACTCATGATTTTATCAACATGTGCGTCCAGGTGCAGTTTGTCATCGAGGAGTATTCCTAAATCACGAATTGAGTTAACTCTGGCCAAGATTTTACCTTGTAGTGCATAGGGATGTTTAAATGGGGTTTTATTTTTAGTAAAGCTGATACAGCAACATTTGGGAATACTAAGTAGGAGTTTGTTTTTTATGCAATACTCAACTAAGCGATTAAGATCTTGTTGAAGTAAGTGACAGTCTGTTATTGATCTAATGGGTCTAAAAATTTTAAGATCGTCCGCGTAAAGTAGAAACTTAGAGTTAAGAAAACACACATCGATATCGTTGATAAAAATTACAAACAACAGAGGTCCGAGAATTGAGCCCTGAGGCACCCCTGACGTTGCGGTTATGGTGGTGGAATGGAACCCATTAACAGCTACTTTTTGTGTTCTATTTGACACATACGAAATGAACCAACGCAACAAATCCCCGCGGATACCGTTAAAGGCCAACTTCCTTAAAAGCAATTCATGATCAACCTTGTCAAACGCTTTTCGAAAATCAGTGTATACAGAGTCCACCTGCACACGAGAGTCCATACTATTAAACAAGTAGTCAGTGAAAGATGTCATATTAGTTGTTGTAGACCTTCTTTTTACGAACCCGTGCTGTTGTTGTAATATTTTATCATGGACAATCGGATACAACTGATTGTGAACGAGTCTTTCGAAAAGCTTTGACAAGGCCGACAATATAGAAATGGGCCGATAATTTTCAACGTCCTGTTTAGGACCGCTTTTATGAACGGGGGTAATGTTTGCCCTCTTCAAGACCTCTGGAAATGTTCCCTGAGATAGACATTTATTATAAATAATACACAATGGTGCACATAACGCATAAGCCGTCTTGTTAAGGAAAATGGGTGGAATACCGTCTGGTCCTGGTCCTTTAGTACAATCTAAAGACTTGAGGGCACCGAGTACTTGGTCATTACTAACCACAAGGCTATTAATAAGAGAACAATTCTCAGCATATTCACTGTCGTGGGTTTGAATATTTGCGAGAGTGGAGGGTTCGTACACCGAATGGAAGAAGTTTGCAAAGAGATTACAAATCTCCTCAGGATCGGTTGACGATTGATTTTTATAGTGCATGGTTGAAGGAATTGGAGCTTTAGATTGCTGATTAGAGACATAAGTCCAGAAATATTTGGTGTTAATTTTAATACTATCTTCCACTGAGTTTAGGTATAGACGGTAACAATTCTTGGAATCAGTTTGGAATCTCGACCTATAAAGTGAAAACTGTTCATAGTCAGATATGTTTTGATAGGTCTTCCATTTATTCCATGCCTTTAATTTATTTTTAAATATGTGTATTAAAGAGGGTGAAAACCATAATGGAAATTTGGTAGAACTAATTGTCTTTAGAGGAACATGAGCTTTAATTATTTTATAAACAATATCATAAAACGTATCCAGGGCATCTTCTGCGGACTGCCCGTGAAGTTCATCCTCCCAGTTAACTTCGAGTAGATCACGATTAATGTGTTCATAATTCGCCTTAAAATAATTATGCTTTTGAACCACCTTGCGTATCATTGCACTGCTGTGTAATTTACAAGAGACTAGAATATACAACGGTGGGTGATAGAAATCTGGCTTTAACAATACGTCCGTAGGTGTCAGAACAGAACAGTCGTTATTACTTATCACTAAATCCAGAATCCTCCCGCTAGAGTTCTTAATATTATTGTACTGGTAGGCATTGAGCACTGACATGAATATACTTAAATGCCTGCAAACAGGGGAATTACCAGCACACATTTGCTGCGTGGTAGCCATGTTGTTACTACAAGCGTACCATCCAATATCAGGAAGATTGTAATCTCCAAACAAGTAAAAGTTTTGAACGGTCCCGTCCTCCATTAAGGTTTGCAGGGACTCTAAGTATGCAACATAAATACATTCCGGTGTTTTGGGCGGGATATATGCTGAACACACTACATCGTATTTTCCTCTTGTTGCGCTAGGCAGGCGTAAGATAATATGCTCAATGTTTTTATAAAAGGGTATAGTGGGTTCAACTACACTGGATCTTAGTCCCTTCAAAACTGCAACAAGGGTCCCACCGCCATCTTTCTTTTTGGTAGCCTTGCGATCCCTGTCGCATCTGTAAACTGTGTAACGGTGATCAATGAACTCCGAGTCTAATATTTCGGGGGTGAGCCAAGTCTCGGTGAGTATAATAAGGTCATAACAATTAGATAAAATATTCATATATAGAACGTGCAGTTTAGTGCGGAGCCCTCTACAATTTTGGTAATATATAGTTAATTTTTCATCAGCCATTTTCATAGGAAAGGAAACCAATTAGCATTACAGTAGTCTGGCCGAATATAGCAACATTACGGACATTATCATAGAACAATAACAAAAGAAGGTTAAAAATACTCTCTCTGAAATCAAACGGATCTAATAAAGTTAAAAATAAAAGGATTGTTATAATATTAAAACTATTACAGCACAGCATCAACAGGTGCAACAAAGACAAACGTGATACACATTTAAGAAAGTACATACAACTTCCAGAAAACATAAATTTAAAATAGCAAATACAAATACAAACTCCAGACAACACAAATACATGCGTACTCCGATCGCACCGCCCAACCAGTGCCTTCGTGATGAAAATTATCAACGCAACAAGAACACTAGCTAAACAAAACGACCATAGCACATCCGCTTGACGCAAAGTAAAACCAATGAGCAGAAACAAACACATATTATTATACACAATACAAGTACGTCCGCTAATTATATCCTTCGCGGCAGCAGCACCAGGTTTGATTTTACCAATGTCCTGATGTGAACGAATAGCAAACGATTTGCACTGTTCTTTTTCTCGAACGAGAATGGTGCCATGTTTAACCCATACGAACTTATAATTATGCTTCTGAGCTGCTTCCTTGCAGTCACGAAACAAATATTTTCTCTTTAACGTGAGATGTTCATGCATGTAAATACGTGAAGGTGTGCCAGAAATGCTCAGTTGTTCGGAGGTCAGCCCTTTGGCTAGTCGAAAGGCGCTGAGTATATTGTCGCGAAGTATACGTGAGGCTAATTTTACGACAATGTTTTTTGGTTTGTCATTCTGTTGATGTGCATGAGGAACACGGTGTATTGCGACAATATCCTTCGTACTTATTGTGCAATTAATGTTCAAACCTATGTTCTCCATTATTGTTAACAGGTTTTCATTACGTCTCTCAGGTACGTTACACAGCTCCAGGTTGCATTGTCTGGCATTTTGGTCTAGATAGTCAATTTTCGACATGATATCATTAATTGAGTTCTTCATATCCTCCTCCTGTATTTTAGACCGTTTATTCAGATCAATCTGTTCAGCTGACACGTGTTCAACCGAATTTTGCACAGCAATTAGATCATTAGCTAATTGATCATACTTTTTATCTAGGTCGGACATGCGCGTAGTTATTTGAGACTGCTCAGAGCGAATAGCGGCAATATCGTTTTTAATTTCGGCTGTCACCTGGGTAAAGGCAGCAATTTCGCCTCTGATATTTAAAACATTATCAGAAATAGAAGTCATACGGGTATCAAGTTCCTTACGCCACTCGTTTAGAGTATTTTTAAATTCTAACGATAAGTTATTAAGCGCCTGCGTGAATTCGCATTCTGGTTGTTTGCGTTTACGCACATCACCCCTAGACTCAGGCACCTTACTTAGGTTACTGTCGGACTGAGACAAGTGAGACATTTTGTTGTAGGTTGAATACGATGTCCAAACGTTTTACGTTTTTAACTTTCTCACTCAACGTTATAAAAATCGAACTTAAATAATTGCTAAAAGTTGATTTTGTATTATGTGAGGTTTGAACCTGCGACGAGTAGTGTCTGTTGCAGTGTAAAAAGCTGTACAAGCCGAGCCAAACTTCACGTTGAACACCTTGGCGAAATTGGTTATCGCTAGGTGCGTTAGATCCCTGCGCAGGCGATTGCGCGGACAGAAGCGGTATGCGCGGGGGTTATCGAGCGCGCCGCGGGTTGTGGTAGGTCAGGGACCAAGTTCATTCGAGAAATTTTAACACAGTTTTATCAACTTATCTCAAATTCACTTAAACGTAGCACAGTCAAACTTTCACTAGTAGACGAGTCACTTCACTAGCTTTGAATTAATTATAATTTGATGTGAAAATATTCACTGTTTCCGACTTTGATAATTAAAAAACAGTGGAGAAAAATATCAACGTACCGTCTTGATTTGAAATTAAACGGACGTAGATATTTCGCGTACACTCCTAAATGACATGTATATACGTTGATGACTGCATTTTCGGGAATGACGATAAAACGGAATTAATACGCATCTGCAAAGGTGTTATTGAAGTATGCAAGTCAGGTTGTTTACCGTTGCGAAAATGGGTATTTAATTCAGATGAAATTGTAAAGGAAATCGTTAAAAATGATGACAGTCAGTCGAAACATTTCACACTAATTGGAAATTGTTCTAGTAAAACTTTGGGCCTAGGTTGGTTGAACAATGATGATGAATTCCATTTCACTTCAAAAATAAAAGAAATCTCAAATCCGATAACTAAACGCTTAATTTTATCTGTCGTGTCGCAAATATACCTTGGCTTCAGTCCTTAAGTTATGACGACACTGAGAAGTTAATCTTATCTGTATCATGAAAGACTTGTATAAATTGCATAAAAAAAAAAAAAAAAAAAAAAAAAAAAAAACTGATATACTCTCACACAAACGTATGTACACTCAAATGCGTTTCACTCATCATTACACATACACACATACTCATACATACTCTCACACACCCTCACACACACGCGCAATCACACGCCCACTTTGTTCCTTTTTATTGTTTAGTTTTACTGTTTCAATACCTATTAGTTTCACTTATTATTAGTATTTTATTACATAAAAATTTAAATGTGTATTGATGTAAGGCGGAGATCACTGATTCCTGTAACACAGGTTCGCCTAGCACGGGAGTCAGGGGCTTCACATGTTACGATTGTAACATTTTTATGTCAATAAAGTTTATTATTTATTTATTTATTATTATTTATACGATCCATTAGGCTTACTAATTACGATGGGTGCGGCCGGAGGATCCAAAAAAATGCAAATTTATTTTAATAAACTAATTTATTACTGTATTACAAAGTATTGAAATTACGACTAATTATACTAAAGTGTCAATTGATCGATGTCAGATGCAAAAGTGCCGCTCCACGTTTCTAAGTTTCTATGGAAAGGTTCGATTGACGTCAATTGGTCACGCCATGCTGAGCTTGCGTTTCGTGCCCGTAGGTGCCGTGTGCAATGTGTATGCATGTATGCCGATGCAGCGATCTATTAAGGTTGGCCTTGCGTAACACCTCCCCCCGTAGAACAGCGAGTATCGATGAACTTGTTCGAGATGGTCGCTGGTAGACATCCAGGGTCAATCCTTATTTGGCTTGGGTTGATAGTGCGTGGTGATGGGATTGCATAGGCGACTTCGGGGTTGCTGTTGAGGTTTTCTGTGATTTCTCTGGATGCTTTTCTTATGCGTAGCCGACGATAGGTTAGAGTGGCGATAAGTGCGCATGTACCGGATAGCGCGAGGTACATGGGTATAGTAGTGTGGTAAATGACGGGATCGGTGACGTCATCTATGTGTACAGGCAGTTGCGTCGCTATCTCGTTGCTAAGGGTGTGAAGTTTTTGTAGATTTGGCGAATTTAGGATGAGCTTCGGATAATTTTCAGGCTTCGTCTCGTTGTATAGGGGCATCTCAATGATTTTCACAACATGTCCTTTGATGTGGTCGTCAGTGTTGGAGATAGTGAAGGCGGGTGTTCTCAGGTTACAATTGAGGGGAATAATTGCCAAATAGCTGCCTCGTAGGGTCCGATATTGTTCTTGACCGCAAGACATCTTCACTTTTGTTGGTACAGGAAAACTTAAGGTATAATGCTTGTCGTCCAGGGTTTCCAGGGCTTCGGTGGTGAGAGCTACGGGTGTCAGCTTGCAGCTGGGTTGAAGTTCTTGATGGACTATGAGATGCTGGATACAATCTGGTTTGCTCTGGATTTGTAGGTTGGCTGTTGACTCACAGAGATATATGGAGTTTACCTTCGGACATTCTGTCTCTATGTACCTAGAGTCTGAGCTAGAGAGTGCTACGAAAGGTGAGGGTGGTATAAGAGTTTCGTGGTTTCTGTTAGGAACAAGGGAAAGTTTATACAAATCGTATGTGGAGGAAACAACTATCGGGACTTTTATAACTACCACTATCTGCTTATTAGAATAGAAGTAACCTAGTTTAATTATTTCATAAAAATGCCTAATTTCTACGTCAAGGATTTCGTCATTAGCATATAAAATCCTTAATTTACCTAACATATACTTAATTTCATCTGAATTAAATAGGGAGTACGGGGTACTCAACGCACGAATAAATGTTAGGGTGTTCTCTAAACTTCGTAATTCTTCGTAAAGATCTTCTACATTATCTCCTAGGATTAACAGATGTTGGGCCAGATGGGCGTATTTAATTAAATCTGTATCCCTATTAGCGTTACTTTCCAAAATTAAGTTTAGTGCCTTGTTCATCTTATCTTGATTTGAAATTATACTGTCTATTATTTGAGAGCTACGTGAAATAAATTTACTGTTTAAACTAACATGGTTATTAATTTCTAATTCTAATTTATGCTCATTATTACGTAAGGTGTTTATGGCGTTTTCGTATTTAAGTGCATCGGTGTAGTCTAAATTACCAGAAATTGATTTTATTACAGAACCCAAACCGTCGATAAGGCCTCTTTTACTACGCGTTGATTCAAACATACTAATTTTACTAATAATTAAATTGATTTTACTATTGAGATGTTTCAGATGAGGGTCGAATAGGGATAAGGTTTTATTGTTAACTAGGGGACTTAATTCAGCCATCTGTGTTTTTACCACTTCAATTTGAAGGTGGACATTCTCTAAGTCTATATGACTTAGGAAAGAGTGGTAATGGGAAACGATCTTTGCCGCTCCTAATTTGAAGGGAAGTAGTCCTGGTCCATTGTCAAGTGATTCAACTGTTATCTCCTGTCCTTGGGCCGGATGTAGGGTCATCAGCCATAGTATTATCCTGTAACAAAGTGGGATCCTTAGGACTTCGCTTAAGGCGAGATTTTGCTACTGGACCGCGTTTCTTCTTCGTATAGATGTGGATTGGAAGATCTGCGAGTACAGTATCTTGCGTATAACGCGGGGCTAACTTCTGTCGAGACGCCATGGGATTGCGTACAAAGATTTGCTGGTCAGGGGTATAGTCCTTCCCGGGTTCTCTATCCTTGTTACGGGTTTCAGTCAGTTGTGTCCTGTCATGTAAGGATGTCTGGTTAATAAGGTCGTATACTTGACTCATTCGTTTCCTATGGTCTTGTGAGTACTGTTGCAGTAGATGTTCAGATAGGTCAATATCTATTGGGTCTCGAGGGTCAAAGTGTCCAGTTATCAAGTCCAAAGGTCTACATTTTGTGAAGCTATGGATCGAACTATTGTACGCTAAGATGGCATAGGGCATAAGATTAACGACTGGTTCATTTCGTCTCTCTAATTTCAATAACCTAAGATGTTCTAGAATGGTAGAATGAAACCTTTCTACTATGCCATTGTCGTTGGGGGAATGCGCTAATATCTTATGGTGAATAATTTTATGAGTTCGGCTGAATTCTAAGAAAATCTGATTTGTGAATTCAGGGCCTCCGTCCGTGACAATAGTCAATGGGACCCCATGGTGGGTGCAGAATACAAGTAGAGCTTGTACTACACTTAAAGCGGTGCTATCTCTAAGGTGATAAGCTTGTGCATACTTAGAGAAAGCGTCTACAATGGTAAGGAATTTCTCTGTTTGAGCTGTGAACAGATCTAGATGGATAATTTCAAAAGGTTTACTAGGGGGTGGTACAATGTTGAATCTTTGCTTGATGGGATGACGGTCGTACTTAGCCTGACCACAGATGGTACACTCATTTATGTACTTGGAGATGTGTTCTTTCATCTTAGGCCAGTAGAATTTAGAAGATAAGGCTAGGTAACATTCAGTGATACCGCGATGGTTTGTTTTTCCTTCGTGGTATTTCTTTATGATGTCCTGTTGACGCAGGTAGTCTTTAACATTCTCTAATTCAACTTTAGTTAGAACCATGTTCATTGAAGAGCTTTTGAAGTTGTCTTGAATTATGGGGATTATTTTATACATGGCCAGAGGAGGATGGATGATTAAACCGGTTTTGACTTTAGGGTTCACATATTCTTTGACTGCATCAATAACGTCGTTAGTCAGGTTAGACTCGGATAGTTGAATGGTAGTTCGGGTATGCGTTTCAAATGGCTTACTCACTGTCGG
This sequence comes from Hydraecia micacea, assembly GCA_914767645.1. NCBI lineage: Eukaryota > Metazoa > Arthropoda > Insecta > Lepidoptera > Noctuidae > Hydraecia > Hydraecia micacea. The sequence continues at coordinate 25,760,820 of OU611775.1, read as the reverse complement.
TCGTTTTTTGATATCGCCTACAAGTACAAAACAGATTTGTCTACTGAATTTATTTAAGGGTTCGTCTGATATTGGCACTTCTAGAATAGGGGCTTCGTTACTAGTGTGAACAGTTGCTGTGTCAGAGTTGTCGAGTATGTCAAGGTTGTTTGTAGGGGCTGTCAGTGTCTCAGAGCCTACTGTTGAGTGAGGCTTTTCAGATACATTTACCGCTATAGACATGGCGTCCTCGTTGTTGATTTCAATGCGGGACAATGCGTCGGCGTTAGTGTTCTTTTTGCCTTGCTTGTATACTGTAGTAAAATTGTATTCACTCAACTTAAGTCTCCAACGTGTGAGTCTGGAGCCTGGTTCTTTAAGGCTCATAACCCATTGTAAGGGTTTATGGTCTGTAACTATCTTAAACTTTCTCCCAAACAAGTATGGACGAAAGTATTTAGTAGCCCAGACTATGGCTAATAACTCCTTCTCGATTACACTATAGTTAATCTCACTGGAGTTTAATGTTCTAGACGCGTATGCTAAGGGCTTATCTTGCCCTATAGGCCCTTGAGAAAGGACAGCTCCTATGGCAAAGTTAGACGCGTCGGTCGTAAGCACAAATTCCTTAGAAAAGTCAGGGTACTGCAGTATAGGGTCGTTAGTCAATAGTAACTTGCATTTTTCAAAACAATCGATGTAGTTAGGGTCATTGAAAGTGATCTTAGAACCTTTCTTGAGACATTGCGTCATGGGTTTCGTAATGCGCGCAAAGTCAGGAATAAACTTCCTATAGTATCCTAACAAGCCTAAAAAGCGTTTGATCTCGGTAGCTGTCTTAGGAATAGGAAATTTCTGGATGGCAATGATCTTATCGGGGTTAGGCTTAATACCGTCTTTACTTATTACATGACCTAAGTATGAAGTTTCAAGCTTTAGAAACTCCGACTTATCCATCTGGATCTTAAGGTTCGATTCCCTTAATCTCTTGAATACTTTTTCTAAATTTATCATGTGTTCCTGTAAGGAGACACTAAAAACGACTATGTCATCAAGGTATACGAGACATATAACATTTTGGAGGTCCCTGAGGACATTATCCATCACGCGTTGAAACGTGGATGGAGAATTTTTGAGACCCATGGGCATGCGTAAAAATTCAAAGTGCCCATGTTCTACATTGAAGGCCGTTTTGTGAATATCGGCTGGGTCCATTTCTACTTGGTAAAATCCACTTGCAAGGTCTAAAGTTGTGAAGTAATGACAGTTACCAAGTTTATCTAAGATGTCATTAATATTGGGGATTGGGTACTTGTCATCGAGGGTTTTCTCATTGACTTTGCGAAAATCAATGACTATGCGCCATTTAGTCCTTCCGGACGCATCAGATTTTTTTTGAACTACCCAGATGGGTGAGCTCCAGGCTGACTGCGAGGGACGGATTATCCCTTGGTCTAGCATTTTGCTAATCTGATCCTGAACTTCCTGTCTGTGAACAAAGGGATATCTATAGGTCTTAGTATAGACAGGTAATTCGTCGGTGGTATGAATACTGTGCTTTATCTTATTGGTGAAAGTTAGAGGTTCACCGTCGATATAGAAAACGTCGGCATATTGTGCACAAAGAGATTCTAAGTTAGCTCGTTCTTCAGGATTCAGATGGTCAGTGCGTAGTTTTGATAATACCTCGGATACGCGATCGCTAGGCTGATAGATAGTCGCGCTTTGCTCGTTAAAAAGTTCCGCGGTAACTGGCCTATCCATTGAGAAAACTACATCATGTTTAGTTGGATTAATTATTTCTATGATGCCACGGTTATTTTTAACAGAAGTAACACAGCCGCGAATAGTGCAATTGGAAATAGTCTGCTCTGATATTATTACGTCACCATCATGAAGATTAATGGGGACTCTAGCTAATTTGGATGAATTAGCGGGTACTATGTCCTCGTAAAGATTACAATTTCGTGAATCATACATTCGCAGGGGATTAGATGAATTACGTGTGACAAGAACCTTATTCTTTAAATCTATATTAGACTCTAACTTTTCTAGTAAATCTAAGCCTATTAAGCCGTCAAAATAATTGTGGAACTTGTAAATGTATAGGGTAATGTCACAGGTTTCTTTAAATTCCGGGAAGCACGGTATAGTAATGGAATAATTATTACGAGTTGTCGCGTGGATGTTAGTGACTTCGAAAGGCTCATAATTACACTGGATATGATGATAAAATCTTTCTACAACGTCCGGGCTAATAAAAGATAGGTTCGCACCGGTATCTACTAATAGTTTAATGGGTGGATTAGCAATCTGAATGAATGGAAGTTGTCTCTGGGTTTGCAAGTTAATTTCTATTTTGGTTTGTCTGATTTCGGGGTTGTATGAAAATCCTGGCCTTCAGCGGCCGTTCCTTGGGCAGATGTTCCTTCAGGCACATTCTGATGTTCCTCTACGTGCACAGGAACATAATCACTATGAGCTAGTGGCTCATACACAGGTTCGTAATTGTAAGGTACGGGGTAGAACTGGTCGTAATAGTCATTATAGGCGTAGTCAGGGTACTCATAATAGTCGTAAAAGTCTACTTCGTTAACATTCGTCTCACGAGTCTTAAAGTAGTTACTGGGAGGTGGATTTCCTTGTTGAGTCCAGTCATGTCCTGTCGAAGGTCTCGGCATAGGTTTGGGAACAAAGTGGCTTACACCACTCATGGGCTTGGGACCATTATTAATGGGCGTGTAACCAGGCCTTTGTTGAGGCAATCGGAACACGTTGCTCTGGGGCCTATAGTTAGGCGGGGGTGCGCTTAACATTTGTTGGGTTCGCGTGGGACCGCGATTGAAAGGCACTTGAGGTCTCCAAACTTGCATTGGCCTTGGCGGTTGTGGCTGATAAAAACTTCTAGAGGGACCGGGCTGATTAAACGGCGCTGGAAAAGTGACTGGCTGTGGAGTATGCAAATTAAATGGCTTAATTTGATACGTACTGGGATTAAATGAAGACGCAGGCTGCACAGGTCTCCGCTCCGGCAAATGGTCGTTACGCTGCTGTAAGTATATGGTGTTAATTTCCTCGTGCACAAACTCGAGAGCCTTTTCAATTGTGTCGGGTCGCATGCACCTAATGCGCGAGCCTAAAGGTTCTTTTAGGCCACGAACGAATGCCTGTAGGGTTAATTTTTTATATAGTGCCCGTTTGGCTTCGATGGTAGTAGATATGGACTCATGTAGGGTCACATAGGTCATAATTGTGCTAAATAAAGTTTGACACTTTTCGTAAAATTCCGGTGGTGATAAATTCTTTTGTGTTAACAGGGCCAGATCGTTGTATAAGGCGGTCTCGTCCCGCTGGTCCGAGAAGTTATTAATCAGGGCGTTTCTAATACCCTGCCATGTTTCGGGGATGCCGTTTGAATTTATAGTGCGAGCGGCATTCCCGGTAACTTTATTAAGTATGCCGTTCAACAAGGATAAATTACTTAGTTCGTAACCTGGCTCTGCCCTAACAAATTGCGCGACAAGTTGGTCACATAAACGTACAAACCGCGTGAGCACGTTCGGGTTCCCGTCGAATTCGGGAACGAGGCGTAAGGCCTTGTAAACTTGATCTACCGAATCGGTACTCATTTTGTTAGTTAAATTATTCTCTATAATTAAGTAAGATTCTACACTTTCACTATCTTCTAATATAGTATCTAAATCCCTATTCGCATCGATTTGCGAGTTCCTATTAGAAATACTCGATTTAGGAGTCCGTGATATACGTGGGTGAAAAATTTTGAAAGTTTAATAGAAACACTTGAGGAAATTAACACAAAGGAAACACAGGAAAAAAAAAGGAAATTACACAAAGGATACTAAAACATAGGAAGGCGAGCAACTCTAGTAGATCTAGGTACTTACCAAATCTGCATCTCTCCGTGGTATCGATATTCGGATACTCCCCCGTAGCCGCACACCCGTAGGTTCGAATAGCCCGTTGTCGGTGATCGATTCACTGAATTTACTGGACTATCCTACCGACTGCGCCAATTACGATGGGTGCGGCCGGAGGATCCAAAAAAATGCAAATTTATTTTAATAAACTAATTTATTACTGTATTACAAAGTATTGAAATTACGACTAATTATACTAAAGTGTCAATTGATCGATGTCAGATGCAAAAGTGCCGCTCCACGTTTCTAAGTTTCTATGGAAAGGTTCGATTGACGTCAATTGGTCACGCCATGCTGAGCTTGCGTTTCGTGCCCGTAGGTGCCGTGTGCAATGTGTATGCATGTATGCCGATGCAGCGATCTATTAAGGTTGGCCTTGCGTAACATACTTAGCCCTGTTATCATTAAAGCAAAGGTTCTACTGCAGAAACTATGGTTGTGCAAACTCGACTGGGACGATGAAGTACCACTTGACATTAGAGATAAGTGGGAAAGGTTCGTTAGTTCATTATCCGCGTTGCATGATGTTCGAATCCCTCGCCACATAATGTGTACTGAGCCTGTTCGAACAGAGTTACACATATTCACTGATGCCAGTGAGACCGCATACGGGGCGTGCGCATATGCCCGTAGCTTTAGTAAGACCGGTGACGTCACAGTGAGACTGATCTGTTCGAAGAGCCGCGTCGCTCCTGTCAAACCGGTTAGCATACCGCGTTTAGAGTTGTGTGGCGCGCTCGTCGGCGCAATATTATTAGAACGAATAACAAAAGCACTCAAGCTTAACTTTGATAAAATAGTTTGCTGGACGGACTCGACTATTGTGTTGGGCTGGTTAAGAATGTCGCCTCAACAGTTAAAGCCCTTTGTTCAAAACCGTGCAGTGCAAATTAGTGAATATAGCAGCAACACAAAATGGCTGCACGTCGATGGAAAACATAATCCAGCCGATTTAGTCCCTCGAGGCACCAGTTTAAACGACTTAAAACAAAATGAAAGATGGTGGAATGGACCCTCCTTTCTATGGGAAAAGGTAACAGAGTTTCCTACATTTGACGCGACACATATTTCCCAAGATAGCTTGCCAGAATTAAGAACAAAACAAACAACTGTCATGGCTTGTAATAGCACTTGTGTTGACTTTATAAGGTTTTCTTCATTCTGCAAACTTCAACGCACTTATGCATTTGTTTTAAGATTTATTTACAATATTAAACTAGGTAATAAGCCTGATCGTTCTACAGGTCCCTTGTCAGTAAAGGAATTAAATGACTCATTGAACTTCATCATTAAAACAATTCAACTAGAATCATTTCCAGAGGAACACAACGCTTTAATAAATAAATTGCCAATGAAATCAACTCGTAACCTAATAAGTTTAACTTTATTCTTAGACGACAAAGGCGTTATCCGAGTAGGAGGTCGACTATCTAACTCACCTGACTTCACTTACAACAAGAAGCATCCCATGTTATTGTGTGGTAAGCATTACGTCACTCAACTTATTTTCAAGCAAGAGCATTTGAGGTTATTACATGCTGGGCCTCAACAGCTGTTAGCTCACATAAGAGAGACCTGGTGGCCCTTAGGTGGTAGGAACTTAGCTAGGAAAACTATACAACAGTGCAAAATGTGCACTCGCATGAAAGGTGAAACAGTGCAACCGATTATGGGTAACCTACCACTGGAACGGATAACCATTGACTTTCCTTTCATAAACAGCGGTGTTGATTATGCAGGACCACTTTATATTCTAAACCGGAAAGGAAGAGGCTCTAAACTTGAGAAATGCTATCTATGCATATTTGTCTGCTTTGCCACTAAGGCTCTGCATTTGGAACTTGTCACTAATCTAACATCAGAATATTATATCTTAGCTTTAAAGAGGTTTATTTCCCGTAGAGGAAAACCACATTGTATATTTTCTGACCATGGTAGGAATTTTGTAGGAGCTAAAAGGGAACTTGCAACTTTCTTATCTAAGGAATCTCAACCTATTATTGATTATGCTACGTCTAATGGTATAGAATTCAAATTTATACCACAGGCAGGGGTAAAATCCTGTAAACACCACATTACCCGGACGTTAGGCAACAGTCACTTAACCTACGAGGAGTTCAGTACAGTTCTGGCACAAATAGAAGCTGTCCTGAATTCCCGTCCCATGTACTGTCTGTCCCCAGATCCATCAGATTATACCCCCCTCACACCCGCACACTTCCTGATCGGCCGACCGCTGACCTCACATGTAAGCGAAGATGTCGCCAGTACTCCACTACACGCATTAACCCGCTACAAGCGCATGGAACAACTCAGGCAGCATTTCTGGAGGCGATGGTCAGCAGAGTACATTGGAGAGCTGCAAACCCGTACAAAATGGAAGGTGTCAAAAGGAGTATTAGCACCTAACACTTTGGTGCTTATAAAAGAAGATAACCTCCCACCGCTGAAGTGGCGTTTGGGAAGAATTTTGTCTGTGTTCCTGTGAATGACGTTTGTGTGAATGACGGCGTATCCCGAGTGGCCAGCATCCAGACAGCCAATGGGGTCATCAAGAGGGCATTCTCAAAGATTTGTCCTCTGCCAGCTGCCACAAACGATGAGGACGCAGCAGCAACGAAACCCGTTCAAGGTCGTTGAGAGCAACTGTGGAGCTCTCAAGGCCCGCCGGCATGTTTACGACATTTACCGCCACCTGGTGACTGGGCGACGCACCGGCGCGCACGCATACTCGCAGCGGTGCAGCGCAATGGTTGAAGGCACTGACAGCGACATCAAGATTCACAAGTTCCCGACAGACGGACGAGATGGCGCTGCCCCGAAGCTATAAAAACCCGCGTCAAGCCGTCACCGGTGTGATTCGTAATACTTCTCGTCATTCGCCTTATATTCTGACCAACTATTGTTTAAATTCGCAACGGTTTTTCAACATTTGAACTGCATTGTAATTAGGATCAATTTAAAGAAATAATAATCATATACACCAGGAAGAGTCGCTTTATTTACCCTGAAGAATACAAGAATTCAAAACATAATCAATTAATTGAATTACAAACAAAAATCAAATCAGTTAATACAAATTAATTCTTAATCAAGATTTTAATATATTTTAAAAGAATATTTACACAAAATACAATTTAAAATGATTATAAAGTAATAAACAATATATAAATAAAAATATTATACAAATAATAATTTGATTCAGGCGTGATCCGTGTCACGATTAGAGTTGTGGACGGGGCGCTCGCTAGAATCGGAATGACCGCATCGTTTTGGATATCGCGACGCCCCCGTTAGGGGGCGTGGCGAGCGACTCCAGGGCTTCGCCCCCCGGCCGCAGAAAGCAGTGCGGTGACCCGCTAATACGGGCCTCTCAATGTGTTGGCTACATTGGCCTGTGATAATTCGTTGGGCACGCGTAATTTACGCGTGCCCATGTGAGTGATTGCATGTTGTTTTTCTGTAGGCGCGCCGCGACGCTGTACTATACAGCGCCGCTTTCTTCACGACACCTCGGCGGTCTGTCCCCGCCAGGTGAGACCCCCAGTTGCCTGGGGGAGGCCCGGCGGAGGACGACCAGCGACAGAGGTGCCGACTCGATGCTCCTACAGAATATAGGTGTGTTGCTCCCGCCCGCCCCGCTTCCAGAGCTAGCCGGTCACGGTCCGGGCTAAGGAGCAGTCGTGTGTGTGTGAGCGGTATTGTGTTGTGTAACACCGCCCAGTGTCTACGCGTCCGCAGCCCGCACTGCGCGGTCACGTGTGAGTATAGGCGTCTGTATAGTGGTGTGTGGCTGCGCTCGCTGCGTAACGTGCCTATATTAACCTAGCACACGCTACGCAAGGAATGTGAGTAATGTGTGGAGTTCAGTTGATTCAAGTGAGCCGCGTGTAACCTGGGTGCGGCTCACTTGAGGCGTCAATCCGGTGCGATGGGGTCGTCGTCCACTACCAGGTCGCGGGGCAAGGGTCTCGCGTCAGGGGGGCGCGCGTGCCAGGGCGCAATATCCTTGACATGGGGCCAAGCAGATGCGTCGGCACGCGCGAACATTCCTTTCGCGAGGTGCCGCACAAACTCATCCAGGCTCTCAATACCGAGGTCCCTCTGGATGACGTCGTTCCTCACAAAGCGAGGGGCGTCAACGATAGTCCGCAGCGCTAGGTTCTGTTGCGCGCGGAGCAGCTTGCGGTTTGTCTCGCTTGTGAGGGCGAACCAAGCCGGAGCGGCGTACGTCAAGATTGGGCGCACGTACAACTTGTACACGCCCAACTTGACGCGCGCCGGGATGCGGGACGAGAGCACTGGTTTGAGCAGGTGGCGGGCTACCCTACCCCGTGCGGCGACCGAGCGGACGTGTGGCCCCATCGTGAGCCGACGGTCTATGGTGACCCCTAGGTACTTGACCTGGGGCGACCACGCGACGTCGGCTCCTTGTAGTTTCAAGGGTGGCGGGAGGGGCGCTGATCCGGTGATCATCGCCTGCGTCTTACCCACGTTCACCGACAGCCGCCACTTTGACAGCCAGTCGGGAAGGAGCTCTAGGGCGCGCTGCATTTTGACCGCCGCGTACTTCGCGTTAAGCGAAGTAGTGATGTACGCGGCGTCGTCTGCATACAGCGCGAGCGTCGCTTCCTGTGTCATGGGGATGTCGTCCGTGTATCGCGAGTAACACGCAGGCGACACGCAGCTGCCCTGCGGCACACCCGCCATGACGGGGTGCACGCTTGACAGCGCTCCGTCGACCACCACCCTGAAGGACCTGTGGGACAGAAAAGCGGAGACCACCTGTACGACGCGACGGGGCGCGCCTGACGTGGCCAGTTTATAAATCAGGCCCTCGTGCCACACACGGTCGAAGGCCTTCTCCATGTCGAGGAATACTGCTACTGCATACTCCCTCTTGTTGTGAGCAGCTGTGAGGTGGTGCAGTACCCTCGACAGCTGGAGCGTCGTGCTATGTTCCGCCCGAAAACCAAACTGTTCCGGACGCGGCGAGATGTGCGGCTGGAGGTGTCGCAGCAGGAGTGCTTCGAACACCTTGGAGACCGTTGGCAGCAGCGTGATTGGCCGATAGCTCTCCGGCTTCAGTATGTCCTTCCCCGCCTTGGGCAGCATTATGACGCGCCCTTCCTTCCACGAGGCCGGAAAAGCCCCCGTGCGCAGTATCGCCGTAAACAGGCGCGCCAGCGCTGCTACCATACGGTAGGGCAGGCGGCGCAGCACTGCGTTGGAGATATCGTCAGCACCGGGGGCCTTCCTAGGCTTCGTCTTAAGGATGGCGCGTCTAACTGCGCCAGGCGAGAAGAAGACGGGGTCCTCATCGGGAGCTATCGGCATTGCGAAGTAGTCTCCCAGGTGTTTCTCGACTGCTGCGACATGGTCGGTGTCGCCGGTCGGGTTAGGGCGGAACTGACGCTCCAGGTGCTCGGCGAAGACCTCCGCCCGGTCCTCCGCTACATATTTCAGCGCCCCGTCGCTGTTTAGCAGCGGTCGTACCGGGGCTGGGGTATTCGTCAGCTGGCGGCCCAACTTGTGCAAAGATGGCCAGCTGTCTGCGGCTGCATCTATTCGATCCTCCTAGCCCGCGTTGGTGAGCGCCTGTAACTCGGCCTTCACCTTCTCCGCGAGACGGTTTAGTTGCGTCTTGAGTGTGGGACATCTCAGCTGCTGCCACTGCTTGCGTAGGCGCCTCTTCTCGGCGATCATCGAGTAAATGCGCGCCGCGCCGGCAGGGGCGGCAGTAGCACTCTCCCCTGCGGCTGCGTGCTCGTCGCCGTTTCCAAGGCGCTTTGGATGCAAGCAGTGATGTCCCCCGCCGTCCGGTCCACGTCCGCGGAATCGGTGATAGGCCGGGTCGGCGTGGTGGTCTCCACTCTGTCCGTGAAAATGGTCCAATCCGTAGATCGACGTGGCGCTAGGGGCTTCAGTCGGGTCGGCATACCCGATAGGACGACGAGCACTGGATGATGATCCGACTGTAGCTCGTCGTCAATCACTTGTTGCGTGATCTGGCAGTGTAGCCCTCGGTGGACTACGATGTCCAGCACGTCCGGCATGTACCGTAAGGCATCTGGGTAGTGGGTCGGCGTCTCTGGGCCGGACACCGCATAGCCGAAGGCTTCCGCGTCCGTGAAGAGTCGTCTTCCCTCGGTGTTCGTAACCATAGAGTTCCACGCTGGGTGTTTACAATTAAAATCACCGGCGAGGATGGTCGCGTTGCCACTTGCTGGCTCCAAGAGTGCCCGCATCTCTTTTAGATCGATGCGGGCATTAGGCGGTTTGTAATTCGCGTAGATGTTTACGTCCTCGCCGGCGATGTGCAGCTGGATACCCAGCGCGTAAAATGTAACGTTCGGCGGCACGGGGAGCTCTTGATGGACGACTCTTCGCCTCACTAGTACTACCAGACCACGGTATCTCATGTGAGCCGACCTTTCATCCTTCCTGTAGACGTGGTACCCCGGGACCCTGACCCTATCTTCGGGTCCCAGGATTGTCTCACTTATTAGCGCCACGTCGATGTCTTGTTCCCTCAGGAGATGGCGGAGGGGGGCGACCTTTTCCCTAAGGCCGCGGGCGTTCCAGTGGATCACCCTTAGTGGCCTAGCCATGGTACAAAGTTAATAACGTGGCCAGGCCATCAAGGATGACCGTCTCGATGTCGTGACCCTGCCTAATCGCTTTGATCAGATCCATAAGAAGTTTTATGGCGCAGGTCGTAAATTCCTTTTTAGTCTCGGTCGTAGTGTCATATGTAGCATAATGCTGTTTAGCGCCGGAGGCGCCGCGGCTCGCAATTTGTGCGAACTGTTTTCCTTTTTGTTCCGCGTTCTGCCGCGGCGCTGCGCCGGCGCTAGTTGTGGCTTCGGCTTTTGATGTTACGACCTGCGCCCCGCTTTCGGCAGGGTCGGCCCTAGGGATCTCTTCCTGGGTCGCCTAGGGGGGGGGTGGGTTTGGACTTCTTGCCTTTTCCCTTCCCCCCGCGTCTCTTCTTCCTCCGCTTTGAGGAGGTGGCTTGGGTGGGCCCGTTGGCTGCCGCCATAAGCGTCGCGCTTTGGGCCTCTTGTTCCACCATTTGCGGCCTCTCGATGGCCGCTTGAGGCCGGCGCGCGGTGGTCGTCGTGATGGCGGCAGTCCCCGCTCGCTTGTTCCGGGTCTCCGCCTGGAACACGGGGCACTTTATGTTGCACGCGGGGTGCGGGCCACCGCAATTGACGCAGGTGGCCGGCTCCTCCCGCGGGCGCGGGCAGTCACGTGCCGCGTGTTCCCCTCCGCATCGGACACAAGCGAGCGGACGGTGACACTGGTGCGAACTGTGTCGAAACTTCTGACACCGGTGGCACTGAGCGGGCCCACGTTTGCCCCGCCAAGCCTCTATCTTGACACCCCGCATGTACATGAACACGGTGGTGTCAAAGATAGCCCGGACGTCGGGTGTCTTTTTTAAAATGGCGTGAAATACGCAGCCGGGTCTTCCTTGTGCGCCCTTGATGTGGCGCACGTACTCCGGCTGGTACCCCAACGCCCGGAGTTCCTCCTCTATCTCCTGGGGATTGGTGTCTGCCGGCAACCCCCTGATGGCAATCTTCATATTACGGTCCGCTGGCAGGGAATAGGCGAACCATGAGACGCCACTCTCCTTCTCCAGGCCCGTCAGGTACCGCTGGACCAGCCGGTACTCGTCCTCGGTATCAGGGGTAAATCTCACCCCGGACCCGTAAGGCCGAGCGTTAGGCGGCCGGCCCAGCTTGGCAGCGAGGGCCCGGAAATGGGCGGCCCAGTTCGGCAGCTTCTCCACTACCAGCGGCGGGTATCTCAACTTCCTCTTCTTGTTTTTGCCCCCCGGCTTTTGCTCCGTCGATGTTGAGGCACCGGGGGGGGCATCAGGGGGTGCGGTATCTGTAGGGGGGGCAAGGGCTGCATTAGCACCACTTACCCCTGTCACGTCCGGTGCGGGCGACTGCGGCGACGGCGGCGGCGTGCGCCGTGCCACGTCGGCGAAGGTGGGCGAAGTAGGCGCGGCCCGACCCCGCGGCGCACGTTCGCGCTGTGGCCGCGGCGGGTCAAGGCAGTACCTCTTCGCCTCTTCCTCGGCGGCGGTCTCGTCGGTGCTCCTTCGGCGCCGCTGGGGTCTGGATTCGAGCGCAAACTCGAACCCGAAACCGAGCGGCGGCGGTATGGGTGACGCTGGTGGCGCCGGTGTGCGGGGCGCGGCGTCTGCTCCTCCCTCGGTGGGCCACCGTCCGGATCGCGGGGACGTATCTCGCGACACGTCATCGCGACCGGACGCGGCCGACCCCACCGATGTCAGCGACATGCTCGACCCTACGCGCGAGGAGCATGCCGACAACATGGCGGGCGAGTCGCAGGCGGAGACCCTGGGGGGCGCCGGCGAAGCGGGCGCCTGTGGCGTCCGTAGTTGCGCCCGCTCCCGCTCTGCCATCGCCGGTCCCGCCAGCGAGAAGCGGGGACCGGATGCGGCTGTGTGCGGAGCTGGCACGGCTTGTTTAGGCGTCGCCGCCGACGCAGCCCCGGAGGGCGCGGGCGGGGACGCAAATCTTGGTGGCGGCGCGGGCGCGCGCGCCGGGGGTACCCGGGGGCGCGCGGATGCTGCCGATGTGTGCGCGGGTGGCGCGGGTTGCGCTTGCGGCGCAGCGGCACGCGCAGTAGTCGGCGCAGAAGTGCGCGCGGGCGCCGCAGCCCGGACAGCGGGCGCGGTCGCGCGCACTGGCGCAGGTACGCGTGCGGGCGGCATTGGGGCGCGCGCTTGGGGCGCGCGGCCTGTGTTCGCGGCGGGCCCCGGAGCCTGTATGGGCACCGGGCGGAACGCTGCGGGGCGGACGGGTACCGCGTGCTGGCGGCTCGTCGACGGCGTCGGCGCAACGCGCGCAGGCGCCAATGACGTCGGTGGGCCGGCAGCTACTGCGGCTCCCGTACCCCCCCCTCTTCCTTCTTCCTCCTTCCTCTTCATCTTCGGTCCGGCCGGCGGCGCACCGGACGACGCGTCGCCGATATTCAGCATCGATGTCGTCCGATCCAACGCCGGACGGATCTCCTGGGACCCGGCATCGCGGCCCAAAGAGCCGCGCTTGCCGGGTTTTGACATCGCGGGGGTGTGGCCTCCGCGACCGCTGCGACGGTGGTCCGCCGGGCGACGGTGGGCTCCCCCTGTGTTTGCACGAGTGCCCTAGGGGAGCTCGCGCAAACACAAGTTGAGCGGGGTTAAAATTTGCGGTCCGCGCGGAACTGTGTTGGTTGGTTGTCACGTAGGTTAAACACTGCACTTGTAGCCACTAGCCGATCCTGACCGCATCGCTCGGCACTCCGTCTTATAAAGGCCGACCCCTTCCACAACTCGCCTGATTCATTGAGTGGTACGATGTTGTCACAGAGCATTGCGTTGCGTTTCGTTTTACGTCGTAATATTATGCTCACGCCGACATATAGGCAGCTTTTTCACACACGCAGCGTATAATTAAGAAAGAAGAAAGAAATATATTTATTTAGCACAGACCAAAAGACACACAAAACACCAGATACATACATCAGATAAAAACAAACAAGAAAAAAAAAAAAAAACAATAAAAAAAAAATTATAATTAAAAAAGATAATAAAAAAAAAAACCAGGAAAGTGTGCCTCACGGCTGCGCTAAAAAGGTCCCAGTTCAGCAAAAATGCCAGACAACTAGTGCCTGACGCTGGTTTTCAACTAGACCTGGTGTGTGAGGTGACGGATGTAAATCAGTTTCACACTGCAACATGACGTGTGTATGCATACTTACTTAAATAAAACAGAATAAATATTTTTTTTGTCAGATAAAACAGTAACGAATATGTATAAATAGTGTATATATATTACGTATGACCTTGGGCGGTTCATACGATTGCTAAAATTGACAATGTTCTAATAAGTTCAAATAGCTCATAGTGTAACGTATAGGATAAAGAAACACTAGGTTCTAGGTTCTAATCTCGATATGGGATTTTTTTTTTCTTTTCAACAATTTTATCTTCATCTGTTCTTTTATTATTCGATAAATTAATAAACGAGAATAATAATGTAATAATTGTTTATATTATTATATAGTTAGTGAAATATGGGGTTAAGAATAAAAATCTTTTATAACTGATTACAAAATGTTTATTCGTTATAATTTTATAAAGTATAAATAAACTTCTAGTTTAGGACTTATTGTGGTTACAGCTTAAGTATTCATTTTCATTACGAAAAGAAGATTGAAACTAAACCTCAAAATAATCCTTATTACGAATATGCTACAATATAATTTTATTATTATTTACTATTTTTTATTTAATATAAAAATTTTTATTTTCTAATTCCTTGCTTTCCATCGCTGTATCGCAAAATGTAAACGTTCTTGTTTATGATTTTCAATCAACTATGGTTTTTGAGCTGGTTTTCGTTTGCACGGCGAACGGTTCGTAAAGACGTGTCGAATAATAATTCGGCAAAATATCTTGTTGGTATATAACCAGTCGCTTTCGACTGGCAAGGCTACCCTCTTCCTTATTTAGTGACCCTCCGACTCACAGAAGGTAATTTCTCTAAAACAAAAAAGAAGTACTGTTAGGCTACTAGCAAAATACGAATAAGTATGACCTACGATTTATAAACAAAATTATAATGAAAAAAGAAATGTTACATATAGATAATCATCACTTAAAATCTAGGACTTCGAAATTATAATTTTTTTTATCTATTTAGACCTTATAATACGTTTCAAAAAATAACTACAAGGATCAGCAGTTCTATTTTAATAAAATAAATGTTTGAAAAAATAATTAACTCATATTCATAATACTCACATTAAGTTCGGTTTCATAAGATATTTGTGTTATATTAAGTCCACTTTTACGCAGCGCAATCATATTCGCTTCAATTTCAATATTCTGCATTTTAAAAGGAACTACAACACGGCTAATAGATAGAACACAGACACACGTCGCCAATAAACAACCAACCAACAACGTTATAATATTTAATCGCGGTGAATGACTCGTATAACTTAACTGTCTACCTTATAATTTATTTATTTAGATATCTGTGGGTATAATCATAAAGTTTTACGAATTAAGCGCACAAGACGAACATGACAAGGAAATATAATTATAGTCAAAAGCGTGATTATTCGAAGTAATTATTAAAACATTAAAAAAACTATCATCGCGCGTGAGATTCGAACTCACGGATCGCTACGCAGAACGCACTTACCCAAATATGATAACCGCTAGGCTATCATGCCATATACCGTAGCGGTTGAATTTATGAAATACAATCAGTTGCAAATGAATGTGAGTGTGTGTGTCTATAGTAAAGAAATTACTCATTAAAAGAAGGTTGTAAGTAAAACCAAAGTGTCAATCTATTGCTTTGTGAATTTGCTACTCCACTTATGTCCCTTACTGTACAGTGACAACGGCACTAACTTCGTGGGAGCTAACAGAATGATACAGGAAGAGTTTAACCAGCTTCAGAAAGGTTTCGGTGAAAGTTTCATGACCGAGATAACAGAGATGAGCATAGAATGGCACTTTAACGTACCTAGTTGGCCTAATGCCGGCGGTCTATGGGAGCGAGCAGTACGCAGTCTAAAACATCATCTCAAGAGGGTTATCGGTCAACAAAAATTAACCTTCGAAGAGTACACCACATTGTTAGCCAGATTAGAAGCGTGCCTCAACTCACGACCACTTTGCGCGATATCCGAGGATCCTGACGATATAGACTTCCTTACACCAGCTCATTTCTTATCAGGAAGACCAGGAACAACTGTAATAGAAACGAAGCAGGATGCTAGAACCAGATGGCATCTAACCAGCAAATTATTCCAAGATCTATGGAAGCGATGGAAGGCTGAATACTTGGTACAACTCTCATCGAGAAGTAAATGGATGGAACCACAAAAAAACATCGGAATTGGAGATCTAGTGATGATTCATGATGAGAATCTGCCACCAGGAAAATGGGCTCTTGGACTTGTAGTCGACACACACCCAGGAAGTGATGGCCTAACCAGAGCGGTTTCATTAAAAACCAAAAATGGAGTCATGAAACGCCCTATTGTAAAACTCTCCGTTTTGCCCGTTAATCAGAATAACGTAACGACAACAAAACCAGATATAAAGCCAAC
Organism: Hydraecia micacea; assembly: GCA_914767645.1. Taxonomy (NCBI): domain Eukaryota; kingdom Metazoa; phylum Arthropoda; class Insecta; order Lepidoptera; family Noctuidae; genus Hydraecia; species Hydraecia micacea. The sequence goes on along the minus strand of OU611775.1, from coordinate 25,744,750 downwards.
AATCAACTTGACAGACAGGAAAACAAAACCGAGATCAAAAATAGCAACTGTAGCAACTGTTTTACTGAGTTTTTTCATGCTGATTTTTCCGTGTTACGGTTTACACGATGTTAAACCATTTTCAAATACCCAAACGCTTTATTTTGACCCTATTTCAAAGGTACAATTAATCAGGGACAAATGGACATTAGTCATGTACTACGACATGGGACCCTATTGGAATGGCATAACCACTTATAATAAAATAGCAAATTATCAAGAACAATTGTGCGCAACCATTGAAACACAAAGCCATTGTAATACGATCACGCAGCAAGCCCGACACGATTATCAGGAACTCGAATACGTAGCCGTCAACCTAAAGAAGGATTCAATAAATGTAAAGTAGAAAAAACCAACTGCACCAACATATGGCTTGAATTACATTTGACTTCTCGGCACTTTTATTTTTGTTGTGACACCTACACCATAAAAATAATTCTTCAGCTGAGCCAAGCCGGGATCATTACCATAGGTCAAGAGTGCGTCATCAAAGGAAAGGACTTCTCATTATATTCAATACGTCATCAGTCCAACCAAATGAACATTTCACCAATAATTTATACACCTGAATTCGACCAAATTAATCACTTGATTAACATCAAAATCCCAGACGAAACACCGATTGATGACGGAAGCCTAACCATATCCATGACCAGTCTGGGGGAGGCGATAGAAAAACTGAAGAAAAGTGATTCAGACATAGAAAACATATCGCTGCATGATATCCACCAATACGTAATTTGTTACGTGTTGATGGCAATCGCTCTATGCGTAGCAGCCGTCTGGTTGTGGCGGACCGGGCGATGTCGCCTGTGCCGAAAGGCCGCAGCTGGACACCGTGGCGAAGGATCCCACCGGCAGCAGACCACGGTGACCCCATCGTCTCCGAGACCACGACGCCACAGCGAGAGCTGCTGCCAACAAGAGTTTGCAGCGGTTCCGCTGACACCGAAACGAACCAGAAGACACGAATCACACAGTGAAGTGCCCAGTGCCAGAGATCTAAAGGATCAAAGTGAAGTCGTTTTTCGTTTACACAATTGTGCCAAACGCTGGCCTAGCGCGAACTATAGTGCGATCACACGGGACAAAAATACAAACACAGGCAATCAAAATATTGCTTTTGCTATGGAAGACTCAATAGTGTAACTTTAAATCGGTGTTAATGTATTCAATAATTTATAATAAGTAGATAAGCTTTTAAATTCTGCTTTTATCTTGCTTGCTCATTATTTTTATACTTACCAGTTAAGATTACTAGAAACGAATGCGTTTAAGTAGTTTCACATTTGTACACACCATAAGTATCATAATGTAAATTTTTAGCTATCATCCCGCATTTATTCTCGCTCTCGGGAATATGTTCGAGTTTTAATCGAACACTAAGCGAAAATGCATAATTGCATCGAACGCAAGTATGCACATTCGCTCGTCCACCAAAATGTGGGCCAGTTCGCGTTCAGATCTCATTAGAGACACCACGTACTCAAAACCATTACCACTAACATTGTCTTGTAACTAAGTGTTATAGTGATTTAATATACTGCTATTTCCCTTACAATTCGAGACTTTAACTTTTACCATACAAACCATATCCTATCAATACGAGAAAGGAGTGTTAGGTCACCATAGCGTCTAGCACTACTTTTTACACCCAACAACTTTGACGTGTGTTAATGGAAATCAGTTTACCAGCGAGGTTTTCCAGAACTATTGCAAGGAATGTGGAATCAGTGAATCACTTTATACAATATGTAACAAAAACCCTGTCCGATCCTTAAGGCTGAACACTTCGCGAGCTCGAACTCGATGGTGGGCGTGGCCAAAAAGCACGCTGTCTCACCCGGCATCGTGTCTGACAGAGATAGTATCAGTGATGAGCAGTTAGACGATAGTCTACACACACAACTTCTAGTTCACACTCACAAACACCGTTCCGAACTGAAACGACACACAGTGGGCCCATACTGAAAATTAGTGGCCTTAGGCAACAAAGTTCCAATATCGATGCGATTTTTTTTTATATGACGTGTTATGATATTCCTGACAACTTTTATTCTTATAACATTTCTTCTAAAGTTGATAGTTTGTCTTGAAAAAAATTAATTAGATTATTTTGTATGGAGCGAATCACGTTTAATTTTTTTTCTTCAATTGTACTAATATGTTGGGTGTGTGGCGTGAGTATATGATAGCTAGGGTCATTCTCTATCCACGAAAAAAAAAACAGCGCCGGCCATCTGCGGCAGCGCGAGTAATCATTCGGTAAAAAAAAATGTTTTGTAAGATTTTTTTTTGCCATTTAAAATAAATTCAAAGTAAATTTTTTGTGTCATTAGGCTAATTCACCTTTTCTTTATTAAATATATAGTTTTAACAGCGCATAGGTACTTATAACTAATTATTCTGGTAGAAATTTAGTAATTATTGCTATGTTATCGGTAGCACCTGCATTGTGATTGATGACTCATTTGTTATTGCGCTCGTCTAAGCGTATAACTAATGAGTCGTCGAAAAATGCTTGTCTCTGATTGGCTGTGTTATTTTTTTAACTGCACGTTATCTATTGTTGAATAAATATCGTAATAAGTTTCAGGTTATACTAATTTTGTTAATGATAGGTGAAATAATTTAAATTTGTACGGGCAAGTCGTTGATAATTATCTACATAATCAAGCGTATGAAACTGTGAAGTAATTGTAGCCCTGAAAAGGGCTGTTTGTCATATACCTAGCCCTGATGGGCTTTTGTGAGGATAATCTAGAGCCGGATCACATTATTTCTTGTTCCAGAAGTGCTAGTGGGTCCGGCAAATTTTCGGACTCTGCTATGAGGCATTCTTCTTCCTCCATAATCTCACTGTCACAGGGAGGCTCAGTAGTCTGTAACAACTGAATTGCTTCAGGCAACAACTCATTATGACCCTGTTTCAATATTTTAGGCCTTATGTAGGATATGTGGGGATCAGAGCTTATTAGAAGTCCATGGAGGATGTCTTCGTTTGTTGCTATTCTCCCCGTTTTCCGAGTGTGCCACTCCCTGACGTTTCTGAAGTCCTTATTACGGGCTTCCGAAGCTTCTTCAGATAAGATACCTAAAACGAATAAGTACATACATTTTAATTTCAAAACGCAATTGAGTCAAATAATACATCAAACTATATTTATTTTTTACTTACCGATTGGCAAAACACCAAAGTGGTTACAGATGTCTGCACCGTGCATTAGAAGTTTATGTACACTAACTGGCATGTAGTACCACGAATAGTGTTGCACGTACACATCAGCTGTTTCTCTGCAGTATCTTCTAAATTTTTCACAGTCAATGTTTTTGCCTGATGATATGGCTTGTAGAATAACGGAAAATCTGAAAATCAGATTTTCGTCAATTCCCGTTATTCTGGATGATCTTTTGTAATCTTGGAAAAAGCGCCTCGCAGTATTCCCGTCATTTGTAGTTCCAAAACCCTAAAATGGGAAAACAATACTGTAATATACAATACATAGAGATATAATACACAAACAACATAAAAAGAGCCAAAATTAAATACATACCTGTTTGACTATATCAATCAGCATTCCAGTTTGCTCACGAAACTCTTGTTGCGTGGTATTTTTTTTAGCTTGTTTCAAAGCCTTATGTTCGCCTCGAGCAGTCCATCGTTGAAAATCCAGATTATAAGATATATGGAGAAGACATTCCATACACCGAATCTTCATATGCAGTGAAGAAATTCCTTGTTTGTAAATTTCTTCACGAAGTGGTTTGGAAGTCAAAGCGTCTAAATTATTCATCTCGCTCGGTTTTGCCAAGCAAATAGGACACGTTGCATATGATGGTACTTCAGCAATAATATTGGCCACTTTTCCATCAATCATGGTCATATGCAATTCATGTGATACAATAATATTTCCACACTGTGTAGATATTCGTTCATCAATTTGTTTTTTCATCTCAGACTCTTCAGACATTATAAAATCAGCTGTCTCCGAAGTGAAAGTGAACTTCACCGGTCGACAGTACAGAGTTGAGCAAGGTGTGGGGTTCTCCCAAACTATATTTTCATTCCCAGAAGATGGGCTAGTAGACACTAGCCGAAGAGGGACGATGCTTATCATGACTACTGATGAATCATCGAACTCTGTAGACGTTTTCTGTTTATAATTGCTCTGCGACGAAGAACCATCAAGTCCCCATTTCCAGGTCAACTTGAGTTCTTTATTTTGAGACCTATCAACAGAATTACTAATATCTAGTAAAATCCTTTCCACAGTGTGGTCCAATAGCGCTTGCAATTTAATTTGAGCTCCTTTTTCGGTAATCTCCATACTCTCTTGTGGTGGGTAACATCTTTTCTTGGCATTTACAAGCTTTGGATAAGATGGAAAGGCAGCACAGTTTTCTTCTTTCAGAAATTGTCGAAGAGCTAAGTACTTCCATTTCGAGAGCGCAAGTGATGTATAAAGAGCTAAACAGTTATCTTCAGAGACAGTACTTAAGCTCTGCTTTTTAAATAGTCGCTCGTCTACTTCGGATAGGGCATCTGGATTACTGGAAAGGTATTCGATCACTTTTGCCAGATTCGTTTTGCCGTTGTCTTTCAATTTTGTTATGTACCAGGTCTGCAACTCTTCTTCGGAATTTTCTTCTACTATGGAAGTAGAACGTCTTTTTTTTTGCTTCTTACTTAACTCTTCGAATGGTTTTCTGTGCTCCTTTTCTGTAGATGTTCCCGCTTCCGCAGTACATACTGCAAGAGTAGGAACATGGGAATCTATATCCACAGGTTCAGATAAGACTGCGTCCGAAAAGCCCATCTCACTTCTCAGGTCAACACTGTCACAAACAGGCCAGTTGATGTTTTTTTCCAACCACTTGCGATTACTTACACGATTCATAAAAGTTTTTTGGTTTCTACTTGACTCTATCCACTTTTTATTTAGATTTACACAAAAAAGTCGACAGAACTCCTTGATTCGGTTCTTGTCTTCTTCAGAAACTTCGGTAGTCAAGACAGAAATGATACTTTCATATAGAAACATATGATTTTTCAGATCACCGCCACTTCTTAATTTCACAAAAAAATCTAGGTTGGTACAAAATCCAGCCATAGTTCTAATGTAAATATAAAAATAAAAGTATTTCACTGTGTTCACAAATAAGCGACAAGAGCGAAACTAGATGGACTTAATGAATGTCTTTATATTTATAGACAGTGTTAATTACTCAAGTAGTGGACACTGTTATCAGTGAGTGAAAATTATTCAGCCAATCAGAGACGAGCATTTTTCGATGACTCATTAGTTATGCGCTTAGCCGAGCGCAATAACAAATGAGTCATCAATCACAATGCAGGTGCTACCGATAACATAGCAATAATTACTAAATTTCTACCAGAATAATTAGTTATAAGTACCTATGCGCTGTTAAAACTATATATTTAATAAAGAGAAGGTGAATTAGCCTAATGACACAAAAAATTTACTTTGAATTTATTTTAAATGGCAAAAAAAAATCTTACATAACATTTTTTTTTTACCGAATGATTACTCGCGCTGCCGCAGATGGCCGGCGCTGTTTTTTTTTTCGTGGATAGAGAATGACCCTAGCTATCATATACTCACGCCACACACCCAACATATTAGTACAATTGAAGAAAAAAAATTAAACGTGATTCGCTCCATACAAAATAATCTAATTAATTTTTTTCAAGACAAACTATCAACTTTAGAAGAAATGTTATAAGAATAAAAGTTGTCAGGAATATCATAACACGTCATATAAAAAAAAATCGCATCGATATTGGAACTTTGTTGCCTAAGTCCACTAATTTTCAGTATGGGCCCACTGTGCGACACGTTAGACGATGCACACATGCACAATAACACTAGTGTTTACATTCTCTTTGACATGCACCGCCATTCAACAGTTATCGCTCGCCCGACGCGCAGTCGGTCGGGCGAGTGATATTATTACCTACTGTTTATGCCGTACCTATTAGATAATAATAAAATTGTAATTATTACCATTATAGTTGACTACCTATATTGTTTTCAAAATTATTTACTTACTTGTCTTATTTTTTTTATCAATACCCAAAATATTAGGTAAACAATCTTGATTCTTGACACATAATTATTTTTATCTAAATAAACTGTTAAAAAATCTAGTGTTTTTTACAAACGAATTAATAATAATTTGAGTAAGTTCTAGAGTTTTATGAATTTCAAGACAAGTAACACGGACAACGTAGTACCTACATAGGATACTCGCAGACGTAGGCTAAGGTAGGTAGGTACTTACCTACATTTTAGCGTCCACGAGCCCACGACACGAGACGGTTTGTGTTATTTTTGGTGGGGTAAGTAATTATAACAGTAGGTACCTACTAGAGAGACCAGTGGTGGCCAAGTGGTATCGGCCGCGACTTACGAGTTGTAGGTCGTAGGTTCGAACCCAGACAGGCGCTTTACTTTGTGTAAATTATTTCACCACCACTGCTCTCAAAAATGGTGAAGGAAAACATCGTGAGGAAACCGGCATGTCCTAGAACCAAAAATTAGAAGACATGTGACATCTACCAACCCGCACTAGGCCCGCGTGGTGGATTACGGCCCACTCCCTCTCACAGAGAGGAGGCCTTGTGTCCCAGCAGTGGGAACATTATAGGCTGATTATGTATGTATTATGTACCTACTAGGTATGCAGATAAGTATAATAATATTCTATTGGGTAAACTATGATAATCCCACATGATGTTATGTTCATTTATTACGTAAGACGATTTGAGGGGGGAGGGGGGGTTATAACAAGTCTTATTTTTTCTTACGTGGGGGTGAGAGGGGTCTAGACTGTTCTTAGTAGATCACAAAAGTAAACAAAAATTATAAGTTTTTCATTTTTTGCTAGGTACTTTTCTATGCAATTTTGGTAGATACTGATCTTACGTAAGATTAAAAAGGGGGGAGGGGGTTCATCCAAGTCTTTTTTTTGTTACGTAGGGGAGGGGGACAGAAAGTGGTAAAATTGTATTACGTAATAAATGAACAGCCTAGGTACCTAACCTAGAACCTACGTGAACCTATTACATCCGTGGCAAGTCGCCGACTCCGTACATCATGTAGGAACATACGTCTTTTTTGTTATCTGGGGACATCTACCTATTGTACAGACGCCAGCACATCAACCTACTACAATCTGTCAAATTTCTTTAATAAATTTTCAACTTTATTGCTGAAGGCTAAGGTTCAAAATTGATTGGGGAAATCTGACAGTTTCGGGTAGGTTGATGTGCTGGCGTCTGTTTGCCTACCTACAGAAAATTGAATGAAACTATTTCGCAAGTAAATAGAATGAATCAATGAACCAAGTAGGTAATATACAGCAGGATTTTTTTTTTGAAAATAATGTCGTCGGATGATGGGACATACTTTACGCACAAAACACCCACTGCCGCCGTTTTATGCTTTACGATTACGTGATGAAAGTATGCATCAATATAAACAACTTTTACTATGAGGCCAACCTTGCCTGCCAGCTGACTTTTTTTCATATTTCAGGGTTGGTCCCATAATGAAAGTTGTTCGTATTCATGACTACTGTCAAATCACCTGGTAGGTATAAATTAATGATAAACCCTGAGCGTATGATTAGTGTACCTACGGTGTCGCGAGCGCACATCATAGGTATGTAGTATGTAGGTAGTAGGTATCAAACTCGTAACGTTGAGTGAGTAGCGGTAGATTGCTACAAGGGTTGTCAGTTGCTTACTCCATTATTACGAGTATAAGGGTGATTTTGTAGTGTGTTAGGGTAGGTTTAGGTAGGTATATCTATTAATGAAACACTACTATAAAATAAAATATAAATGTTTATTATCACTAATAATAACAATAGAATTAAAACACTAATAACTAAAATGCGCGGCGTGAAAGAAAGAAAGAAATGGCATGCATTTGGCGTTGAGGTTTGTAGCGGACTGGCGAGGGCGTCCGAGGGGCGCAATCCGTGCGCAGGGGACGCGCCGGCGCCGGCGCGGGCGGTGATATCCGATCGTCGTCCTCGCGTCGGTCTTCGCGGTAGGTATGCAGTAAGGCGGTATACAGGCACGTCAAATTATATTAGCTCGTGTACGCACGGTACTTGTAGAAAATTATTCTTTTTCTCTTTTAGAACCGACAATTTATTGTGATTGTGCAACTTTAGAAAGAAATAGGATAGTGAGTATTGCTTATCTATTTCAACAATTGAAAAATATTAGACATGATCCATTTGAATGTAATTTTCAGCATTTAGAATTTATGAAAGAAAAAAGAATTAGGATTTACAATTTTATTTTCAAAAGCAATAATTTGTGCAACAAAATAGAAAAGATCGAATCTCAGGGAGTCTAATAAAGAATCTAAAGAGATCCCTATTAATTAAATGTGAGGGTAGAGGGTATTTCACTAACTGGCAATGGATGGAGCCAGCTTGATAAGGTTTGTGCTAGTTTAAATATGCCTAATATGAGCAAAATTTATTATGTAAAAAATAATCAAAGATTAGCCATTTCCAAAAAGACATAGCGTTACAGCTTATGTTGGAAGCAGGTGCAGAAGAAAGGCGACCTGCTTTGGAAAATAAAAATTTTAGTCAAGGTGTACCATGTATGACCGTCGTGGTGACAGACGCTCATGGGCTAAACGTAGCTACGGACCAAATTTTAACTCACTTTCTGGAGTGGGTTGTATAATAGGGCACCGGACACAAAAAAATTGAGTTGGAATGACTCCGGAGCCAGTCTGTACGCAAGAATCATTTTCTACAAGTACATTTTTCCACCGTGAACTGGTTGTTTCATTGTACTTGTGCTTGAGCGACGATTTGTTTAAATGACTCTCGAGGTGATCTAAAAACAACATGGGTAACATTAACGGAAATTATATTAAACATAACAAAAAGGGAATTAACCTAAGTGATAGCATAACTATGGTAGTAGATATACCTATGAAAATACTTACGATTAGGGTGTGGTCAGTACATGAGGAATACCGGAACTAATCTGTTCATTTACTCCAGGAACATTTTGAATTGTGCAGAGATTGCTTTATGTACAGACGCCAGCACATCAACCTACCCGAAACTGTAAAATTTTCCCAATCAATTTTGAACCTTATGCTTTAGCAATAAAGTTGAAATTTGATTAAAGAAATTTGACAGATTGTAGTAGGTTGATGTGCTGGCGTCTGTACTTCTGCTTGACAGATATTCTGCTCGAATGACTCTAGTGTCGATCTGAAAATAATATAGATTATATAAGTGAAGACAATTACAAGACCAATCCAACCACACACCATCCCAGACCCATCCTCACAATAAACTGACCCAGTTAAAAAACCACTTCAAAAATGTTTAATTTTGGTCTACGTGAATTTGAGGGAATGGTCGTTATCAGTGTATAATTGACATATTAGGTCGTTACCTAATATGTCAATTATACACTCAAAATAATACTTACGGTTGGGACGTATCCAGTCCAGGAGGAATGTTTTCTGTATTCAAGAAACATCCCCTCAATGTTCTTTTGAACTTCTTCTTGCGATGGGCACTTAGTTTTAGGCACCCTTTTCTTCCCATTCGTCAATTCTCTTTTGGATCTGTTCCAAAAAAACCAAAATTATACATATACAGTGTCAAATTAAATTAGCAAGCGAAACTCCGCAGACTTGATGGGTATCGATATCTAACCATGATAAAACAAAAAAAAAATATTTGACGACTTTTTAGTGAAGTCAACGACCGCACTACCGCACAGTGTAGGAGGCACTTGTAAATATAAGTTTAAATATACAGTTTTTTTTATGTAAACTTCACACACGTGATTGGTATCGATTACTCAATACGATAAAACAAAAGAAAACAGATTTTCTATCTTATACTTCAAGTAACAACTCTAGAAGCGGTCGTTGACCCCCAAAAAATACATCAAATATTTTTGATTTTTATTTTATCATGTTTAGATAACGATACCCATCACGTCGGCAGAGTTTCGGTGGCTAATTTAATTTGACCCTGTAATAATAAAGTAATATACCTACACACTATTATTTATTTATTTTATAAAAGTAATGTATTTATACATAATTACATATACCTTTTTTTGTACTAGCTTTTGCCTGCGATTCAGTGGGTTTAGGATAGCACAAAAAGTATTTTTCGTCTTTATAATAATTATTAATAAAGAATTACTAAACTATAAACAGTCACATAATAATTTGTGCCTATGATAGGGTACCTTCTTGTGTAGGTACCTACCTACCTACACAAAACACCGCGCCGCGCCGCGCCGCACGCTTGTGTTTACATTCTCATTGCCGCCGGCCGCGCGCCGCGCCCGCGCCTGTCACCAAACCCCGAGCACCAAGTCTTAGCTAGCTATAGGCTACTAGGACCCTTAGGAGTTGAGTAGTAATAGCGCAGACAGGCGATGCGATGCGACGCGGTGGTTGGGGGTTAACAAAAAATTTCACACGGACGAAGTCGCGGGCAGAAGCTAGTTATATTATAACAAAAAATATGCTCGAGGAGGTCCCTACCGAAATAGGTTAGTTCTAAGAAATTGTACGACTTACCCTTTGTTTATTTGTAGTCCTTCAATCAACCAACACAACTTCACTGACACAGCGTCCACTCAAACCAACAATTCCGATTTCAAATGAAAATACGGAGTCCAAATTGTAGTGCGAAGTCAAACAGATAATGTAGGTAGTATCGAAATCCAAAGTTCAAGCCAGGGGTCAATCAATCAATCAATCAATCAATCAATCAATCAATCTTTATTTGTGAACATAGGTATACATAAAAGGTCTTAAATATACATATTATTGTAGTCGTGCTCTATGTTCTACCAATGAAATTGGTGTACAAATATTAATTCTTGTATTAGGTACTTATGTCATAAAAAAAATTCAAGATTAAACAGTAATTCAAAAGTAAGTTAAGTTAAATAAATGTCAATTAAATTAAATTTTACATGCATGTCAAAGGAACATAATATTATTAGAATTGTATCATAGTTTGTCATTTAAAAAATCTTCAATAGAGTAATATGTCTTATCAACTAGAAACAAAAACAAATTACTTTTAAATTTGTGGACATTTTCTTCACTTCTTATACATTTTGGTAATTTATTATATATCCTTGGAGCCATTGCAAAAACACTGTTCCTAAATAGTGCAGTTTTAGACCCAACTGTTTGTAACCGGTCACAACGGCGCTGGCTACTTACTCGAGCAAATTTGTGCAGATTGTTTTTGACAAACATGGACGTTTCAAATATGTACAACGATGGCATTGTTAATATTTTCATATTTTTAAAAAACGGTTTACAACTGTCAGTTGTCTGTAAGTTGTAGATAGCTCTTATGCATCTTTTTTGGCACTTAAATACTGTATCTTTACCCGTTGCATTGCCCCAAAATATAATTCCATATCTTAATGTTGACGCCACTAGACCATGATATGCTGTTAATACTGTTGTCCGATCGGCTGTTTTACTTAACATATGCAAGGCATAGGAATATTGGTTTACTTTACTACATACTTTGTCAATATGTGAATTCCATTTTAATGTGTTTTCTATGTTTAATCCGAGAAATTTTGTTACATTTGTTTCATTAATAACTTTGTCATTATATCTAATATTTAAGTTCAATTTGTAATTTACTCTTTGTTGAAATGTCATTATTACTGTTTTGTCTAGATTTATAATCAAATTATTATTTTGCAGCCAATTCACAACTGATTTTAAATTATAATTAATGTCAGCCTCTAATGTACTTACTTCATCATTGTTAAAAAGTAAAGTGCTGTCGTCCGCAAACATTGTCATAGGATACGTTGACGCTGTAGGAAAGTCATTTTTGATTGATTTGAAATTTCTTTATTTTTAACATAAACAAAAACAGATAAAATGACATTCAGATCTTATTCTAAAAGCATTCAACCTTATGATTGGGTGTTTTGTGCAGACTATGTCGCCTTTATAAAACATTTACTTATACATAAATTATGTAATGTAAAAAAAGCTACTTGTTATGAATCAGAGGTATCATATTACTTACGTTAATTAAATATTGCACTGTTCAGCGCGATGATTATACACAAACACACTTTATAACACATATTAAACAATTATTAAGATTGTAACAAAGAACAACATGGACAAAATTAAATTTTCACTTTGACAGACCTATAATATAACTAAAATGCAAGTAAACTTCGTGTACGAAGTGAGATTCGTTGTAAATCTACCTTACATTTAGAGCGAACTTAAAAAAAAAAAGTCCGATCATGGCGTCGCATCGCCTTTGTTAGTCGTATAGCAGCAAGTGATGTGGGAGGCGGTATCGATGATATGTATCGATATATTTTAAGTTAGTAGATCGGGTTCGACCAAAATATAATTCCATATCTTAATGTTGACGCCACTAGACCATGATATGCTGTTAATACTGTTGTCCGATCGGCTGTTTTACTTAACATATGCAAGGCATAGGAATATTGGTTTACTTTACTACATACTTTGTCAATATGTGAATTCCATTTTAATGTGTTTTCTATGTTTAATCCGAGAAATTTTGTTACATTTGTTTCATTAATAACTTTGTCATTATATCTAATATTTAAGTTCAATTTGTAATTTACTCTTTGTTGAAATGTCATTATTACTGTTTTGTCTAGATTTATAATCAAATTATTATTTTGCAGCCAATTCACAACTGATTTTAAATTATAATTAATGTCAGCCTCTAATGTACTTACTTCATCATTGTTAAAAAGTAAAGTGCTGTCGTCCGCAAACATTGTCATAGGATACGTTGACGCTGTAGGAAAGTCATTAATATAGATAATAAATAGAGGCGGTCCGAGTACACTGCCTTGTGGTACCCCGTAAGTTACAGTTCTCTGGCTAGATTTATATGTGAGTTCGGTTTTTTTACAAATTCTACTAATTGTCGTTATTTGTTTTCTATTAGATAAATAAGATTCTATTAAGTTTAATATATTTCCTCTAATTCCGTATGCGTTTAGTTTATTTATCAGTATTTTATGATCTACGCGATCGAAAGCTTTAGACATGTCCATATAAAGCGCTAGAGTTGGTAGTCTTTTATCCACTCTACTGCTAACCATATGCAAGAAATCATAGATGGCCATGTTTATTGATCTGTTTTTTCTAAAACCTTTTTGGTTATCAACGAATAAGCTATTTTTTTCAAAGTATGAAGTAAGTTGATTATATATTGCTTTTTCAAATATTTTTGAAAAAATTGGTACTAAAGCGATAGGTCTGTAGCAGGACATATTCTCTCTGCTATCTTTTTTGAAAAGCGGTTTTACAATTGTTATTTTTAATTCTTCCGGAAAATAACCATGCAATATGCACATATTGATAAGATGACTCAACACAGGAGCAAGTATTGTGGATACCTGTTTAACAATTTTTGTACTTATGTCATCGTACCCAGTGCTAGATGTATTTTTTAGTGACATAATAATACGATGAATGTCAAGGGGTATTGTAGGCAACATAAACATAGATGTGCATTTACTTTGTATTGGTGTATTTTTATTAATGTTTATATTATTAACTGGATTAACTTGATCCACAAAATAATTGTTAAAAGCTTGTGCTATTTCAAGAGGATTAGTTAAAATTTTATCATTTGACTTGATTTTCATTATAGTTTCATTTGGCAAATTATGTTTATTTTTGTTTTTGTTGATAACTTTCCATGTTGCTTTACACCACCATCAATGTAGTGTTTACGTGCGAATGATAATAATAATTTATAGTGCACGGGAGTTTAGTCTACATACGTACGAACGACGTAGGCCGCAGCAGCAGACTGAGTCGAATCGAAATAGTTCGTAACGCGCGTGAGATATTGTGCATGTGTGCGTGAGCGTCTACCCCCGCACCGCGCCGGGGGGAACATTATTGAGTGAAAGGCACGATCATTCCATAGTAAAACGTGCGCGTAAAAATTACGAAACGTCCTTTGGAAAATCGAGTTTTATGAAAAAACCACTGCATAAGTCAATTACAAATAAAGCTTATTGAACTCTTCGATAATTGAACTTTGTCGGTACGGTTTTTGTTTTGAAGATTTTGTCCATATTTTATTACTTATTTACATCCAAAGTTACGTTAAAATTAGCAAGAAAAACGAAACTTTGTTGGCTCATAACTTTTTAATGGCTTATTATTTTACTATTCTGTTTCCGTACAGACACAATTAATAATAAGACAAAACGATACAATGTTTAACTTTGGATGTACAATGTCAAACAATGGAGTAATATTCTCCCGAAGTTTGTATGGAGAAATTTCGAAAAGTGTGCTCTTAAGAGTATTATTCGGCATCGTACTGCGAACACATATACGTAACCATTTAATGGATTTGAAATAATTATTTTTCCCCAGTGAAAATAATTAAAATAAAATAAAAATAAAAACTGATCAAAGGCAACACTGATCGCTCGACAAAGTTCACCTACAGTTTTGTGTCAAAGAAGCCGCCTGAGCGAGACGGTTTGTATGATCCTTTGTCATGAACCTGCTTTGTCGCGTGCCGCCAAACAAACTTATACGTCATACCTTGACCTTATGGCTACGCGTATATCAGCTGATATTGTTTTGTAGGCATAGTGATTCGGATTTCAGACCTAATTCTGCTTATGAAGAAAAAATTAATTGAAATAAATGTAGCCCTAATAAGGGCTTTTTTTTAATGTGATGTGTGGCAATGTACATACCGTCTGCAGGTGTCAGTTCATTAACCCTTCGTATGAACGTAGATCCACGTGAGACACAATGGCTTTTTAATTGTTTCGGTAATTAATTACGGCATTCAACCGGTTAAAACATTCACTTGTTGTTGTTGCACACTTCGGCGATTGTGCTCCACATGTCCACCTCCAACACTAATACACATTAGACACCTTTTCACTAAATTTGCAGGGCACTTGTGATGTGACTTGTGTCCGATTTGCGTGGGGTCCGCGGCAAACATATCCAGCACTTGTTCCTCGATTTCAACGTTGCGCTCTCGTGGTCTTCCAGCATCAGCGGCCTGTGACTCGTACTCATGAACACTGCCTGTGGTGTACACACGGTTATGCAGGCGTTGGAAGACACGCTCTAACGGCGACAGTACTGTCACAAGCGCACCTCATACGTTCTACGCGCAGCTGCATAATTACAGTCGGTCTTGCCTAAGTACATCAACACATTAAAAAATCCTGATTGGAATACATTATTCGCGAAACTTTAGCGGCACGTGATACGTACGGACGTCCGATCGAAAGCTATTTCCACGAAAGACTGGCAAGTTGGTAACAAATAGCGCGCCGGTAGGTAACCAGTCGGCGACATCAAAGAGTCGGCGACTAGTTTAAATAGTGCCTACAACGCCGTAGTGTATGGCGGTGTTCTTTGAAATAAAAATAGGTAAAAATAAAAAGATTTTGCCGACGGGTGGAGTGTTGTCAACTTATGAAAATTTGCCATATTCAGTGTTAAATTTCGCATGGATTATAAAAATAAAAAATCAATAACTTTTGGTTTTTATGAGTTACATTTTTATAACAATTTTTTATAGTACCTATGTTGAATCAGGAATACGCCTTTATTGGATCGGACAGGGTTTTTGTTACATATTGTATAATACAGTCCCGTATTGGCCTTAAATGAATGGGTAAGTGGAGAGGCAAAATCGTACGTTTTAAAACGTCTGAAAATTTGTCAAGCTGAAAACAGGGACTGGAAAGAAGACATCTTCTGGGGGCTTAGACAAAGTAAAATCGCTTCGTAGCGAAACGATATCCAAATTCGTCATCGTCTCTGAGATATCGGTAAACATTTCGTAGCCAATGTAACACTATTGTCGCTATCGTTGTGTCGAATTGTTTATTCGTTAAGAAACAAAAATATTGGTTATGGTATCGAAAATTTAGCTGTCAGTGTGTCAAGAAGTGTCAAATCGGATCAAACCCGCGAACATTTTTGTTGTTTTTAAAATTTATTGTTAACTATGAATAAGTGAGTTGTAAAGTGTTGTTAAGTGAGTTTAATCGTTTTCAAATTATAATAAAAACAATATTTTGACAGTGGTAAGTGAATAGAGTGTTATTACTTTTAGATAGTGTCCAAAATTTAATGATATTCAAAATAGACTCATTTTTATAAGTGACTGATGTTCAAACGATGATGGAGTAATCTGTATTTTAATTTTTAGTGATAAAACATGGAATCAAGAGTGCGAGCAAGTCCCGAACAATTGTTAACGCTGCTTGAGTATATGGAAACGTAAGTAAACCCAAGTTTTATTCATGAGTATGTAATGTAAACAATGACGCGATCTTATCAATGAAATACTTATATTGAATTTTTGTTTGTTTATGTTACAGTCATGGTGACCTGGCGAGGCCTCTTGCTGGATCACAAGGTCGGGTAAGGTCAGACCGACTATGGACCGAACTTACCAACATTTTGAATGCTGCTGGTGGTGGTGTCCGCAAGACTACAGATAAGTGGAAAAAAGTAAGGACCTAATGAACATTTTTGGAAAGACGTATGATGGAAGAGTGGCTAGCAATCCTAGCTATGTTCTCAAGGGTTTTGGACAAGTGGACACACCCTTGCGATTATGAGGGTTGGCTTGTAATCACTTCTCTGTTATTACTAGACGGGGGATTTTTGATATGATGATGATGATCAATCTCTGACACCCATAGTACAAGCAATGCTTTGGGGTCCGATGGCCATATCAGAAGAAGCCCCGGATGTTTATTTATTTTTCAATTTATTTCAAAAGTACTTACCAAATTTTTGGCTCTTTAATCTCATTTACACAGCTTATAACATACTTATGACTATGACTGATCTTTATTCACTAAAGGTGTGGGCAGATTGGAAGTCCAAGACAAAAAAAAAGGCTTTGGCCATAAGGAATCATGCAAGAGGGACTGGAGGTGGGCCAGCAAGCAGGCAAACCTTGTCAGCTACTGATGAAAAAGTGCTGGCTATAATGGGTGCTTTAGCAGTGGAAGGACAAGTCTCTGTAGAAGAGGTAGGATTTAATGTAAGTATTCAAGGCTCCTGCTCAATAATGAGCAAATTTTCTCTAGTAGGCAGATGTTTTATAAAATATTCAAATTTCTATTAACAATGGTCAATTTGTTAGTTAATGGCAACAAAAGTTACTCAGTTAACATGAAAGGACACCATTTCAATATTATTTTTTGATAAATTAGTTTAATTTGGATAAAGTGGTTATTAATTAGTATTTGTAAATATTATATAAATAACTGAAAAAACGTTACCATAATTTTTACATAACTACATACTAAAAATAAATAAATTTTTTCAGTAATAAATCATTTAATTACTATAAATATACATTATTTTAATAAATCTACCACTACTAATCTTTTTCAGAGACCTCTATATTCTGCACAAGATGATCCCGTCGCCCAAGATGATACAGTATATTTCGAAGTTGTAGATGGTAAGTCTAAAGACTTAAAATATCATAATATATTTTATAGTGAATTTGTATCTGTGTGCCAATTTTCATCGAAATCTGTTCAGCAGTTTTTGCGTGATTGAGTAAGAAACTAACAAACATCCAAACCTTCACATTTTACAATATTAGCAGGATTTGATTTAAGAAAACATTTTCAACAAACAAAGGAGGTATCCGTAAATTGTCCAAAATAACACTCATTTTCTTTTGCAGAAACTCCACAACTGACTTTATCACCACAACCTTCCACTTCACAGCCCTCAAATAATTGGCTTCGGCCTTCCTCATCCCAGATGCAAACACCACCACCCCTCCCGCTCGTGCTCACTCCGCCTTCGGCTCAAGGACGGCAGCCTGTTGCGCCATCCCCGCCAGCCACACCAGCCCCGGCAGCGCAATCCCCGCCAGCTCCTGCAGCGCCCACTACTCCGAGGCGAAAGCGGCCACCTGTCCCCCGAGAGTCTGCTATTTCTCCATCTGCCAGGCGTCGTCCGCGGTTGAGGTCGCCAGCGACACGTCTAAAAAAGTCTGCTGCCTCTCCCGACCGCCCTCGTTTGCGCGCCCGCCGTAGACGGGCACCGACCCCCTTCGAGAGAGCGGCAAGCGAGTTTACGGCCGTGGAATTACGACGCCTGGAGCTGGAGGAAGCCCGGACTAGACTGCAACACGAGCGCGACTTGCGAGCATTGGAGGTTGAGCACGAACGGAATCAAGTTTTTAGCTCATTAGTAAACATCGCTCAAGCTTGGCTCGACTATTATCGCAGTAGGGACAACACAGAACCGCTGAACACTGAGTAGTTCAGCGATTGTGTTGTCCCTATTGTATAGTAATCAAAGGATTTTAGTATTTGTTTGAAGCCTTAGGCGTTCTGCATCTCAGACTTTTGCGAGCATCCCAATTCATTAAATTACCTAAGATGTTGCCTCCTTTAGTGCTCAATTTTAAGACTGCAACAAAAGACTGACTATGTTATTCAACTGTAACTGTGGGACTGATTCTTGATTTTATAATAGTAAACAGAAGCCTTCCTGACACGTGGAACACCAAAGCAGTTCACCTAAGTGTTCCATGGCTAACTTTCTGTACCCCTGGTTCATCTGTTTATAGACAGTGTGTCACACACATTGGCATTTATTATAGAGTTTTATCTCAATAAACTTAATAGAGATTTATTATCCATTAGATCTAGCTTGCATGTTGGATTATGGCCTATTGAGGTGAGGCTTGTCTTGTGCCCAGCACTTGACGTATAAAGGCTGATTAATATAATTATTATTATGTTTAGTAGAGATACAAATTATATAAGGTTAAAATTTTATAGTTTATTTATCAAGTGACTTAATAAAAATATTTAATAGTAATTTTATTTATTTACCTATATTACATCCTACTAACTAAGCGATTGCGCATAGCCCTGCCTCGGATTAACTCGTTTTGGTTATCATTGGTGGAGGTGCTATGTTGTACAGCATGATCTTCACTACCTTCTGGACCCCCCGCTGGCATATCACTTGGAGGTGGTATTCTAGCATCTAATGCAATGTTCTGCAGCACACAACATGCATTAGTGATTTTGCTAGCCATGTAAGGGTCATAGTGAAGAACTCTGTGTCGCAGGAAACACCTCCAACGAGCCTTAAGTAATCCGAAACAGCGCTCAATGCGAGACCGGGCTTGGACATGATGTCTGGTGTACACCTCTTCCAGGGATCCTGGTTCAGCATTTAATATGGGCGTCATCAACCAGCGCCGCTGTGGATAGCCAGAATCTCCTAAAAAAAAGGAAATATATTTTTGTTAATAGGCTACTCCGGTTCTAATAAAGAATTGTATAATCATTGTTTATTTGTAGTCATGCTCACTTAAATATAGTGTAATTACTACTTGGAGTATAGGGCTATTTCAGATGTCTCGCTATTTACAATACCTATAAGGAACAACTTACCTAATAACCAAACGTGTTCACCAGTTTCATGAAGCCCTTGCATGTATGTGCCCACGTGACTCGCAGACCATATGTGGGAGTCATGTGTAGCTCCACCAAATTTTGAATTTACATTTATTATATGTAAGTCATAATCACATATCTGAAAAGAAAATGAAATAAAAATAAAACTATATGTACTTATTGTTTGGTTTCCACAAATAACCAAATTGCAATGTAGGGAAGGGATTTAATTAAGCGGTGATAAATAAAGTTACTTATATCATATACTTATTTCTTTACATATGATATGACATATAATAATAATAGCCCTTAATTCGAATTAAGGTTACAAAACATTTGTAAGATATTTTATAGATTTTACAATAATATGTCCCTTTATTTCGCTGTGCTGCTTGACATAGGCTTCCTCTTACATTCTCAACTGAGTTCATATTACAGAGGGATATTTTATTTAATTTATAAATACATAAAATAGTTTCAATGAAGTTTGTTAACCACATTGTTTTATACTATGATTAGAATTTATCCAGCGGCTTACTATTTGAACATTTAAGGAATGATATCCTTTTCTATTAAAAAACGTGTGTTCTTCCTCAACCGGTCTTGTGATAGCAATATGGGTACAGTCAATGCACCCTATCACACCAGGCAAATTATGTGTCCTTTGAAATCTGAAAATTATTTAAACATTTTACAAGAAAAATATCAAAAAGTAACTATTTAGGTATGTAGGAACCTGAGAAAGTTTTTAATTAGGTAGGTATTTAAACTATTTTTAGCTCCTGAAATACATGTACTCTAACCTAGCTCTGGAGCCAGGCTCTCACATTTTCTATACCCTGTTTTTATGGCAATAAAGAAATTTCAATTACAATTCAAATTGGAGCAGTATTTATTTATTTATTAAAACTTTTCGCACAAAAAGGTACAAAGGCGGACTTAATGCCTTAGGCATTCTCTACCAGTCAACCAAGGGTGGTGAAGAGATTAGATGGCAGGTGCTTTGGTTGAGAGGAACAAGGAAAAAAAAAAACTATTAAAACTAGGTACACAAATACATAAATAGGTTATATACACATACATACTATTCACTATAATATATACTTATAATATATATATTTATACATATATACAAATTCAAGGGAGAGAGATGTTGAGATGACTCTACGGTCTACGCTACCTGTTTTGAAAATAACTCTGCAATTTCCGCTTAAATGCATACCGACTGGTGGCCGTCCTAATATCAAGAGGAAGCGCATTCCAAAGAAGAATGGACTGAATATGAAAGGAGGAGTGAACAAAGTCAGAAGTATGAGAAGGACAGAGTAGGAGAAGATTGTTAGAAGAACGCAGATTCTTAGCGTGAGAAGAACATAGATATTGGAAGTGAGACACGAGATAAGAAGGAGGAGTGGGAGAGTTGAGAAGGGAGAAAAGCGTGGTCAAAGCGCGCAAACTTCTTCTTTGGCGAATGGACATCCATTTGAGCTCAGACCTATAGCTCGACACATGGTCATATTTCCTAAGGTTGAATATGAACCGGATACCATTGTTGAGCAATCTGTCGAGCTTATCCAGCAAAACCGCATTCAAGTCAAAGTAGCACACGTCACCATAGTCGATTATAGGGAAAATCAAAGTCTGCACAAGCATGGTTTTCGTCTTACCGGGCAAAAAGTTTCTCAGACGATACAGGGACCGCAGAGTACCGTTGACCCTTTGACTAACACTAGAGACCTGGCGTTGCCAGCTAAGTGTAGAGTCAAGATGCAAACCGAGATCTTTTACAGTAGGGGTAATGGGTATGACGGTACCATTGAAAATAAGAGGAGGAAGAGAGCTAAGCGTCACCCTACCCATCATGCGAGAACTTCCTATTACAATGGCCTGACACTTCGAGGGGTTTACTGACACCCCGAAACTATCAGACCACTTTTTGATAGCATCTAAGTCTCGGTTTATATCTGCTATAGCGTCCGACAAACCTTCCACCCGCTCAGCTGTATACAATTGAAGATCATCAGCATATAGATGATACGAACATCGAAGACAGTGAGTTATAAAATTAATGAAGATGGAGAATAGCAATGGAGAAAGAATACCGCCTTGTGGAACACCAGCATCCAGATCACGCCAACTCGACGAACTCTCATCAACGCGAACCGACTGCTGACGTCCCCGAAGATAAGAAGAGAACCATTCCAGAGCATCGGACGAAACCTTAAGGTGAGAGAGGATAGAAAGGAGAATATCGTGGCTGACGGCGTTAAAGGCGTTGGAGAAATCAATTAAAACCAAAACAGTAACTTTGGTATCCTCCATCGCTTCTCTAATGTCACCAGTCACTTTAAGGAGAGCGGAGGCTGTACTGTGCCCAGGCCTGAACCCAGACTGAAAGGAGCTAACGAGGTTGTTCCGATGAACAAACCCCGCAAACTGCTTGTGCACGCAGGCCTCTAACACTTTAGACAGGAATGGGAGAATGGAAATGGGTCGAAAGTGACTGGGTAGGGAGGGATTTGAAATTTTAGGAAGAGGGCGGACGTAGGCCATACGCCACAGGGATGGGAATTGTCCGGAATCAAGAGAAAAGTTAATAATGTGGGTAATCGGAGGGAGTAGGCTATCAAGGATCCAAACGATCATACTACGACTGATCCCGTCATAGCCCACAGCCTTGGATTTTATGGATAGGATGATCTTTTTAATTTCTTCCAAGGACACCGGAGAGAAGTGAAATGGTTCTATGATGGGACTTGCTAAGCCAGTAATGAAATCGACCGTCTGGGGCAACATTTGGGAATCCAAATGACAAGTGGTTGTGAAGTGACGGTTGATATCATCAAGGCCAATTGTATTAGGAAAATCCACATGCCGTGGTCTGCCGATACCAAGAGTACCAAGGAACTTCCAGATATCAGCAGGTGAAGAAGAAGATATGTTCTCGAGAATATGGCAGCGTTTAGCGTTGCGTATCATCTGATTACACCGATTTCTAGCAGCTTTGAAAAAGTTACGATTTTCTTCACTGCGATCCTTTTTAAATTTACGAAAGGCCCGATCCCTACGCCTCATCGCCATTCGAACCCCTGTCGTCATCCAGGGAGCTGGAGGACGCCGAAGTTTAATCTGCTTAACAGGAGCGTGTTTGTCGTAGAGAGCAAGGACCGTCCGATCGAAAATGCGCAGTTTTTCGTCTACAGCTGTCGCCGCTGCCAGGTGTTCCCAACTAAGGTCTGACGCATCCTGACGAAGCTTTTCAACATTCATGCGCGCAAAACACCGCATGTGCAGAACTTTTGGGATAGGTTTAGGTGGTTTTAGAACATATGAGAGGAAAATGAGGTCATGATGGGAAAATCCAGGAGCGGGACACTGACCATGAGAGGGAACAAGAGAGGGTGAAGATGTGAGGATTAAGTCGAGCCAAGTGTCATCGCCTGAGATATTAAAATGGGTAGGTTGCAGTGAAAGTACATGGAGACTAACGGACTCAATGATGTGAAGGAGTTTATGGGATCGGGGAGTGTGATGAGCAAGGTCAGTGTTGAAATCACCCATGATGACGCAATGTGCATACTCTGAACCTACGGATGCAAGCACCAATTCAAGGTTGGAAAAATAATCAACGGCGGGTGGACAATAGACAACACCAAGAAGGGTCTTGACACCTTTGACATAGATCTCCAAAAAGAGATACTCAGCGGAAGCATGGTATTGTGAGGGAGATGAGGCAATGACTTTAAAAGGAAAATCGCTACGAAGATATATGGCTACACCACCCCCTCCCTTTCCAATTCTATCATTGCGGATAAGAGTGAAACCTGGGAGAGAGTAGGTGGTGGAGAGAAGATGAGGTTTGAACCAACTCTCAGAAACCAGAACGGCATGAACATTGGTGTCAGTAAATGTGTCCAACAGATCACTGTAGTGACTTGGGACGCTTTGCGCATTTATATGGCAAACATTTAACAAATGACCTTTCTGTTGGCTAAAGCTCCGACGCACAAAGTCACCAAGTGTGTCAGTCAAAGAGCTGAAACTTGCATTAGCGGATGAGCTAGAGGAATCAATGGCAGAGTAAAAAGAATCATCATCAGATAACATAAAATAAAAATAATATAAATATAAAATATAACTTCTAAATATGCAAATTAACTATAGCTACGATTGCTTTTGTTTTAGGTGCAATACCACTTGCTTACGCAAGTTTTGGTAGTGCAAGTTTTGTACTATAATGCATGCATCCGAACGTCATGTATTTTTTATTATGTTGCCGCCGCTGTTTTTATCTATCCATCTCCTTCCCTCCTATTACGCCCCCATGCGATAGAAAGAGAAAGGAGTACTGCCGCCAGCGCAACCAATAAGGAGCGCTTTTCGTGGTGATTTTGGCAACACTGCGATATACAAGGATTCTACGCGAATCGTCAGTTCAGTTCGTCCTTCAACACACAAAAAATATACCGCGACAACTACCGCTCCGCGCCGCGCCGCTCCTCGCCGCTTACCGCTTAAAAATACTCCAAACCGCAAGAAAAATAACTCAAAATAACCTGTGAGTGTCGGCCGACACAAAGTGACAGTGAAGAAGAACCGTCGTTCCAGGCGATCATCCAGAACTCCCAAGTAAGTCCCTCCTTATTCCCTATTTAAAAACAGCGTGCCGGTAACCTCACATCCAACACAACGCTTTTATGGTCCTTCGAAGCCGCTACCTATAACAACTTCACCATAAGTTTTTGGTCCTTCGAGCCGGATTCAAAATCAGCATTTTTTCATAGGTCTGATACCTACCTACCGCCATATTGAACGAACGCGTACTAACGTTCGTCCATCCCGCTAGGTACATATTCATTGGGAACCATTGTGCCAACTTAATATTGTTCCTGCTGCATTACAAAAGCATAGGTCAATATTAAAACCGCAATTACTTCTTACTCGCTTACAATAAAATAATTATTGTAAGTCTACCCGCTATACCTAAATTCTAAATTATTTATCCGTTCTATTTTCTAGAATAATCCATTATGGAAGATCTTAAAATAAAAATTAAATTACTTCAAGCTAAAAATCAAGCAATCTTTGAGCGTTTATCGTCATTGTATGAAACTTCAAAGAAAATAAATACGACTAGTATTGAGCTTCGTTCGGCGGAAACGTTTATGGCAGACACACAATTACTCTCAATCATTCGTCAGGAATTTAGTGATAACTTAGATAAAATAAATACATATTCTTTACGAATAAATCCTGACAATAAAATTGATTATAACAGTCAAATATCATTTGACGGCGTTTACACTCGTGTCGAAAGAATACGTTCACTTGTCGCCGCGAAGTCTTCAAGGTCATTGGATGAACCAACTACAAGTGATATCGGGAAGCAATCTAAACATTCGATCAAACTACCACCAATTCAGATCCCATTTTTTGATGGTAGTATTGAAAACTGGCCTGTTTTCTATGAATCATTTAAGTCAAATATCCATAGCAATATAAATCTTACAAATTCTCAACGAGTGCAGTACTTAATAGGTAATCTAAAAGGAAACGCATTACAAATTACCGCCGGAATTATTCCGTCCGGGGAAAATTACACTTCTATTTGGAATAGCTTAGTTCAAAAATATCAAGACAAACGAGCACTAGGCTCACATTACATGTCTAACATATTAAATATTAAACCCGCAACTAATAATTCCGCTTCGTTAAATAGTTTTATTGAAAGTTTTCACGCGTCTGTTTCGGCACTAGAACAATTACAAATTAAAGACCTAAAGGATTTCATTTTATTAAATTTAGCTCTGAAAAAATTAGACTTCGTTAATATACATTTATTTGAGATGCATATGAGAGAGGAAGAGATTCCTACTTATACCAATTTCGTGGAATTCATAAAATCGCAAGTTAAAATATTAGATAGAACGATTTCTTCTCGAACTGCATCAGTAAACAAAAATAATTATCGTAATCAGCCACGTGATAGCACCGTACATACTTTTGTTACTTGTGACAATAACCAAACTTGTTTACACTGTAATAAAAATGACCATTGGAAGCTTTATATGTGTCCAACGTTTCAAACACTAACAGCCAATTCGCGTTTGGACTTCATTAAAAACAAACGTGGATGTGTAAACTGTCTTAGTTCAACGCACACTGTTTCACAGTGTAAATCGATACATACTTGCAGGACATGTAACAAAAAACATCATTCGCTTTTGCATCTGGAGCAAAGTTCACAGCCGCGTTCCGTATCGACTGACGCTGCGTCCAGTTCCGCGCATTCACAACAGGTGGCGCTATGTGCATGTTCCCGCTTAGGTACAAACATACCACGCACTACTATATTGTTGTCGACAGCACAAGTCTACGTTGACGATAAAAATAACAAATACGTTTCTGTAAGATGTTTGATCGATAACGCTTCGCAAAATAACATAATTACTTCAGCCTGTTGTAAGAAACTGCAATTAAATATTATACCGCTTTCAAATTCATTTATAAAAGGTGTAGGAACCTCTTCGCGGCCTATTATAGGTTACGTTGAGATAACAGTTAGTGCTAAAAATAAAACTAATTTTTTTAAAATAACCGCTCTTGTTGTTGATTGTATAACGGATAAATTACCATCTCACTTTGTTGACACCTCTGCTGTGCAACATTTGTTCGAATTACCGCTAGCCGACCCCCTGTGGCACGTGCCAGGTGAGGTTGAATTGCTTCTAGGGGCAAAACTGTTCCCACATTTATTACTCAACAATAAGATTATCTCACCTTCCGCGCCTGCCGCAATTGAAACCGTGTTTGGTTATATTCTTATGGGTGAGGTACCCGCTAGTTTATCTAATAATAATAATAATCCCGCTGATTTAAATACCGCTTCATATTTTTCTACCGCGTTAAATATAGATAATTCTCATTGTTTTCTGTCGTTAGACGAATCTTTACATAAATTTTGGAATATCGAAGAAATACCTTCAAAATCTTTTATGAGCCCCGCTGAACGGGAGTGTGAACAGCTGTACGCTTCTACGGTGTCACGTGACTCCAGTGGTAGGTACTGTACTGCGTTACCATTCTGTAAAAATCCAGATTCACTCGGAAATTCATATGCTGTCGCTTATCGACGCTTAATTCATTTGGAAAAAACTAAGCTTCGCGACCCTGCTTTGCGTGCTAGTTATAACGAAATAATCCAAGAATATATTGATCAAAATTATTTAACTGAAACTACACCTAGTGCTGCTGATCAGACTATAGGTTATTACATACCGCATCACCCTGTTATCAAGAATGATAAACAAACTACTAAAGTTCGTATCGTCCTTGACGCGAGCGCCAAGTCTCATAATGGCGTGTCATTGAATGATTTGTTACACACAGGGCCAAATTTACAGACTGACATATTTTTATTACTTTTAAATTTCCGTTTGTTCCCTATTGCAGTTACAGCTGACATAAAACAGATGTATCTTCGAATTGCTGTTGTTGATGAGCATCGAAAATACCAGAAAATATTGTTTCGTTTTAATACCACTGAACCTGTTCGCGAATTTCAATTTAACCGAGTTGCTTTTGGTCTCAAATCCAGTCCCTTTCTAGCCATGCGCACTGTGCGCCAGCTATCAGAGGATGAAAAACATCGCTTCCCGCGCGCATCCATTGTCGCTTCTCATGAGTTATACATGGATGACTTGGCCAACTCGACCTCTGCTCTGGAGGAAGCCAAGATTCTCTCCGCTGAACTTATCGCCTTATTTAAGGCTGGGGGCTTTGACCTTACTAAATGGGCAAGTAACTCCTTGGAACTACTAGAGGCTATTCCACACTCCAACCGCTCTTCTATTAACTTCTCTGACGGAGATAACTTAAAGATTCTTGGACTTAAATGGATTCCTTCCGAGGATTGTTTCACCTTTACTACATCTAACTTGGATAAAAGTTGTACTAAACGTTCCATACTTTCAACTGTTGCCCGTCTGTGGGATGTTCTCGGTCTAGTGGCTCCCGTGGTTTTATTCGCGAAATTACTCATAAAAGAATTATGGAAATTAAATACAGATTGGGATGAAATTCCACCCGATGCTATTGTACTTCTCTTTCAAAGGTTTAAAGAGCAGTTGCCTCTACTTTCCTCTTTAAAATTGCCGCGTCATGTAGCCGTTACTATGGGTTGCGTGACAAATATAGTAGGTTTTGCTGACGCCAGCATGAATGCGTATGGCTGCGTCATATACTTACATGTCACTGACACAAATGGTAACACACACGTAAATTTGGTGTGTGCTAAATCCAAAGTTGCACCTGTTAAGGTCATATCTCTGGCTCGTCTAGAGCTTTGCGCCGCTGTTCTTTTGTCTAACTTAATTAAATTAGTTTATGACACTTACCGTTCTCGTACCGCTATTAACAAAATATTTGCCTTTTCTGATTCTACAATTACACTTTCATGGATTCATTCCTCACCGCATAAATGGAACATTTTTGTTAGTAACCGCGTCGCTAAATGTCAAGAAAATCTTGATCCTAAACATTTTTTTCATGTTAACGGAAAAGAAAATCCTAGTGACTGTTTGTCTCGAGGTCTTCTACCTGAGCAGCTGCTGAGTCACGATTTGTGGTGGCATGGCCCTGAGTGGCTACTACGCCCAACCGCTGAGTGGCCTATCACTCCGTTTGTTTCCTCATGTAGCGAGCAGTTGCCCGAGTTTAATAATAAATCTCTAACATTAGTATCTACCGTATCAGAACTTAACTTAATATATAGTCTTTCACAAAAAATTACATCATTAAATAAACTACTGCGCATAATTGTATACATTTTAAGATTCTTGCATTTTATTCCGTATGACAAGTCAAATAAGACAATTACTGTCCGTGACTTAGCTACCGCTGAAATTTATTTAATTTGTTGTATTCAAAAATATCATTTTTTAGATATTTATGACGAAATTAAACGTAAAAAACTCCGCTCACAGTTTAAAAAACTTGATCTCTTTATAGACGATCATAACATAATTAGAATCGGTGGCAGGTTGTCCAATGCGAACCTTCCTTATGAAGCTCAGCATCCCGTTCTTTTACCTAAACATGATAATTTTACACATGTTCTAATAGATTATTACCACCGCATTTATTGTCATGCCGGAGTAAGCCTTCTTAGCTCTCTGTTACGCCAAAAATATTGGATCCTCTCTTCTAGAGGTGTCATCAGACAAAGAGTACACGCTTGTAACTTTTGTTTTAAGATTTCTCCTTCTCACCCTAGCCCAAAGATGGCTGATTTGCCTGCTTGTCGCGTACAGGAGACTAAAGCTTTTGTGCATACGGGTGTGGATTACGCTGGCCCCATTAAAGTAACTTTATGTAGACGCAGAGGTCAAAGAAGTCAGAAGGCTTACATATGCTTATTCATTTGTTTCGTTACCAAGGCAGTTCATATTGAATTAGTTACCGACGTGTCATCGGACACTTTTATTTCCGCTTTTAAAAGATTCATTTCCCGCAGAGGACCTGTTTCTTATTTATATTCCGATAACGGAACAAATTTCGTTGGAGCCAAGGCTCAACTGCAAGAACTACTTGCTAACCGCTACCGTATAGAGTGGAAGATGATTCCACCCCGCGCTCCCCACTTTGGAGGGTTGTGGGAATCTAATATTAAATCTGTCAAAACGCATTTATACCGTGTTATCGGTTCTCAGCTTCTTACCTATGAGGAGCTTTCGACTGTTCTCACTGAAATTGAGGCAGTTCTAAATTCTAGACCGCTCTGTGTTCTGAATGAGGATCCGTACCCAGAACCGCTCACTCCCCGCTCATTTTATAATGGCTTCTCCGTTGACTTCGTTACCTGTCGTGAACGTTCCCGAAACTACGAAGTCTCTAACTTGCCGCAAAAAATTGCTTGACCAAATGGTTTGCAGCTTTTGGAGAAGATGGCGGATAGAATATCTACATAACCTACAAGTTAGGCAAAAATGGTTGGATGCCGCAGACAATATTAAGATTGGTACAGTGGTTCTCATGCATCAAGATGATGTCCCTCCTTTACGTTGGCCAATGGGCATAATCGTCGAGGTTTTCCCCGGCAGGGATGGGACAACCCGCGTTGCTATGGTGAAAACATGCAGTGGTTCTTTCAAGAGACCCGTTGTTAAACTATGTCCTTTACCTTCCCAATAATATCACCGCGTAATTAATTTTATCTAATTTTAGCCGTAGTCAACATATTCGAAATGTTTTTTTCCTTTTTTTTTCTATTATCTCTCTCATAATCAGCTTTAATATAATTTCTTTCCCTTTTCTTTTTTTTTGAGAATACTACATATCCTCAAACCCGGGCAGGATGCTTACGCAAGTTTTGGTAGTGCAAGTTTTGTACTATAATGCATGCATCCGAACGTCATGTATTTTTTATTATGTTGCCGCCGCTGTTTTTATCTATCCATCTCCTTCCCTCCTATTACGCCCCCATGCGATAGAAAGAGAAAGGAGTACTGCCGCCAGCGCAACCAATAAGGAGCGCTTTTCGTGGTGATTTTGGCAACACTGCGATATACAAGGATTCTACGCGAATCGTCAGTTCAGTTCGTCCTTCAACACACAAAAAATATACCGCGACAACTACCGCTCCGCGCCGCGCCGCTCCTCGCCGCTTACCGCTTAAAAATACTCCAAACCGCAAGAAAAATAACTCAAAATAACCTGTGAGTGTCGGCCGACACAAAGTGACAGTGAAGAAGAACCGTCGTTCCAGGCGATCATCCAGAACTCCCAAGTAAGTCCCTCCTTATTCCCTATTTAAAAACAGCGTGCCGGTAACCTCACATCCAACACAACGCTTTTATGGTCCTTCGAAGCCGCTACCTATAACAACTTCACCACCACTATCTGTGCACCACCCACCAGTAGCACTAGTATAGTTGTACATGGATCCCTTGGAGCGTGGCCAAAATCAGAACTAAGATGTCTTTCATCAAAATCGTCAGCTATTCAAACTCCAAAAGATCCCTGTGGTACTGTAGTGATATAAAAACTTTTTTACAAAAAAAAACAACCGACTTCCAAAAAAAACACTACAAAGTGAAAAATAACTTTAATTTTGGAAGTCGGTGTCGTTGGTTCCACATTTTCGTTTTTTTGACACCGACTTCCGAAATTAAAGTTATTTTTCACTTTGTAGTGTTTTTTTTGGAAGTCGGTTGTTTTTTTTTGTAAAAAAGTTTTTATTTTTCGCTTTTTAGTTGTACCTACCCCATAATACAAATTCATATAACACTAATTGCTATGTGAATATTAGTGACAGGAAGATAAACATCATCAATATAAACTAAGTGGAAAACAAACGTATTGTTGAATCTAATTCCAAAACTACCCAAGCAAAGTTCATAAAATTTATATGGGACCACCTCTGAAGCATACCTTATTCATTAATTAGACTAGATGCTGATAATCCTGGCTGCAGCATCAGGCCAGACTTATGTCAACATTGCATTGAACTTATAATTTAGTCCTGTTTAAAATGAGCCCAAACACGACTATGGTGCTGTAATTTCAAGGTTTGTACTTTTTCTGATGCTCCTGGCTTCAGCATCAGGTCTCTCTCGTGTTCCTCATTAACAGTACATTTATCCACACATCGAGCCCTTTTCAATGAGCCTAAACACGATATATCTGCTGTTAGTTGTCGAGGAGTTAGGCACTCTGCAGACTATCCTGATGCAGCATCAGGTCATGACATGATGATCGTGAGACCAAATGTGGCAAATGCCCTATCCATACCAAACATCAAAATAATTTACTAAAACGGGACCCTTGCCTGTTCGAGTAACTTCTTACTGTTAAGAAGTTGTACCTTCCATCATCAGCTCAGCTACCTGAGATGGTGACAACCATACGCAAATACACAAGATACTTAATAAAATATGCGAAAAACAATAAGTGAGCCTATAAAATTTGAGGGTTGCCCTCGATTTCTCTAAGATCCCATCATCAGATCCCGACTTGTTGACTATGGGACCATTTGGGAAGTATACCCTTTCCAACAAAAAAAGAAATTTTCAAATCAGTTGGCAAGCGACGGAGTTATGCGCGAACAAACCTAAAAAAAAAAAAAAAAAAAGAAAAAAATACAAACATTCGAATTGAGAACCTCCTCCTTTTTTAGAAGTCGGTTAAAAACCAAAGAGGCAAATCCCGCAACTCCAAGAACGTTCACAGTCTGATCTCAGTCTCAATCCGCCAAAAACACCTCCAATTTCCATACAATTTGACAAGTTTTGACATTATTTGTCGCCGAGATGAGACCGCAACCAGATCTCCAACGTTCCAAATTACGAGAATTGGCCCTCAGAAATAAACATCAAATTATAGAAGAGGAAAAAGCATCACAAACATTAACACAAAAAAAAAAAAAAAAAAATTATTATTAAAAATATAAAGAAATTTATTATTATTATTCATTAAAAAAATGTTTACATACTTTTCTTTGATTAAGGATCTCTCGTGTGGCGTTTGTGGAAACACTATCCACCTGCTGACCATCCAATTGTGATTAAGGGCGTTCACAACCTTCCTGATGCAGCGACTTGTTGTCCGCTGCGTCAAATACTGCCCCACACCCACAATTTTCTGGTACGACTCTGTAGCTAAAAAGCTAAGAGCACACAGCACCTGAAAAAGATAATAATACATAGGTAGGTTAACCTATTCGGGTTGATGTGGTTGTATTTTAATTTACAGCAGTTAATAAAGTATTGTGTGGTACCACAATATTATTGTTGTATAGAACTCAACTAAGAAGATGAAGATGCTTTAACTCAAGTTATAAAATGCAGCAATCAACAACATTATGTACCTACCTAGTTGCCTGCATTACCTATAATGAAATTGGTTTATTAATGTAAAATTTCTTACCTTTATTTCCAGGGAAATTTCAGGAGAACCTTTTAATCCGGCATGACGTCTTAGGTCGTTAGATAACTTCCTAAATGTTCTTTTATTAAGCCTGAAATGTTGGATAAATAACAATTCTGGCATATCTTCAATTGTTTCCAATTTCCGTCGCTGTCTTAATCGCTTTTGGCGCCTCTCCCAGGTGTTCTCATTGTGTGCAGCCCACAATAAACGTAAAGCATGCATTTTATAATTTATTCGAACTGCAATAATGCCTTTAACACAGAATAAATACCTAAGAGTATGTAATCACTCAGTGTCAAAAATCATATTGTTTCAATAACTACAACATTTTAACATTCGTTTCGTTATCTTTTTTGGCGATCACGATCGAGGCGAAGACGAACACTGAAAGCGCTGCTTGTCTACGCATTTGTATGGGATAAACACGATAACAATTCGTTACTTTATGGTTTCGTTACGAATTATTTATTTATTTATCCATTTATTTCAGGCATCAAGGCCCATATAAAACACATAAAATACAATATTAATATAACTTAAAAATACTATAAATACATACAACATTATAATTACAATAAAAACTAACTAAACACGAAGTGTCTGCGTCGTGTTTCGCTGACTGGTGTCATGTAGTCGGCCACGAAACCGGCGGTACACAACACCCTTCGGCCAGAACTCTTCCTTGAGGAACTTCTCGAGATGATGTGTCGGAACACGCACCACGAACGACTTGAAATTCGTGTTGTGACGCGACTCCAACTTCTCGACCCTCAAAGTCCAGTTGGTCTTCACACGCATGTACTCCACGATCTCCTCAACCTTCGTGGAGTGGTGCAGTCTGGACACGTAGGTACAGCTGCGTCGTCGGGATTGCTGGACGCAGCAGCATGTTGGGTCCTGCCAGCGCGGTGCCGCACTGGTTCCGACAAGGAGGCTTCTTCTTCTTCTCCACTTTGATGAAACCATCCTTGTCACACGTGTCCTTCTCTGGATCCTGCCTTTTCAAAACCTTGTTGGGTTTCGATCGGCTCCGTTTACCCCCTTTTATTTTTTCCGCTAGTTTTACCTGCGAGTTTTGCAACTCAGCAGGCTTGTTAGCGGCTACTATTGCTGCGTAAGCTCGTTTGGGGGTCGACGAACCTACACACGTCGTTGTCTCCACCTGTGTCAAGGCAGGGACGGCCACGGCACGCGCTGCAACGCATGCATTCTCGGCAGTTGGTGACGCATTCGAGCCCGCCGACTCGAAACTGCAGATGGAGGCGTTTTGTGCCCCGCGACGCGTGTTCACATTTGCAGCGTCGGTAGGTGACCTACTTGCAGAAATTGCGTTGCGCAAGCTCACTAATTCTGCCCGTAGATCACTGATGGTGTTGTTGGACACCTCCAGCTTTTGCTGCATCTCGGCCTGGCTTTGCTTCAGGAATGTAATGTCCTTCAGCAGCCTGGTGACATCTACGTGGTCGAACGTGACGGGAGGCAGCTTGTGCAGATCCTTCGCCACGAATTCAGGCACGTCGTCCGGGTCGGCCTCCTTCATCAGCGTTACGATGTCCTGGAGACTCTTCTCTGTACCGTCCCTTCCACGAGGCGGCATCTGGCTGACTTTGCCAAGCGTTGTGAACAGTAGCAACTTGGCACTGCTAATCTCCTCTTCCTTGTAGGATGACTTGCAGATCTGCAAGATGCTGATCTCGTCCATGTAGTCGATGGCATGTTTGATGAATGCTAATACTTCGTTGGCTATGAGAGTTTGGGAACTCATAGCGGAAAACGGGCAGCGGCTATAGCCGCGCAATTCGCGAATATAATATTCGTACTGTGCAGCGCAAACGCGACCGTACTCGACCGCGCATCGCAATGCAATTCAATTTTAATTGGTTATAACATTGTCTACCAACTTGCGATAACGATATCGATTGTCCACGTGACTTAACGCGGCTTATGTCTATCCCATACATTTTAGTCTTTTCGAACTTGTTATCGTTTTTAAATTGTTACTTTGTCTAAGCCCCCAGTTATTTAATGATGTATAATGTGACGTTGCAAAAAATTAAATATTGATCGCGTCTAGTAGCGACACCTGTTGTAATTAACGGCAGACTAACGCCATGGATGTCAACGCTGTTCTAGGTGACACAGATGGCGTTGGTGCCTTTTGTTTGGTTAATTAATTGGAAGTTTATTGGATAACTAAATAATAAATAACCAAACTTACATAATTTACCACATTTTATTTTAAAAACAATGTCTGATAAATTGAAGATACAAATCAATAAGAAATCTATATGGTCTGTGAAAGATGATTCTAGAAACTGTCAGATTGGTTTGGAGAAAAAGGTGGGGTACGGTGTCCGGTCTTTACGATCAAGGACACGAGCCTAAAGGCTGATTGAGAGGGACTTAATCCTAAGAGAATTGGGATGTGTCCAAATAACCCGATGGGGTTTTTATAAGACAGTATGAGTCGTTGGTGGCTTAATCCTGTCTGGCTGTTATGCTAGCGTTCTATTGAGATTGGTGCTATGCGCGATTGATTTGATGCCTTGGTGTTGCGCCGTTGTGTGATGATTTGGAATTAATCAGAGCGCAGGCGGATTTGAGGTTATCCCTTGCCGTGTGGTCCTCCGACGTTCAGGAAGGCTTTACCTAGCCGAATCCAGGTGATGAGGGAAGTTCGCCACTCCAGGTAACGAAAGCGTCACTATCTAATCCGTAGGCCACGTTCGCGTGTGTCCACAGGTTTCTCCTGTGAACGGCGCCAAGGACCTTGAAACCGTCAACTCAATACTCAATACTTTATTGCATTCCATAATGTGTACATAGTTGGTATGTTTAAAACATTGAATCAATTATGGACCCTGTCGGGCACAGCAAAGTTAATTTTTAATAGGAGAGAGGATGAAGGCGCTTTTTCTTAAGAAAATACTCGTAGTATAATTTGCTTTTATATTATTTAAATAAGTATTTATATATTTGGTTTTAAGTTATATTTTTATATTGCACGATTTATATTAATAACACTATAAATTATAATAAACTAAATATTTAAGTACAACTTTATTTTCTTGTAGAATGTTATTATTATTAATTGTGTATTGTTTAGCATATTATTTTTTTTTAATTAACAGTATTTTAGTGGTTTATAATGAATTTATATTCAAAATCAAATTTAAAATAAAATGTTAATTTTATTATGTAAAAGATCGTTTTTATTGTTGTTGAAATTTATCGCAAAAATATTCGTCAATAGTGTAGTAGCTTTTGATTATCAGAAATTGTTTTAATTTATTGATAAAGATATTGTTATTATTTATATTTTTGATGTATTCCGGTAACTTATTGTATATGACGGCATATTGTCTAGCAGCTGCGAGAGACGACGACTAGGTGGCGCTAGTGGAACGTGCACCGGACGCATCATAGACAAATCATTCACTCTATCGATCATTTGGCTTAAAGGACTTGGTATCCAATCCAGTAAAATATTGTAACGTTTCCCCCCCACTAGCGAGCAGCCTTTATAAGGAGCTGCGCGGTTGAGTCTGTACGCATTTCCAATGGATGCGTCTTGGTGCACGGACCACTGTCTCTCGACAGTCAGTACTGCCCGATTATTGGATGTGGAACGCTGTCTCTGACAACTAGTACTGTCCTTATTGCGGTGGGTGCATGGACCACTGTCCCTGACAGTCAGTACTGCCCTATGTGACCGCCCTCGAAGTCATTATTAGTTATTTAATAATGAATTAATTTAATTTCTGTATTTCAAAGATTTAAGATAACTGATTGTTCGATTGAAATAAATTTATGTATTAGTTTTACTTCTGATGTCTTGGCCTAATCCGACATCAGAAGTGGGATCGGATTTTCCGCCCACCTCTGGCACTTTCATCACAGAATATACAGGAAAATATTCCGCTACCCTCAAATAGTTTAGAAGCATTTTTTTCAAAATTAACTGATGCTCTACTACCCCGGTTCAATGCACCACCATAACCTTTTACAGCGTTGATACCGTTTGATCCTGATGACCCCAATTCAAACATAGAGAGCTGGTTGTCTGCTGTCAGACACCATAATTAAGAGCAAAATTTTGATAGGTGTTAATTTAATCAGGACGTTGACCCATTGTCTTCGAGGCCGCGCAGCCACATCTTCTTGTGGATATGTCAGCTGCCTATGGTGCAGTCGACCTCAGGCGGTTGCTGTGGAGGGTGGAAACATTGATAAGCGATCGGAACTTTGTCCGAATGCTCCGAGAACTTCTCCATAGTCGTCGGTTTCGGGTCCGCCTTCTCTCGGAGGGAGGTCTTGGGGAGCGCGTAGGGGCGGCCTGCCGCAGGGTGGTGTCCTGGCACCGCTTCTTTTTATTATCTCTGCGCAAGCGACCAACCGTCCAGCCCCGGCGAGTCCCGCTTCCTCTATGCAGGCTAACTTGCCCTCACTTCCTAAGCCACCGCCTTTGGGTGGGTTGGGGCCCGCTTGACAGGTGCTCTTGGTGATTTGGCCGCATTGCTTCGCTGACTCACTCGAGCCCAATCAGAGCGGGGCCCAGTCTTGCATATTTGGTCTCCGCAGTGGAGGTGCGGGCCGCAGACTTGGCATCGTTTGGGATGGGGTGTCCATCGAGCACGGCGGCTCTTCTAAATATCTTGGTGTTGCCCTGGACAGGTCTTTGACATTCGGCGAAAACTGCGGGAACATCGAGCAGAGGGTGCGCGCTCGCGGCGGTCTTCTTCGTCGAGTGGTCTCATCTAGGTGGGGATTCGCGTGCCCCGTGTGGAGTTCTGCCCATGCGGAGCTGGTGGATGCAGCTTTGGGCGAGACGTACCGGATCATCGCTAGTTGCCTGGAGCCGACACCGGTGCAGGTGTGTGCTGTGTCCGCTGGCAGGGGTGGCGTTGCCGGTGGTTCCCGGAGCGGTGGTGGGCTCCGGCGGGGGAGCCGAAGTGGTTTCCGACACGCGACATCCTTTGCATGGCGGCATCCTTGTGCCACAGGGGCTGAGGGGCCGAAACGTTTTTTTTTAGGTGTTTCGTCCCACTCACTGGCCAGCCGTCGTAGGGAGGATTGAAGCATGTGGCGAGACAGTGCTTAATTGCCCGGGCCGTTTGTTCCACCCGCTGAGGACCTCCTTCCTGGACATAAGTTGCCTTGGGTGGCCTTGGGGTCTTTGGACGGACTCTGGGCCTGGGTTGGCCGAGGCAGGGAGGGCCTGTTCAGGTGGAGATTCATAGATGGCTCCGCCTTGGAGTGTGGATGTGGTGCTGTTCCTCAAGCGGTGGGACGCTGGTTATCGTGTCCTGTGTGTCGTCAGCTGCACGTTTCAGTAACTGGCGGGCGCTAGTGGTGGCGCCAAGTATGTGGCCGGGTTCTGGGTCGAGTGCAATTGGATTGTTATCATCGCGCTAAAAATAAGAAGCCACATTACTGATTAAGTTACCTCCCAGTCAATATCAATGGGATGATATACTGGAGACTTTGAAAACTCAGTTCTCTCGCTCTTTGGCTTAGCAATGCCCCTTTCCATTTTGCAAAAGGCTACTACTACTTTAAAGCCGATGAAAGATGAAAAGATTTTAGTTTTCACGGATGATGTACTTTCAATTTCAAGATATTGATGAGGGGCTTAACCTTTTAGACAAATTACTTAAACGTTGTCCAATGCAGGGTTCTCGTAAGTGTTTGACCCTTCCGTGCTCATTGAACTTCATACCGATGCAAGTAGTATAATATGTTACAATTCTTATCCAAAAACATAATGGTACCCCTCGTGTAGTAGCGTATTGTAGTAGGAAGACCATAGATGAAGAGACACGATATCACTCTTACGAATTAGAGACGCTTGCGGTAGTAAAAGCAATCGAACATTTTCGTCATTATTTGCATGGACGAAAATTCACTGTATTCACGATTATAACTCCTTTAAAGCTTCTCTCTCACTCAAAACGTGATTTGACTGCAAGGGTTCACCGTTGGTGAGCTGTATTGCAGGCCTACGATTCTGATATCGTGTACAAAGAAGGTCCAAAATGGCTCATGCAGATTTTTTGTCTCGCAATTTGTTAAACATGAATTATTCTGAACCCCGTAAAATAAAATTTCTTGTATTTGATATAGGTTGCTTAATTGTAGAACAAGAACGCAATTCGGAACTTTTCTGAAATAATATCAAAATTCCGTGTAATGAGAATTACCTGAAGAGATATCGCGATTCGCGTACGTATAATTTAAGTCAAGGAATATTGTATAGGAAGATAGAACGTAGTTTCCAGTTGGCTAGCTACCTATTTTACCCCGTTCTTTGGTCCTTAATTAGCCATGTTCATAATGAAATATAACATTAAGGTTTTGACTAGACTTTGTCAAACTTTACGAATTTTATGGTTTGTAAAAAAAAAAAAAAAGTTTATTAATTGTTGTGTAGTATGTAATACTTCTAAAGGCCCTTCAGGTGCACAGCAAATGCAGTTGCATTCAATTCCTAAACATCCAGTCCCTTGGCACACTATTCATTTAGATCTAACTGGAAAACTTTCGGGAAAAGTGATAGTAAAGAATATTCTTACTGTTATAGAATGTAATTCTAATAATGACTGGAAGGATGAATTTTGAGAGATTCAACTTTCTCTTAATAGTACACGTTCCAAGACCACAGGTTTTACGCCTATGGAAATGATGTTTGGCATTCAAGGTTACTAGCTAAAGTAACTCCTAGTTCTTTTGAACCAACTTAAATGTTGAAACGGCTCGTTCATCTGCATCAGAAAATATTAAAAGAGTGGCTAACGCTGACACTATACGGTTTAATAAGGGAAAATCCTGGGTTAAACCTTTTGCAGTAGGTGAATTTGTCTTTGTTAAATGTGAGGAAAGACACCAAAGAAAATTAGATTAAAAAAAAAAAAAAAAAATTGTAGAAAACTCTTTGCCATATTTAGGAGACCATAGTTCTCAAAAATTAAATGCCAGTAGAGTCTCAGAATCCGAAGAAACATTATCTATTGGTTCACAAACAGTAACTATTAATTCTGATACTTTATCTATCGATTCGTTTTACTGTAATTTTTGGCGTTCGGGGGTGCCTTTGGTGTGCCTAGTTGAAATGAATGATTTGACTTTGACTTTGACTCTGAGATGACTGTTCTGTACAGACTGTGACTGTGAGCTGCAGGGATCTCATCCATGGGATGAGTATCTAGACCAGCAAATATATACTGTAGGGGTTACAAGAGTTGTGACCTAGTCCAGTAGAGGCTGTAGGGGTTTCACCTACTTTTGTGGGTTGATTACCTAGTCCAGCGCTCTGTGAGCTGCAGGGATATCATCCATGGGATGATTATCTAGACCAGCAAATATATACTGTAGGGGTTACAAGTGTTGTGACCTAGTCCAGTAGAGGCTGTAGGGGTTTCACCTACTTTTGTGGGTTGATTACCTAGTCCAGCGCTCTGTAAGCTGCAGGGATATCATCCATGGGATGATTATCTAGACCAGCAAATATGAACTGTAGGGGTTGCAAGAGTTGTGACCTAGTCCAGTTGTAGCTGTAGGAATCTCACCTGCTTTAGTGGGTGACGATTTAGACCAGCATGTTTGAACTGCAGGGGTTTTCTATTAAAGAAATACCTAGACCAGTGATATTTGATATGTAACGATGATGACGATGTAAATTGATGACGAATTAATGCACTCGAGGACAAGTGATTTATCAGAATGGCCGTGACGGCATATTGTCTAGCAGCTGCGAGAGACGACGACTAGGTGGCGCTAGTGGAACGTGCACCGGACGCATCATAGACAAATCATTCACTCTATCGATCATTTGGCTTAAAGGACTTGGTATCCAATCCAGTAAAATATTGTAACGTTTCCCCCCCACTAGCGAGCAGCCTTTATAAGGAGCTGCGCGGTTGAGTCTGTACGCATTTCCATATTCATATTCATATTCATACGCATATTCTGTAGGAGCGTCGAGTCGGCACCTCCGTCGCTGGTCGTCCTCCGCCGGGCCTCCCCCAGGCAACTGGGGGTCTCACCTGGCGGGGACAGACCGCCGAGGTGTCGTGAAGAAAGCGGCGCTGTATGAATCAGCGTCGCGGCGCGCCTACAGAAAAACAACATGCAACCACTCACATGACCGCACGTAAATTACGTGCGGCCAAAAAAGCCGCAGGCCATTACGCAGCCGACATAGGGAGGGGCCTGTTTTTGCAGGCCACCGTATTGCCTCCGCGGCCGGGGGGCATAGCCCCGGAACCGCTCGCCACGCCCCCTGACGGGGGCGTCGCGATCTCTACTACTGTACGCATTTCCAATGGATGCGTCTTGGTGCACGGACCACTGTCTCTCGACAGTCAGTACTGCCCGATTATTGGATGTGGAACGCTGTCTCTGACAACTAGTACTGTCCTTATTGCGGTGGGTGCATGGACCACTGTCCCTGACAGTCAGTACTGCCCTATGTGACCGCCCTCAAAGTCATTATTAGTTATTTAATAATGAATTAATTTAATTTCTGTATTTCAAAGATTTAAGATAACTGATTGTTCGATTGAAATAAATTTATGTATTAGTTTTACTTCTGATGTCTTGGCCTAATCCGACATATATTTTAATGGACATAACAAATGTGCTAGAAGAGTGCATTTTTAATCTTGAAGTGGGTATGTTTAATCTGTTTTCATGTCTAAGTGCAATTTTTGTTTGGATATCTCCTCTTTTGGTATAGAATTGCGGATATTTTCGTACAAATTTACAAATTTCAAGTATGTAGAGGCAAGGCAGGGTTAATATTTTTAGGTCTTTAAAGTGGGGTTTACAGGAGTCTGTTTCTTTGATATTTATTAAAATCCTAATCATTTTTTTCTGTAGAGTTAATAATGTAGGCGCGTCGGTACTATTTCCCCACAGGATAACTCCATATTTGAGCCATGCAAATGCGTACGCGTAATATGTTACTAGTGCTGTTTTGATGTCTGTTGTTTTCTTTATTTCTCGGAGAGCGTATGAAAACTTGGATAATTTCGTTCTTACTTTTTGAATGTGTGTTTTCCAATCTATGTGTGAATCTATGTCTAGGCCTAAAAGAGTGAATTTATTTACTGCTTCTAATTTTGATCCGTTGTATTTGAAACTTATACTTATAGGTGTTTTTTGTCGGGGGTGGAAAGTTATTATTTTTGTCTTATTGTACTTAATTTCAAGGTTGTGTTCGTTCATCCAGTGTGTTGCTGTGTCAAGTATAGAATTCAATTTTTGGTTTATATTTATATTATTATCACATGATGTTAATATAGAGATATCATCGGCGAACAATACGCATGCATGACTCATTGATGTGGTTAGGGAGATCGTTTATGTAAACAAGGAATAGCAGGCACCCTATCACACTTCCTTGTGGTATAGAAGCGTTTACGGGCATGTTTTGGGATCGAATTAATTCTATTTCTTTTGAGTTATGATTATAATGTTCTATTTCTACAACTTGTTCTCTATTTTTTAAATAAGATGTGAACCATTCATAACTTTTTCCGCGGATGCCGATGTTATATAGTTTATTTAATAATATGTCAAATTGCACCTTATCATAAGCTTTTGTCATGTCTAATAACAATCCTACAGCGTATTTTTTATTATTAATTATATTAAGGGCTTCTTGTATATATTTATAAACAGCCAAAACGGTGGATCGGTTTTTGCGAAAACCATTTTGACTATCATTGAATATATTATATTTTTCACAAAATGCATAAACACGATCGCACATGGCTTTCTCAAATATTTTTGAGGCTGTTGGTAAGAGAGCAATGGGACGGTAATTGTTTGGGTCGGTTTTTATATTTTTCTTGTGGATCGGTTTTATAAGAGCTTTTTTTAATAAAT
Organism: Hydraecia micacea; assembly: GCA_914767645.1. NCBI lineage: Eukaryota > Metazoa > Arthropoda > Insecta > Lepidoptera > Noctuidae > Hydraecia > Hydraecia micacea. The sequence goes on along the minus strand of OU611775.1, from coordinate 25,702,368 downwards.
CGGGAAAGACGCCTTCTTCAAAAGATTGGTTAAGTAGTATGTAAAATGGCAAGGTTAATTCGTCAGCGCATTGTCTTACTAGAGTGGGTGGAAGTTCGTCAATTCCATGGCTTTTTTTATTTTTTAAATTTTTAATTATCGTATTTACTTCGTAAGGATCTACTGGGCTAAGATATAATGTATTTTGTGTAGCTGAAATCGCCGGGGGTCCTTTTGGTTTGCTGCCGGTAGGTATTGTGCTGTCCCCACCAATAGAAGCAAAGAATCTATTAAATATGTTGGCTACCTCTTGGGGTTTTGAAGTTAAGCTATTATTTATTTGTAGGGTTATGTTGTTTTTCTCACTTTTTTGTTTTTTGTTTGTGCGTTCATTGATTATTCCCCACATTGTTTTAACTTTATTGTTAGATTGCATCATTTTATTTTTAAAGTGTAGTTTTTTTTGCAACTGTGACAGTTTTCTTCAATGTTTTTTCATACTTTTTATAATATTTTGTTAATATTGGATTTTTTGTTTTTGTTGTTAATGTCTTTAATAGTCTTTTATTTAAAGAAGATTTTTTTATACCTGCAGTGAGCCAATATTTTTTATATTCTGTTTTTAGTTTAATTTTACGCAACGGTATACATTGATTTAGAATAGAGATGAGTGTGTCGTTAAATGTTTTATAATTTGTGTTAATTTTATTATTGGTTTTAAGAATATCATTCCAATTTAGTTTTTGTATTTCCTCTTTGAATTTTGATATATTTGTGTTATTAAATAGTCTTTTCATTGTATACCAGTTATATTTTTCTGATTGTTTAGATATTTTTAAATGTAAAATTGTACCATGGTGGTCGGAAAAACCTAGCTCTTCTGTAGTTGTGTACATGTCTTTGTAGTCAAAGTTTGTGAATATTAGATCTATGCACGTTGCTGTGTTTGGTGTAATGCGTGTAGGGTTTTTTACGTGTTGAGTAAAATTATGTTCCTGCATAAGATTTAAAAATTGATTTGTTTTTAAATTATCCGATATTATATTAACATTAAAATCGCCGCCTATTATTATATTTAGTTTGTAGTATTTATTGGTTATATATTTTAGAATTTCTTTTAACTGTTGATAAAATTGTTCCTCCTCTCTTCTATTCCAGTACAAAGTTATTATCAATAAATTTTCTTTTGGTAATTCCGTGGCGCATAGTTCTATTATATATTCTATAGACATGTCTGAAATATCGTTTCTATTTATGCTGTCAATATGTTCTTGTAGAAGTATACAAACACCACCGCCTGTTCTAGTGCTGTGACAGAAGGAAGATGCAAATTTATATCCACTAAATTGAATGAGATCTAGTTTATCTTGAGTTAGCCAAGTTTCTGAAATGCATATTGCTTTATATAATGGATTTTTATCAATGAATGCTTCGAGTATATCTTGTTTATTATTAAGGCTTTGAAAATTTTGGAACATTATTTTAAATGGTTGGTCGTTGTTTACGAAATGTCTGGTTCTCAGTTTCGTTGGACATATTAGGGCACAGTTGGTTGGTGTTGTTCAATATTATATCATTTTCTTGGGTGTTGTATTCATATTGATGTTTGTTGTTTTCTATGTTAATCAGTTTTCCGTCTATATATAGGTGGTTATTTCTTATTATTGCATGAAATCCATTTTTCCTGGCTTTAAATAATTCTTCTCGCATTTGTGCTCTATACTTTTGTGTATTTGCATCTAAGAATTCAGATATGAATAGTCCGGTTCCTTGAAAATAAGTGCTATTGTTAATAATATATTTAGCCATTCTCTTGCTAATAAATTCGATAACAAGCGGTCGGTTCTTAGGTCCACCGGGTCTTCCAAGTCTGTACAGGTCTTCTATATATCCTGAGACGTCTATGTTCACTATATCACGGAACAGTTCTATTAATCTGCTGTGAAGTGCACTTTCAGGCTCTTTGTAGTAATCGGCCAGGCCGTAGAGTACAATTTTTCTAGGGTTATTTTCTTGTATATTTGGAACTTTCGATGCTTCTGTAGCTAGATTTTTTATTTCTTTCTTTAACTTTTCATTTTCTGTTTGTAGTTTTTCTAGTTTTTTATTAATATTTTCTATTTCTTGCTTTCTTTGGTCGTTCTGTGTTGTTAATGTGTTTGTTTTATAATCTAAATCTTGTCTTAATTCTGTAATAGCCCTATGTATTTCTGTATGTATTGTGTTTTGTATTTCTTGTATAATAGATTTGTTGTTTTCTTTAAGATGTGTGATTATTAGTTCACTCAAACCTTGCATTGTTAATTGAGTATGTGTATCAATCATGGTCTTTACCTTTTCTTCTGTGTGGATAATATCATTATTTTCCATAGGTATGGTGTCACCTAAAAAACTCAGGTCGTCGGAACAAGTTGTGTCATTATTTGGATATGTTGTTTTCTTTCTCAAAATGACATTAGCTTCCTCAGGTGGTGTAGATGACAGTTGATTGATGTCGGTGCCTCTAGGGGTACGTAAAGGGGTGTTTGAGTTTCCAGTCTTGGGTATTTTACAGATGCATGTCTGGCATTTCCACGTATTTTTATTTTCCAGTGTCATCTTTTTAGTGTAGTAGTCTTTAGAAACACCGCCGCATTCTAGATCGTATCTGCATTTACAGAGCACACACATAAGATTTTCTCTTATGGGTAGCTTATGTTTACATCCAGCGCATATAGGCGTAGTTGCCATTTTGATACTGTTTATGGATACTTTTAGTTCACTGTGACAAAACTCTAATAAGCGACCGCTAGCGTGTAGTAGCAAAAAGTTCTTCTTTGAACGATTTTTGCGATACTTAGTTTCGGTCTTCAGCGATAGATGGCGCTATTTTATAGTATTGAAGACGATGACAGACACTTTTTAAGGAATTTATTTTATTAAGTGTTATTTAAAAGATTATGTACCTTTTCTGAAGGTTTTCTTTCTTCTTTTAATTAAAAACTTCGTGTTTACCACTTTTTCAAAACGGTTCTCACACTCTTGTTCGTATTTTTCAAATTGTGGAGCCGTTAAAGCTTCTAATTTGTATTGTTTATTTTTATATCTCTGGATAGGTATTTCACGCGTACTCCAATATCACACACTACATATAACTTAAACATTCGAATAAATACTTTTTCTTATGTATCTAATCACTTAAGCTATTTTTATGAATTAAAAACACAGAGCAACTTGTTTGTTTACGCACGGTGGCGTCCTCTCCAAACTACAACTGAGGGAGTTAAACTGAAGGTTTTGTAGAGAGTGTTATCTGTGTGTCATTATAATTTAATCTATGAGAGAGTTAGGCCTTTGTAGGAACTAGGTTGTTTTAAGACCAGTTGTTGTAAGGATATTGTGTCTCGGGTTTGCTTAGTATATTAGTTATTTTCCCTATATGAGCACAGTCCGAAAAAGGCCAATACGTGTTCGATTGAGCTAGAAGTTATTAATTCGATCACCTCACGGACTCGCTATAGCGACTCTGAGAAATTGCTATTTGTCTCATTGCTGGCGGTCACTGACACCACTAGGAACGGAGACTAGTTGTGTGGGTGTATGCCGTAGAGTCAGGGAAGGATACATTAATTTGGTGGCTCGCCACATTGTTTGTATGTGTACTTTAATTTTGTATAATTCCAATAAACTTTGTATTGTGTAAGAAGGTACTTGTTTAATTAATCCTTTCCTAGCAGAGTATACCTTATAAATTTACTTTGGCACGGTGGTGAGTAGTATAGTTCAAATAGAAACCACCATCAGCTTGTTTCCAATTAATATCTGTAAACTACTCAAGGGCCGGGTTACAATAACCTGTGGTATAACAGTACTCCTCACTCTATAACAGGCAAATCTCCCTCGGAATTATTTTATAAAAGACAGTTTAGAGACAAGATCCCGGCAGCACCACACATGGAGTACAAAACAATAGACGAAGAGGTGAGAGACAGAGATCTGCAAATGAAGGAAAAAGGGAAGGAGTATGGGGATCTCAAAAGGAAAGCGACAGATAGCAACTTGGAAATAGGGGCAAAAGTATTGGTGAAAAATTGAATCAAAGATAATAATTTGACCTCCAATTTCAATCCCACTACTCATACAGTAAGGGACGTGAGTGGTTGCGATGTTAGTGTTCGGAATGATAAAACCGGGAAAGAATATCGCTGGAATGTAGTTCACTCAAAGAAAGTAAATGATTCATGGACTGTGGTTAATCAAAATAGTGGTAATAATGATTTAAGAGAAAATGATGAACTAGCGTAAATTCTTTGTTGATTGATATACTTTTATATTGTTGTCTACTGCTATAAACTACGCTTATATGATTGTTACACAGATTTATAATTAACTAAAACCAAGGCTGTTCTGTTTGGGGTGCCGGGGCAGAAAACCTCCACGTGTGCCCGGGGACTGGAGTTCCCTTTTGGATACGTCCGGGGCCCGGGGGGAAGACCAGTGTTCGGGCCGGTGCATCCTGGGGTGTGGGCAGCGATTTCATGGGATCCCGCTGTCCGCACGCTAATGTTCTGCCAGGAGGATCGCTCCACACAAGGCGCTCTGAGTAGCAGAGCGGCAACTGTGGTGGAGTGAGAGCGGGCCCGGTGTGCACTTACCCTGCCGCCGGGCAGGCAGGAGGGGAAACCCCCCTGCCACCGCTAATCTCGTAGCCCCGGAGACAGTTAAGGTCATGTCTCTGGCTGTTGAAGGGAGTCGAGGGTCTTGGCTTAACCGCCCGGAAAGCGAGGAAGATTAACCTCTATAAAAAATTCCCCAAACCTCCAAGCGGCGGCGCACCGTGAGGGAGGTTGTAAACTTGGATAATGGGTAGCTTGGTTTAGTCTCTAGTGCGGACCGATTATTTTTTGAGTCAATAAAACAAGATAATACTCGTGGGAACAAACATGGAAAAAAATCACAACCCAAAAAAAACAGAACAGGTGAGGAGTGATGCGGGGTCGGAGTCCGACGCCGCATCTGGAGGCGCGAGCACGGGAGGCTCAGGGAGCCCTTGCCGTGTCAAGGAGATGGCCGCTGTGGCAAAGAAGGTCCACAGCAAGCGGCCAAGGTCAGAGGGCGGCCAGGGATCGTCCTCCGACGAGGAGTTGGCCTCAGCTCCTAAGCGGAGCCCTCCTCCAGGGCACGAGTGCACTCTCCTCACTGCCCGGCGGAGGAACTTTGGAGACGCGGCCTGTCTGGCCTCGGCTGACGGATCCTTGGTTGCAGAGAGGATCCGCCTCCTGGGATTGAAGGTGGCGCTGCACAAGACCGAGGCCGTGTTCTTTCACGGGCCTCGGCAGCGCTGCCCTCCGGACGCCCACATTGTCGTAGAGGGCGTCCGGATAGGGGTCCAGCCCCAAATGAAGTACCTGGGCCTGGTGCTGGACGAGAGGTGGCGCTTCGGTCCGCATTTCAGCGGGCTGTCGACGCGCCTCTTGAAATCCGCGGACGCCCTCTCGCGGCTGCTCCCGAACCTGGGGGGGCCCAAGGCAAAATGCCGGCGCCTGTATGCCGGCATCCTCAGGAGCATGGCCCTAAATGGGGGTATCTGGGCGCACATCCTCCACAGGAGGGAGAATGCGACCGCCATCCGCAAGCCCCAAAGGGCCATTGCACTGCGGGTGGCGAGGGCCTACCGCTCGGTGGGCTTCTCGGCGGCGTGCGCTCTGGCCAGCACCCCTACTTGGGAGTTGGAGGCTTGGGTGCTCGCCAGAGTGTACGAGTGGACCGCGCACCGAAGGGCGCTCGGGGAGCGCCCCGTCGTCGCCGAGGAGCGGGAGGCCGTGCGGCGGGAGGCGAGGGACGCAATCGTCCTCCACTGGACAGAGGACCTCGCCACCGCCGCCTTTGGCTGCCGGACGTTGGATGCGCTCGGTCCGGTCCTGCGGAGCTGGCTCGAGCGGTCCCACGGGTTCCTCTCGTTCCGTCTGGTGCAGGTGTTGTCCGGCCATGGCTGTTTCGGATCGTACCTGCACCGGATCGGGAGGGAGGAGACCCCGGCGTGCTACGACTGCGGCGCGGCGAAGGACACGGCGCAGCATACCCTCGAGGTGTGCCCGGCTTGGTCCGAGCTGCGCCGCGGTCTGACCGCGGTGGTCGGACCTCTCGCTTCCCGGTGTGGTCAACGCCATGCTGGGGAGCGAGGGGGCCTGGGCAGCGGTTGCCTCCTTTTGCGAGGACGTAATCTCGCAAAAGGAGGAGGCGGTCCCTAAATGCGGACGAGGCTCGAGTATCCAGGCCTGCCAAGTGCGCGGACATGCGCATCTCTATGTATGTTTTTTCTTTTTGTTTTTATATCGGCACCTTGTTTTATATAAGGTTCATGTGGGTAATTGGTTATCATCTAATATTGTACTTTTGTGTGTTGTGCTGTCTTTTGTATGCGCCAAATAAATGGTTTATCTATCTATCTATCTATCATCATGGGCCTGGATGACTCCATAACGGAGGAAGAGGTGGGGGCCGCCGTCGTCAGGACGGGCGGGTGTCTGGCCGACCAGGTGAAGGCGGGCACCATACGTCCTGACTTCGCAGGCATGCGAACCGTAACGGTAAGCTACCCCGTGACGGCGGCCAGAACAATAGTAGAGGGCCGAAGGCTCCTGGTGGGCTGGGTGTCAGCGCAGGTCAAACTGCTCGAACCCAGGCCTCTGAGGTGCTTTCGATGCCATATGGGGCACCACGTTGGCGACCAGTGCACCTCGGAGGACCGCAGCACTCTGTGCTTCTGCTGCGGTCAGCCCGGACATACGGCCGGCTCGTGTAGCGCCGCGCCGCACTGCGTCGCATGTGCGGCAGCTGGCAAGCTGGCCGACCACCGGGTGGGAAGCAAGTCCTGCGCTCCACCCGCCGGAACCAGGAGGAAAGGCAGGCCCTCCGCCGCCGCCGCCACCCCCACCGTCGTCGCCACTGCTGCCGCCGCCGCCGCCGTCGCCACCGCCGCCGCCGCCGCCGCCGCCGCTGCCGCCGAGGGGCCCTCAAAGGGGCCCGGGAGGGAGCAGAAATGGAGGATTAATGGCTCCATTGCGCCTTCTCCAGGCGAACATCAACCACTGCGCCTGCGCTCAGGATCTGTTGCTCCAGAGCATGGCGCAGTGGTCGATTAACATCGCCGTGGTCGCTGAGCCGTACTTTGTCCCGCCCAGTGATAACTGGGTGCCTCCTGGGTGTAACCTGAGCGGCTCAGTGACCATAATTTCGTCGGCTGCCGCCGGTACCCCGTCCCTCAAATGTGTCACGAAGGGACAGGGGTGCGTAGCAGCACGGTTAGGAGAGATTGTAGTAGTGGGAGTATACTTCTCTCCGAGCCGAACGCTCGCCGATTTCCAGAACTCTTTAACAGAATTGAGTGCCGTCGTCGCCGGAAACCATTCCTTCTCCGTGCTATTGCTCGGAGACTTCAACGCCAAGAATTTGGCCTGGGGTTCCCGTTACACGGATGTGCGGGGCAGGATGGTGGAAGACTGGGTTCTGGAAACAGGCCTGGTTGTCCTAAATCGGGGTTCTGTTCCTACGTGTGTGCGGATGCGAGGTGAGTCCACAGTGGACATCTCGTTCGCCAGCCCTGCTCTGTCACAGCGTGTCATTGACTGGCGCGTCATGGAGGAGGTGGAGACCTACTCCGACTATCGGTATATCCGGGTTCGAGGTCTCCGCCCAGACCTCTAGCGCGCTGGTCCAACAGGCCCCGAGTGGTCCGCGGTGGGCGCTGAAGCAACTGAACCGGGAGCTTCTCCTGGAAGCCTCGATCGTGCAGGCCTGGCTGTCATTACCGGACAGGCCTGCCGATATTGACGATGAGGCGGAGTGGTTCCGGGAGGCCATGTCCGAGATATGCAACGTGGCAATGCCCCGAGCCCGGCCAGGATGCGCCCGACGTCAGGTGTACTGGTGATCGCAGGAGGTAGAATCACTACGCAAGGCGTGCATCGACATGCGACACCTGTACACCAGGCACCGCAGGCTTCGCATCCGCCCTCCGGATGCGCAAGTAACGGAGGCGGAGCTATACGAGGGGTACAGATCTGCGAAGACCGCCGTCCAAGAGGCTGTCCAGCGGGCCAAGGATATGGCCCGCGAGGAGATGGTGGAGACTCTGAACAGAGATCCATGGGGGCGCCCTTACAAAATAGTGCGGAATAAACTCCGCACCTGGGCCCCCCCGCTGACGCAGAGTCTCCGCCCCCAGCTGGTGGAGGAGGTGATGAGCGCTCTGTTCCCTTCGCATACTCCCCCGCCCATGGCTCCGCCACTTGCGGTGCCCGAAGCGGACTACGCGGACGACGACGACGACATCCCTGTAGTGACCGGGGTAGATCTGAGAGTGACGGTAGTGTGACGTTGCAAAAAAATTAAATATTAATCGTGTCTAGTAGCGACACCTGCTGTAATTAACGGCGGACTAACGCCTTGGTTGTCAACGCTGTTCAACGTTGACACAGATGGCGTTGATGCCTTTTGTTTAGTTAATTAATTGCAAGTTTATTGGATAACTAAATAATAAATAAACAAACTTACATAATTTACCACATTTTATTTTAAAAAACAATGTCTGATAAAATGAAGATACAAATCGATAAGAAATCTTATATGGTCTGTGAAAGATGATTCGAGAAACTGTCAGATTGGTCTGGAGGAAAAGGCGGGGTACGGTGTCCGGGCTTTACGATCATGGACACGAGCCTAAAGGCCGATTGAGAGGGACTTAATCCTAGGAGGATTGGGATGTGCCCAAATAACCCGATGGGGTTTTTATAAATATGAGCCGTTATAGGCAGAATTCCGTGAGTACTAAACCATTTTCTCTGTTCTTGCTGGATAGCCTATAGCTTAGATTCTTGCATGTGTGTTCTGACACGAGGACGTTGTTTCAGGTCTGGTTTTTATGCTAGCCTTTTAAGATTGGTGCTATGCGCGATTGATTTGATGCCTTGGTGTTGCGCCGTGTGATGATTTGGTATTCATCAGAGCGCAGGCGGATTTGAGGTTATCCCTTGCGGTGTGGTCCTCCGACGTTAGGAAGGCTTTACCTAGCCGAATCCAGGTGATGAGGGAAGTACGCCACTCCAGGTAACGAAAGCGTCACCATCTTGTCCGTAGGCCGCGTTCGCGTGTGTTCACAGGTTTCTCCTGTGAACGACGCCAAGGACCCTGAACCGTCAACTGAGGGTGTTATACTGAAGGTTTTATAGAGAGTATTATCTGTGTGTCATTGTGATTTAATCTATGAGAGAGTTAGGCCTTTTGTAGGAACTAGGTTGTTTTAAGACCAGTTGTTGTAAGGATATGGTGTCTCGGGTTTGCTTAGTATAGTAGTTATTTTCCCTATATGAGCACAGTCCTAAAAAGGCCAATACATGTTCGATTGAGCTAGAAGTTGTTAATTCGATCACCTCACGGATTCGCTATAGCGACTCTGAGAAACTGCTATTTGTCTCATTGCTGGCGTTCACTGACACCACTAGGAACGGAGACTAGTTGTGTGGGTGTATGCCGTAGACTCTGGGAAGGGTACATTGGTTTAGTGGCTTGCCACATTGTTTGTAAGTACTTTCAATTTTGTATAATTCCAATAAACTTTGTGTTGTGTAAGAAGGTACTTGTTTAATTAATCCTTTCCTAGCAGGTTATACCTTATAAATTTACTTTAGCACGGTGGTGAGTAGTATAGTCAAATAGAAACCATCATCAGCTTGTTTCAAGTTAAATAAACATACAAACTACTAAAAACCGGGTAACAGTTGGCGCCCAACGGTATATAATTATTTAATTATATAGGGTGAACGAATTAATAACAATATCTCTCTCTCTCTCAATTCCCTCAGTTCTTTCAGTTGACGGATTCTTGTATTAGTTTAAGGCTAGTTTTTAAGTTTTAAATATAAAGTGGTCACCGCACCACAATCAAACCTTTTCTTTTGTTGGACCGGTAAGGTGCAGAGTGTTGATAAAGGTCATTAACTTATTTATATGTATGCCCAACTCACAAGTTGGACAAGTGCATTGTGTTAATTATTTTGGGACTATATATATGTACCCAATGTTTGTTTAGAGGTTGGTGATTTAATATTACCTATATTTTGGAAGTTTATGTAGCATTATACTAGTAAGCATTTGTGGTAAAGTTTGTTTAACAGGTACAAGTAATAATTATTACAACTGGAAGATAATTAGTTTACAATATAAAACAACAGTTTTGTGTTATTATGTTCATGTGGTTGTTTAAGTTGAGGTCCTGATAAACTGTATTGCATTATTTTATAGTAAAACATTGTAAGTGTAAGGTATTATAAATCAATAAACCCAACATTAATTTCTGTAAAAGTTGTAAAACAATTGGGGGTAAACTTGAAAATTGTAAACAATTTCTATAAGGCAATTCTCAGAAGAGTTTTAGCAGTCTCTTATTTGTTTTAGAGGATTCCAGTGGTAGGAGAATAACACTACAGACTTTCACTCTTATTAATTGGATTTTGCAATACAGGGAACAAACAATTTGTAGAAATTAATCAACAGTAATAGTCAACTTTCATTGAAACGGAACACTTGGAATCTTTATGACAACTGGTCGGTCACTTCGTCGTATAGCGTTTTAACACTCATTATTTAACCCAGATTTAAGATACAGCCACGGCATTTCATAGAACAGCATTGTTTTTATCAGCATTCGTTTTCATACATTGGTGCTTAACCTATAAAACACATTGACATTGGTGACATTTGACGTTCGACGTTTTGATATGTTAGGGTGCGTTCCGAAACGCGTTATACACGATTTGCGTTTAGTTTGTCAATAATTTTGCTTTACTAAATTGTAATAATTACTATACAAATACAAAATTAATAAATAAATAAGCTATCATAATGGATTTAGAGACAGTGTATTAACATCCCCATCTTGCGGACGAATTGACTTATGAGGTTGCGGTTTATGCATTACTTGCATGCGACTCGTACATTTACTTGTAGTTTCTTGCTGTTTTTCAAAATATATGATATTTTTTCATTACGTCGTGCAACTAGTGCTTTGGTAGCCTGAAACTTTGAGAATTATGTTCTTCTTGCTCACGGGATTCCTGAAACCGTGATTACCGTTAGTGTGGTTCAATTCACGGGATCAGAGTTTCATAGACAATTATAGAAGTTTAACGTGCCTCAAGTTCATTATGGGCGCTCCACACACTAGCATGGTCGAAAGGTACATAAAAACGGCAAAATCAATTGTTTCGTCTTATAGATCATATGACAGGGATCTGAAGCTCACAAAAATTTTATAGCTTTAAATAGTGTACCAAAGGAAAAAAAAAATATAGAAAGTAAGGGTTTACTATTAAAACTTTCCCAGGAAAAAATAAATAAAATAGAAATAGTTTCAACAGACTGCCACCAACCACCAGAACCGGTCGAAATGGGTAAATAGTTTTTTTTTTAAATGTGTTTCTGATTATATAAAACTTAACACATCAGAGTCAACACTGTTTTAAGCCAGACGGGTATATAAATATATTCAGCCATAATTTATATAAATATATATATATATTTTTTTTTTTTGATTTTTTTTTTGCTTGGTTGCTGGGACCTTTTAAGCAGGAGAATTTATATGATGTAGCATTATATGTAGGGATATGACTGTATACATAGAGAAACGATTATTAATAAATCGATAGTTCAGTCAAATAATAAAAACGATATAAACATAGTCATACTCGATTTCATCTAAAATCGATTAATTTTATATATCCCTAATTATACAGTTTATTTATTAGCTGTAGTCCGTGTTTTCACGTATTGTTTTGAGGGCCATTCTTTCAGCGACCACGAAGCGTAACGTAACTATCATACGGTACATGGTATTTGCTTTGTTTTGTTTATATTATTATGAACGCGAGTTTTGGGTATTGATCAAACATTTTATACGGGGATTATGCCGTTTTGCATGCCTTGCGTTTAGTAACAAAATAAAAATAAATTTTTTTTTTTTGGCAAGTTGTTTTTTTTTTACGAGCGGATAGTAACTCATAAAATAGGCCTTGACTGAAGCGGATCAGTGACTTCTAAAATAAGCCTTCACGTTGTTTGTAATCAAGCTCGCTTGGTTGTTTTTTTTACGAGCGGATAGTAACTCATAAAATAGGCCTTGACTGAAGCGGATCAGTGACTTCTAAAATAAGCCTTCACGTTGTTTGTAATCAAGCTCGCTTGGTTGTTTTTTTTACGGAGCGGATAGTAACTCATAAAATAAGCCTTGACTGAAGCGGATCAGTGACTTCTAAAATAAGCCTTCACGTTGTTTGTAATCAAGCTCGCTTGGTTGTTTTTTTTACGGAGCGGATAGTAACTCATAAAATAAGCCTTGACTGAAGCGGATCAGTGACTTCTAAAATAAGCCTTCACTAATGTTTTGTTTTGCCGATATAGCATTGTTGCTTCGGTGAGACTTTAGATAGCACTAGTGCTTATCTAGTTACGAGCGGCAGGTGACTCTTAAAATAAGCCAAACCACCATTATGTTTTCAGAATATTTATTTCTGGGAACGCTGTATACGTCTTGCCTGGTGAGTTATGCACAATGTTTGCCCAATATATGTATCAGCTCGCTGAACATATTCATCAGGAGGATCGTTTAAATTTATAGTAAACAATTCAGAGTTCCACTGGTTTACAGACGGAATTCGGGAGTATGCAAGAGGTGGCTGCCTGCGATTTGAATGCAGGTGGCTACAGGATTGAAAGAGAAAGAAATTTAGGGATGTATGAAAGAATGGGGGGGTTATGCCCGGAATGTAGGAAGATTTGTAAGCAGAATAGGTTTCCTGGCAGTTTGGATTTTATAAGGTTCGTTATTTACTTACAGTTGGACAAAAATAAGGAAAGTATTTATATTTCATCTTTAAAATTAGTTTATGTCGTTTCACAACCATCGGTTTATAAATAGATCAGAACTCTTCCACTAGTTTCTATGAGAATTGGTAAACCCACTCCAGTGTTATAACACCGAGGGCGGTGTTGGTTTTTGCGTACACAAAAACCTTTTTGTGGGAAGAGGGGCATTGTGACGTTGCAAAAAAATTAAATATTAATCGTGTCTAGTAGCGACACCTGCTGTAATTAACGGCGGACTAACGCCTTGGTTGTCAACGCTGTTCAACGTTGACACAGATGGCGTTGATGCCTTTTGTTTAGTTAATTAATTGCAAGTTTATTGGATAACTAAATAATAAATAAACAAACTTACATAATTTACCACATTTTATTTTAAAAAACAATGTCTGATAAAATGAAGATACAAATCGATAAGAAATCTTATATGGTCTGTGAAAGATGATTCGAGAAACTGTCAGATTGGTCTGGAGGAAAAGGCGGGGTACGGTGTCCGGGCTTTACGATCATGGACACGAGCCTAAAGGCCGATTGAGAGGGACTTAATCCTAGGAGGATTGGGATGTGCCCAAATAACCCGATGGGGTTTTTATAAATATGAGCCGTTATAGGCAGAATTCCGTGAGTACTAAACCATTTTCTCTGTTCTTGCTGGATAGCCTATAGCTTAGATTCTTGCATGTGTGTTCTGACACGAGGACGTTGTTTCAGGTCTGGTTTTTATGCTAGCCTTTTAAGATTGGTGCTATGCGCGATTGATTTGATGCCTTGGTGTTGCGCCGTGTGATGATTTGGTATTCATCAGAGCGCAGGCGGATTTGAGGTTATCCCTTGCGGTGTGGTCCTCCGACGTTAGGAAGGCTTTACCTAGCCGAATCCAGGTGATGAGGGAAGTACGCCACTCCAGGTAACGAAAGCGTCACCATCTTGTCCGTAGGCCGCGTTCGCGTGTGTTCACAGGTTTCTCCTGTGAACGACGCCAAGGACCCTGAACCGTCAACTGAGGGTGTTATACTGAAGGTTTTATAGAGAGTATTATCTGTGTGTCATTGTGATTTAATCTATGAGAGAGTTAGGCCTTTTGTAGGAACTAGGTTGTTTTAAGACCAGTTGTTGTAAGGATATGGTGTCTCGGGTTTGCTTAGTATAGTAGTTATTTTCCCTATATGAGCACAGTCCTAAAAAGGCCAATACATGTTCGATTGAGCTAGAAGTTGTTAATTCGATCACCTCACGGATTCGCTATAGCGACTCTGAGAAACTGCTATTTGTCTCATTGCTGGCGTTCACTGACACCACTAGGAACGGAGACTAGTTGTGTGGGTGTATGCCGTAGACTCTGGGAAGGGTACATTGGTTTAGTGGCTTGCCACATTGTTTGTAAGTACTTTCAATTTTGTATAATTCCAATAAACTTTGTGTTGTGTAAGAAGGTACTTGTTTAATTAATCCTTTCCTAGCAGGTTATACCTTATAAATTTACTTTAGCACGGTGGTGAGTAGTATAGTCAAATAGAAACCATCATCAGCTTGTTTCAAGTTAAATAAACATACAAACTACTAAAAACCGGGTTACAGTAGGCAGGCTGAAGGCCAAAAATGCCGCCCCAGGACCCGACGGCTTGCCGGGTAAAGCCTGGGTCCTGGCCTCGAGGGCTCTCGGGCCTCGACTGGAGGCGCTCTTAAGCGCATGTATGGAGAGAGGCTAGTTTCCACTCCGTTTGAAGACGGGGAAGCTGGTCCTCATTCTGAAGCCAGGGCGCCCTGCGGACTCTCCGTCCGCATACCGGCCCATAGTGCAGCTCGACGAGGTGGGCAAGCTCTTTGAGAGAGTGATTGCAAGTTGCCTCGTCGGGCACCTGGTGAGGACGGCGGCGGGACGGAGGCGGGAGGAGACGCCCGGGTGTCACCATTGCGAGGATCGCCCAGAGGACACGGTGGAGCATACGGTGGAGATCTGCCCCGCTTGGGTGGAGCACCGCCGTGTCCTCGTAGAGGCGATCGGCAGTGACGGCGATCTCTCGCGTCCGGCCCTGGTTCAAGCCATGGTCCGGGGCGAGAGGGAGTGGGAGGCAGTCACCTCCTTCTGCGAAGCAGTCATGCTAGCGAAGGAGGTGGCGGGATGGGTGAGGGAGAGGACTTCACGTCCCAGCCGCCGCGGGAGAAGCTCCGGCCGTCGGGAGCCGCGTGACGACTCCCGGCCACCGTAGGCGCGGGCCTGCGGACGGAGAGTAATGGGTAGCTCTCCTTCCGATCAGAACCAGGCCCGTGCCGGACGGCGCGTATGTGTTCCACGCGCGTGTCGGAATATGTAGAGTTACAAAGAATACAATCTTCCTAGATTACATGGAATTAGTATGTACTTTCCTAAATTGCATGGAATTAGTATTTACTATATTTTTGCTAGACCGTCGAAAGTGTTTCTAGACTAAATAATCAACGAATTCGGAGCGAAACCGGAGATCTGTGAGTCCGTCTAAATAAATAGAATAACTTATTTTACTTTTCACCAAAAATGTAAGGGTAACAGAATTAACATTGTATTTAAAATATTTTCTTAATTTTATGTGCAACTCTTGATGTATAAGTAGTTATAAATAATAAATATAGTAAACTCAGTGAATGCTTTGTTTAAGAGACTTTATCTAATTGTAGTCGGATAAATTGTTATAAAAATACATTCAATATCTTATAACGTTTTAAAACAGTTCTGTCAAAATAGATTTATATAAGACTGTCAATATTAAAAGTTATATGGTCAAATGTCAAATCAAATCAAATCAAAATATTTTTATTTCACATAAACCAACATGGGCACTTATGAAACGTCAGAAGCTAGGTGCACGGTTCCAATTGGTCGTTTCCTATGGAGAAGAACCGGCAAGAAACTCCATGGTTACTCTTTTAAAAATAATTGGCTTTTACAATGTTTTCGAGTTACAGTAGGTATGGGAGGACAGCGTAGGCCTGTCAACAAGTACCAGGTACTTGATAAAATAAAAAATGGTCTACAGATCTAGTCTACAAGGCTTACAAAGTCCTCACATTTACAAAATAAGGATGTATCAAAAGGATAAACAAAATATAAAAATCTACTAAAACCTTTGATCAACAATAGCACTAGATTAAGGATTAGGAACAAAAACACATCGCTCAAGTGGCCGCGATTGCATATAATATGATTATAAACCTTAACACTCAAACATAAAGTTTATTATAGTTTGCAATATATTTACTACTTTGATTGAAAAGTAAACGTATTTTTAAAATAAGAACTAAAATAAGACCACACAATTATATGTGGTCTTATTTTTCCGGCCGTTTTTGATGTCATCATCGGAAATCTAGTACTATTGTTGATCGAAGACTAAAACCAAGAGATATGATTGCCATTTCAACTAAGAAAGAGGTGAAAAATTAAAATTGTCTGTATATAATGTCAAATAATAAAAAGATTATGTCATAGAAGTATGTACAAATAAAAAATAAACATCGTAATTTGAGAGCAGTTAATAGACATTTACGTAGAACTTATGCCGTCAAAGAGGTGCCAGGGAAGCCACATGTGCAGAAGGAATTATTGCCAAACTACCTTGTCTTCAACGTAGTCTTTAATCTTATAATATGCTTTTTTGATTAGGACTCGTTTGATGAGGGTTTTGAACTTTCCATCGCTAAGTTCTGTAACCGACTTTGGCAACTTGTTATAAAAACGGATGCTGTTTACAAGAAATGACTTGCTAGTTTTAGTTAGTCTAAATTTAGGTATCACAATTTCATTTTTACTGCGTGTATTTATATTATGGAAATCGCTTCTTATTTTGAAAAGTCCTAAGTTTTTGCGAACATACAAGATACTTTCTAAAATGTAAAGAGAAGGCAGAGTTAGTATATCAATTTCTTTAAATTTGTTTCTAAGAGACTCGCGAGGACCCATTTTATATATTGCGCGGATTGCCCTCTTTTGTAAAATGAAAATTGAATCTACGTCAGCTGCCGATCCCCACAGCAGAACACCATAAGACATAATACTGTGGAAATATGCAAAGTATACTAACCTAGCTGTGGCTATATCTGTCAACTGCCTTATTTTTCTTACTGCATATGCAGCTGAACTTAATCTACCTGAAAGAGCTCTAATGTGTGCGCCCCATTGTAATTTTGAATCTAAAGTAATTCCCAGAAATACAGTTTCCGTAATAGCATCTAGTTTTTTGCCATCAAGTTTTAAATTCAGATCCACTTGAGGTACATTTGGTAATGAGAACTTAAGACATTTAGTTTTGTTCGCATTAAGTAAAAGATTATTAGCTGCAAACCATTTCGAAAGAACAGCCAGACTATCGTTGACATGTAAGACATCCGTATCTTTTCTATCTATTTTAAAAATAAGGGAAGTGTCATCAGCGAATAAAATGATATCCGATAAGTTAGCCATCATGTAAGGAAGGTCATTAATATATACTAGAAATAAGAAAGGGCCAAGAATTGAGCCTTGAGGCACGCCCATCTTAACTAGAGTCCCCGATGACGTCGCCCCGTTAACGTTTACTTTTTGCTGCCGTTTTGATAGGTAGGACAGAACAAGATCAGCAGCTTGTCCACGAATTCCGTAATGGTATAATTTACAGAGCAGTGTATTATGGTCAACGCAGTCAAACGCTTTTGAGAGGTCACAGAAAATGCCAATTGCATCCTGGGACTTCTCCCAGGATTCCAAAATGTGACTGATGAGTTTTGCTCCCGCGTCCGTCGTCGACCTACCTTTCGTGAAACCAAACTGGCGACTATGTAAAATCCCATTTGAGTTAAAATGTGACAACATCTGGTCCAGCATGATTTTTTCATAGATTTTGCTCAATGCTGGTAGCACAGATATAGGTCTATAATTGGAGGGATCAAACTTACTACCCGATTTGAAAATTGGTACTACTTTACTATGTTTCATTAGGTCAGGAAACGTACCGCTGTCTAAACATTGATTAAATATGCCTGTTAGGGCAGGGGCAATTGTGTCAATAATATCTCCGAGAACCTTAACAGAAATCCCCCATAAGTCTTCAGTGTTTTTTATGTTAAGACTTTTAAACGCTTTTTTAATTGTGGCAACAGAAATGGGCTTGAATTCAAAGCTTGGAATATCCTTATTAAAGTTTTCTTTAAGAAGAGCTTCAGCTAACATAGGTGATGAGGGGAGAGATTTTGTAACTGTTGTTTTTGTATCGTCAATATCATAGACTTATAAACTAGTGGCGACCTCAGTGCTGAAGTATGTAATACTGTTCTTAGTTCAAATAAACAGTCAGTTCTTGTTTGTGACTCAAGCGTTTAATTTATTAGAGGTTATGGACCCAGAAATTTTTAGTTTTTCTCGCAATTTTTCTTGCTACTAGTGGAAATAGACCTTGCAGATTGAGATAAACTATAATTAACGCTGTGACTGTGAAAATGTCGACAAACTACATTGTCAGCGTGCCTAAATTGAAGGGACGGGAGAACTACAGCGAATGGGCTTTCGCGGCTGAGAATTTCCTAGTGCTAGAGGGAATGACCGATTGCATCAAATCGGAGACTGTACCAGCAGAAATAGGAGCAGCAGGTGACGCAAAAACCAGAGCCAAACTGATTCTGACAATCGATTCGTCGCTGTATGTGCACATCAAAAGTGTACAAACAACCCATGAACTGTGGAAGAAATTGAGGAACCTATTTGATGACTCAGGATTCACGAGGAGAATCAGTTTACTGAGGAGTTTGATTTCCATCAGACTTGAAAATAGCGTTTCAATGACTTCGTACGTGACACAAATCATCGAAACAAGCCAAAAATTGAGTGGTACGGGTTTCAACATCAATGATGAGTGGGTCGCATCGCTTTTGTTAGCGGGATTAACAGAAAAATATTCCCCAATGATAATGGCGATCGAGCATTGCGGAATATCATTGACAGCTGACGCCATTAAAACCAAGTTGTTGGACATGGAAGAAAGCGGAAACGGCGGCGACAATAGCGCTCCCAGCTCTAGTGGCGCGTTTGCGAGTTTTAAGAAGAACCGGAATGTTGGTAATACTGCGACCAAAGATAACGCCCAGATGTCAAAGTCAAAACCAAAAGTCATAACATGTTACAAATGTAAACAAACAGGGCATTACCGCAACCAGTGTACATTTTCAAACAAAAATTCGTCGAATACAAATAAAAATGAAAGTACAAGCAGTAATGCGTTTAGCGCTGTGTTCCTGAATGGTGAATTTTGCAAAAGTGATTGGTATATTGACTCCGGAGCGAGTGTTCATCTTACTACGAATGAAGAATGGTTGTCAAATGTGTCGCGGGATCTTATGATCAAGGAAATTGTCGTGGCAAACAAAGATAAAGTACCTGTATTATGTACTGGAGATGTGCAGATTACGACAAAGACGCGCACCTGTGAATACGATATTACGGTAGAAGGTGTATTATGCGTGCCGAAATTGACTACAAATCTGTTGTCTGTTAGTCAACTTATATCAAAAGGAAACAGAGTTTCATTTAACAATGATGGTTGTCAGATTTTCAACCAAGCAGGAGTTCTGGTGGCTACAGCGAGTCTGTTGAATGGGGTGTATAAACTAATCATGCCTGAAAATTGTTCATCAGCTGCAGTGATGGTGTCCAGGGAAGTTTGGCACAGACGTCTGGGTCATGTCAACAGCCAGTATTTGAACAAGATGCAAGATGCTGTACAGGGATTGACACTTGATGGTAAGACTGATATATCCAAGTCATCATGTATTGCATGCTGTGAGGGCAAGCAGAGCCGCTTACCTTTTCCCAAAGAAGGTAGCAGAAGTACAGAATTACTACACATTGTGCATACCGATCTCTGCGGACCAATGGAAAACTGGTCGATAGGTGGTTCTAGATACTTTATGCTTTTCATAGATGATTTTAGTCGTATGACATATATTTATTTCTTGAAAACGAAAGATGAGGCACTGAAGTGTTTTCAACAGTATAAAGCAGAGGTAGAGAATCAACTTAATCGCAGCATAAAAATCTTGAGAAGTGACAATGGGACAGAATTCTGCAACAGTAAGTTTGATGATTTTTTGATGACACATGGGATAGTACATCACAAGACGAACCCATACACACCTGAACAGAATGGTCTCTCAGAACGATTCAACAGGACTATCGTGGAGAAAGCCAAGTGTCTTCTGTTCGATGCAGGACTCGAGAAAAGATTTTGGGCAGAGGCTGCACACACTGCAGTGTACTTACAGAACAGGACTGTGACCAGATCATTAAATTATAAAACTCCTTTCGAGATATGGATAGGCAGAAAGCCTGATGTAAGTCATTTACGTGTTTTCGGTAGTACAGTAATGGTACATGTGCCAAAACAAAAGCGACTAAAGTGGGACAGAAAGTCCGAAAAGTGTATTCTTGTTGGCTATTCCAATGATGTCAAAGGATACAGGATTTACAACCCAAAGTCTAATGTCATCACTACCAGTCGAGATATTACAGTATTGGAGAAGATAGAGACAGAAAATGTTGTGGAGGTACAGGAAAGTTGTTCAGATGAAGTGATTATGGTTCCAGTGGGGGACGAAGATGTGATTCTTCAGGAAGATTCACTTGAACAATCAGAGAGCTCGAACACAGATGACAGCGGTGAACTGTATGTACCCTGTGAAAGTGATACATTAGATGACTCTGAGTCTGGTACAACTGATAGTGAAGACTCTATTGTAATGAACAATGTCAACATGACAAGTGGTCCTCGGCGCAGGCAGCAACCAGACAGATACGGCTTCGCAAGTGCTTGTGCAGAAGATGACAACATGTTCACGGATGAGATTTCCTTGCAAGAAGCTTTGGAAGGTCCTGAGAAAACACAGTGGTTAGCAGCAGTGCAGGACGAATTACAGTCGTTTGAGTTGAATAGTGCGTGGGAACTTGTAGATGTACCAAAAGATGGTACTATTGTGCAATGCAAGTGGTTTTTGCGAAAAAAGTATGATAGTGAAAACAACGTACGTTACCGTGCTCGTTTAGTCGCAAAGGGCTTCACCCAAAAGCTTGGTGTAGACTATACAGAAACATTTTCGCCTGTAGTGAGACACACAACTCTTAGACTATTGTTTGCATTGTCTGTAAAGTTAGGTTTAGATATTAACCATTTAGATGTCAAGACAGCGTTCTTAAATGGTGATTTAGAGGAAACCATTTATATGAGAATACCAGATTGTTACAATACTAGTAGTACAAATGGTAAAGTATTGAAACTTAAGAAGGCCATTTATGGACTTAAGCAGGCATCTAGAGCCTGGAATAAAAAGGTTGATGATTTATTAGTCAGTAATGGTTACAAAAGGTCAAAAATAGAGCCATGTATGTATTTAAAGGATATCAATAAATGTAAGACCATTGTAACAGTCTATGTCGACGATTTCTTTATATTTTCCAATGATAAAATTGAGACTGAGAACTTAAAACAGCTTTTATCTAATAAGTTTAGCATTAAGGACTTAGGTGAAGTTAAACAATGTCTCGGAATGAATGTAACATTGAATAAAGAAAAAGGATATGTAACTTTGAGTCAGGAAACTTATATTGATAAACTTTTGAGCAAATTTCAATTAAGTGATTGTAAGCCTGTTGATACTCCTATGGAGGTCAGATTAGATGTAAAAAAGGGTCAAGTAGGTGGAAATAGTCATGTGCCCTATCAACAACTGATTGGGAGTTTGATGTACCTGTCAGTCTTAACTAGGCCAGATATTAGTTACTGTATAAGTTTTTTAAGTCAATTTAATAATTGCCATACAAAGGAACATTGGGAATATGCAAAGAGAGTATTAAAATATCTAAAACGAACTAAATGTTATGGAATAAAATATTGTAAAGAAGGTAATTCTGAAATAACAGGTTATGTAGATGCTGATTGGGCTTCTAACTCTGTGGATAGGAAATCATATACTGGTATGTGTTTTTTACTATCTGATGGTGTTATTTCATGGGAATGTAGGAAACAGAAATGTGTAGCCCTCTCAAGTACTGAATCAGAGTATATGGGTCTATCTGAGGCATGTAGGGAAGCATTATACCTGAGAAATCTGCAATATGAAGTAACCAATAAGGTGTACACATTAAGTTTGTTCAACGATAACCAAGGTGCACAGAAGCTGTGTGCAAACCCAGTCTTTCACAAACGCACAAAGCATATTGATGTTAAATATCATTTTTGTCGTGATCTCGTAAAAGACAAAATTGTTGAAGTTCTGTATTTGCCAACAGCTGATATGCCAGCTGACATTTTAACTAAAAGTTTATGTTCAGCGAAACATTATAAATTTATGTGGCGCCTGGGGGTGGTTTGTATTGAATGATTTTGTATAAAATAGTTTAATGCATATTGCGATAAGTGGGGGTGTTGTTTTTGTATCGTCAATATCATAGACTTATAAACTAGTGGCGACCTCAGTGCTGAAGTATGTAATACTGTTCTTAGTTCAAATAAACAGTCAGTTCTTGTTTGTGACTCAAGCGTTTAATTTATTAGAGTAACCTCTATTGGTATGTTGGTAAAGAAATGTTCTAGTGTCTCAGCAACTTTTAACTTATCTGAAATGGTTTCATTATCAATTTTTAGGGACAACTCATTCTGATCTCGCTGTTTTGTGTTTCCAGTTTCTTTGTTAATTACTTGCCACACAGTTTTTATTTTATTATTAGACATACTAATTTTATTACTTATTAATTTAGATTTAGCCACAGCGCAGACTCTTTTGAATATTTTAGAATAGTTTCTTACATAATTATGAAGGGCTTGATCAGAAGTTAGTGATTTCTCGTGGTACAGATTATATAAAGTATCTCTGCTTTTTCTAATGCCAGCAGTGGCCCATTCACTAAATTTTGGTTTAGTATTTATAGTAACTTTTTTTACAGGACATGCTTTATTGAATTCTTGGCATACTGTAGAAAATAATGTACCATAGTTTATGTTGGGGTCTTGTGAATCAAAACTAGCTGTTGAAAGATTGCTAAGAACATTATTATTAAACATTTTCAATTTATTTTTAGTTAAAGGTCTAAATTGAATGGATTTTTCCGTGTTTAATTTTTTACCTAAGTCAAATGATACAAGTTGACCAGTATGGTCAGACCTGACGCCACTAATTAAGGACGAGTCTTTTATTTTACAATTAGTAAATACATTGTCGATGCATGAAGCTGAAGTTGCTGTTATTCTAGTCGCTTCATTAAATATACATTTTAAATTAAATGATTTAAACAATGAGATTAGCTTACATTTTTCTGGTGAATTAACTAAAAGATCAATATTTAGATCACCACAAACAAAAACGAATTTACTATCTTTAAAAAGTTTACTCAGGATTTCTTCCATTACAATCAAGAATGATGACAAGTTAGAGGCTGGTGGTCTATAAACACATAAGAAAGTATGGCCTTCAACCTCTGCACATGCTACCTCACATAAGCGATCAACAGAGCAAGCAGTGATATCCTTTCTTTCTTTATATCTAAAAGAACTATTACATAATATTAAAGTACCACCCCCTATTGAGGACCTGTTGTACGCACTGGCAACTGAAAAATTATTTACACTAAACAGCATTCTATCTGGTTTTAACCATGTTTCACAAAAACATAAGATATCCATATGATATTTATCTATTAACATTTCCACGTCTAAGATTTTGCCAGAGATGCGATTTATATTTTGGTGATACAGTAAAATATTATTACGCTTCTCTTTTGTCGACTCTAAAAGTTTAAAGAATTAATGACAGTATTAATAGAAGTACTAGATAATACTGTTTCGTCACTTAACCTAGTCTCAGTTAAATTATCAATAACTGCGTGTATATTGTAAGCTAACAAAGTAGCCAATACATGTTTACTTTTCTTGGGAAGAAACATATGTTCCTGAGCTAATACAAAATCCCTAATAAAATAGTTTGTATCAAAATACAATAAACGGTCACTATGACGACATGTCAAAATATGCATTAAGTTGTTTAAACTATAAATGTAATCGTTTTCTACATCATACAAATTATCAGAATATGGCAATGCACATAATATTAATTTACCTAGTTTTAATTTAAGTAGGGTGTCAATACCGTTAACTATGTCCCTTTTTGTTACGCTCAAGCTGTTTCCAATTAAAAGAACTACAGTAGTCTGCTCATTCATTTGTGTATGTTTTATTTTATGAACAAGCTCATTAAAATGCAAGTTATGATAACAACAGTTAGCTATAGCATGTTTGGTATTGTTATACCTTGCTAATGTTAGTGGAATGGCTGACCGCCATCCAGACTTGCTTTGTCAGCATTTACAACTTAGAAGCGATTCTCATTAGGTTTGTAGTGCAGTTCAGCTTGAAACTCGGTACGGGTCGGAGGTCCTAAAATCTTACTATTTCCATTGTTAACAAATTCTAATTCCAAGTTCTTTAATTCAATAAACTCTGTTTCCAGTTCAACAAAAGTTTCCTTTTTTAAAAACAAGATTCCGAAACCTCCTATAATATTTGGTGGCAGCGGTGGGATACGAAAATCCCCTACCCAAATACGTCTCTGAAATAAAACGCGAAAGTGCCAGTGAAAGTTAACCGTTCTAAAGTGCAAAAAATTAAGTGATTTACTAAATCAATACCGTGTTGTGTATGCGTATATACAATAAATCAAAGTGCCTGATCTACGAGTACATCCTGTCTTGCGTGTTCACTCTGCAACCGAGACCGGATTTCACCCTCTGCTGGTGCAGAGGTCTGCTACGACTGCTGTTCTGCTGGTTGCCGCTGGAGGAGCGGTCACGATGATCTTGAGTATCCTCATGATGACGGCGTTCCTGTGAGTGATCAGAGAAATACTACCTGCTATATCTTAGGGAGAATACCAGAATTAACTCAGAGCCACTTTATATCTTTATTTTACTTCTATGTACTCATTCCTATTGTTAATTATTCCTAATGCATTGTAACTGATAAAGACCTCACTGTAAGGCAAGTGTACATTTTGTTTAGACTACGCGTTTCGATTACGCGTCCATATCACTGAGTCCCTTGTACAAAGTAGCATAAGTTAGAGACGATTTCTTATAATTAACGAGTTTATAAATAATAATTTTATTTTGTAAAATCGAATCATGACTTCCAAATCTGAAACAAAGGAGGAAAGTTCCAGTAGCTCTAAGAGTACAAAGGTGGAAATCGATGAAAAAATTGAACTTGGAATTCTATTCAAATTCATTAAGCCATTCGATGGCTCCAGGGAAAAACTAAATCCCTTCATTGCGAATTGCCAGAGCGCCTTTAATGCAGCTACGAAATCTCAGAAACCTATTTTATTTAAATTTATTCTAAGTCAATTAATAGATAAAGCTGAAACTACATGCAGTGTCAAAGAGTTCGAATCTTTTGAGCAATTCATCGAGTTTTTAAAGCGGCAATTCAGGGAAAGGAAGCATTACGCTCACCTACTCACTGAACTTCAGGACTGTAAGCAAAGCTCTCCCGAAACAGTTAACCAGTTTGCATTAAAAATAGAAACATGCTTAGCGAAACTACTCACGGAAATAAATATTTCCATTCCGACGAAAAAGAAGACGGAATTAGCAGGACGTGTAGCTGCGATGCAAGATCTTGCACTTCATACTTTTGTAATTGGACTCTTGTCACGGGTATCACAAGTCGTCAGATGCCGTAATCCAGACTCGTTAAACTCTGCTATAAGCTTCGCAGTCGAAGAAGAAAAAATTATCTCTAGTATTTATAAAAGATCCAATACTTACTCCAATAACGATAAGTCCAAAAATATGAACTCTCGCCGCGACTTCCAATCACCACGTTTTCCAACTCCGCGAAATCAAGAAACCGATCATTCAAAAGCAGTAAATACCAACGACATGATATGCCGCTACTGCAAAAACATAGGTCATACTATTGAAAATTGTCGCAAAAGACAATACAACAATAGCAGGAACCAATCTGCTGCTTCTACTTCAGATGGCCGTCAACCAACCCGCAAGGTTTTTAACATAAATCAGGACAATGAAGATAAAACCGACGAAGTCGACCAAAACCATTTAAACGACAAAAATTTCCCGACCGGTGTCGCGCGGGAAATTCGTCCTTATCAAAGCCGATGCCTCTATTCTCTCTGTATCCCCTAAATCACGTACTAAATCTGCTGTTTCTATGAAACCAACTACTAATTCCACTGAATCCGCTGTTTCTGCCAAATCTCTTCCTAAATCCTGTAAACTACCAAATCCTAAAGCAAAATCCACCGACTCTATTCTAGTTACAAACCCGCACATTTCATCCTCGGATAACTTGCCAAGCCTGAAACAAAACACAAATTTGAAAATCTATAAAATAAATAAAAATACAGAAAAAAGATACTTACCTCACATAATAATCCATACCTCCGTCGCCGACAGGCCTTTATCCTTCCTAAATGATACAGGTTCCTGCATAAGCCTGCTGAAATTAGATTCCATGTCCAAAGTCCCAAAGTTAAGTGATGATATAATAATCCTCAAAGGAATCGATCCTGGAAGTGAAACTACCCCAACTCTAGGCAGCTTCAAAATGCAAATATTAAAAAAAAAATTACAAACCTTATACCCATGAATTTCATGTTGTTGAAGACATTAGTCTAAGTTTCGATGGCATTATAGGCAATGACCTCTTGAAAAACCTAGGTTGTCAAATCGACTATTGTCAGGAAACCTTACAGATAGACGATGACCACATAAAATTAAAATTCGCTGAACCATTATATAACATTCCACCTCGCACGGAGACTGTAATTGAATGCACAGTAAGTAACCCAAATATAAGAGAAGGCACGATAATAGACCAACACATCTCTCATTCATTATTAGTTGCTAATTGCATCGTTAAAGTGAAAGAAAACAATCGTGTTAACATTACAGTTGTTAATGTCTCTGAAGAGTCCGTCGTAATTCAATCTAACCTTAATTTAACACTAGAACCTCTGGAAACTCAAGCTTGTTTGAACCCTCATGCATCGTTGCCTCCTACTAATGCCTCTGCAAGGACTAATGAAGTTCTCAAGCATCTTAGGATTTCTCACCTAAATGAAGAGGAATCTAATGCCCTATTATAAGTCTGCACGGACTTTTCTGACATCTTCCACCTTCCACAGCTCACATATACTACAACTACCGAACACAATATCAGAACAAATACAGATATCCCTATTCAAACTAAATCCTATAGATTCCCTGAATGTCACAAAAAGGAAATCGAAAATCAAATTAACAAAATGTTAGATCAAAACATTATAACACCTTCAAACTCACCATGGTCCTCACCCATTTGGATTGTGCCCAAAAAGCCGGATGCTTCTGGACAACGAAAATGGAGAGTCGTTATTGACTATAGAAAACTCAATGACGTTAATATTGGAGAAACATATCCTATTCCACAAATAACAGAAATTCTAGATCAATTAGGGAAAAGCCAATATTTCACAACTTTAGATTTGGCTTCAGGTTTCCATAAAATTCCGATATCAGAGCAAGACGCTCCTAAAACCGCCTTTTCCATACCTCAAGGTCATTTTCAATTTACAAGGATGCCATTTGGCCTAAAAAATGCCCCTTCAACCTTTCAAAAACTTGTTTATGTGGACTTCAAGGCTCACGTTGCTTTGTTTATCTAGACGACATTGTAGTGTACTCCCCTGACTTACCTAGTCACATTCAAAATCTATCCGCCGTTTTCAATAGGCTCAGGAATTATAACCTAAAACTTCAACCAGATAAATGCGAGTTTCTATGCAAAGAAGTCGCTTATCTTGGTCACCTCATCAACAAAGATGGTGTACAACCAAACCCTAGAAAAGTCAAATGTATCACGGACTTCCCGATACCAAAATGTCCAAAGGATGTGAAATCTTTTCTTGGACTCGTATCCTACTACAGACGTTTCATACCTAACTTTTCCAAACTCGCAAAACCATTAACAACCCTCCTCAAAAAGGATACACCATTCAATTGGAACAATGAACAGCAACGAGCTTTCGAAAATTTAAAAAATAAATTAGTGACGTCACCAGTGCTAGCATATCCCGATTTTTCTAAACCCTTCATTCTTACCTGCGACGCTTCCAATTTCGCGGTTTCCGCTATATTATCGCAAGGTCCGATAGGAAAAGACCGCCCAATTGCTTACGCGTCCCGAACACTCAATAAGGCTGAATGTAACTATAGCGTTACTGAAAAAGAGTGCTTAGCTATTATCTTTGGAACTAAAGCCTTTCGCCCCTATCTTTACGGAAATCGATTCACCATAGTCACAGACCACAAACCTTTACAATGGTTATTTAACTGTAAGGACCCTGGTTCTAGGTTAGTGCGCTGGCGACTCAAATTAGAGGAATTTGACTACAATATTGTATACAAGAAAGGGAAAATTAACACTAACGCTGACGCATTGTCTCGATTTCCGGTTAATCCTATTCAAGGTAAACCTTCGCCAATCTCTGACCCTCTACTACTAGACCTTGACACTGAATTCGATGACCTCTTGGAGGACCCTCTTATAATTCTACCATCTCCCATTCCATTCTCTTTCGACAATAACGACCTATTAAATCAAGAAACAAACACGGACTCTAATGTATTACAAAATCCTATATCACAAGATGAACCAACACTATCTCCAGATCTCATAGATCTAGGCCCGAACTTACCTTACCTTGATATTAGCCCTAACAGTGCCGATCTCAACCTCGACTTTGACTCATTACAAATCCCTTCGCCAAATGAGCAATCAAATTTAAATGACGATAATTATTCTCAATTTCTAAAATCAATCCCAAACAAGGAAAATATCTGCAACACAATTCTAAAAGAACACAACGAAAATCTCCTAAAAACAACCTGCAAAATAATATTGATTCCTACATCATTTAGACGAGTCGAATCCTTACATCTCCGAAATTCTCCTAAATTCCGGCAAACAAGTCGAAATCCTTAATTCTGAAAAAGAATTATACCACTTTCTCAAAACTGAATATGACAACAAGACTGTCTACTTCATCTTCACGAAAGTTCACCACTTTGACGAATCATCTTATCCCGCTATCTATGATACTCTGAAACAAGTAAGAAACGAAATCCTGAGTTCTGAACAAACAACAGACATTGCTATCTCTGATTTCAAAAACCCATTTGACCATCACTCCTACACAAAAATTTACAATATCCTAACTCACATTTTTAACAATACAAAAACTCAAATCCATGTTTACCTAAATAAAACAATATAACCTACCCTGAGCGAGAGACCTAAAATCGTGCGTGAAAACGACGACATTCCTACAGCCGGGCACTTAGGGTCGACACGAATGTACAACAGAATCCGAGAACAATTGGACTCAGAGAACTAATAAGCATTTGCGAAGCGTACGCTCATACACATGGCCTAAAATATAACGTTAAAAAGAGTGAGCTTATAGTTTTTAATGCGGGTTCTAAGTGTCCGACGGAGGTGCCACCAGTGAGGCTATGTGGGGTGCCCTTGGAGCGGGTACATAATTTTAAGTATTTGGGCCATATTGTGACGTCCGACCTGAAGGACGACGCTGATATTGAGCGAAAAAGGAGGGCGCTGTCGGGTTTGCTCGTAGCTCCAAGGATGTGAAGATCACCTTGTTTCGAGCCTACTGCACATCTTTTTATACCAGTAGTCTGTGGGTGTCATATTTGCAGAAATCCTACAGCTCTCTCCGCGTTCAATATAATAACGCGTTGAGGGCGCTGTTGCGGCTGCCTCGCTTCTGCAGCGCATCGGGAATGTTTGCGAGCGTCCGCATTGACTGTTTTTATGCCAGCATGCGCAAGAGGGCGACCTCGATAGCGAATAGAGTGCAGCGGCAATAGTCTTCTTACAGTTATTGCCAACAGGTTGGAATGGCCTTTCATGCAGCACTGGCAGGCCTTACATGCACCCGTATATCGGGCTTGGGGCAGGTAAAAATGTAAAATACCCCACACCTTAGCTTTTTATTTATGTTTGCAAGTCATATCATTTTTATTAACCGACTTCTAAAAAAGGAGGAGGTTCTCAATTCGAATGTTTTTTTTAACCGACTTCTAAAAAAGGAGGAGGTTCTCAATTCGAATGTTTGTATTTTTTTTTTTTTTTTTTTTTTTTTTTTAGGTTTGTTCGCGCATAACTCCGTCGCTTGCCAACCGATTTGAAAATTTCTTTTTTTGTTGGAAAGGGTATACTTCCCAAATGGTCCCATAGTCAACAAGTCGGGATCTGATGATGGGATCTTAGAGAAATCGAGGGCAACCCTCAAATTTTATAGGCTCACTTATTGTTTTTCGCATATTTTATTAAGTATCTTGTGTATTTGCGTATGGTTGTCACCATCTCAGGTAGCTGAGCTGATGATGGAAGGTACAACTTCTTAACAGTAAGAAGTTACTCGAACAGGCAAGGGTCCCGTTTTAGTAAATTATTTTGATGTTTGGTATGGATAGGGCATTTGCCACATTTGGTCTCATGATCATCATGTCATGACCTGATGCTGCATCAGGATAGTCTGCAGAGTGCCTAACTCCTCGACAACTAACAGCAGATATATCGTGTTTAGGCTCATTGAAAAGGGCTCGATGTGTGGATAAATGTACTGTTAATGAGGAACACGAGAGAGACCTGATGCTGAAGCCAGGAGCATCAGAAAAAGTACAAACCTTGAAATTACAGCACCATAGTCGTGTTTGGGCTCATTTTAAACAGGACTAAATTATAAGTTCAATGCAATGTTGACATAAGTCTGGCCTGATGCTGCAGCCAGGATTATCAGCATCTAGTCTAATTAATGAATAAGGTATGCTTCAGAGGTGGTCCCATATAAATTTTATGAACTTTGCTTGGGTAGTTTTGGAATTAGATTCAACAATACGTTTGTTTTCCACTTAGTTTATATTGATGATGTTTATCTTCCTGTCACTAATATTCACATAGCAATTAGTGTTATATGAATTTGTATTATGGGGTAGGTACAACTAAAAAGCGAAAAATAAAAACTTTTTTACAAAAAAAAACAACCGACTTCCAAAAAAAACACTACAAAGTGAAAAATAACTTTAATTTCGGAAGTCGGTGTCAAAAAAACGAAAATGTGGAACCAACGACACCGACTTCCAAAATTAAAGTTATTTTTCACTTTGTAGTGTTTTTTTTGGAAGTCGGTTGTTTTTTTTTGTAAAAAAGTTTTTTTTTATTTTTAATCTTTTGACATTTTTATATAATTTTTACAATTTTATATTTGACATTTTATTTATTTTTATATTATATGATTCTGTATTTTTTTTATATTTCTTGTGCTGTTGAATATTTTAAAGTTATCACAGTTGTATTTTAGGTTTTTATCTGTTTTGGAATTTAATATATTTTATAAGTAAGTAATTTGAATTGCATGAGTCGAAACTATGGACTAGAATTATGTCTGAAATAAAATTATTATTATTATTATTTAATTATATTGGAAGGGCATGCAAAGTGATATAGAAGACTATGTCAAGAAATGTAAATTATGTCAAGAAAATAAAGCACTGAGAAAATTAAATAAAGCTCCAATGGAGATCACTACTACTTCCACAGCCCCGTTTCAGAGAGTGGCATTAAATATAGTAGGACCCTTACCCGAATCTGGATCCGCTAAACTAAAGTATATTCTCACCTTACAAGACGACCTAACTAAATATTATTCTATCGCTTATCCTATACGTAGTACGACCGCTGAGGAATCTAGTGATTGTCTTATCCACTTTATATCACTATTTGGAATCCCTAAATCCATTCTTACTGATCAAGGTACTAACTTTACGTCCGAGCTTTTTAAAACTACTTGGTTGTTTTTGAAGACGTCACACAATTGAAGAAAACACTGATGATTACAGGAGGCGTTTACTTTAACAGCAAAATAACGATATTGGCAAATGATTTTACACAAGGTTTTTTTAAAATAAATAGGCGCGGTCACACACAGCCAAGTCCGCTTGGACGAAAGCCGGGGACGTAGTCCTCTAATCCAAAAATATACAATAATTCTCACTAATTACCAGCTATCAGGGGTGTTCTACGTGCACCTTTCCAATTAGGACGAGGTACCGCGGATGCACCTTACTTCTAGTTGGGGAATTAGAATGATTTAAAAGACGATATCCTTCGAGGGTCATTGACTCTCGGAGACTCTTGACACCGCGATTCAGAAACGTGACGTCACGAGACAGCGACATCTAGTATCGAGCGGCGGCGTGTTGTAGTACCTCTCTTTGTAATAGATGGCGCTGGCGGGTTGAAAGTAGGTTTGCTACAAACTCCCCCTCAGTTCCCGAAGACGTCTCGGCGAGATGAACTGGATAATGGATCTTTATTGTTTCTTAGGACGTCCACGTCCTCGTTTGGCTCCAGGTAAAGGCTTGCTAACAACAATCTCTTTTCTAGGTCGTCCTCTTCTTCGAAGTGGTCGCACGGGTACTGGTATTGTTTCGCGGGTTTCACCTTCGTAGGGGGTCAAAGCGGAAGCATGATAAAGTCCGATTGTGTTAGTAGCATCATTTGGAGAAGCTACTTTATAAGAGGCAGGACCATGTTTATTAATGATAACATATGGTCCATCTCTACGAGGCGAAAATTTTGCGGTTATACCTTGAACTCCCTTGCTAATGGGATGTAGGTTGACAGCACCAAGTCTCCTGGTTGGTACAGTGGATGTTCACGCCTATGTTTATCAACATATGCTTTGCGTGACTCCTCCTTCATTTCTTGCACTTCTCTTGCCTTGATTAAGGTCTCAGCTAGTTGCACAAGTTTTGGAGTTATTTCTGGTATTATATTTTCAGAAATTACTATGTTCCGGAAGTCAACTTCATTATCTCGTGGTGATCTTATTTCCCTTCCGAACGTCAAGTATGCCGGGGTTTTGCCTGTTGTAGAGCTGTTCGTACTATTCAAAGCAAAACGTATCACCGGTAGGTGCTTTGACCATTTGTTATGGTTCTCTCCTTGTACTAGTATAGCCAGCTGCGTTTTTAAGTCTCTATTCTTGCGTTCAACAGGATTAGCTTCAGGGTGATACAATGGGGTGTACTGGTGCTTTATGTGCAGACTATACATAACTTGTTGCATTATGGCACTCACAAACTGAGTACCATTATCACTTATTACTCGCCGTGGCATCCCATATCTTAGAAAGACTTCGTTGATCAGAGTCATTGCACAATTTTCAGCGGTGGCGGTAGCTAAAGCGAAAAGCTCCACCCATCGGGTAGCTACATCCTCAACGATTAATACCCAAGTCATACCATCTTCAGCTTGTGGTAGAGGTCCAAACAAGTCAAAAGAAACTACTTCAAATCGTTGGCTCATACTTGTGGTTTGAAGTAATCCAGCCGGTTTCTGATTAGAGGGTTTATAACGTTGGCACTCTAGACAGTTCTTCACATAGCTTGCAACATAGCTACGCATCCCACTCCAATAGTATCTGTTGGCTATCTTCTTAAAAGTTTTGTCAGCACCGTAATGCCCTGTTAATGGATCATCATGATAAGCACTGAGAACGTTTGACCATTCGTGACTGGGTACCACAAGTTGAGCATCATCAGCTTCGGAATCAGAATGTAATCAAAGTCTGTTCAATGAGTTGGTGTCTATTGCTCCCTCAATGGTTTCTACCATAAAACCCACTTGCACTATTGATTTAACAGATGAATCAAAATCACATAATTCAGTGAGGGTAGTCACTAGTAAAAATAAACTTAAAAAATACATCAAAATTAATAAATACATTGTTAAAACCCAAAAAATGGTAAAAAGACAAAAGTTCTTTATTAAAAATGTTAAGCTTAATAGGGAAAGGTTAAATTTGCTTAAACAGTTAGATATGTATTCTTTTAATTTGGAGCAAAGTACTAGGAGATACCACATTGCCACACAAGACTTGCAATCTCAACTTGACCATCTACAGGAGAAACTAACATCAATGACTAACAAATATAATACCTCTGAAGATCTAATGAGGGAATATGTGTTGGCAATGAATGAGCTGGTGAACTCACAAACAAACAGCTGTGAGCGCTGTCAAACACCATCCAATGTACCTACACCAGACCATTCATTGTCAGCATGCAATACCACATTACCGCATCCTTGTGTTGATTTGACAACTCCCTCTGTTACTAGTTCCATTATACCATGTAAACAAATTGTGAATCATGATATTGTACTATTTTGTGATGAGATTGGAAAGGACTTAGGTCACTTGTTGACAGATGAATATCCGGGACAGTCAATAATAAATTACTGTATGCCTGGTTGTTCTTTATTTGATATTATGAAAGAGATTATTAAATGTAACTTTAAGCAGGAAACAACTTTATTGATTTTTATGGGAGATAGGGGTAATTTAAATAAAGGAGAATTGCTCCAATATCATAGAACATTGTGCAACCTTAGTTTAAGAAAAATTGTTTTGTTTACATTCCCCTATAGTAACAGTTTGCCACAGGAAGAAAATAATTTAAGATTTGAAATAAACATGACATTGCACAATTTGACATATAATGATAACCAATTCCACTTAATTGATACTAACTATTATGTTGGTAATAATTTGTATTTGACAAAAGATAGATATAACATTGTTATGTACAGACGCCAGCACATCAACCTACTACAATCTGTCAGATTTCTGTAATAGATTTTCAACTTTATCGCTAAAGCATAAGGTTCAATGTTGATTGGGAAAATTTGACAGTTAGGTGTAGGTTGATGTGCTGGCGTCTGTACTATCTTACTAACTATCTCAAAAGACAGATAGCTGTGTCGCTATCATATTTTTTTTCTATTTCAGCCAAACATTTGGCTAAACAAATTGCTCCTTTTGAGCAATGCAATGACTTTTCAAACGATTCTGTCAATAATTTGGTCAAAATTAATGACATTAATCAACATTTAAATTAGAAATTAGGACAATAGAGGCAACCTCTTGCAAAAATGTACCTAAAGTAAATAAGTCAAATGAAAGTGTAAAAAAATTAAATAGTATCAATCTGGTGCATCAAAATATTCAAGGATTTTTAAACAAAGACTTAGAAGTAGAATTATTCCTGAATTGTAACAATATAGATATTCTTTGTTTGACAGAACATTGGCTTAAAAGCCACCAGTTCATGTTCAATTTTAGTAATCACCAGGTTGGTAGTTCATTCAGCAGAGTAAATGCTATACATGGTGGCTCATTAATTTTAATAAATAACCAGCTTAAATTTAAGGACCGAAAGGATATTGTGAGCCTCTCTGTTGAACGGACAATTGAAATAGCCTGTATAGAATTGGAGCAGTTCATTATATTAAGTGTGTACAGACCTCCTTCAGGATTGTATGATTGTTTTGAAAAGGTAATGGATGAAGTTTTGCACAAAATCTGTAATACAAACAAGTCCATCATCATTTGTGGTGATTTTAATGTTAATTTGTTAGAAAATTCTGGGTTAAGTACTAAAATTATAAGTTTGTTTCAGTCATACAATCTTGCTAACCAATTTTTGGAGCCCACTAGAATAACTCCCACTAGTGCCACATGCCTAGATAACATTTATACAGATGTTATACCAACCCACAAAGAAATTATTAACTTGATAGACTCAGATCATTGCGGACAATTACTCACTATTCCAAATCAAAACAAAAAAGTTACTAAAAAAGATATCACTGTTAACCCAAAAACAACTAATCGATTGGAAACATTTAAAACTAAACTCTTGAGTAAATTACCACTTTTATTAACTAGTGATGACCCTAATCAACAATATAATGATTTTTTTAATATGTATTGCGAACAATTTGATAACACATTCATTCCAAAGACATTATCGGTTAATAGTAACGCTTCCTTCAGTGACTGGGCTACCATTGGTATACATAAAAGTAGAAAACGACTTTATGAATTATATGAAGAACGGATTTGTATAAACACTGATGAATTTAATTTATATGTTAAGAATTATTCTAAAATATTTTAAAAAGTTTGTAGTATTGCCAAGTCACGTTATTTGAGTTCAAAAATTAAAAATAGTAGTAACATTATTAAAATGACTTGGAATGTCATTAATAGCGAAACGGGAAGGTCATGCAAACGTAGTAGTGACTACAGCCTTGCTATTGATGACAATATAATTAAATCAGATTCTCAAGTCGCCGCGGCCTTTGAAAATTTCTTTGCAGACATTCCCGTATCAACTACTAAATCTCTAAACTCATCACCCACTGCTGCAGAGACTTTACTTAAAGAAAACGTTCCAGTTTGTGATTCTGAATTTCACTTCCAATATGTAACCTGTACAGATATAATTAAAACCTTTCACACATTAAATGTTAAAAAGACCGCAGATCTATGGGGTAATTCTGTGGATGTTGCCAAGTCCATTATAAACATTGTAGCTCCTACTTTAGCTGTTATATTTAATAATTGTATTGACCGTGGTGAGTTTCCTGATCTTATGAAAAACAGTAAAATAATACCGTTGTTTAAATCGGGTAGTACATCAGACCCTACTAATTATAGACCTATTTCAGTACTACCTACCTTTAGTAAAATTTTTGAAAAACTTATTTTAAATCAAATGCAAAGATTTTTTAATAAAAATAATTTACTACATAACAAACAGTTTGGTTTTACAAGGGGTCGTTCGACTACCGATGCCGGAGTTGAACTTTTAGGACATATTTATAATGCATGGGAGGACAAATGCGATGCTTTGGGCGTCTTTTGCGATTTGTCCAAGGCATTCGATTGTGTTCTTCATGAAACATTAATCAGGAAACTACACCACTACGGAATCCGGAACGCCGCTCTGGATCTTCTTGCTTCATACTTGAGTAAAAGGATTCAGAGCGTTGACGTTAATGGAAAAAGATCACCCGGATCTATAGTAACAATGGGAGTCCCTCAGGGCTCAATTCTTGGTCCTTTCTTGTTCCTTATTTATATTAATGACTTGCCGTACCTCATAAAGGATAATCATGATATAGTGTTGTTTGCAGATGACACTTCACTTTTATTTAAACTCAAACGTCAGCAGCTGGTTACTGACAATGTAAATAGCGCCCTCGCAATAGTAGTTAACTGGTTTAATGTCAATAACCTACTTCTTAACGAAAAAAAAACTAAATGTATTAAGTTTACGATACCCCACGTTAGACAAGTAGAAACTAGTGTTCTCATTAAGGATGAAGAGTTGAAACCCGAAGATACTACAGTTTTCTTAGGCATTACTTTGGATGCCAAGCTTCAATGGGGCCCCCATATAGATAAATTGTCAAAAAAGCTTAGCTCTGCAGCATACGCCGTTAGGAAAATTCGTGATTTAACTGATTTAGAGACAGCCCGTTTAGTTTACTTTAGTTATTTTCATAGTGTGATGTCGTACGGTATTCTGTTGTGGGGAAATGCCGCCGATATTCAGACAATTTTTATTTTACAAAAAAGGGCAATTCGTTTCATTTATAAGTTAAGTCCCAGACACTCCCTCAGAGACAAATTTAAAGAGATTAATATAATGACTGTGCCTTCTCAGTACATTTATGATAATCTTTTGTATGCACATAAAAATATTAATCTGTTTAAAAAATACAGTGATATCCATAACATAAATACTAGGAACAAACACAAATTTGTTGTTCCTACAACAAGGCTCAAGAAAATAGGTTGCTCGTTTAGATGCCAATGTATACGTTTTTATAATAAACTTCCTAGCCACATTCAAGAACTAAGCCTTAATAAATTCAAATCTTTTATAAAGCGAAAACTATGCCAGAAAGCTTATTATACTGTAAAAGACTATATTGAGGACAAAAAGGCTTGGGATTGAGCTGCTCCAATATGTTTAGACAGTGAATGTAGTTTTTATTTTTTTGCTATTTTACACTTTATTTTTCTTAATATCTATGTACTTAAACAATGACATGTACATTTACTGTATCAAATATTATATATTTTAATTATTTTGAATGTGAGGACTATGTGGGTCATTGTTTCCGTTTTAATCATGGTTTGGCAGTTTGAGTAGTTTATGCGGCCTACCCGAATGTCCGGTCTTTGGTATTGTTCGTCAAATCGTTGAGCTCCTTAAGTTCTGAGTTGAGCTGCACGGTTACTGACAAATGCGTGCACTGACTGGACAGGTTCACTCAATCTGTGTGGTTCTTTCCTCAAAAGACCATTTCAGACACCAATCTACATGGTCCTCAAAGATTATGTCTGGATTTTTATATACACATTGACATTTATTCATTTTATATATACAATGACATGAATATTTACTTTGTAAAGTATTTTTATTTTATTTAATTATTGTGAATGTGAAGACTATGTGGGTCATTTCTTTTTTCTGTTTTCCTTCTTAGTTAGTTTTAATCATGATCTGGCAGTTTGAGTAATTTACGCGGCCTACCCAAATGTCCTTTCTCTGGTATTGTTCGTCGAATCGTTGAGCTCCTCAAGTTCTGAGTTGAGCTGCACGATTTTTGACAAATGCGTGCACTGACTGGACAGGTCCGCTCAATCTGTGTGGTTCTTTCCTCAAAAGACCATTTCAGACACCGATCTACATGGTCTTCACATGATCTGACCAAGATTTTGTCTGGACTTTAAAAGAGACTGTGACCTCTGAGTTTGTTTCGGCCTTTCTTCTCAGAGTAGTCAGATAGGAAACGCCGACCTCATCTAGCTTTAAAAAAATATGATTGACATGTAAAAGTGTTTGTACAAACCTACTTACACAAATAAAATCATTTATCATTTATCATTTATCAATCGGTATAGCATACCATTATTCATTAAGTAACCTTTGTTACTCCAGCATGCAGCATCCTCTGTTCCATTAGTCTCCTCTAGGGCTCCTATTATTTTCTGATTTTTGTGACGTTGCAAAAATTAAATATTGATCGTGTCTAGTAGCGACACCTGTTGTAATTAACGGCGGACTAACGCCTTGGTTGTCAACGCTGTTCTACGTTGACACAGATGGCGTTGGTGTCTTTTTGTTTAGTTAATTAATTACAAGTTTATTGGATAACTAAATAATAAATAAACAAACTTACATAATTTACCACATTTTTTTTAAAAAAACAATGTTTGATAAATTGAAGATACAAATCGATAAGAAATCTTAGATG
The DNA here is from genome assembly GCA_914767645.1 of Hydraecia micacea. Classification (NCBI taxonomy): domain Eukaryota; kingdom Metazoa; phylum Arthropoda; class Insecta; order Lepidoptera; family Noctuidae; genus Hydraecia; species Hydraecia micacea. The sequence goes on along the minus strand of OU611775.1, from coordinate 25,663,240 downwards.
GTCTGTGAAAGATGATTCTAGAAACTGTTAGATTGGTCTGGAGAAAAAGGCGGGGTACGGTGTCCGGTCTTTACGATCAAGGACACGAGCCTAAAGGCCGATTGAGATGGACTTAATCCTAGGAGGATTGGGATGTGTCCAAATAACCCGATGGGGTTTTTATAAGTATGAGCTGTTTTGAGGCAGAATTCCGTCTGGCTTTTATGCTAGCCTAATGAGATTGGTGCTATGCGCGATTGATTTGATGCCTTGGTGTTGCGCCGTGTGATGAATTGGTATTCATCAGAGCGCAGGCGGATTTGAGGTTATCCCTTGCGGTGTGGTCCTCCGACGTTAGGAAGGCTTTACCTAGCCGAATCCAGGTGATGAGGGAAGTTCGCCACTCCAGGTAACGAAAGTGTCACCATCTTGTCCGTAGGCCGCGTTCGCGTGTGTTCACAGGTTTCTCCTGTGAACGACGCCAAGGACCCTGAACCGTCAACTGAGGGAGTTATACTGAAGGTTTTATAGAGAGTATTATCTGTGTGTCATTATGATTTAATCTATGAGAGAGTTAGGCCTTTTGTAGGAACTAGGTTGTTTTAAGACTAGTTGTTGTAAGGATATTGTGTCTCGGGTTTGCTTAGTATAGTAGTTATTTTCCCTATATGAGCACAGTCCGGAAAAGGCCAGTACATGTTCGATTGAGCTAGAAGTTGTTAATTTGATCACCTCACGGACTCGCTATAGCGACTCTGAGAAACTGCTATTTGTCCCAGAGTCTATGGCATACACCCACACAACTAGTCTCCGTTCCTAGTGGTGTCAGTGAACGCCAGCAATGAGACAAATAGCAGTTTCTCAGAGTCGTTATAGCGAGTCCGTGAGGTGATCAAATTAACAACTTCTAGCTCAATCGAACATGTACTGGCCTTTTCCGGACTGTGCTCATATAGGGAAAATAACTACTATACTAAGCAAACCCGAGACACAATATCCTTACAACAACTGGTCTTAAAACAACCTAGTTCCTACAAAAGGCCTAACTCTCTCATAGATTAAATCATAATGACACACAGATAATACTCTCTATAAAACCTTCAGTATAACTCCCTCAGTTGACGGTTCAGGGTCCTTGGCGTCGTTCACAGGAGAAACCTGTGAGCACACGCGAACGCGGCCTACGGACAAGATGGTGACGCTTTCGTTACCTGGAGTGGCGAACTTCCCTCATCACCTGGATTCGGCTAGGTAAAGCCTTCCTAACGTCGGAGGACCACACCGCAAGGGATAACCTCAAATCTGCCTGCGCTCTGATGAATACCAATTCATCACACGGCGCAACACCAAGGCATCAAATCAATCGCGCATAGCACCAATCTCATTAGGCTAGCATAAAAGCCAGACGGAATTCTGCCTCAAAACAGCTCATACTTATAAAAACCCCATCGGGTTATTTGGACACATCCCAATCCTCCTAGGATTAAGTCCATCTCAATCGGCCTTTAGGCTCGTGTCCTTGATCGTAAAGACCGGACACCGTACCCCGCCTTTTTCTCCAGACCAATCTGACAGTTTCTAGAATCATCTTTCACAGACCATCTAAGATTTCTTATCGATTTGTATCTTCAATTTATCAAACATTGTTTTTTAAAAAAAAATGTGGTAAATTATGTAAGTTTGTTTATTTATTATTTAGTTATCCAATAAACTTGTAATTAATTAACTAAACAAAAAGACACCAACGCAATCTGTGTCAACGTAGAACAGCGTTGACAACCAAGGCGTTAGTCCGCCGTTAATTACAACAGGTGTCGCTACTAGACACGATCAATATTTAATTTTTGCAACGTCACAGTATCCTTCATTTGCTCTTCTCGGATTTCCTTGATACTCCTCGTAGGCATATCTATGATTATAGAACATATCTCACAGGTAGAGTTATCTTCACAACAGGGTGGTCTGGACAACGCATCAGCCACTGTATTCAATTTACCAGGTTGGTAATCAATATTAGAAATGTTGAATGATTGAAGTTGTAATGCCCATCTAGCCAAACGTCCAGTTGGCGATTTTAAATTCATTAACCATTTCAGAGCTTGGTGGTCTGTTACTACCGTCACCAGTTGACATTCGACATATGCTCTAAATTTGTCCAAGGACCAAATTACAGCTAACGCTTCTCGTTCTGTGGTGGAGTAATTTCTCTCAGCTGACGTGAGCAATCTACTTGCATATTCAACTTGGTGCTCATCTTCCTTCTCCCCCTGGACCAGAACTGCTCCAAGAGCGTAGCTACTGGCATCGGTCTTAAGAGTATAGGGCTTTGTTTCGTCGGCCTGCCGCAACACAGGGGCAGTAGTCAACCGAGTCTTAAGCGTGTTGTAGGCGTCTTCCTGTTCAGTATTCCATACCCAACGAGCTTCCTTCTTTGTTAATTTTGTAAGGGGTTGTGCTATAGCCGAGAAGTTTTCAATAAAACGGCGGTACCAAAAACACATTTGTAGAAATGATATTAGGTGTTGAAGATTCTTGGGTTTTGGCCTTTTTTGGATGGCTTTTGTTTTACCTGAATCTGGTTTGAGTCCTTCAGGGGTTATGATGTGACCTAAGTATTTTATCGACGAGCAGAAAAATCTACATTTATCTTTGTTTACAGTGATGTTATATTCTTTCATCTGGTATTTAGACTGCAGAAGCGATGCATCAGGTCAATGTGCGGTCTTAAGACAACTGATACCTGTGTTCCCTATTTTAAATCATTAAAAATATTAACTATGCCTTGTTTATATATAATGGAAACGGCTTTGTTTGTGAAATGTAACTCACATCTGTTTAAAAAACTATCAGAGGTCAGGAAAAATCCAATACGGACTCAATACATTAATCAAGTATGTCAGGTAAAATGTAAAACAGCACTAATGAAAAAAAGTTTTTTTGGGATAGCCCCACTCATATATAATAGAGTACCTAATACTATAAAAAATATCTACGTTAAAATTTAAAAGGGCGATACACGACTTATTAATTATGAAAACATATTACCAATCGGTTCACATTTAAAGTGAAAGCTCGAGAACACATACACAAGAAGTTGGCAGATTCGTCTCAGAATTGAGTTGTCGTAGGGTTTCTTGTTTATGTCTCATAACTTTTTTTTTTAATATATATATATATATATATTTTGTTGTATGTATGTAGGTATATATGTATTTATTCTTATATCTTTTATAAATACTTTCTAATTTTTTTTTCCAATGTTATTGCACCTGCTGTGAATTGTCTCTGCATCACCCTAAGGTAGACTGGTAGAAAATGCCCAAGGCATTAAGTCCGCCTTTGTACAGTTTTTACTTGTGCATAAAGTTTTAATAAATAAATAAATAAATAAATAAATTACACGATTGACGATTTCCTTAACGACGATTCACTAACTGATTGACATACCTACTGTTACTCTGATTGACATAATTATTGTGATCCTCTCATTGTCTTATTTTTATTTTATTCTAATTTTTTAACCACGCTGACATTTTTTTATTTTTTTTTAATGCATTATTATATATTTGTAATTCCAATGATCTGCTACTTATTTTTTGATTTGGAATTGTAAACCTTTGCATGCCCATGTGACGGTAAATATGGAGAACTTTATTATGAAAAAACACCGAATATGTACTATACCCATGTTTGCAAAGAAATAAATGATTTGATTTGATTTGATTTGATTCATTCTTTGTAAAACATCCTTCAGATCAGAGAGGTGATTTTCAAATGTGCTGGAGAATATGATCAAATCGTCGAGATAAGCCAGCATGTTAACATGTTCCAGGGTAACACGGAATCTATCGACAAGTCGTTGGAAGGTGGCCGGTGCATTGCGTAAACCAAATGGCATTATTTTGTATTTGTAAAGGCCAAAAGGTGTAATGAATGCTGTTTTCTCTTCATCTTCTTTCCTGATTCTAATCTGCCAGTAACCAGATTTTAGGTCGAGTGACGTCATGAAAGGCGTTGGCTTCGCAGCGTGCAACAAGTCATCTATTCGTGGAATAGGGTAAGTGTCGGGCACAGTGATCGAGTTTAAGCGTCGGTAATCGATACACACTCTAACCTTTCCATTAGGTTTCGGTACCATAACCACTGGCGAAGCCCAAGGCGAAGAACAGGGTTCAATAATAGCCTTCTTTAACATTTCGTCTAATTCGGCTTTAAGAATGTCTTTCTTTGTTTGAGATAATCTGTAGGGAGGCACAGATATTGGAATCTCGTTTGTTGTCACGATACTGTGTTCTCCAAGCAAGGATGGTTTATTGTTATCAATAAAAACCTCTTGGTACTCTACTAATATTTTATTTAAAAGTTCCTTTTGCCTATCATCTATATCTACACTACATAAATGGTAAGCACCATCAGAGTTCGTAGGATTGTTTGCATCAGGAAAAAGTTCACGTGAGTGCGGTGATAAGCAGACTTCCGCTTCCTTTACATTTTTCTCAGCATCTTGCATCATAAATTCTGCGAAAGCAGGTAAGTAACCGTCGAAGACCCTTTTTGCTTTCTTAACAGGTGACAGTTCGAGTGGTATCAGCTTATAATTTGAGGAACTCTCAGGAAGCGCGGCATCACTTGAGGATGAAATAGCCGGTGAAGGCATCTCGGTAAGATCGGCAGCATTTGAGGATGCAATAGCCGTTGAAGGCACATTTGAAAGTTCAGCATCCATACCAGAGTTGATCGAGCTGCTACTCACATGCTCGAAGGTCACGAAGTCTTCCTCATATAATTCGTAGATCGACGGGGCATCAAGGAACTCCCAGGTAAATTGAGGCAGATTAAGAATCATTTCTGCATCTTGCATAAACCCGACTCCCAATAGAGTTCGATTGTCCGGTGAGTTCGGCAGAACAGTGAAGCTTGTCAATATTAAGCGGTCTTCTAACTTTACAGGAACTGTTATCTTCCTTACCCGTTGGGTTTTCCCTATGCCATCTGCCAAAGTGACTCTTACTGTTTCTTCGTGAAATTTGTAACCTTTGCTGGCCAACTGTTGATATAGCTGGTACGATGCGATGCTGGTTTTTGCACACGTATCAACGTATGCTGTTCCTTTAATGCCATCTATCTCAATGAACACTACAGGCCTGCTTCTTACATCCGATTGGACATTAACCGGGCAAAAACTTAAGTTTGCCGATTGTATTGCGCGCTGTTTATTTGCGCAGCATGTTGGACAACCACTGCGAACCACGCCGGGTGTACCACAGCCGTAACATGACACTCTGGGTGCCGACGTAGATGGTTCCTGTGTCGTTTTAGTAGGAGCCACAGTTTTAGGTGGGACCTCAGAAACTTTATTCGATTCGGTTGCTTCTACTTCCTGCTGCTTCTTTTTCAGTTTTCTACACTGTTCGGTAGCATGGCCTAAGAAATGACAGAACCCGCACTTCACCTTTACTTTCGAGTTCGGTTTTGGCTTCTCACCTTTGCGTTCGTCACCGTCGTTCGACCTGTCAACCCACATTTGTTCGACACCCCGAGCAACTTCTAATAACTCGTCGTAACTGTTAATGGAGTTGCGTGGAATCTTGTCACGTATTCGGTGTTTCAGCTGACCGTATACCATGTGAAGTTGATGGGATTCCGGTATTTCAGGTTCCGGAAGTTGAGCGAACAGCATTCGCTTATGTGCCACGAAGCTTTCAGTGGTCGTGCGGAAGTCTTGCTATCCATAACTATTTCTTGGTATAGCATATAGGCAGGTTTCCTTGGAGCAAAAGCATGCCGTAGACGCTCTTTAAAATCTGCCCATGTAGAGACATGCTTTTTAACTCCCTGCCACCACACTGCAGCTTCACCCTTGAGGAGCAGTGGTAATCCAGTGAGCGCTTCTGCATCACTCACGTTTTCTATTTGCTTGAAAACTGTTACTGCTGCCAAAAATGCTTCCGTCACTTCGGAGTCCTTTGTCCCGTCGAATTCAGCTTTGCAGGAGGTGAAAGAGCCGTGTCTTCCTGGTGAAAGTTTAGACAGCAGCGCCTCAAACTGAGCGTCGGTCATGCTCACCGATATCTCTGCTTTCCTGTTTGTACTCGCTGTCGTGATTCGTCCGGTACGTGTGACGTACTTTGGTTTGTCTTCGTGCCCACTGTTGGTCGCCAGATTGTAGGGATGTTTTTTGAAGACGTCACCCAATTGAAGAAAACACTGATGATTACAAGAGGCGTTTACTTTAACAGCAAAATAACAATATTGGCAAATGATTTTACACAAGGTTTTTTTAAAATAAATAGGCGCGGTCACACACAGCCAAGTCCGCTCGGACGAAAGCCGGGGACGTAGTCCTCTAATCCAAAAATATACAATAATTCTCACTAATTACCAGCTATCAGGGGTGTTCTACGTGCACCTTTCCAATTAGGACGAGGTACCGCGGATGCACCTTACTTCTAGTTGGGGAATTAGAATGATTTAAAAGACGATATCCTTCGAGGGTCATTGACTCTCGGAGACTCTTGACACCGCGATTCAGAAACGTGACGTCACGAGACAGTGACATCTAGTATCGAGCGGTGGCGTGTTGTAGTACCTCTCTTTGTAATAGATGGCGCTGGCGGGTTGAAAGTAGGTTTGCTACACTTGCCAATTTCTTAAAATCAAACAATTATGGTCATTACCCTATCATCCTCAGACACAAGGAGCTTTAGAACGCAGTCATTCAACTCTCAAAGAATACTTAAAATCCTTCGTAAACGAAAATCAAGATAATTGGCCTACTTACGTGTATACAGCTATGCTAACCTATAATACAACAGAACATTCAACTACAAAATTTACTCCTTATGAGTTAATATTCGGTCACAAACCCTTTATTCCTAATTCTACTTATGAAAGCGAACTTAGTACAACATATTCAGACTATATTAAAATGTTACAACATAAATTTAAATACACCAGAGAAAAAGCTCTGGAAAATATACTAAAATCCAAAGAATCTTCTAAATCCTATTATGATTCACATACTAAATCACCACCACATTACAAAGTTGGTGACTACGTCTACCTTAAAGCTCACCTGAGGCTCAAAAAGGCACTATCGCCTATCTGGAAAGGACCATACAAAATCATCAAAGTTCACGATAATAACACGGCTACACTCCTTATCAACAGACGTCATGTAACTCATCATTTCGACCAAATGAAACCCGCGGTAGGTGAAGATCCCGTATTACTGCTAGATATCGATTAAGATAAAATAATAATAATAATAATATAATAATAATAATCGTTTATTTATAAAAAAAAGATTATAGATAGTTAATTATTAGCATGTAAGTATTAGTTAGTAACTATAATAGGTATTTAACGTAATTTAATTGATTCTATTCATTCTATTTCAGTGCCTCGGTCAATACGCATCAAGATCTTATCAAACCACTTCCTTCTAGTTTCGGCATATACTTCGATAGCCTAGGAAAACTTAAGGCAATTAAAGGAAAATTAAATATTATTAGTCATGTAAACATCTCCCTTATAAATCCTCATCTTACTAATCTCAATGATATCCTTGGCATAGTTAGAAAAACATGTCAAAAATCAAGCAACCTTCAATGCGAAAACATACTATCTCCACTCACAGTTCGATACAATGATATTAAACGCGAGTTCGATTCTATTTCACATTTAATCTCGAAACGTAGTAAACGTTCAGCATGGTTCGGCGGAATAGGCACCGTTTTCAAACATGTTTTCGGGACTTTAGATGAAGATGACGCATCAAAATATGATTCCGCGATTGAATCTATTCAAAACCACGAGAAAAAGCTCGCGGAACTAATGAAAGAAAACATCTTAATTACTACTTCTACTCTGGAATCTTATAAACAAACGATTAATACATTGAAAGATAACGAAGATTCACTTAAGAATACTTTAAGTCAACTTATATTACAATGAAATAATATCACAGAAACTTCTACAATTCTAATATCTGAAACAAAAATCAATTCCATACTTGCTAACCTTGAAAGCTCTCTACTAGCATTGTCGTTTCAGCTTGAAGACATAACAAATGCTATCATGTTAAGCAGTCAAAACATCCTGCATCCAAACATAATAAGTTCGGCGCAATTATACAACGAACTCGTCGATAACGACCGGTACCTACCTAGAGATACGGGAATTCCCATAACGCTAAGCCTAGATAATATCCATTTAATATTAAGCATATCTGAAGTTGCATGTTACTATTATAAAAACAAACTTGTATTCGTCTTGCAAATTCCTTTAGTTACTAATGAAGAATTTAATTTGTATCATAATTTAGCATTACCGACCCCTCACGGGTCCGATAATCCAAATACTTTTAGTCTAATTTTACCTTCTAGTTCTTATATTGCTATTTCTAAGGAAAAGTTAAGCTTTTGTAATCTAGATAACTTAGATAAATGTAAAACAATAAGCTCTGAGTTCTTTCTGTGTGATATACCTACGGTACTGTTGACAAGCGGCAATCCTACGTGTGAAAGTGAACTATTAACAAAAACAATTAGTGCGATCCCCATACAGTGTGAAACAAAAACTATCGTCGGCGAATTAGATATTTGGAAATCAATCATGAACAATCAGTGGATTTTCGTGCAATCTCATTCAAGCAAAGTGTCAATGGACTGTGATAACTCCGAATTACGCGAAATCATAGTGTCCGGAACCGGTATATTACGAATCCCAAACCAGTGTACAGTATACACAAAAAGTGCGAGACTTATATCGTCTAAGGACGTAATTAACATAGACATTCCTATTCCTAGTTTAGACTTTAGCATTATCAATGATTCTTGTTGCAAAATAGATACTAAGACTACTAGTTTAAGTAACAACCGAGCCCCTATTTTATTACAAAACATCAACTTGGATGACCTAACTATAAATAAACAAAATGACAATATATTTTCAGACTTAAACAAAATAATTGATGAAGAACCTATTCTAGTAAAATACGGGACACATTATTCTATATTAACCGTGTGTATTTTAATAATAATAATATCTTTTATAGTATTTAAGGACGCTATCACATTTTTCCACGAATAAGAGTACTTTTCAGGTACCATTTTATTGAACTTGGAGTCGCAACTGCGAGGATATCTTGGTTTCAAATTAAAGATAATATATTCATCTCCAGAATGGCTCCATAACAATTAAATAGCCCCATACAAAATTTTCACACAAATACGTTTTTACCATCACAGTAATCGCAAAAAATTTAATAAAAAGGGGTTTGAATAAGGACCTATATAGCTAAATCCACTGCATATTTTAACTTAAAAATAAGAAGATATTGTTGCTTATATAGTCCTCTATACGAGAAGCTAAATATTTTGTAGATAAATAAATAGCTTTTTCATTTATGAGACAAATAAGAAACGCTCTCAAATTTCTCCATACATTTTCTACCCGCGGACACTTGCGGTTCGTCATTCCGCGCCACAGATTACTAATATGTAGCAAGCTACAGATGAGACAGTCGAATTTGCTTAGTTCCTACATTAACAGTTATGGCGCTGTTGTCGCTTCATGTTGACATATCACACACATATATAAAAATAATAGTGTTGCCAAAGAAAGAAAATATTTATATAAATAGTATTGCAAGAGAAAAAAAAATAGTGCTTTCAATCCAATAGCTGTTATCGATCTTTTTTAGTGTAGATTAGTGACGTACCCGATATCGACAAAACCAGCTAGGGTTCAGGGTTTTTACCATTAATTCTATTAGGTAAATATATAAATAAAACAAATTATCATACATTATTTTGTAGTCATTTATTAGCTTTCTATTGCCTATGGGTTTTATATTTTCTTAAAGCTAACTGTTGCATATTTTGCATTTTGTGTACATATTTGTCTTCTATTTTCCCCCCTAAAATTGTATTTATTATATTGCACCAATTGTGGCATTGCAGGCGAATTATAAGTGTTATGTAATATTTAACTACATCTCTATTGTGCTTTTTGCAACCCAACCAAGACATGTCGCGTTTGGCAATCAGCCGTTTTAGATTTTTTTTTATATTATTTTTGTAACCATTTTCATTTAAAAAATCGTGAATCATTTGAGAATTTTCTCTATACAGCCACAATAGTTTCCCGATTGGGTAAGCCAAATTATTATTTTTCAATCTTTTGAACTCTCTATGTTTTATAAATTCATGTATCCCCTGGATTTCTTTTGTCGCATAGGTTTTTGTGCAAGTAGAACAATTTATTTTTTTTGTTATTTTTCTGCAGATGTATCCCGCAGGGGTGCGCCAAAGTTCACCTAAATTTTCACCTCCGATAATTGGAAATCCGAAAATGTTCTTCCTAACATTTTTCATCCTAACAATCACAATTCCTAACTACTCTGTCTCTAATGTTCATAATTCCGAAGCATTCAACTTAATAATGTCAGTAGCAATAAACATCTATTATACTTTTATTTGTTTTCCTATATTTTCTCAACATAACCATCTTTTACACTATTATTCAAAGTCACATCTTTTTTTTTTATAGCGGTGTGTACCTACAAAGATAATTATTGGTTTAGGTTAGGTTAGAACTGTGACCACAACGCACGAGCCGAGCGAGCGAAGCGAGCGTGCCGCGGCAGCGGCCGGCGAAGTGCTAGAACCGAATCGGTCCTATAATTATTGGTTTAGGTACGGTTAAATCTGCGGTAATTATGGTAATTATGTTTAGGGATAAAAGCGTTATGATAAAAAACCGTAGGAGTTTAAATATATTTACATTAATGATATTATTAATTACAATTTTCGGAAACATGAGTGTTATGTGTATTGTTTGTATTAGTAATTAAAAGACTGTTTTAGTTTAAAGATTATAATGTAAATCACAGGTTCTACCAGAACCACCCGTGAGTCTCCGTACAAGTCAATGACAGGCCACCTTGTCACAATGACAGCTGTCAGAAACATCAGTAACGTTCCGTTACTACATCATCCCCTTTTATTTTTAAATTTATTTATACATTTTCTTCTTTACCTTTAAAAAACAACATTCTAACTTTATTACAGTATTAATGATTTATACATTTTCTTCTTAACCTTTTTAAAACAACTTATCTACCTTTATTACAGTATTAATGAATTTATTTATACATTTTCTTCTTTACCTTTAAAAAAAAACAACATTCTAACTTTATTACAGTATTAATGATTTATACATTTTCTTCTTAACCTTTTTAAAACAACTTATCTTACTTTAATTATTACAATATTAGTCATCACAGTTACACATTCAACCTGTGAGCACCTGGATCTGGTGAACAGCAAAGTCTATGCTGGTCGAATGTAGAAAGAGGTTCTAGTATAATTGATATTATTTTTGTCTCTTACATCATACGACCTGTGTCTATTTATACCAACAATTGTACCTTCAAGCCACAAATTCTTTTGTACATCTTTCTTAAACCATATTTTTTGTCCTAATACGAATTTTGTTTTTATTCTACCTGTTTTATTATAATTTTTAATATTCCTGTCTACCTGTTTACTTAATTGATGTTGCACATTACTGTTTAACTTTGGTCTTAAAAAATTTTGTGAACTTATGAATTTTGTTTTTATATTTCTATTCATTAATAATTCACTAGGTGAAAAACTTGTTCCAGCCACTGGTGAAACTCTATACTTTAATAAAGCTACTCTATAATCTGTGTTGTCTTCATTACATTTATACATTATTTTCTTTGCAATCTATACTCCTCTCTCTGCCATTCCATTTGACTGTGGATATCTAGGACTAGTATATGTATATTTAAAACCCCATGCCTGTGCAAATTGTTTACATTCCCGGGAATCAAATGGTACATGATCTGAGACAATCTCACTAGGAACTCCAAAGTTACTAAATACATCTAATAATCTATTATTAATTGCATTTGCACTTTTGTTATTAAGTAACTTAATATCTAACCACTTTGAGTAATAGTCATATATTACTAAATATTTTTTTCTTTTATACTCCATTATATCAATACCTAACTTTAAAAATGGTAAACTAGGAACTGAATGTGTGACCAGTGGTTCTTTTACATTATTATTGTGAAAAGTTTGACAGGGATAACATTTTTTTACGAATTCTTCAATGTGTGTGTCTATGTGTGGCCAATAATATAATTTTCTTGCTAATTGTTTTATTTTAGTCATTCCTATGTGACCTTCATGTAATATTTTTATGATATGCATTCTTAAAGCCTTCGGTACAATTAATCTATCCTTATAAAATACTAAATTTTCATCAAATGACAGTTCATTCTTTAACATATGATAGCTATGTAAATAATCTGGAATATTGTTACTTTTAGGCCAACCCTTCTTGATGTATTCTATTAATTCTACCAACTCAGTATCCTTGGATGTTTCAGTTATTAATTGTAATTTTTGTTCCTGTGTACATTCTAAATTCTGAGCTAGGCCTACACAATGTATGACGTCATACATATATGATTCATCAACATCACTACATTCCTGATATGATCGTGATAATAAGTCTGCAATATACATCAATCTACCCTGTTGGTATTTAAACTCTATATTATATTTTAATAATTTTAGTGTTAATCTTTGCAATCTTGATGATTGTATCTCATGTAGATGTTTCTTTAATAATGATTCCAATGGTTTATGATCGTTTATTATTGTTATGTGGTGTCCGTAAACATAATAATGAAACTTTTTGGTGGCCCACACAACACTTAGCAATTCTTTCTCTATTTGGGAAAAATTTTTCTCTGACTGTGTTAAACTTCGTGATGCAAAACTAACTGGCTTATTATTTTGTAATAAACAACAACCAATGCCATCTTTGGACGCATCACATTGTACCACTATAGGTAGTTTATTATCAAAATTCTGTAATACTGGTGCTTTTGTTATTTTTTGCTTAATATTATTATAAACATTTTCATGAACTTCAGTCCATATCCACTCTACATCTTTTTTTAACAATAAATGTAGTTGAGCTGCAATATTGGCCATATTTGGAATAAACTTTCTTAAATAACTTACCATCCCAAGAAAAGTTTGTAATTGCTTTTTATTCTTTGGGCTTTTCATATTTAATATGGCATTTACCCTGTCTGGGTCTATTTTCATGCCCTTTTCTGAAAAAATATGTCCAAAATATTTAGTGTCCGACCGAAGCTTCGGCTTCGGCTTCGGCTTCGGCCACCTTCGGCCAAAAAAGCACCTTCGGCCAAATCTTCGGCTTCGGCCAAAAATTTGCCGAAGGTTTGGCCGAAGCCGAAGGTTTGCTAGTTGTCAAAATTTTAAATTTACTGAACGATGCTAGAGCGAGACGGAGAGTGTGCAGAGCAGCAGAGTTTCGCCGCGCCGCCGCACCGGACCAAACGACATGTATATGTTGGTCACTCGGCTCGTTATTGGGCTAAATCTCTAAAGCTCTCACAATATGTATCTAGTATATTCTGAGATCAAAGTAACTATCGTATTTCTCAAGGTCAATGACACCTTCGGCTTCGGCTTCGGCTTCGGCCGAAGGTTTTGGTGAATACCGATTAATCGGCTTCGGCTTCGGCTTCGGCCAGAATTGCACCTTCGGTCGGACACTAAAAATATTTTACCTCTTTTAATTTATATTGAAATTTATTCTTATTGAATCTAACATTATGTTCTAACGCTCTCTGAAACACTGCATTCAATATGGCATCATGCTCCTGTTCAGTGTTTCCACATATTAATAAATCATCACAGTAAACAATGACACCTGGTATGTTTCCAAATGTAATTTCACTATACCTTTGGAATATTTCTGGAGCCACTGACAAACCAAATGGCATTCTTAAAAATTTAAAGCAACCATAAGGGCTGTTAAAAGTACATAAATCATTGGAATCCTCACTAAGTTTAATATTATAAAAGCCATCTGTTAGATCTATTACTGAAAAAAACTTTTTATTACACAATTTAGACACTATTTCGTCTATTGTTGGTATCAAATGATGCTCTCTAACTAATACTTTATTGAGATCTTTTGGATCTAAACATAATCTTAAAGAGCCATCTTTCTTTTCAATTATTACCAAATTGCTTACAAAACTTTTAGGATGCTCTACTCTCTCAATGACTTTGCTCTTCAGCAGTGCTTCCAGCTTGTCAGCTAGGCGCTTCATGAGTGCATTAGGCACTCTTCGCGGTGGTCTCACTACAGGCTCCGCACCAGGTTGAATGCGCAACTGCAGTGGACTCTTAAATTCTCCAACACCCTGAAACAGTTTTTTATTTATATTAATAATTATTTCTTTTTCCATGATATTGTTACTGAAGCTGTGTACACTGTTAATATTAATATTATTAATTAGCTTTAATTCTATTAATGTGTCCAAACCCAAAATCGGTTTACACTGTTGTTGAATAATTATGAACTCAGTAATAAATTTCTTTCCTTCATATATTAATGTTAATATTATTTTACCTAATGGTTTAATTCTTTCTCCTCCAAATGCCTCTAAAACTATATTAGTCTCAGACCACTGAGGGTTTTCATCATCGACTATTCTTCTTAATTCCCCCAATGATAGGACATTCACTTGTGCCCCTGTGTCACACTTAAAATTCACCATTTTATTCCCAACTTTTAATGCCAATAACCACTCCTTATTACTGATGTTCTTATTATTATTCCCTACGGAATGACAAAGTTTCATGAGTCATAATTCCTTATCCTCACTATCCCCATCCCTATTGTTTAATTGTTCTATTTTGTCAATCTCCTGGATCTTATTTTTGCATCCTGATGCAAAATGGTTTAATTTAAAACATTTATTACACTTTTTCCCATAAGCTGGGCACTGTCTTGGACCATGTTCTCGACTACATTTTAAACAATGATAGAAGTTTTTATTAAACTGTTTGTTATACTTAGCTTCTTTATTGTTGGAGCTTTGGCCCTGTTCCTTATTAATTTTGTCTACACTTAATGTTAGCTCCGCCTGCTTCTGGATGTTCTCCATGTGCTCCTTTGACAACTCTGCAGCTCTGCACCTGTTAACCGCCTTGTCAAGGGTAAGATCATTGACCTCTAGGAGTTTTTGTTGGAGATTTTTATCACTGATGCCCATCACTATCCTGTCACGTAGCATGCGGTCTTCCATGTCGTTATAGGCACAATTTTTTACTAGCTTCTTGATTTGTGTGTAGAAATTGTCAAAACTTTCTCCCTCTTCTTGTTTTCTATTATTAAATATGAACGCATTGATTACTTCATTTTGCTTCGGAGTGAAATAATCGTCAAACGCCTTCAGCACTTCTTCATATTTTTGACTGTCCTTATCCTTGCTTAATATGTTAAAATATAATTCCTGTGCATCTGCTCCAATGCAGTTTAGTAATATGGCCGCCTTTCTGCTTTCCGACAACCTCTCAAAACCAGCCGCCGTGAGAAAAATTTGGAATTGTTGTTTAAATTTCTTCCACCTGGGCAGCAATTCTTCAACCGCATCTAGCGATAACGGCTGTGGCATCCTATATTCAATGGTGGACATTTCTTGTAATTCTTGTTTGCCCTCACCCATGCGTTTTCGTTGCCGGATTGTTATCTGTTGCAATCTTCTTAATCTTTTTAGTTTTGTTACTCGTAACCTTGTTCTGATTTGTTCTTATACCGGCTGCGCCATGTATTGTTTGTATTAGTAATTAAAAGACTGTTTTAGTTTAAAGATTATAATGTAAATCACAGGTTCTACCAGAACCACCCGTGAGTCTCCGTACAAGTCAATGACAGGCCACCTTGTCACAATGACAGCTGTCAGAAACATCAGTAACGTTCCGTTACTACACGACGTACGTTCCGTTACGTTATGAACATCGCCGATAGCACTACAAATAGTATGAATGAAAACTTTAGGATGAAAAATTTTAGGAAGAGTGATCATTTGGATTACAAATCATTAGGAAGAACAATTTCGGGTAAAGAACTTTAGGTGAGCCAATATGGACCCGAAAAAGTTATTTATGTATCTACAAAATATTTAGCTTGTCGTATAGAGGACTATATAAGCAACAATATCTTTTTATTTTTAAGTTAAAATATGCAGTGGATTTAGCTATAGGTATAGGTCCTTATTCAAACCCCTTTTTATTAAATTTTTTGCGATTACTGTGATGGTAAAATCGTATTTGTGTGAAAATTTTGTATGGGGCTATTTAATTGTTATGGAGCCATTCTGGAGATGAATATATTATCTTTAATTTGAAACCAAGATATCCTTGCAGTTGCGACTCCAAGTTCATTAAAATGGTACCTGAAAAGCAGTGTTATTCGTGGAAAAATGTGATAGCGTCCTTAAGTACGATTATTGGTATTTGTTTCAGAAACAAATACTTAGTTGTAATTTTTACAAGCTTTTATTTAACTTGCAATGTATGTATGTAACTATGTTTGTTCGGGTGGACTCTTGAAACTAAATGAAGCAGATATCTTCAACCGATTGAGCTGAAATTTTGTATGCACGTTTAGTTTGGATGACAATACATGGTTAGCTGTGTGACGTTATTCTAAATCCAAAATGGCGGAACACCCAAGATGGCGGACTACTTATTTTTAAGGCACTCTTACAATATGGATATCAAATGAAAGGGATTGCTGAGAATAACTCGAAAAATAAAATGACGTCACTCTAAATCCAATATGGCGGACTTCTAAAGATGGTGGACTAGTTATTTTTAATGCACTCCTACAATATGGGTATCAAATGAAAGGGATTGCTGAGAATAACTCGAAAAATTAAGTGACGTCACTATAAATCTAATATGGCGGTCATCTAAAGATGGTGGACTAGTTATTTTTAATGCACTGCAACAATATGGGTATCAAATTAAATTACTTGCTGAGGATGACTTGAAAAATAAAGTGACGGCATTCTAAATCCAATATGGCGGAACACCAAAAATGGCGGACTAGTTATTTTTAATGCACTTCTACAATATGGGTATCAAATGAAAGGGCTTGCTGAGAATAACTCAAAAAACAATGTGACGTTACTCTAAATGCAATATGGCGGACTTCTAAAGATAGCGGACTAAGTTTTTTATGCTTTCCTACAACATGGGTATCAAATGAAAGGTCTTGCTCAGAATACGTATGCGAGTTAAACTCCACAAAAAACCTGTCCAGCGATAACTAAAAAGTAAAAAACAAATTAAAAGTAAAAACTTTTTTTAAAAACAAGCTTTTAGTTAAATGCGCTAAAAAGAATAAAATAAAATTTTCCTTTAGATATAAAAGCTTGTTGCGAGATTTACCTGTGTAGATAAACAAGTAAATAACATGATCTGATTGATTTTCATTTTTTAAATTGTCAAACTAAGTAAATACGAGTACTTAAATCTGAAAAAAACTTTTTTACTTTTAATTTATTTATTTAGTGGATGTAGATGATGGATAAAGATTGTATAAATATTTATTTTATTATTTTATAATCAAATTAAAATGATGGAAATATTTTTTTTAGACATTCGATATTAATAGTCGATTTTGGGGTTTTTCGGGGTGATGATTACGAATATAACATCCTTTTTTTATTCAAGGTGGCGGATTTTTGTTTGTGACAAATCGACTTACGGCTATTTTCTTCATAATAGCAGTATATCCAGTTGTCATGCTACGTCACAGTTTTACTCTTCAATTCAGTAATTTTTTTAGTGAATTATAATGTTGCTATATTGAAGAATACAATTGTGACGTAGCATGACAACTGAATAGACTGGTATTACGTTTAGTCGGTTAAGAAAGTCGCGTGGTTTTTTTGTTTACCTTTATTTAGCTACCTAAACCTATGGAGTATAGTAGTAGTACAATGAAATATTTTCTATGTGAAAAGACAGCTGTGCTGCTGGGGAGTTTGTTGCGCCACTTCTTCCCAGCGATAGCACTAAGAAGTGAAAGGCGGGCGTTTTGGGGGACTGTCTTTTGTAATTTTGACATTCGAAAAGTGCTGATTCTCAGCCTAATTTGAATAAATTACTTTTGATTTACTTTGTTTTAATTTTTAAGTAAATAAAATACTTACTGTTTTCATAAGGGAATGATTATTTTTAAATATCACAACGAAACTCTACGATAAGCTCTCAGGCTAGTATTTGATTATGTAATACTCCAACAATTGACATCAAAAATAATATTTAAAAGTACTTAGGCACATCTTTTCAAACTAACAGCAGACTGTGGTATAAATGTGGATGTTCCTTGTAATACTAAAATGTTAAGGTCGTTTTTGGGTACCTAGTAATGAACGTATTGACTGATGAACTTCAACAATACTAAAAACATGATTATCACGCAGATAGTAAGTACTAATAACACTTACCAAATTCGATTGCGAACTTACAACTAACTTTACTCAATAAATACCAGCAAAATTAAAAAAAAATATCTTCAAGTACCAAGATTAGTTAAGTTACGTATTAAAATCGAGCGAACAATGGTTTCAATGTGTGCGTGCGCGTAATGTTGCTGTGTTGCGATTCAGATATCTAAACTTGAGCGAGTTCAAAATGTGATAGCGTCCTTAAGTTGTATAAGATTGTTTCTAAGCATAGATCTAAATTCTACATCTCTTGTATTAAACCGACGACCAATACCGAGGATGATGTCAATGATCATAATATTAATACTGAAACTGAAAACTCTGCAATTCCATTGCCTAGATTACGAGAAATAGTATAAATTCCTGAATTTCGGCTTTTATCCCCGAATTTCAGTGTTATGGGGGGGGCTGTTATACCTTGCTAATGTTAGTGAAACGGCTGACCGCCATCCAGACTTGCTTTGTCAGCATTTTACAACTGAGAAGCGATTCTCATTAGGTTTGTAGTGCAGTTCAGCTTGAAACTCGGTACGGGTCGGAGGTCCTAACATCTTACTATTTCCATTGTTAACAAATTCTAATTCCAAGTTCTTTAATTCAATAAACTATGTTTCCAGTTCAACAAAAGTTTCCTTTTTTAAAAACAAGATTCCGAAACCTCCTATAATAGTATGATTGTTAAAAATGGCGGGAATGTTAGATGTACTTGAATAATATTGCGAAACTTTATAAGGGTGGGCCCGCCAATTTATGGCTCTCTTGGATTCAACTGTTTTGAAAGATGGACTGCCGTTCATGTAAGTGAATCGATATTATTGCTGTTAAATATGTTGTTCTATACCTATATGGTATAGGTAATATTATAATAAGTCTAATATTGCTTTTGTCATTTTGTGGTAAATCGAATTACGGAATAATCATGTTCTGTTTCTTTGCATTGATAAGTTGCTATAGCTAGTTGGAGAAATGGTCCAAGAGATTAACGTGATGGGTACTTAACAATAATTTTTTATACAAAATGTACAATGTGTTGATACAATACTTTATAAAATAAGCTACCATGAAGTTTGCTTGTCCTTCCTTCTTCATGATGACCTAGTTTTGGGAACGGACAACTAGTTTTCTGATTAAAGTATTTAACTGACAAGCCTAATTGAAATAAATGCCTAGTCTTGTCTTTCTGTGCTTTTCTTCATAAAACCCTTTCCTTACACACTATTCATAGGTACTCCATAGAGTAAATAACTAATAACCTCCATACACAGTAAATTACACCAACCAACCACATTCAAAGCTTACTAATTAAGCTGATATTATACATAATCATATAGATTTCATCCATCTTTCTGACATCAGAAGTGGGATTGTGCTCCAGCTTACAAAACAGATTTCTAATGAATTTTATTTATCTATTTTCATGATCAATGTTGGAGCTATCGATGGTCTGCTGGAAGCTGTTGTTAATCAGTGGGCCAATAAGACGATGACATCGCGCTGCCGCCTCTGACTTCAGGACTGCGGAGTTGCAAGTAACTGTACGGGCATAGAGACTGCGGAGCTGCGAGCTGCTGTACGAGTATCGAGGGTCAGTGGGTCGTCTTAGGGTCGAGAATGCTGAGACTCTAGCTGCTGTACGAGTATCGGGAACCTTTCCAGCAATAAGAAGTAGTTAAAGTCGGTAAGACCTTTAGAGGCTCTGCTTTGATATTACTTTGAAATCTGAGACCACAAATCCAGCTGATGGTGCATCATAGAGGAAGTTTGGTAACATAAAAACTTGAATTTTGAACACATGTTTGTAGTTTGTCCAACTTCAAATAGAGAATTATTGTTACTATGGTTAGTTACTAGTTTATTATTAATTATCGCTCAGACAGAAGTTTTCACATAAAATGAAACTGCTTATGTAACAAAGATTCAAGTATTAAAAAGATAAGGTTGAGCATAAGTTACAAGTTTTCAGAAATGAAACTCTGTGTTACTGAAATACTGATGTTAGATTCTGGTGTTCATAAATTATTTTCAAAGATACATTTTGGGTAAAATTGCAAACTTATTAATATGATCTGATCACACTTCACACTAGACAGTTAATATAATAAAGGCGAAACTTTGTGAGTGTTACTTCTTAACGGCTGACCGGATTTGGATAAAATTTGGCACACAGACAGTGGGTAATTATAACCTGGATTAACACATAGGATACTTTATTCCGATATTTCCACGGGGTCAACACTTATGCGGGTGAAACTGCGGGGAGCAGCCAGTTATATTTCATAATGTAGTACCTACTTAGTAAAAAGCCAGAATTTAAAGTTGGTAATGTATCATAGAGTAAATGAAACATATATTTCTCTTTGATCTGATATGTAAAAAGAAATAGTGAATATCATTTAAATTATTGAAAATTTAGTTTTGTGTTACTTATAACCTTTTACTTTAAGATTAAAGTAGATGTCAAATGTTCAGTGTGATCATGTCTAAGTCTGAAATTATTTTAACAGAAAATGTATCAATATAATTTGCAATGTTATTGCCAGGTTGCCGAAGCGATGTATGGTTTTGATTATTCCTAAAATCAATACTGGTTGTTTGATAAACTGGGTAAATTGATGAATTATTGCTTTACAGTTACCTATTTTGAAAACTGACTATTAAGTACTGCCCTGAAATTATTATTTATTTGATAAAACTTAACACTCCTTTTTGGGCAGTTGTGTAAAAAATTACTCTACTGGTTGACTATTTACTTGATGCTATTTTTGTCACCAGAAGAGGGCCAGTTGTTTAATTACACAGTGATTGTTATTGACTTTGTGTAAGTAATCTGATCATATAAACTAGTAACTTAACATACAAGTTGAAACTTTTGAATCGGTCACTATCACATATTGCTATTTTTGGTCTTGCTAAGTACATACTTGGAGAACGAAGTAATGGTTAGTGTACGGGAGATACCAGGACTCGGGTAAAATAAAACGAGGAGAATTCGGAGTTACTTAAGAAACGTGTACTAACTCGGTAATGACACAAGCAGTAATTCCTGCGCAATTAAAGCATAAAAACTTAAAACTAAAACAAGACGCATCGTCGCTCGCTGCTTAGACGAATCCATCAGGCGCTCCAACATGCCCCCGGACGTTGAAAGATTCTCTTTCAACAAGCTTCAGAAGAGACGGGTAATGGGCAAATTCTGTTGAAGGCTCGTCTTATTACTCCAGCAGTAGTCCGGATGTCAGCCACACGGACGATGCCGTCTGATCCTGGATGGACAGCGACAATTCTACCCAGCTTCCACTTGAGGGGGGGTAGGTTATCCTCTTTGATCACTACCAAGGAATCCAGCTTCAATGCATCTTTGCAGGAACGCCACTTGGTTCTCTGCTGCAACTCGGAAACAAACTCCTTACTCCACCGAACCCAGAAGTGCTGGCGGAGTTGCTCGATCCTTTGAAAGCGAGTTAAATGATGAATGGAGTGTTCCTGAATATCTCGCTGTGGCAGTGAAGTAAGCGGTCGACCGACAAGGAAGTGTCCCGGAGTCAGAGGTGTAAGGTCAGCAGGATCAGCGGACAGCGGCGTCAATGGACGAGAGTTTAAAATTGCCTCAATTTGGATCAGCGTGGTGTTAAGTTCTTCGAACGTGAGATTACAATTTCCCAACACTCGTCTTAAATGATATTTGGTCGACTTAACACCCGCTTCCCAGAGTCCGCCAAAGTGAGGAGTATAAGCGGGAATAAAGTGCATCTTAACTCCATCATTAGCCAAACTTTCACCCAAGGAATCGCAATTTGACTTTAAAAATTTCGATAAATCGTTGTACGCTCCAACGAATGAGGTACCGTTGTCGGAATAAATATTAACGGGTTTTCCCCTTCGCGAAATAAACCTGTACAAAGCCAATAAATATTTATTACTAGTTAGGTCACTTACTAGCTCCAAGTGAATAGCCTTGGTGGTGAAGCAAATGAATATCGCAACGTACACCTTTACTAGCCTGCAACCGCGGCCTTGCCGACTGGCACACATGATAGGGCCGGCATAATCAACACCAACACTTTCGAAGGGGTAACCTCCCTGGCGGAGACGCTGCTGCGGCAAATTCCCCATTAAGGGGGTAACTACATTACCCTTCATACGACAACAGCGCACACAGTTATGATAGCAAGCTTTAGATAAATTTCGGCCGCCTATAGGCCAATATGATTCCCTTATCGACGCTAATAATAACTGTGGGCCTGCGTGCATCAATCTCTTGTGCTCGAAATTAAACAATAGCTTTGTAAATATATGTGTGGACTGTAAAATAATAGGGTGTTTTTTATTATATGAGAAGTCAGAATTCTCTAAGCGTCCTCCGACACGCATTATATTATTGCTGTCTAAATAAACATTAAATTTGAGAAGGACGCTTTTTGAAGGTAAACTTTGTTTGTTTGCAAGTAATTTGTGCTCTGGAAACGAATCAATTTGACATTTTAAAATAATAACATTTAATGCTTCCTGTAGTTCTTCTTCTGATAGAAAGTTACTAATTACAGGAAGTTTTTTACAAATTCTAACAAATCTCAACACATATGCTACGGAACGAACAAGTCTTAAATAATTAGAGAAGCGCTTAAAATCAATAAATAAATTGCAAGAACTACTTTCTACAATAGCGCTCAATGAAATTTGAGGTCGCGTTTCGGGCAATGTCTCGAACTCTAAACATGTAAGGTGAGACGGCCAGTTGGACTGATCTTCCTTCAAGAAGTCGGGACCACACCACCACATATGTAACCCTTGCAGAGCATCAATATCCACGCCACGAGATATGAGATCTGCTGGGTTCTTGGCAGTTGGGACATGACGCCAAGTACAGTTTCCTGTCTTATCTAAAATTTCAGCAACGCGATTGCGTACAAATGGCTGAAGTTTAGAGGGCAACATTTGTAACCAACCTAACACAATGGTCGAGTCTGTCCAACAGTAAACCCGATCGAACTTTGCTCGAAGTGATTTGACCACCTTCTCACACACGCGAGCTCCCACTACGGCACCACACAGTTCTAACCTCGGAATCGTGGTAGGTTTAATCGGCGCCACACGACTTTTACCTATCAATAAGCGGACCATGCATTCACGATCACCGCGGACACTACGGACATAGGCACACGCACCGTACGCGCGCTCAGATGCATCCGTGAATACATGGAGCTCTAACGTGTGGTACGAATCGGACATAATAAAACGTGGGATACGCAAGTTATTTAGAAGAGGGAGATCTTTAAAAATAGCCTTAAAAGTTGTGTTGAGTTCCAGAGTTAACGGTTCGTCCCATGAAAGGTTGTCCAACCACATTCTTTGCAACAACATTTTCATGGTCACTACAAACGGAGATAAAAGACCTAAAGGGTCAAAAATGCGTGCAATTGCTGAAAGCAAATCACGCTTAGTACTGCCATTAGAAGGCATCTCAGGACTCATCAAGAAACCTAGTTCGTCAGAGTCAGCAAACCAGTCAAGCCCCAACAGTTTATTGGGCTCACTAGATCCCATACCTAAATCTAAGGCTGACTGAGAAGTCCCTGAGGCTAGAACAGGTTCGTTCGACTTCCACTTTCGAAGTGGCATGCAAGCTGATCTGAGTGCATTGGTGACTTCATTGCGAATTACCATTACTTCATTTAAGTCATTGCCACCCGTGAGTAGATCATCTACGTAAAAATCATGCTTGATAATGGTGGCAATCTTATCATCAGTGCACTCAATACCTAATTGCTTAAGGCAGCGCGTCGCAAGAAACGGCGCACTAGCCGTGCCGTATGTGACGGTGTTTAGTTTAAATACCTTGACAGGACTACATGTGTCGTCACGCCAAACTACCTGTTGCAAGTGCCTATCAGACGGATGGACTACTATCTGTCTATACATTTTTTCAACATCGGCTGACAAAACATACTTATACTGTCGAAACCGAAGAAGTATAGACAGGAGGTCGTCCTGAACCGTAGGACCCACCATCTGTAAATCATTAAAGGATATTCCTGATGAAGTAGGGCAACTAGCATTAAAAACTACACGTAGTTTGGTAGTGGTACTACATTCGCGTAGTACCCCGTGATGAGGTATGTAATAGGCATTTAAATCTAATTCCTTGTTTACGGTCATGTGACCTAATGACTCATATTCTGCCATAAATTCGTGATATAACTTACTAAAATCAGGTTTAGCCTTAAGTCTGCGTTCCAGGGAATATAAACATTTTGAAGCCCTATGAAATGAGTCACATAGAACAGAAGGGTTCTGCTTCATTGGTATACGGACACAAAAACGACCGTCCTCTAAACGAGTCGTGTTTTTAATAAAATGTTCCTCACACAATTTTTCCTCTGGCAAATAAATCGATTGCTGCGAGGTAACCTCTTCAAGGTTCCAAAATCGCGTCAACTCATCACGAATAAATCTTGAGTCATGATCACTATAGGAACTAGTTTGAATAAAATTACAACTTACACTGTTACTTAATTTACTATTATTATATAAAATGGGACCAGAGACAATCCAGCCTAACCTGGTCTCACATAACACTGGTTTCCCAACACCCAGCTTTACCTTTTGTGAACCTAACAGGTCCCAGAATAGATCAGCACCAATTAAAATATCTACATCGGAGGGCTCATAAAAGGTAGGGTCTGCCAGACAAATGTCAGTGGGAATATTTAGGTTAGATAAATCTAATTCACGACATGGCATTTCATTCGTTATTAATGGCAAAACAAAACAAAACAACTTAGCAACGTAACTGTTGTTGAGTGACGTCATTTTTACCTGACAAGTATTACATACGCGAGAGGTCGCGTTATTTATGCCATAGATTGAACCATCTATCGGACTTATATCCAATTTAAGTCGTTTACATAGTCGCTCCGTCATGAAGCATGAGGTACTACCGCTATCGAGTGTCGCTCGCACAATATGCTCACGATCGTTATGATCAAATACTTTAATTAGAGCTGTTGACAACAACACGCCGCGCTCCTTCCTACTATCGCGATAAGAAGGTGAAATGTTCGCAGACAAAGCTACGTTATTACTATTAGCGTCAGTGTTAGCAGAGTGCGCGGGCGACGCAGACGTTGACGGAGACGATGTTGTATTATCAATACGACTATCGCTATCGTCCGAGGTATGAAGTAAAATGTTATGCCTGCGATTGCATAACTTACAACCCGGTTTTTTACATTTGTTGGAGAAGTGACCCGAACGAAAACAGTTGTAACACAATTTAAAACTAGGCACTAATTTACGACGAGCCTCGTTACTCAACGAAAGGAACTGTGAACAATTAGATAGACTATGGTCACCTTTGCAATTGGGACATTGCCTCGTGACAGATTCAGTGCTTACATTATTAGAATGTTGTGTCGTCACCATAGACTTAATTTTACTCGTTGAACCTGATTTAGCGATACCCGATACGTTGTGTCTTGGTATTTCCAGGGTTTCAACTAAATCAGCGCGTGTGCGAATAAATTGGAGGAATGCATCTAAAGTAATCTTGGTGTCTTTGTCAGTGTGACCTATAAATTCCTCCCATTCGCGATAAGACTTCTGATCCAACTTACGAGTAACTAAATATATCAACAAAGTATCCCATTGCTTGACTGGTTCACCTAACGATTCCAACGCTCGTAAGTTCTTATTTAATACGTCTATTAAACCTTTCAAAGCGGCTGAGGATTCCTTTGTGATAATGTCTATATTACATAATGCTGACAAGTGATTCTGCACCAATAATCTTTTATTGTTAAAACGATCGCAAATTAAATTCCAAGCCACGTCATAGTTGCTAGCGGAGAACTCAATTGATTGAACAACCACAGCAGCAGATCCTTCCAGAGAAGCACGCAAATAATGAAATTTGTTGATTTCGTCAATCTCGTCATTATTATGGATGAGGCTAGTAAAGGTGTCACGAAACTCTAACCAATTGGAATATAATCCATTAAATTTCGGAAGTTGTATGATAGGCAACTTAATATTATGTTTATAAACACTACCACGAGTACTTTTATCACAAATCGAATCATTTTCTTTATTAGATTTACTTAGTAACTGTTGAGCCCTCGACAATGCCTTAAAGTACAATGTCTCGAACTCACAACGCTCAGACAACTGGGCCTTCGCATCATCAACCATACACTCTAACCGCAACTGTACCTCATCGTATTGTTCGTACAACGATTCAAGTTTGCCCATACGCAGCTGTAATTCCGTGGCGTCACAACTACTTACAGTCCGTCAAATCTAAGAAGTACCGTTTGACGTTTCATATTTTTCAATCAGTTTCGATAACCTTTTTCATAAAACCATGAATTTAGAAAGATTTCATTATTGTATCTAAAAATGTACAATTCTTAATATCTAAATGTAATTGAAAACTTTCAAACAAAGCAAAATAACACATATTTACACCTGTCAAACGGTACTTCTTAGATTTGACGGACTGTAGTTTCTTGTCAATCATTGCGTCCAGGTAACTGATGAATATAGTTAAGAGCTGCCTCGCTTCTTTACTAATTCCTTTTCCTCGGACATACTGGGACTCGAGTGTTGTCGACCTGAAATGTATACAATAACAAATACGTTTATATACTTAAACAGAAGTTATGTAGCTACCAAGTTATACGGTTGATTATAATGTGATGTTACAATGTAATTAGATAATCTTTAATGAGAATACCTGTAACTAATAATAAATTTAATTACCTACTAATGTGAAGGTGCAAACTTTTTATTTTAAATTCCTCAATAACTAATCTTTAAGTTATATTAATTAGGATATAAGTAAGCAACCAATCTGAAGTACACTACGGTATATAAAAAAAAACTGACACTATTGTCAATAATTGGAAATAATATCTAACACTAATCAGAATAAACTATGGCTGTGAATACCTACGCATCAAACTAACACTTAACTGAATAGTTAACGCTCTAATGCAACAATACAAATTATTTAAATGTACTCCTAATTCCTACTATACATCAAAGTATTATATAATAACAATTGTCGCTGATTATACGCGTCTGCATACAAAATAACGGAACCATTCAAAATGCAAAAAGGTACTCAAGGAACATAATTTATATTAATACAAGTTAAAATGCACTAACCTTTAGTAACTTCTAATTAAAGTTTAATACAACCTGTACGAGTGTTGGGTGACGATATTATCCAATATAAAACTTAACACCGTGAAAACAATATGTGCTCAATCCAAATTCCACGCTGGCGGCACCGGCGTATAACCTCTCCAAGTCCAGGTTAATTAATTCCGTCGTTAATATCGCTGATTTCATAAATCTTCGAATTAACTCGATGAATATCACAATCCGGCTCGATATAGGACCATGTACGGGAGATACCAGGACTCGGGTAAAATAAAACGAGGAGAATTCGGAGTTACTTAAGAAACGTGTACTAACTCGGTAATGACACAAGCAGTAATTCCTGCGCAATTAAAGCATAAAAACTTAAAACTAAAACAAGACGCATCGTCGCTCGCTGCTTAGACGAATCCATCAGGCGCTCCAACAGTTAGTATAGCCGTGTGAGATTACTCAAATTTATAGGAGAATATCTCATTGAATATTGATCAGCTATAACATATTGATTTTGTAAAACAATAAATCACTATGAACACGAGAGTACTTTTTGACTATGAACGTCAGTTGTCAGATGATAATGACATTTACGTATGGTAACGTTCCATTTCAAGAATATTTTATCAAACGTAAATTATTATTTTGTGAATAGAAAGGTTGCAATTTAATATTTATATTATTCCATTTCTTTAATTGATATTTTAGACAAATTTATTGTGACTTATAAGGTTGCTTCACAAACAACGATTCCAGAGTTGTTTAACGAGTCATTATTTATAGTTTTACATAATCAAAACAACTTAGAATTACACTATGTGAAGGTCAAAGGTTATTTTGTCATTTTAGACTACAAAGTGCACAGAGTACTTTTGATAACAAAGTGGTTAAAACCTCTAGTTTTGTCTGACCGCTGCAGCGGGACTTGATAATTTTGTGTTGGCTTTTAACCGTTTACTTGGAGAGTAAAATTGGTGTCAACTGTTCAGAGTGACCATGACAAAATCTGAAATTATGAGTATTGTCAGATTGACCGAGCAATGTGCTGTTTTGATCATATATACGATGAATACTGGTTAGTGTTCGAACCGTTACTGATTAGAACATTATTTTTATTATGCTACACACAGCTCCATTAAGTGGTTACCCCCCAAAAGACGTGCGTTCAAATTAGAGATGATGAATAGGACCATCAACCATTAAATTTAACTAGGTAATATTTAAAATTAACTATAATATTCAATAAACAAAATTAACATTAATTATCGAATAAAAATATCATCAACTTCTTCGGCGCAAAATCGGCAACGTCGAACTAATCATTAAAAATATTCATTCCGTTACGTGCATTCAATTGTATGCTCTGTCTCTCTTACGATAAAACACATTTACTGTTGGGGATATTTTATTCTAAACTAGCTTTTGCCCGCGACTTCGTCCGCGTGGAATAATGACTTCCGGAAAAAAACAATTTATCCCCCTTTTCTCCCCGTTGGGAGAGAATTTCCAAAAATCCTCTCTTAGTGGTAGCCTACTCCTCCCAATAAACACACATGCCAAATTTCAGCTCTCTACTGCCAGTAGTTTCGGCTGTGCGTTGTCTGTCCGTCACTCAGTAACGGAAGAGTTTTATATATATAGATATAGATAGCTGTGCCCGCAACTCCGTCAGTGTGTAATTCCTTGTGTGTTATTAAGTTAATGTATTGGTAATATTGTTTAGATCACGTTCACATGAGGCTTAAGTACTTATACAACGAAATTACTACTTCACCTAAAAAGAAATAAAATGTAAACTATTAATAATTTGTAATTTGAACGAATATAATACACTACCAAAATAACTAATACCTATTTTATAAAATAACAACAAAAGAAAACTAAATAAACTAAATTAATTTAAAGACTAAAAGTCGCGCTGATAAACAATATTGTCTGTCAATAAGGTCGAATGCTCGGAACGTCTACTCGCATCAACAGCCAAATATTGTATGAAGTTCGCGTTTTTTTTTTTTTTTTAGAATATGTTATCTCGTAGTTGACCTTGAGAGGTCGTGACTACTTAACCGGACTATCCTGTGGTTGCCTTAAGTAAACTCAAAGCCTCCAGCCAGGGGCAAATATCTTATGTACTAAGCGACTACACGCTAAGGGCACCCCCTGTGGGGTACGAACCTCGGCTTAGGGCGTCGCTGGGGGAGGGCAGCAAGATGGGACAGGCTGGATCTGGTTTTTATTATTTAAGCTTGATGAGGCCGACGTTTCCTAGCTGACTACTCTGAGAAGAAACGCCGAAACAAACTCAGAGGTCACGGTCGGGAATTTAGATCTACTGGCTCAGCTGCGGCGCGGGCTGGCACTTCTTCGAGCAAGGGTCGGGGGGAGGCATTTAATTGAGGACGTCGCGAGGGACCTCGGCGGCGAGGTCGGAATGAGTTCTGTATTTGTGCACTGTACTGGTTGACTTATTGCTCTCCTGGAGGAGGGTTATGGGGTCGTCAGGGTCGGAGAGGACATGCCTTGGACGGCGGCATTTGCTGATTTTGGAGAGGGTATACCTGGCGGCCTCGACAACCAGAGGGTTGCGGTGCTTGGCGGCGGTATCGAAGAAGCGCTTGGAAAGGCGCTTCATGAATTGATGGATGGTGGGGATTTTGAGGTCAACATGGAGGATCTCATTTCGAACGAACCAGGGGGATCCCGTAGCCTTTCGGAGGAATCGGTTTGGAGGGTCTGCATCCTATGGATGTGGTGGGGCTTTGCGTGGGCAAAGACTACACAGGCGTATGCCATCATTGGACGTATGCACGCTGTGTAAATGCGCATTTTGCACCTAAGTGACAATTTGCTGCGTGCATTTAGGACGGAGTGGAGTCTGCCGAGAGCGAAAGCGGCGCGCGAGCGGACCGTCTTTATGTGCTCTGCGAAGGAGAGGTGATTGTCGAGTATTACTCCTAGGTATTTGGCTCGCTTCTCCCAAGGGATCGGCTTGCCGAACATGGTGAAAAGTCGGGGGGGAGTGGGTCTAAGTCGTGGTTTCGAGTAAAAGTTCGCGTTTGGATCCCCCGCCCTGTTATACCTCCCGCCGCGACCGTTACACAAAAATAATCCTTATAGCATGATTCAGTATTCACGCGCGATGGCTTATTAGCGTATTTCATGTATAACTTTGGTGTTTCTGTACCGATTTCTATGATTCTTTTTTTATTAAATAGGTAATAATGTTAACATTTTTTAATTAGGGATGAGTGAGAGTGTTATAAACGTAAGAGTAGACAAATATAATCAGAAAACTCCGAACGGCTAAGCTATCGGGAGTTACACGTTTTATTGTGAGTCAACCATTAAAGATAGACATTTGCTGTCGTGGAATATTTTTTATATAATTTTAAGGAGAACATTTCCGTCATACATGATTTCTGTGTAGCTTTAACCATTAAGGCTGCACACGCGACGGAAGCTTCAAAAATGGAGTAAGTTCTCCTGTTTTCCCAACATTTCCCTTCACTGCTCTGCTCCTATTGATCGTAGCGTGATGAAAAGTATACTATAACCTGCCCAGGAGTATGAAGAACAATTGTACCAAGTTTCGTTGAAATCCGTCGAGTGGTTTTTGTTTCTATAAAGAACATACAGACAGACAGACAGACAAAAATTTTACTGATTGCATTTTTGGCGTCAGTATCGATCACTAATCACCCGCTGATAGTTATTTTGGAAATATGTTTCATGTACAGAATTGACCTCTCTACAGATTTATTATAAGTATAGAAGATAGATAGATAGAAGACAAAGGAAGTGATATTTTTTAACAAATATTTCGGTCGGTTAATGGTTGATTTAAGTTGTTAACAATTTCAACATGCATTAGTTAATAGAATATTCAACATGTTCCAGATACTTAATTATATTGAAGATAATAATTTAACTAACTAATTCTACTACCTACTTCTGTAAATATTTACATAATATAAGCTAACATATAAACCATAATAATATGTACATTTATATGAAAAAGTAAGCAAAATAGATATGCAGATACTTGAAATATTTTCAACCAATAAAAATATCGACATTTTTAACAATTAACCTAAACAAAGATTGAAGGAAATCCTAGCCACGAAATGTGCTTTTGTCATGCATTATATATTTTTTAATACCTAGATTATTCTATTTTGTTTTAGTAATAATCATATATAATTTAAACCTCAAGAAAAATAAAATACAATAATAATTATTTATTATATTTTTTCATTTAAGTAATATTTATTATTGCTATTATTTAACAAAACCGATCTTAATTTAAGTACTACAAAGATTTATATTTTACAATTTGATTTGTTAATTTACAGTTATCATACTAGACATAAATTACCAACTGACACAAACGGAAATCATATAAAAAAATAAAAAAAATAATGGGTAGATAAATCATAGTTGTTTACTCTTCGTCGTTTTAATTGAACGTATACATCAAACGTGGTAGTTGTAGCTAGAGGGTGTGGATTAATTTTATAAAGAGATACCCTCAAGTTATAGCAACCTATCGATTAGACAGAGACTTAAAGATAAAGTGACTCGGACCATAGTAGATAACAATTTCATTGTAATTCATTTGGGCTCGCTGGCTAGTTCATAAAACTGCCGGGTATGAGTATGACGACGACGATGTTCGGTGATGCGATGGTTCGAATCCAAGTCAAAACAATGAACTCTTTTTCGAAGTATTCTTTAGATATTCGTAATGAATTAAAACTTGAGGGATTGGCACATACTGACGCTGTGTGTACGTTTTGTTATCATTATCGTTAATGTCAATTATCAATTTGTTGGTATTATTTTATTGTTTATGGATGTGATATCGGAGGATATCAATGTGGAAAAAGATGTGATATCAAAGAGGATATCAGTGTGGATAGGGAGGTGATATCAAAGAGGATATCAGTGTGGATATGGATGTGATATCAAAGAGGATATCGGTGAAAACAGTTATGTTATAAAAGAGAACATCAATGTGGTTAGGATCAATGTGATACATATCTATAGAATGTATGGACGCAGATTTCATATCAATGGTTGTATTAATATTGTTTGAAATATGAATAAAACTTTTAGTCTGTCTTAAACCAATTTTTGTAATATGAAACCGAACAATGATGTCTTATTGTTGAGGACAGAGGACTAAATGGTAGCTGTTTGAATGAAAGGCCAATTCAATGTGAAACTGTTCTACCAGATTTATTCTCAATATCCACAGGTTTTATTATATTATAATTACATACACTGATAATAAGCAAGCGTGGCTTTAGTTAAAGATACCGTGTCATATAGCAATACGCGGTTACAACAATTACGAGACTAGTGAATCTTCTTACCTCTGGAAGCGAACTGAACAATAAAAAATACGACTGGGCGGAAATGGCTTTCGTTTACATCAAGCTTCTAGAAATTTCGAGAACATTCCAGTATGTACTACAGTGCTGCTGCGGTGTCGAGAGGCGACAACCACAATAATACATTTATACTAAACAGTGATTCATTCATAAATCGTCCCTCTAGTGTCGAGGAGCGCAAGCAATTATCCAATATTTCATTCATAAATGCTGAAGCCCTCTAGCGTCGTATGGTACAAACAGAAGGACACGCCTACATTGCCTCCGCTATCCCATAACAGAGGGCGCTATTATGTATATCGGTCACATTACTCCCGCCGTGTACATAAAATGTACATAATGTTATCACTAGTGACTGATATACACTTTACAGAGATCCATGATAACAATTCAAGTTACTCTAACGTCTTAATCTAACAAGTGTTACATGCAGTAAGAACTTGTACTTAAATCAATAAATAGTTTAGAACATATACATATAAATTAAGGGTAGTCACTGCAGGACCCTTGCTCTGCTATATATTACGAGGGGCGTTCAATGTATTCTCGTTATGGGTATGTTAGAAAAAAGATAGAACCTTGAAAAAAAAATATTTTTCTATATAGTCTCCCATAATATCAATACATTTGTTTGATCGCGAAATAAGTTTTTCTATTCCCTTAAAAAAATAATTTTCTTCTTGGCCCGAAAAATGCTCATTTACAGCGGACTTGAGCTCATTATCGTCAGCAAATCGCTTTCCCCTGAAGTCTTTTTTTAAATTTGGGAATAAAAAGTAGTCACTGGGGGCCAGGTCCGGGCTGTAGGGTGGGTGATTAATTTCCTCGAACCCGCACTCTCGTACAGCAGCCTTGGAGAGCCGCGCAGTGTGAACCGGTGCGTTGTCGTGAAGAAGCAACACATTCTTTGCCAGCTTTCCTCTTCTTTTTTCTTTTATTGCTTCTCTCAAATGACGTAAAGTGGTTGAGTATTTTTCTGCATTGATAGTTTCACCTTTTTTTGTGTACTCGATTAATAGTATTCCTTTAGAATCCCAGAAAACTGTGGCCATGATTTTTCCAGCGGATGGAGTGACTTTGAACTTCTTCGGAGGGTCTGCTCCCTTTTTGTGCCACTGCATAGACTCCTGTTTACTCTCGGGGTCATAGTGATGAACCTACGTTTCATCTCCAGTAACTATTCTTTCAAAAACACTTGCTGGATCGTCGCCACACAGCTCTAAAAACTCCTTACAAGTGTCAACGCGCGCCTGTTTTTGAAGTGCAGTGAGCATGCGCGGCACCCATCTTGCACTGACTTTTGTAAGGTTGAGATAATCATGTAGTGGAACGCGGAGGCACTACGCCGGGGGGCAACTCCGCTTCCGCGGCAAATAGCGGCGGAGCGGACGGACCTCCGGCGCGATCTCATGGTGGCATGGAAAGAGCGACTTTCGCAACCCAGCGCAGGGCACGCCACGATAGTGGCATTAGACCCCTCTTTGAGGAGTGGCTAGAGAGGCGTCACGGCGTTCTCACCTACCGCCTGACGCAGGTCCTCACCGGACACGGATGTTTCGGGAGGTTCCTGCACATCATCAGGCGGGAGGAGACGCCCGGGTGTCACCATTGCGAGGATCGCCCAGAGGACACGGTGGAGCATACGGTGGAGGTCTGCCCAGCTTGGGCGGAGCACCGCCGTGTCCTCGTAGAGGCGATCGGCAACGGCGGCGACCTCTCGCGTCCGGCCCTGGTTCAAGCCATGGTCCGGGGCGAGAGGGAGTGGGAGGCGGTTACCTCCTTCTGCGAAGCAGTCATGCTAGCGAAGGAGGTGGCAGGACGGCTCAGGGAGAGAGTCGCACGCCTCAGCCGCCGCGGGAGACGCTACGGGCGTCGGGGGCCGCGTGACGACTCCCGGCCACCGTAGGCGTGGGCCTGCGGACGGAGAGTAATGGGTAGCTCTCCGTCCGATCAGGACCAGGCCCGTGCCGGACGGCGCGTATGTGTTCCACGCGCGCCTCAAAGAGATGTCAGCATAAAGGAAGGGGCCTGCCAGGGCCGAAGCCTGCCGGGGTAGCGGGATCGTCCGAAAGGGTTACCGCTGCCCCGGAACATAAAGGGCTAAGGAAGGAACACGGGTGGGTTTTAGTCAGTAAGAGTCTGACGCTCCCTTCCGCTCCACTCAGAGCGGGAGGAGTCATTAGATGATTTCCCATCCACAAAAAAAAAAAAAAAAAAAAAAAAAAAAGATAATCATGTAGTATAGTATGTATAGTACCAACGGAAAGCTTAGTTATTTCTGCCAACATCTTGATTTTTACACGTGCATCTTCTAATACAAGTTTTTCGATAATTTTCACATTTTCTTCGGTAGCCGCCGTGATTGGCCCACCTGGGCGGGGATCATCTTCGATACTTTCCCTGCCTCTTTTGAATTCACTTGACCACTTCTGTATGGTCGATAATGAAGGAGCAGAGTCTTGATAAACGGCTACCATTTCTTCATGGATAGTTTTTTGAGTTTTCCTTGTTTAGTTAGGAATTTAATCACAGCACGATGCTCGATTTTCTTCAACATTGTCGCGTCAGTCATTTTCGTCGTCGTTGACTGGAGGTAGCAAACAAACTAATGAAGATATCAACATGAAATTTTATATAAATACCCTCAGATAATGTTGATAGCTAATGATATATTTTAATTACCCACAATAATATCAAATCACCCCGGTACCGAGAATACATTGAACGCCCCTCGTAAATCAAATGAATTAAAAACTTCTCCTAACAGCATGATCCTGCAATAACGCCGACACAAACAATGACCCATCTTAACAAGGATCTAAATTCACTTACATGAATCAAATTACACAATACTAGGTAAGTAGGTATTACCTAAGTACTATTAGTTATTCTGTGGTTTTACTCAGACTTATGCTACTCAGCTGTTAGTTGGATAAATGAAATGGTTATAAATACCAATACAAACACTAATGGTAGTCACTCCAAGAGCCTTGCTCTGCAATATATTAAATCAATTGAATTAAAACTTCTCCTAACAGCATGGCCTTTTTTTTTTTTTTTTTGTGGATGGGAAATCACCTAATGACTCCTCCCGCTCTGGTTGGAGCGGGAGGGAGTGTCAGACTCTTACTGACTAAAACCCACCCGTGTTCCTTCCTTAGCCCTTTATGTTCCGGGGCAGCGGTAACCCTTTCGGACGATCCCGCTACCCCGGCAGGCTTCGGCCCTGGCGGGCCCCTTCCTTAACAGCATGGCCTTGGAGTGACGCCAGGCAAGGAAATAACATATGAAATCTAACGACACCACTGGTTACAATACAATACATGAGTATAACTAAGTTTATTCTACTGGTATGATGACGAGACGTCTGACAGGACGACGCATTTTACCACTCTTAGTTTTGACGTCGACGACTCTGACGACCCCATCCGCGCCTGGGTACATGTGTTCGACTCTCCCCTTTGGCCATATGTTTCTCGGTAAATTTGGGTCCACTACAACGACCAAATCGCCCACCTTGATTGTGTCGCCACGTCCATGCGGCTCCCGCCGGTTTTGAAGTGTGGGTAGTACTTCACGCACCCATCGTTGCCAAAACAGGTCCGCTAGTCGTTGCGACGCTCTCCACTGTGAATGGCGTAGTTCATCCGGTTTTGTAAAAATCCCCGGTAGCGGGACTCTAGAGGGCGCGCCAAGCAGAAAGTGGTTAGGCGTCAAAGCCTCGTCGTCGTCTGGGTTGACCGACACATGGGTCAGAGGTCGCGAATTGACAGTGTGTTCTATTTCTGTCAGCAGTGTATGAAGCACATCTTCATACGGATGCCGGTCGATTAATGTAGCATTCAGTGCGGTCTTTACAGAGCGTACCAACCTTTCCCATGCTCCGCCCATGAACGGCGCTCCTGATGGTATGTAGCGCCAGTCGATATGTCGTACCTCTGCTTCGCGTTGTAGCGACTCTAGGGCTGCTTTGCGAAGCTCAGCATCAGCTCCGTGGAAATTGGTACCGTTGTCACTCCAAATGACTTCAGGACATCCGCGGCGCGCCATCATGCGCCTTAACGCGAGTATAGCGGCATCCGTTGATAGCGAGGCGGCAACTTCTAAGTGAACCGCACGCGTAGTGAGGCATGTGAATAATGCCACGTAGCGCTTCTCATGATGTCTCGCTACTGTGACAGAAATCGGTCCGAAATAGTCCAGTCCTGTGTGTGTGAACGGACGTTGATGGTGTGCCAGTCGACAGGGTGGTAAGTCACCGGTCAGTGGCTCTGGCGGCACGGCTCGACGTAGTCTACAGGGCTGGCAGAGCTTGATTACTGCACGGACGGAGGGCCTCAAGCAAAGGATCCAGTAGTGCTGGCGGACCTCGTTCACTACGCATTCCACGCCGCTGTGATGCAACTTTCGATGAATCCAGTCTATGTAAAACCGACAGTAGCGGTGGTCGCCATCTAGTACTGCTGGCGACTGTGTTTGTAGTGATATGTCAGCTGCCGCAGCGATGCGCGAGCGTATTCTCATTAAGTTGTGTTCGTCGACTGTCAGAGATAGCCGATTCAAACGGCTGTCAGCTGATACTGCTCTCCCGCCGGTAACATCCCGCAATTCATTTACAAAACATTCTTCCTGTACAGCGCGCGTCCACAAGATCTCGGCTTGACGTGTGTACTGCGTACCAAGTGGTATGTAGACCGTTGGAGTTACTCTGAAGTTGTGCCTCTGTGGTCCAGATCGCGTTGTCGTAGCCTCCCGTCGCTTCGCCGTCCAGTTCGGGTCGTCTGCAGTAACGCGTCTATTGCGTTTGCGGGTAGCGGCCGTAGTGTGGATCACTCTACATAGGTCGATGAATTGAAGCACGCGTGCTGTGGCTCGGATGAGTCGCAACCAGGAAGAGAAAGGTGTGACGTCGGGTAGCGCCTCTGTTATAGTCGGCCGTTCGTGAGCAGCGGTAGTGGTGACACGCTCCTCTCCCGTGTTGATGTAGGGTGTCGAGTCTGTCTCCTGCGGCCAGGCGTTTTCGTCGTCGTACGGAAACGAAGGGCCGTTGTACCAGCGGTGGCTCGCAGAGAAGTGAGTCGGTGTATCGCGAGTCGAGTCGTCGGCGACATTGTCAGCAGTGGGGACCCAGCGCCATTCGCTTCGCTGGGTGGTTTCTTCTAGTTCCGCTATTCGGTGAGCGACGAACGGTTTGAAAGTGCGCGCGCCGGCACGCAGCCACGCTAGCACGGTGCGCGAGTCGGACCAGAAGACTCGGCGGTCGGCGCGACGGTCGTGTTCTTCTTCCACGCAGCGTGCTAGTCGCCCGCCGAGAACGGCAGCCTGTAATTCAAGTCTAGGTATAGATGTGACCTTAAGGGGCGCAACGCGCCCTTTCGCTGCCGCGAGCGACACGTTAACATGACCTATGCCGTTCACTGAACGCCAAAATGCTGCGGCGGCGTAGGCCCGTTCGCTCGCGTCTACGAATACGTGCAATTCTACTCTAGTCGAGTCATTATATCCCGGGTAACATCGTGGAATACGAACGCCTTTCAGAATTTGCAGAGCAATTAACCAGTCGTGCCATTTACGTTCTAGACTTTTAGGTAGACGCTCGTCCCAACCGATATTTAAACGCCAAGTGTCTTGCAATATGCACTTTGCTTGTGTCGTAAACGGCGCGGCTAGTCCCAGTGGGTCATACAAAGACATTGCTGTTTTCAGTAACTGACGTTTCGTAACCTGTTTGTCTAAATAAGAAGGTCTACTTTCCTGAAATTGAATCCTAAAGTGTCATTGCAGTGTTGCCAGATAAGGCCGAGGATTTTCTCCTCCTTGTTGAGCAGAGTGTCCTCCACTGGCTCGGTCGCGAGTCCTGCGACGGCCGCAGACTCGTTGGATGCCCACTTCTGTAGTGTGAAGTTACCTCGCCGTTGTACAGCGTCGACTGCTTTGGACACTCGGTTCGCTTCTTCTATGTCATCGAAGCTCTGTAAAAAATCATCCATATAGTGATTTCGAACTATAGAGTCCACCGCTTCGGGGTAGTCAGCCTCATGAACGTGTGCGTTATAATTTTTGACATAAATCGCGGTACTTGGGGAAGAGGTCGCACCAAATTAAACCGCTTTCATTCTATATTCGATGGGCGATGAAGTCGGGTCATCGCGCCATAGAAAACGAAGTGCGTTTCTGTCTTCCGCTCTCACTGATATGCGTAAAAACATATCTTTTATGTCTGCCGACACTGCGACCGGTTTTTGTCTGAATCGCATTAACACGCCAAGGAGTGATTGTAAGAGATCTGGGCCTGTCAAAAGATAATCATTGAGGCACACCCCATGCGTGCGTGCCGCCGCGTCATACACAATTCTGACTTTACCCGGCTTAGATGGATTAATTACTGGAAAATGTGGT
This sequence comes from Hydraecia micacea, assembly GCA_914767645.1. Taxonomy (NCBI): domain Eukaryota; kingdom Metazoa; phylum Arthropoda; class Insecta; order Lepidoptera; family Noctuidae; genus Hydraecia; species Hydraecia micacea. The sequence goes on along the minus strand of OU611775.1, from coordinate 25,623,928 downwards.
AAGTACCACTTGCATCCGCTAGATGGCGTCGGTGGTGCTAGCTCTGCATACCCATTTGTTATCAGTGACTTCATCTGCTCTGAATATTTTTGTTTCAGAGTTTGGTCTTTGCATAAACGGTTTTCAATACCTTGTAGTCGACTGAGTGCGGAGGCGTGGTTATCTGGGAAACACCTACCTTCATTCTTCCATAACAAACCTGTTTCGTAACCGCCTTCAGGTAGAGCGCGCGTAGTTTCCTTTAATATTTTCAACGCTCTCATCTCTGGGTCTGCTTGCGGGCGGTGTGGACGCACTCCTAGGGACTCCAGGCTAAAATATTCTTGCATGAGCTTTTCAATAGACTCGTCTGTACTTACATGGCTGCAGCGTTCTCTGGCCTGTGGTACTACATGTACTTTTGTCAGACTACAGGTTCGACCATGTAAAGCCCAGCCAAGTGGTGTACGTGACGCTACCGGTTGATTCTTTGTGCCTACTCGCACTTCAGGGGGTCTACTCCCTAAGCACGAAGTCCGTCGCTTCGGGCTTCGTTACGGGCGTTTCCTACTCCCTATGACCTACGAACGGATGAATCGTTCGGGGCCCGAGCGAAGAATGAATGACAACGCGATTTGACTGTTGTCCCTACTCCCGATGTGTTTTTCCCCGTCCGAACAGTTGAACATGACACTGGTTTTGACGGATAGTTATGTCAGTTGATACGACATCAAAATAGTTCTCGTGCTATCGACGAAACTTACTAAAATAAAATAATTTCAAACTATGGCTGCTTTTTTATTGATTGAAGAAGCTTTACAGGAAGAGCGGAGGCAACGTCGGTATCATTTACGCCGAAACTTTAGGTTGGCGAGTATTCCCGACGTTGAGTTCATAGGGAACTATAGACTCACTCGGGAATTATTCTAGGGCTTATGTGCGGATTTAATACCTCTTTTGCCTCAACATGGCCTCAACACATACGCCGAAGTGGTGTTGATCCAAGAATGAAAGTAAGGACATATTAAAGTTTCTGCAACTTATTGAGCTCCAACCAACCAACCAACCAATCCGTCCCACCCATTTACTGTGGTCTTTGTTTACTTTTGGATCCTCACTCTTTGCCACTGCTCGACGGACTCAGTGCAACTTCCCAACTCAGTGCAACTTCCCATTGAGTTAAGGGAGTTGCACAGGTTTTCCCACAGCCATTTTGAGCGAACTCTCCCGTCGGCACCCCTCAATAATCCGCGAGCCAATTCTTTGTTCTCACCCATAAAATCGAGAAGGGCCTCAATTTGCCAGTGAGTTGCTGCAGCGGTTGGGGACATTTTACACAATTAACCATGGAATGGAAAGCTAATTAGAATACAGAAAACTTCCCGGCTGACAAAGTATATGAACTTTTTTAAAGTCACTCAACATCGTACAGACGCCAGCACATCAACCTACTACAATCTGTCAGATTTCTGTAATAGGTTTTCAACTTTATCGCTAAAGCATAAGGTTCAATGTTGATTGGGAAAATTTGACAGTTAGGTGTAGGTTGATGTGCTGGCGTCTGTACCTACTATAGCCATAGAAAAACCCGTGCTATACTTTGACATTTCATTTGAAAATTTCCTTCAAAAAGTAAACAGGCAAAGGTATCAACAGGATGATGCCGGTTTCCGGACAAAAATGGCAAAAATAATTCAATTCTATATTTAAGACATAATAAAAAGTATATTTTAAAATATGTTGTCAATTACTAACGACAAAAGTATTAATTTTTGTTTAATAAGCTAAAAAACTACAAAATAAGTAAACCGGTAATCGACCGGTAAAATAACGCAACTCTATCGCCATGCGTCCTTCGTTCACGAATATTGTCTATGATTCCGTTTGAAACTGATGAATCCGAAATCGTTAGGGAGTAGGGTTCAGTCCGACGTATCGGGCTACTGTCGGACGGGCCGTTCACTTCGTTGACGGACTTAGGGAGTAGACCCCCTGAGGCGAGCAGGAGCGCCCAGTTGTCCTGGCCTATTAAGACAGTTGGCACGCCTGCGTCATATGAGAGCTGCTCGATTATAGATGTCAGATGATCGAGGCCCGCTAGATCATTTGCGAAAATCGACTGGCTTGATAATTCGAGTTTGTCGATGGTTCTGGCTTCGATGTCTATGCCTTCGGTCGTGTGTTTGCCTCGTATATTTACCTTGACACGGCATGAGTTCGTAGCGTCAATGCGCGTGCCCGCTACCGCCTCGATGTAAAATAGTTCGTTTGGGCCTTCTGCGCCTATTCGCTGCGCGACGGCAGTAGTAAGTAGCGTTATGGTCGATCCATCGTCTAACAAAGCAAATGAGTCTACTTTACCGTTTGGTCCCGATAGTGTCACTGGTACTACTTTCAGCAAAACTTGGTTGTTCCTGCGCGGCGTGCTCGTGCTGCTGATAACGGCGTGCTGTGCGATGTCAGCGTGCGGCGCAGCGTCAGCGTGCGGCGCAGTGTCGGCGCGTGTCCCGCGCCTACTATCACTGTGCAGTAGGCCGTGATGATAATGCTCGCAGTCTTGCTCTTCACACTGCTTACTTTTGCATTTGTGCTTCCAAGTTCGTCGCTTTAGGCACCTGAAACATAATTTATTTTTACGTGCAGTTTCCCATCTATCAGTTATCGACATTTTCCTAAATTTGGTACAGACAGCCACGCTGCCACAATTGTCGTTGCATATAACACATGGTGTTTTATCGGTCTCTGCCATTTGAAATGTCTTGTGAGCCGATCGTTGTGGATTTTCTTGTTTACGTTCTACCTCTGCCGAGGCGTGACGCGCATTGAGATCAGCCTCTCTATCGAGAAATCGTCCCAACACTATTAGACCGGGCTCTGCGTCACCCGCAGCCATCTCGTAATCATACCACTGGCTCCTAAGCGTAACTGTTAACTTTTCTGAAATTACGGAAATCATTTCCGGGCTATGTAGAAATTCTGATCTTTTCAGAGCTTGTACCGCGGCAATGGCATTCGTGACCTTTGATGCAAATACACATATGTCTGTAGGGTTATCAGATAGTTTAGGTAACTGACGTAATTTACCTAGTTCATACGTTATTAACGCGTTTGGTCGTCCAAACCGAGATTCTAACCTTTGCATGATTTGAACGGCCGAGGATCCCAGAAATAGGCATTTGATCGCCTCCATCGCGGGTCCTCTCAAAGATTTTCTGAGGCGGGAAAAATTCCCTGCCTCTGTGTGAGTCGACGCAGACTCATTATATGCTGCTTTAAAATGCAGCCATTCGCCTGAGTGGCCACTAAAGATAGGTAAATCAAATCCATACCTGCTGGCAACGGGGTTACCCCGTGCTACCTCTAAAAATGCCTGCGTGAGTCCCTTCAGCAGATTCTCCGCGTCACCGCGCTGTGACGAGGGCGACGGAGCGTCGTGTGGCGTCGCGTTAGCGCGTGGCGCCGTGTTGGCGCGCCGCGGCGGGTTTGGCGACTCTGGCTTGCAATTGCGACAGATAGGTGTGGCCGCGGTGTTCGTCTAGCATGTCCGCGGCGTCCATCTGCCGTTTCGATGTCGCAGTCGAGCTTCCCGCCAATAGTTCTTCTTCTGCTGATTCTGCTTCCAAGAGCGCTAGCCTAGCGGCGGCGAGCTCCAATCTCGCTCGGGCTAACGCCTTCGTGTGATATTTCGTCTCTTCTAGTGGTTGTCTGTGTGGAGGTGTCGTCGCCTCAGGGCTGTGAGGCTGGGTCTAGACCGAATCTGTGACGAAATCTTCGGGTGTGCCTGTCGGTCGCACCGCTGTCTCCGATTCCGTGGAGACGGGCTCGTCCCCTTCCGTGGCCGCTGAGACGGGTTCTTGCATACCGCGTGTCTTCACCATGTCGACAGGTACTGCACTATCACCACAATACTACTCGCGTAAGGACAAACCAAAGCCATGCGTGCCTATATCCGGCTAGAAGGACCAATGTTGAGGACAGAGGACTAAATGGTAGCTGTTTGAATGAAAGGCCAATTCAATGTGAAACTGTTCTACCAGATTTATTCTCAATATCCACAGGTTTTATTATATTATAATTACATACACTGATAATAAGCAAGCGTGGCTTTAGTTAAAGATACCGTGTCCTATAGCAATACGCGGTTACAACAATTACGAGACTAGTGAATCTTCTTACCTCTGGAAGCGAACTGAACAATAAAAAATACGACTGGGCGGACATGGCTTTCGTTTACATCAACTTCCGGCTTCTAGAAATGTCGAGAACATTCCAGTATGTACTACAGTGCTGCTGCGGTGTCGAGAGGCGACAACCACAATAATACATTCATACTAAACAGTGATTCATTCATAAATCGTCCCTCTAGTGTCGAGGAGCGCAAGCAATTATCCAATATTTCATTCATAAATGCTGAAGCCCTCTAGCGTCGTATGGTACAAATAGAAGGACACGCCTACATTGCCTCCGCTATCCCATAACAGAGGGCGCTATTATGTATATCGGTCACACTTATGTTATGTTACTCATAACTACTATTGCCTATGTTCTTCGGGACGAAACACAGATCAGAATGGCCGTGTCGGAATATGTAGAGTTACAAAGAATACAATCTTCCTAGATTACATGGAATTAGTATGTACTTTCCTAAATTGCATGGAATTAGTATTTACTTTATTTTTGCTAGACCGTCGAAAGTGTTTCTAGACTAAATAATCAACGAATTCGGAGCGAAACCGGAGATCTGTGAGTCCGTCTAAATAAATAGAATAACTTATTTTACTTTTCACCAAAAATGTAAGGGTAACAGAATTAACATTGTATTTAAAATATTTTCTTAATTTTATGTGCAACTCTTGATGTATAAGTAGTTATCTATACATATAATAAAATTGTAGAAAAGTGGTGTCTGTACAATGGAAATATATAAAAAAAAAGTAGCAGGGGTTGTTATTATATCGATGCCGAACCCGAAATTGTAATTACATTTTTTTGTCTGTTTGTCTGTTTGTCGGTTTATCTGTTTGTCTGTGTGTTTGTGCACGCTAATATCAGAAACGGCTTATTCGATTTAGATGCGGTTTTCACTAATATATTATAGTACGCTTCACTTAACAGTTAGTGTTTATTTCATGTCAATCGGTTCATAAATAAAAAAGTTATGTCAATTTAAAGAATCACGGCGAACATTAATTGTTAAGGTATTCTATCAGAGTACGTACACGCCTCGCGCCTGCGCGTCCGTGGCTATATAAAGCCAGAGTCATGGAAGAAGGAGAATCTACAAGCTACCCAGTAGAATTTTTAGAATCCCTCAATGCTCCTGGACTACCAGCACATAAAATAAAATTAAAAGTAGGCGTACCCATAATGCTTCTTAATTTAAGCCCCCCAAAACTTTGCAATGGCACCAGGTTAAAAGTGACCAATTTACAACAAAATCTGATAGAAGCAGAGATTTTAACAGGGTGTGGAAAAGGTGAAAGTGTTTTCATTCCTCGGATTCCTCTCACTCCAAACAGTTTTCCATTTAATTTTAAACGAGTCCAGTTTCCAGTCAGCCTATGTTTTGTGATGACAATTAATAAAGCCTAAGGTCAGACGCTGAAAGTTGTGGGTGTAGATCTAAGTATCAGCTGTTTCTCGCACGGTCAGTTGTATGTGGCTCTGTCACGGGTTAGCAATCCTAGGAGCCTGTATGCTTTCATCCCCGATGGCCATACGTCAAATATCGTATACAGAGAAGCATTACTGTAAAGTAAATTTTTAGCTACCCAAACGACGGTATATGTAATTCAAAATATGCTGCCCAAAAAGTCACTATTCCACGTGGACGAAGTCGCGGGCACAGCTAGTAAATAATAAATATAGTAAACTCAGTGAATGCTATGTTTAAGAGACTTTATCTAATTGTAGTCGGATAAATTGTTATAAAAATACATTCAATATCTTATAACGTTTTAAAACAGTTCTGTCAAAATAGATTTACATAAGACTGTCAATATTAAAAGTTATTTGGTCAAATGGTATGATTGTTAAAAATGGCGGGAATGTTAGATGTACTTGAATAATATTGCGAAACTTTATAAGGGTGGGCCCGCCAATTTATGGCTCTCTTGGATTCAACTGTGGTGAAAGATGGACTACCGTTCATGTAAGTGAATTGATATTATTGCTGTTAACTATGTTGTTCTATACCTATGTGGTATAGGTAATATAATAAGTCTAATATTGCTTTTGTCATTTTGTGGTAAATCGAATAGGGATGACGACTAACTTTTTTTTCTTCGTCTATCAGGTAGATTATTAAAAAGTATTGGGCACGTATTTTTTCTTTTTTCACATAATCAAAACATTACAGAGATATATTGATTTGAAATGTCGCATGACGTCACATGTTGGTATAATTTTTACCTACACGTGACGTCACGAGTCCCCACTCCTAAACTTTGACACGCTTTATCTTTGTAATTTTTTGGTTGATTGACACAAGAAAAAATATGTGTCCAATATTTTTTGATAATCTAACTGACGGACTAAATAGAATTTCGTTTACTTTACCCCGTCGTCATCCCTATTACGGAATAATCATGTTCTGTTTCTTTGCATTGATAAGTTGCTATAGCTAGTTGGAGAAATGGTCCAAGAGATTAACGTGATGGGTACTTAATAATAATTGTTTATACAAATGTACAATGTGTTGATACAATACTTTATAAAACAAGCTACCATGAAGTTTGCTTGTCCTTCCTTCTTCATGATGACCTAGTTTTGGGAACGGACAACTAGTTTTCTGATTAAAGTATTTAACTGACAAGCCTAATTGAAATAAATGCCTAGTCTTGTCTTTCTGTGCTTTTCTTCATAAAACCCTTTCCTTAAACACTATTCATAGGTACTTCATAGAGTAAATAACTAATAACCTCCATACACAGTAAATGACACTAACCAACCACACTCAAAGCTTACTAATTAAGCTGATATTATACATAATCATATAGATTTCATCCACTTTTCTGACACGCGCCTCAAAGAGATGTCAGCATAAAGGAAGGGGCCCGCTAGGGCCGAAGCCTGCCGGGGTAGCGGGATCGTCCGAAAGGGTTACCGCTGCCCCGGAACATAAAGGGCTAAGGAAGGAACACGGGTGGGTTTTAGTCAGTAAGAGTCTGACACTCCCTTCCGCTCCACTCAGAGCGTGAAGAGTCATTAGATGATTTCCCATCAAAAAAAAAAAAAAGGCTGTTCTGTTTTAACTATGCGGGAAATCTGTAATAATAATATTTAAAACATTTTATTAGTTAACCGCCATATTATAGAAGTTTAAGTTAGAATATTAATTATCTTAATTGTATTTTTGAAACGTTTCAATTCAATAAAAAAAAGGAGGGATATAGTGTATGCGCAGGCGCATAGGCTGGTAGTCGCGTACCGGCCGTAAGAGAGTGTGTACGATTACGGTCATAAGTGCAGTAGCACGGTAAGGATTGTTTTGCTGTGAACGCGCAGTACAAGCCGTAACCGTACCTAATATGTGTGTATAAGTGTATTAACACAGAACGCACACCTCAGAATTTATACACTGGTGTCGAGCGAAACAAAAACATATCACTTTCTAATTACGTATGACCTTGGGCGGTTCATAGGATTGCTAAAATTGACAGCGTTTTAATAAGTTCAAATAGCTCATAGTGTAACGTATAGGATAAAGAAACACTAGGTTGTAGGTTCCAATCTCGATATGATTTTTTTTTTTTTCTTTTCAACAATTATCTTCATCTGTTCTTTTATTATTCGATAAATTAATAAACGGGAATAATAATGTAATAATTGTTTTTATTATTATATAGTTAGTGAAATATGGGGTTAAGAATAAAAATCTTTTATGAGTGATTACAAAATGTTTATTCGTTATAATTTTATAAAGTATAAATAAATTTCTAGTTTAGGACTTATTGTGGTTATAGCTTAACGGTCTTATTCATAATAAGTTATGGAACATCTAAAGGCTTGCTAAAGTCTCGTTGTCAAAAATTGCTATTCATAAACGCATTTTAGCACTAAAACGTTCTTTAAACCTACTATAAAGTTATGAAACCCAGAACCCTACTATAACAGTATTATAAGGAAAAAATGGCTGACTCTGCATCAGCTGATTAATAAGAAAATGACATTTGACGTACAAAATGTAATATTGTGAAAAGTTAGTTTCGTAAACAATCGTACTTCGAGGAGCCGCAGTTGTATTCAATTTATTTTGCACTTCTGTTTAACCAATTTAGTTTATTATTATATACCTACGATGCAATATATAAGCGAGGAAAAATATAACAAAGCACATATTAAGTACAGCAACAAGAAATACTGTGGGTTTGCTGCTATTTTGGAGTGTGGAAACAATGCTTTCTGATGCCTTTTACCTGCAAACTAGGAAATGTGAAAACATCCATAGTGGCTACAGCAGTACTTTACAATATTGCAGTTGACCATGGATTGACCCTTTGATTATATAATCAAAGGGATTGACCATGGGTTGGTTGTTGCATGGATGCAGTTAGGGGTAGCAATATCAATTAATATCATACAAAGTCACCCCAAGAAGTTGCAAGGGGAAATGCAAATGCTATTTTACAAACTTTTAAAGAAACATTCCGCCGAGGTAGCCCCAGAGTTACATCTTCCCACTTGTGTCCGGAGATGGTTCAGGGACTTCCGTGTGGACCACAGAAGTTTACACCCTGCAGGGAGATGCTCCAGTAGGGTGTGGTTGTGAAGCTATGTCGCAAAACATGCTCCACCTCCTATTCTGCCCTATGTGTCCCACCCAAAACATGCAGTCTAAGTGACTTCTGCATTGCCACCGACGATGACGTGGAAGTGACAATGTTTTGGGCCAACAAGATCTAAAGTAAAGTCGTGCCCGCGACACGAAGAAGAAAAAGAGGAGACATTTAGCGAGTAGATCATTAATAAAAAGCTTGTATACAAATATCAGTTTAATTTATTTTTATAATACTTTTACACACCGGGACTTACAGCTTAGTACAAACCACACCAAACATGAGTTACGTTGGTTTTACATGTGGGAAGTCTGTTACCAGGAGACCTACAGGAACAGATGGAATTTGGGTAGGAATAGGGGTTTGTGTACGTAGTGCAATGTACACAGGAAATAGTTTTCTCACTGCCGGTCCCACAGACTCATAGAACTGATGATGGCTAAAGGTGTCTTGGCCATAGTGAGAGGAATTATGGAAGATGAATCAAACTCAACTCCAGCTTGATGACTAATTTATTACAGTAATTAACTTAATTATATACAATTTTAGCGGTCAATACACATTGATACCTATTTACATTTGTGTGTTGTGTGTGTATCAAGCCGATGAAGTGAAGATCTCAGTAGGTCACTTCTTAGCGCTGATGGTGTGCCGGTATGAGGAACGAATGTATGTCGCTCTTGATGCTGACGCTGTGATGCTGTTGCTGGCGCGTGTAACTCTTGTCTGTTCACGGTTGAACAATACTCTAAACTCTAATTTGGCTTCTAAAACTTGTGCAAGCAGAACAACATTTTTACAATGTTTGCTTTTCATTTACCATCTGTGCTCTCTTCTGTAGGCCGTTTCAGTTTCTGCAATTTGCCATCCTTACTAGTCCTACTGTCCTGAAATAGAAAACTAATGTTATAATTCTTTCTCTTCATTATCTTATTTATATTATACTAAAAAAATTAAATCAGCAGCGGCATAAAAATAACTAATATAACGAGTCATTATTGTTCATGTGGCGGCGGTTTTTTTTGTTACAATGAGTTTTGTACAGGCAAACGAAGTTCTTCGTAACATTGTAAATTGGATAGGCACCTAATTCGTTAATCATGCAGGCCGCCCCTGTTTAGCGTTGATGTTTGTGTCAGTGTTTTTATTTTCTATTATGAAAATCTCTCCCTGACCAAATTCTTCCTAAAAAATCTAAGGAATAGAAGCAAAAGCAAGCATAAGTATAAAATTGAGAATGTTTACAAAACATAACTTACTTTGAATACATTTTAGCTGTAACAGTAGATACACACCTTATCCTCCTCCAACCAATATTCAATTCTTTGCCCTTTATTGCAACTAGTCTCCGGTCTTAATTCCATTTATTTTAAATACAAAAAAAAATATTCAAAAGTTTTTTAGTTTTACAAGTACAATTATTCAATGACATATTGTTTCCATGACGTTACCGCGTCAAAACTGTCGAAACTGTAGACAATATATTAGTTTTCCATACGTAATAATGTCTATGGTCACAATTATTCGGTTATTAGACAGATATTCTCGTTTGACGATTCAATATGTTGGCCAATTTGTTGGATGACATCATTATAATGGCAACATTTAGATTTATAATGACGTTATAGTACATTTTAGTTATCGTAGGTTTATGAAGCGTTTATGAATACAAAATTTTATCGAACGTTTTAAAGGCTTATCGAGCATTTTAACTAATGAATGGTTTAAACCTTCTATAAGCTTTTTTTATGAATAAGACCGTAAGTATTCATTTTCATTACGAAAAGAAGATTGAAACTAAACCTCAAAATAATCCTTATTACGAATATGCTATAATATAATTTTATTATTATTATTTACAATTTTTTATTTAATATATTTTTTTTATTTTCTAATTCCTTGCTTTCCATCGCTGTATCGCAAAATGTAAACGTTCTTGTTTTTGATTTTCAATCAACTATGGTTTTTGAGCTGGTTTTCGTTTGCACGGCGAACGGTTCGTAAAGACGTGTCGAATAATAATTCGGCAATATATCTCGTTGGTATATAACCAGTCGCTTTCGACTGGCAAGGCTACCCTCTTCCTTATTGAGTGACCCTCCGACTCACAGAAGGTAATTTCTCTAACTAAAACAAAAAAGAAGTACTCTTAGGCTACTAGCAAAATACGAATAAGTAAGTATTACCTACGATTTAGAAACAAAATTATAATGAAAATAGAAATGTTACATATAACTATAATAATCATCATTTAAAATCTAGGACTTCGAAATTATAATTTTTTCATCTATTTAGACCTTATTAAAAAATAATTAAAACATATTTATAATACTCACTTTCAGTTCGGTTTCATAAGATATTTGTGTTATATTAAGTCCACTTTTATGCAGCGCAATCATAATTCGCTTTCGTTTCAATATTCTGCATTTTAAAAGGAACTACAACACGGCTAATAGATAGAACACAGACACACGTCGCTATCCCACAATAAACAACCAACCAACAACGTTCTATTTAATCGCGGTGAATGACTCGTATAACTTAACTGTGTCTACCTTATAATTTATTTATTTAGATATCTGTGGGTATAATTATAAAGTTTTACGAATTAAGCGCACAAGACTTATAGTCAAAAGCGTGATTATTCAAAGTAGTTATTAAAACATTAAAAAAACTATCATCGCGCGTGAGATTTGAACTCACGCATCGCTACGCAGAACGCACTTACCCAGATATCTGACCGCTAGGCTATCATGCCATATACCTTAGCGGTTGAATTTATGAAATACAATCAGTTGCAAATGAATGTGAGTGTGTGTGTCTATAGTAGAGAAATTACTCATTAAAAGAAGGTCGTAAGTAAAACCAAAGTGTCAATCTATTGCTTTGTGAATTTGCTACTCCACTTATGTCCCTTACCGTACGTGTTCTGGCCTTCGCATAGCACATCAACCTGAGTGTCTGAAAGTGTTTGTTTTATTAGCTACAGGTATTCTTAAATATTATTGTTTCTTTTTATGTACATTGGCATTCATAAGTCGATTAGCAATCTCACAAAGCAATAGATTGACGCTTCGGACTTACGACCTTATTCTATAAGTTGTTTCTATACTATAGACACGCACACACGCTCACTTTATTAGGTAGTTCGATAAATACTCATTAGTTTTTTGTCTGGATCGTTCGTCTTGTTCACACAAATAACACTGGTCAACACTGGTTTTGCCACACGAACTTTGATAGCTAATTTTGTTTTATCAATCTACCCTCATTATTAAATCACAATACAGAAACGCTTACAAGTAAATCGTTATAAAAATATTTGTCGTTGAATTTGAACACTTTTTTGTGATTTATTAACCCTGAGAACATGTCGAGGAAGTGTAATAATAATCCTAACTCTTTTTGTTATGTCTGCGGAGAACTTACATTCAAAAAACAACGACGAAATTTTACGAATCTTGTGTTGGAGTGTTATCACCAATGTTTTGGTTTTTCTGTCGCCCATCAAGACAAATCCTGGGCCCCTCATGTCTGTTGCATAACGTGTGTGAAAAATTTAAGAAAGGTGCACGACCTATGCCGTTTGCTGTACCCATGATATGCACTGAATAGCGAAATCACGTTTTAGATTGCTATTTTTGTCTCACTGACATAAAAGGTATAAATTACAAGAAAAAAAACAGTTATTTACCCTAACTTATCTTCGGCTATAAGACCAGTCTCTCATTGTAAAAATTGCCAGAACTAATACCAGTTGCAACTGCGTCTGTAATGTTGAGAACGACAATTCACAACCATCCACTTCAGGTCAATGTGTTGACGGGGACGATGACTTTGAGTTTGAAGGAATTGTAAACGAGCCACATTTGATTTTTGTTGGCCCTCAAATTAGGGAGTTAATAAAAGATTCAAGATTTGAAGAAAAATTAAGCAATTTAGAAAAATCTGCATGGAAGGCTTTTAAAAATGTTGTTGCAAATTTTTTGGGTAACCACAAGAGTGACAGCTACAGAGAGTTGGTTAGCGAGCTATTATTGTCATATCAAGCATTGGGTTGCAACATGTCACTTAAGATCCATTTTTTAGACTCGCATCTGGATTTTTTTCCTGACAATTTAGGGGCTGTCAGCGACCAGCACGGTGAGAGGTTCCATCAGGACATTTCTAATATGTAAAAGCGGTACCAGGGCAAATAGAGCCCAAATATGTTAGCAGATTACTGCTGGACAATTAAAAGGGACCAACCAGAAGCTAAATATTCAAGAAAATCTTAGATTATTTAGTCATTTATAAATAAAAAAACTTTTGATTTACGAGATCTGTGTTTTTTCTTAATATTTTAAATTACTCAATAGAATAAAATCCTTGTATAGCAATTTTTTTTTAACTGTTTATTTTTTCATATAATCACCAATTAAAGTAAAAAAAATCAAAAAAGTCCGTGTGGCACGACAAAGTTAAAATTTTATGTACCAGTGTAATAAAATTAGGGGTAGACCACAGAAAACCAACTAAATTATTTCGATTTCTGTGAGGTAGACAGAGTATGCTGTTCGTTACGAGTGTTACGACTATGTTGGTTAGTGACGAGGTGTTTAAATATATTAGGGGTGTTGTAGTTATTATTTTCAAAATGCAGTCAAGTATAATTATTGAAGCGAGGGCAAATATTATTGTGCTGCATAAAATTGGATATAACAAAGCCCAAATAGCTAATGAAACCGGACTAAGTGTGAGTGTCATTTAAATATTTCCTAATTTACTAAACATAAATCTACTTAAATCAAAAGCATTGTTAATCGTTTTACTCAGAAGATGCCTTAATAAATAAAGTTTTAAATTCATTATGAAGTTTAAATAAAAGAAAAGAAAAATATAAATCATTTTAAACATAATTTATTTAGATTAGTGAATGATGAGTAATTATATTATTTTCCGTAGTCGTCAAAGTGTTAATTATTGATAGTAAACTAAGCAGTTTTAGTATTTTGCTTATAGATGTCTATCATTATTCCATTCTTTGTTCTAGAGAAATACTGTGAGTCTATGGGTTAAGCGATACGGGGAAGAGGGTAGCCTTGCAAATCGAGCGCGAAGTGGAAGGCCGGCGCCTACGGCTCATGGTGAATGAATATGAAACAAATGGTTTCATACCAACGCGACATTTTGCTGAGTCATTCAACACTCGCCGTGCACTCCATGCTGGAAGGCTTGCATCATCGAAGACCAGCTGGTGTTTGTCGCTTTTCTTGTAGATAAACCGAAAATGTTTACATTATTTTAGGAGGTAATATTATTATAAGTACTCATTCTGTATATAATATTTCGTGGTTTCATTTTCGATACAAATTAACAGGTAGTCCTTTGACCTACAAGGCAACACTCGCACGCTTTAAGAATTTTATATTTATTTATTTAGAATCGATTATTTTTAAATCGATTAAAAACCAGTATTCTACCTCCCCACTATAGGTACGTAGCCATGACAGTTCATTCTTTTTCCGTGCGAGGCAACGAGCGCACGCGCTCCTACCTTCGAGTTGTTAAGAAAGTAAAAGTATTTTGATTTTCAACGTTCACGATGCCTAAAAGATCGTTCGACGAGAAGATGGAGTATTATTTACAAAAAATGGAAAAATTAAAAGATAAACATCGACGTAAGTGATGTATCTAAAATCATATTTTCGCTAAAGAATCGTACAAATACTGTTCAATTTGAAAGTACCATTTGTTACGATGATTTGCCATAGATTCTAATTAGAACCCGGCAGAATTATGAAACCTACCCGCCATAGATTCTAAAATGAACAAGGCGTAACTATTCATGATCTATATGCAGGTTATAGATTCAAGTTATGAACTATTCCTGTCTATAGTCATTTTATGTTTGACTTACGTAACCTATTGGTCGTTGTTGTTGTCCTCTAGAAGGCGAAACTTCGACGTTGCACCTAACCGAGCCTGACCTGGTTGAAGAGGTGCCATTACCTGATTTGGACGAACATGCTCTCGCCACTGCGACACCGACAATGGATGAACGCAATACACAAAATGATTTACCACTGCCACCGCCACCGGCACCGGCACCGGCTGCGGCGCCATTAGAGACCGAGACTTGTCCACCTCTTGACCCAGAAATTCTATCCGCCCTGGGTGAGGCCACAGATTAGGACCAACGTGGGGTCAAGAGATACATAATAATTTGACCCAACTCTGGCTCCCGTTGTTAAAAACAGGTATGGAAGGATACAAGGAAGTTAGAGATAAGGTATTAAAATGGTACCTTATTCCCAGCAATTGCACTTTATTGCAAGCCCCAAAACTCAACATTGAGATATCGGCGGCAGTTATAGAAATGGTCAGATTGCGTGACAAAAAAGTCGAAGCTATGCAACTTGGCGCGGGGATTACCGCTATTAGCCGGGCTATGTCGACATTGTTGACAAGCGACAATAAAATAGATGCGATAAAAATGCTCAGTGACGGTTGTCGCATTCTATGTGATTTGCATCAAAATCAAAATCAAAATATTTTTATTTCACATAAACCAACATGGGCACTTATGAAACGTCAGAAGCTAGGTGCACGGTTCCAATTGGTCGTTTCCTATGGAGAAGAACCGGCAAGAAACTCCATGGTTACTCTTTTAAAAATAATTGGCTTTTACAATGTTTTCGAGTTACAGTAGGTATGGGAGGACAGCCACTGCGTAGGCCTGTCAACAAGTACCAGGTACTTGATAAAATAAAAAATGGTCTACAGGTCTAAAGTCTACAAGGCTTACAAAGTCCTCACATTTACAAAATAAGGATGTATCAAAAGGATAAACAAAATATAAAAATCTACTAAAACCAAGAGATATGATTGTCATTTCAACTAAGAAAGAGGTGAAAAATTAAAATTGTCTGTATATAATGTCAAATAATAAAAAGATTATGTCATAGAAGTATGTACAAATAAAAAATAAACATCGTAATTTGAGAGCAGTTAATAGACATTTACGTAGAACTTATGCCGTCAAAGAGGTGCCAGGGAAGCCACATGTGCAGAAGGAATTATTGCCAAACTACCTTGTCTTCAACGTAGTCTTTAATCTTATAATATGCTTTTTTGATAAGGACTGTCACTTCAACTGTCAACACTGTTTCAAGTTTCGTCCTGAGTTAAATATTACCGAAAAGTGTTAAAATCTTTGGAAAACCCTAACTTTTTACCTCAGTGGGCTAATCAACAGCGCAAGAAGCCCACCAATTGTTATTATCAAGAAGTGCGACCGCATTCTGGACAAATTATAGCCGCAAGTACTGCATTTTTATACCCACAAATTTTAAAGGTGTAAATTTTTTTTATAAAGTACCCACTTCAAGACAACGTAATCATCTGTCAACTTCAAGTGACAGCTGTCTTTCACACAGTGACATTGACATATTAGGTCATTTGTCAAATAAAAGGGTTGCCAGAAATACCAAATCTCCATACATATCTGGGAAAAAGCGTCACAAGTAAGGAAGGGATCTGACATAACGTGTACGACTGTACGTCTATACAACCCCGGACTGCAAAGTAAATAAAATAACTTTTAGAAAAAGTATTATACGGCTCCGAACCCGGACCTACCCCAACCCGCAGAGCACCCGATACTAATTGCACGTGTTAGAAAATGGGTGTATAATCTATTTTATAAACGTCTATATGTATATATATATTATCCAAATATATAGCTTTGAATATCAGAATGGCTACTAGTTATTTAATATGTGTCAAAGTAACTATGAATATGATATGTAGGGAAAGGATTTCATGAAATAAAGCACAGAAAGACAAGCTAGACATTTATTTCCATTGGGCTTGTCAGTGATTAATCTGAAAGCTATTTGTCCGTTCCAAATCTAGGTCATCATGGAGAAGAAGGACAAGAAACTCCATGGAAACAGTATTAAAGTATTCTATCAACAATTTATTATATTGTCATAAATTGTCATTATTTTAATAACAATTAATTATACCTCTTGGACAATGGTCCAAGGGAACACACAATAATAGCAACATAATAACAATAGATAGAAATATTCCTTTATACACCTTACAACATTGGCAGTATTGGCCATATTATTACATTTACAGAAACGTTAGTTATATAAATTAACTTACATGACATCTGGTCGATCTACGAGTATTCCACATAATAACGTCACTAGTACTAATCAACTGACTGTTGGCCGGAGCTCCGTTCTGGTCGACGTTTCGAACAAGACTGATCCCCGCAGTAGTAGAGAGATCGCGACGCCCCCGTCAGGGGGCGTGGCGAGCGGTTCCGGGGCTATGCCCCCCGGCCGCGGAGGCCATGCGGTGGCCTGCTAAAACAGGCCCCTCACTATATTGGCTGCAATGGCCCCCCTGATCCCCGCCACTGGGAGCTCCCCCTTTTATAGTCGTGAACCGAACAACTTTGACGTTTCTATCTACCGTCATCCAAAATATCAACGACATAAAAGGTGGATTTCCGTTTGGAATATTTTCTATGTTTTACTACATTATTCCTTAATATTTTAACTAGTCTACTTTTACAGACTTGGGTACTCACTCCCGTAAGTTAGATGGAGCAACAATATCTGAACTTCGTAAAGAAATTGAGTCGGTGATGACCGTGCATCTACAGGCCTCGCTAAAATCTTATTTTGAAAATGAATTTCTGGAGTTAAAAAAAGCCTTGCAAGGACTGGAGGCTTCAGTCGAGTTTATGAGCAAGGACTATGATGATATGAAGATCAAATTGGACCAGAACAAGAACGTCATTATACAATTAAAGAAAGAAAATGAGGAGTTAAAAACCTGTGTTTCTGACCTATCTATAAGGCTTAATATTGTAGAACAACATTCTCGTCAGGACAATTTAGAGATAAACGGAATTCCTGAAAATCAAGCCGAAAACCTACTGAGTACGGTAGTTCAACTAGGGAAAACTATCTCATGTAATATCGAAGCAGATGATGTTTCTTCAATAACCCGTGTCAAAAAACTCGACTTGCAGAATAGCCGTCCGCGATCAATTATCGTCAAACTGAAAAATACAAGGAAACGTGACGAAGTTTTGGCATCAGTGACGAAGTTCAACCGTGCTCATGTTTCCGATAAACTTAATTCAAGCCACTTGGGCTACGGTGGTACCAAGCAACCCGTCTTCGTCTCCGAACATCTGTCACCCCTGAATAAAGCCATACATGCAGAAGCTAGGAAAATGGCGCGTGAGAAGAGCTATAAATATGTTTGGGTCCGCGATGGCCGCGTGTTAGTCCGTAAGGAAGATGGTGCACGTGCTGTACAGATTAAGAGCCTACACGCTGCCTCTTTAATGTAGGTAACTAGGTACCCAAAAACCCAGGAGCGGAAAACCGTGAGTAAATTTTTAAAATTCACTGTCTACTACCAGAATCTCCGAGGAATGCGAACGAAAATGAATGATATCAATGTTGCTGTAAGTGTCAATCAATATGACATGATTGTGGTGACCGAGACATGGGTCAATGATAACATCAATGACGGAGAGATATTTAACGCCCACTATAATATTTACAGAAGGGATAGGGCTTCCAGCTCACTCACAGGTAAAGAAGGAGGGGGCGTTCTTATTGCTGTGTCCAAGGCATATGACTCCGCTCGGGCTTGTCAGTGGGAAACTACTGCAGAAGACCTCTGGGTACGCGTAAAAATAAATGAGGGGAAGAAAGTAAACATTTGTGCGATCTACTTACCACCGCCTGTGACACAGCAGCACCTGGACATGTTTCTCAGTTCGGTCACGAATGTTAATGAAATTACAGGCGAAGATGTTATAGTGGTCGGAGATTTTAATCTCGGCTTCGTCGAATGGAACCAGGACCCGAGTCACTCTTACGTAACCTCAACTGTTCCTTCTAACTACAGTAACAACCTAGGATACTCACTTATAGATTTCATGTCTTTAAATAGCCTGTTTCAATATAATGTTATTAAAAACACGAATAGTAGAACATTGGACTTAGTGTTTTCTAATATACGAAATGCAATGGTCAGAAGGTCTGCTTCACCAATCTGTAAAGAAGATTGTCACCACCCTCCTTTAGAAATTGAGTTTATTTTAAAAGCATATGTGCCACTTAAACATGTAAAACCAGTTAGGTTAAATTTCAAGGTAGCTGATTATGTACATATAAATAAAAAACTAAGAGAATTAAACTGGAGAGAGCGACTGGAGCAGTGCGCAAATGTTAATCTTATGACGGGAGTACTATATGAATCTCTTCAAACAATTATTAACGAGCATATTCCTAAATTTAAGCATGTAAGCAAAAACTTTCCTCCATGGTATTCCAAAACCTTAGTAAAAGTACTCAATGAAAAAGAAAAACTAAGACAACGTTATAAAAAATATGGTAACCCGCGTGATGATATTGAGTACAGATTGCTCGATGAGAGGTCACGGTTGATCATTAAGAGCTGTTACAGAAAATATGTCCACTCTGTGGAGAATAACATCCAGTCAAACCCCAAAGCGTTTTGGTCTTTCGTTAAGGCCAAAAATTCAAAATCTAGCTCTATACCATCCGAAATGACATTAAATGAAGCGATAGCTACGACAGGCGATGATATATGCAAACTTTTTGCCACTCAATTCTCATCTACGCTTTCTGTCACTAGCAGAAATACCCTAACAGCAACATGCGCCCTATCATTTCCTCAATTTGTACTTAACAAAATCGCTTTTACTGAGAGGGAAGTTTTTAAAGCTCTAAACCGAGTTGATGTTACCAAAGGTCCGGTCCAGACGGGTTGCCGCCGCTCTTCATAAAAAAATGTGCTCGTAATTTGGCATATCCCCTTACCTTCATTTTTAATAAATCGCTCGAAACATGTACATTTCCCACAGAATGGAAAAAAGCTAACGTGGTTCCGATATTTAAAAAAGGTGACTGCACCGATGCTAAAAATTACCGACCAATCTCTATCTTGTCCATATTCTCAAAACTTTTTGAATCCATGATTTGCCCTATATTAACATCTCATGTTAAAACACAACTCTCTCCTCAACAGCATGGTTTCTGCAGTAACAAATCCACCGTCACCAATTTGGTATCATACCTTGACGAAATCTGTATGAGCCTTGACTCTGGCCAACAGATCGACGCTCTGTATACCGACTTCAGCAGCGCTTTTGATAAGGTCGACCATGAAATCCTGCTGCTGAAATTGCATGGTCTCGGCATACACGGACAACTGCTGGAGTGGTTCAGATCGTATCTTTGTGGGCGAATACAAAGAGTGGTAGTAAATGGCTATCAGTCTGCAGAGTATATCGCAACCTCCGGTGTGTCCCAAGGCTCTCATACCGGGCCAATTCTCTTTGTTGTATTCATCAATGACATAGTAAATTGCATCAAACATAGCCAATGTTCCTTGTTTGCCGATGACCTTAAGATCTATCGTCAAATAAAAACCCAAGAAGACATTGCCCTACTCCAAACTGATCTGGACTCAATACAGAGCTGGTGTTTGGCGAATGGGATGGTTCTTAATTCCGGCAAATGTTATCACATAACATTTGCTCGAAAGAAACACCCCATACCATCAGCTTACTCCCTCAATGGGACGTCACTGCAACAAGTTAAACATATACGGGATCTAGGTGTAGTGCTTAGCGGCGATCTCTCATTTACCACACACATTAATAATATCATTAAAAAAGCAATGAAAACGGTTGGGTTTATCAACAGAATTGGCAAAGAGTTTAAGGGAACCTCGGCGTTGAAAGTGCTCTATAACACCTTTGTGCGCAGCCTCGTAGAATATGCATCTCCCGCTTGGAGTCCAACTTATAATACTTATATAGACCGTATTGAGCGCATACAAAGGAAAATGATGAGGTGCTTACGGTTTAAAGACAACAAATGTCCATTTAGAGCCGATTACCCAGAACGGCTGAACTACTTTAAATTAGACTCATTGAAACAACGCAGAGCTCTAAATGATTTGACAATACTGTATAAAGTTGTAAACGGGCTAACATCAACTCCAGATCTCCTTAACAAAATCAACCTAAACGTGCCTCGTCATTCACATCTCCGGTCCAAGCGTACCTCTAGGACGTTTGCCACTAAGCCGTGTCGCACAAATCTGGGCCAGCATGCTCCCTTAAACAGAATGTTTGTAAAATATTGTGTACTTACCTTTATATTATCTATGGTCTATGCTCCAACTCTATGTGATAGAATGTAAGAACTCTCTCTGCAAATAAAATGGCGAACGTACAAACGCGTCTTTTACCAAATCGTCCCTAACATACGCTTCCACTGCGCAATAGTCGCGAAATAGTGACAAAAGTCATTCAAAAATGTAAAGATAATGGTATATTAAATAAATAAATAAGAAGCAGTTAAAGTAGTGACCAAACAAAAAATCTCTCATCAAAAATAAGACGAGAAAATCAGAAAATGGCGGAATCAAGTACTAGGGAAGTATTACCGCGTCTCAGTCAAGAACAGAATTTCAATAATTGGAAGTTCAGAGTTAAACTACTACTAGAGGAAAAGCAGATATGGAACGTAATTGAAAGCGGTGTTGCGAAACCAGAAACGGAAGAATTTATCAAAATGGATGCCAAAGCCAAAAATGTAATTGTTCAATGCTTGTCAGGTAAGTACTTAGAAATAGTAAAGAAATGTAACACAGCTAAAGAAATGATGCATCAGTTAGAGTACACCTTCGAGAGGAAAAGTATATTCAATAAACTGTATCTGAAACGTAAGCTTATAACCTTGAAATGCGGAAAAGATGAGAAGTTGCAAGATTATTTCCTTAAATTTGACAGCATAATATGTGAGCTAACAGCCGCTGGATGTAGCGTAGATGAAATGGACAAGGTATGCTACCTACTATCTTCTATGCCCACACAGTATGATAATGTCATAACAAGTATTGAAACTATGACTACGGAGAAAACAATTGACATAGAATTTGTAAAGTCAAGATTATTGGATGCAGAGGTGAAAGAACAGAATTGCGAAGAAAAACAACAACCACAAACAGCATTCCTGACATGTTACAATTGTGGAAAACCGGGACATAAAGCCGACCAGTGCAGAAGTGGACAAAGGAGAGGGCAGAATCATAACAAAAGACGAGGAAACTTCAGAGGTTACTCAAGAGGACAATCAAGAGGCACATCAAGAGACACCGGATTGAACCGAGAACAAGGAACCAGTGCTATGTGTGAGGTAAATAACATATGTTTTGTAGCTAGTGAAAATGTGTTGTCTATGGACATATATAATGAGGATATTAAGTTTATAATTGATTCGGGGGCTTCTCAGAATTTAATAATGGATTGTTATGAAAAGTTTATGATGAATATTCAATACCTAGATATGGATACTAAAATTTATGTAGCCAATGGCCAATACTTGAAATCTGATAAGAAGGCAATCTTAAATGTTAAGAGTCCCTATCAATTTCTGCGCGCTACTAGATTAGGTAATTATAGGAGCGCAATGTGTCTGTGTGCGTTCGAACTATAGCTGATAATCGTAGTGTGCGTTGAAGCGTACGATGAAGCGGGAACAAATAATCTTGGTCCGGAACCGCTATTATTAGTACTCCATAGTTTTTACTAAGATTCCGTAATACTGGATGGATTTTATTGTGATTATGACATGTTATGTTTAGGTCCCCTAAATACAATAAATATCGTTGAAATAAAAACATCTTAACCTAGTATTCACTATAGCAAAAGCAAATTACAAAGTGTGACCAGCGTATACAAGGTACGTCTGAAACGAATTACACGTGTTATTGTTTACCTAATACAGAACGAAGGGGTCTGTAGTATTTCCCTCGCTATAAGACCGCATACCATGAGAGTATAGTATAGCGAGCCATTTTGTCTTATTTATTTATTAGGCTTTTCAACAATGAGTATGACGGCATATTGTCTAGCAGCTGCGAGAGACGGCGACTAGGTGGCGCTAGTGGAACGTGCACCGGACGCATCATAGACAAATCATTCACTCTATCGATCATTTGGCTTAAAGGACTTGGTATCCAATCCAGTAAAATATTGTAACGTTTCCCCCCCCACTAGCGAGCAGCCTTTATAAGGAGCTGCGCGGTTGAGTCTGTACGCATTTCCGATGGATGCGTCTTGGTGCACGGACCACTGTCTCTCGACAGTACTGCCCGATTATTGGATGTGGAACGCTGTCTCTGACAACTAGTACTGTCCTTATTGCGGTGGGTGCATGGACCACTGTCCCTGACAGTCAGTACTGCCCTATGTGACCGCCCTCAATGTCATTATTAGTTATTTAACAATTAATTAATTTAATTTCTATATTTTAAAGATTTAAGATAACTGATTGTTCGATTGAAATAAATTTATGTATTAGTTTTACTTCTGATGTCTTGGCCGAATCCGACATCAGAAGTGGGATCGGATTTTCCGCCCACCTCTGGTACTTTCATCACAGAATATACAGGAAAATATTCCGCTACCCTCAAATAGTTTAGAAGCATTTCTTTCAAAATTAACTGATGCTCTACTACCCCGGTTCAATGCACCACCATAACCTTTTACAGCGTTGATACCGTTTGATCCTGATGACCCCAATTCAAACATAGAGAGCTGGTTGTCTGCTGTCAGACACCATAATTAAGAGAAAAATTTTGATAGGTGTTGATTTAATCAGGACGTTGACCCATTGTCTTCGAGGCCGCGCAGCCACATCTTCTTGTGGATCTGTCAGCTGCCTATGGTGCAGTCGACCTCAGGCGGTTGCTGTGGAGGGTGGAGACATTGATAAGCGATCGGAACTTTGTCCGAATGTTCCGAGAACTTTTCCATAGTCGTCGGTTTCGGGTCCGCCTTCTCTCGGAGGGAGGTCGTTGGGGAGCGCGTAGGGGCGGCCTGCCGCAGGGTGGTGTCCTGACACAGCTTCTTTTTATTATCTCTGCGAAAGCGACCAACCGTCCAGCCCCGGCGAGTCCCGCTTGCTCTATGCAGGCTACCTTGCCCTCACTTCCTAAGCCACCGTCTTTGGGTGGGTTGGGGCCCGCTTGTCAGGCGCTCTTGGTGATTTGGCCGCATTCCTTCGCTGACTCACTCAAGCCCAATCAGAGCGGGGCCCAGTCTTACATATTTGGTCTCCGCAGTGGAGGTGCGGGCCGCAGACTTGGCATCATTTGGGATGGGGTGTCCATTGAGCACGGCGGCTCTTCTAAATATCTTGGTGTTGCTCTGGACAGGTCTTTGACATTCGGCCAAAACTGCGGGAACATCGAGCAGAGGGTGCGCGCTCGCGGCGGTCTTCTTCGTCGACTGGTCTCATCGAGGTGGGGATTCGCGTGCCCCGTGTGGAGTTCTGCCCATGCGAAGCTGGTGGATGCAGCTTTGGGCGAGACGTACCGGATCAGCGCTAGTTGCCTGGAGCTTACACCGGTGCAGGTGTGTGCTGTGTTCGCTGGCAGGGGTGGCGTTACCGGTGGTTCTCGGAGCGGTGGCGGGCTCCGGCGGGGGAGCCGAAGTGGTTTCCGACACGCGACATCCTTTGCATGGCGGCATCCTTGTGCCACAGGGGCTGAGGGGCCGAAACGGTTTTTTTTAGGTGTTTCGTCCCACTCACTGGCGAACCGTCGCAGGGGGGACTAAGGCTGTGGCGAGGCAGTGCTTAATTGCCCGGGCCGTTTGTTCCACCCGCTGAGGACCTCCTACCTGGACATAAGTTGCCTTGGGTGGCCTTGGGGTCTTTGGACGGACTCTGGGCCTGGGTTGGCCGAGGCAGGGAGGGCCTGTTCAGGTGGAGATTCATGGCTCCGCCTTGGAGTGTGGATGTGGTGCTGTTCCTCAAGCGGTGGGACGCTGGTTATCGTGTCCTGCGTGTCGTCAGCTGCACGTTTCAGTAACTGGCGGGCGCTAGTGGTGACGCCAAGTATGTGGCCTGGTCCTGGGTCGAGTGCAATTGGATTGCTACCATCGCGCTAAAAGTAAGAAGCCACATTACTGATTAAGTTACCTCCCAGTCAATATCAATGGGATGATATACTGGAGACTTTGAAAACTCGGTTCTCTCGCTCTTTGGCTTAGCAATGCCCCTTTCCATTTTTCAAAAGGCTACTACTACTTTAAAGCCGATGAATGATGAAAAGATTTTAGTTTTCACGGATGATGTACTTTCAATTTCAAGATATTAATGAGGGGCTTAACCTTTTAGACAAATTACTTAAAACGTTGTCCAATGCAGGGTTCTCGTAAGTGTTTGACCCTTCCGTGCTCATTGAACTTCATACCGATGCAAGTAGTATATGTTGCAATTCTTATCCAAAAACATAATGGTAACCCTCGTGTAGTAGCGTATTGTAGTAGGAAGACCATAGATGAAGAGACACGATATCACTCTTACGAATTAGAGACGCTTGCGGTAGTAAAAGCAATCGAACATTTTCGTCATTATTTGCATGGACGAAAATTCACTGTATTCACGATTATAACTCCTTTAAAGCTTCTCACTCAAAACGTGATTTGACTGCAGGGGTTCACCGTTGGTGGGCTGTATTGCAGGCCTACGATTCTGATATCGTGTACAAAGAAGGTCCAAAATGGCTCATGCAGATTTTTTGTCTCGCAATTTGTTAAACATGAATTATTCTGAACCCCGTAAAATAAAATTTCTTGTATTTTATATAGGTTGCTTAATTGTAGAACAAGAACGCAATTCGGAACTTTTCTGAAATAATATCAAAATTCCGAGAGATATCACGATTCACGTACGTATAAATGTTCATAATGAAATATAACATTAAGGTTTTGACTAGACTTTGTCAAACTTTAGGAATTTTATGGTTTGTAAAAAAAAAAAAAAAAAAGTTTATTAATTGTTGTGTAGTATGTAATACTTCTAAAAGCCCTTCAGGTGCACAGCAAATGCAGTTGCATTCAATTCCTAAACATCCAGTCCCTTGGCACACTATTCATTTAGATCTAACTGGAAAACTTTCGGGAAAAGTGATGGTAAAGAATATTCTTACTGTTATAGAATGTAATTCTAATAATGACTGGAAGGATGAATTTTGAGAGATTCAACTTGCTCTTAATAGTACACGTTCCAAGACCACAGGTTTTACGCCTATGGAAATGATGTTTGGCATTCAAGGTTACTAGCTAAAGTAACTCCTAGTTCTTTTGAACCAACTTAAATGTTGAAACGGCTCGTTCATCTGCATCAGAAAATATTAAAAAGAGTGGCTAACGCTGACACTATACGGTTTAATAAGGGAAAAGCCTGGGTTAAACCTTTTGCAGTAGATGAATTTGTCTTTGTTAAATGTGAGGAAAGACACCAAAGAAAATTAGATTAAAAAAGAAAATTAGGGACCTTTCAAAATTATTCGTTTTAGATAACGATCGTTATGAACTGAAAAATATTAATGGCTCTATAGGACTTACAAGTACGCACATGACAATTTGAGAGTACTCGTAGTAGAGGTCAACAAGGTTTTCTCGAAATTTCTGAAAATTATGAGTCTGATGACGATGAACGGTCCGTGACGGCAGTTAATATACCTAGTAATATAAATGATGATTTACATAATGCTGCTTCGGACAAATTAGTGGAAAACTCTTTGCCATATTTAGGAGATCATAGTTCTCAAAACTTAAATGCCAGTAGAGTCTCAGAATCCGAAGAAACATTATCAGATATTGTTTCACAAACAGTAACTATTAATTCTGATACTTTCGTTTTACTGTAATTTTTGGCGTTCGGGGGTGCCTTTGGTGTGCCTAGTTGAAATGAATGATTTGACTTTGACTTTGACTTTGATTAGAATAGAATAGAATAGAATATTTATTTGCCAGAAACATGGTGAGCTGACTGTTCTGTACAGACTGTGACTATGAGCTGAAGGGGTTTCACCTGCTTTTGTGGGTTGACAACCTAGTCCAGCGCTTTGTGAGCTGCAGGGATCTCATCCATGGGATGAGTATCTAGACCAGCAAATATATACTGTAGGGGTTACAAGAGTTGTGACCTAGTCCAGTAGAGGCTGTAGGGGTTTCACCTACTTTTGTGGGTTGATTACCTAGTCCAGCGCTCTGTGAGCTGCAGGGATATCATCCATGGGATGATTATCTAGACCAGCAAATATATACTGTAGGGGTTACAAGAGTTGTGACCTAGTCCAGTAGAGGCTGTAGGGGTTTCACCTACTTTTGTGGGTTGATTACCTAGTCCAGCGCTCTGTAAGCTGCAGGGATATCATCCATGGGATGATTATCTAGACCAGCAAATATGAACTGTAGGGGTTGCAAGAGTTGTGACCTAGTCCAGTTGTAGCTGTAGGAATCTCACCTGCTTTAGTGGGTGACGATTTAGACCAGCATGTTTGAACTGCAGGGGTTTTCTATTAAGAGTGTTATCGTTAAAAAATTACAATAAACATAAAATTGGGGTTTTTTAAGGTTAAATTACTACTAAATGGCATGAATTTATTAAAAACTAACTTGAGTACCGCATTAAGCATATCTTTATATTGTGTTTGTATAGAATAAAAATTGAAAAATATTATTAAATATCAAAATATAAGCTTTTTTTGAACTCATATTTTTGAGATTATACGAGAAGACTGAATTTCGGAATGAAATTATGAGTCAACAATGAGTCGTGGAAGTCTGGAAAAAATACGTGGAAAACGAAAAGATACCGTTATTGTTATTGTATAAAATAAAAAAGTAATTTTAATTCATTAAGTACCTCAAATAAAATATTTTCTTAACCTAAATTTGACAAAATAAACATCATTTTTATTTGATATTAAGGCTGAAATAACTAAAAAAAAAAATACACTGCTTGTAAGTGGAGTTCCTGCAAACCAAAATCAGTAAAAAAAAAATTACATAAAGTTATTTTATCGACAATATAAAATTTCAAAGTTACTAATAAATTACGCAACGCCAAGCGACGTCGGCCAGTCGCGCTGTGGCGCTCTCCGAGGTAGGACCTATGTCGCTCACGCTGCCATCGATTGACAACACAGATACGTAGTTGCCGGCGGTATACACTACGCCTGACACGTTTTGATCCGTTAGTATTTTTTTTCATAATATTTATTTTGTACATTCGAATTATAAACGTAATAGTGTAGTGTCAACTAGGTGTGTTTGGTCTATTATTCCTTTTATGTTTTAGCTGATGGGCTGAAAAAGTAAATTATATTATGGTGACAGTGGAGAACTATTTTATAATGTATACAGTTTTTGATGTGAAACATCTATAGCCGCACGTAAAACCGATTTCTGGCGTGGCGACGCATGCCGTGGCGACGCGTCGCCACGCTATATGATGGTATATATATACGGTCTATATGCAGTGTTCTTTTCTGCATATTACTTTTACAAAATAATGTCGATGTTTCACATCTGCCAGGCGTCCCGTGACGGCTCACAATTTTTATTTATTTATATTAAATGATTCACTAAACATAACATGATAAATCTTTATTTAATTTCCCACCTACTTATCTAGTGCATAAAAATTTAAAAAAGCTATTTACAAAAAAACTGGAACTAGTCACCAACACTTGAGTAATCTAAATTATTAATATTCTTTTTTCTCCTAAATAACTTAATTTTGCGTGTAGAGGATTTCAGATTTATTATAAATCATAAGTATGACAATAAATTGAAGTTGGATTTAAATTCAAAATAAATTTTGCTAAAACAATTATTGCTCTAAAGCGAACGGATCAAATTGAGTACGTCTGACTATAAACAGAGCGAACGCGCCAACTCTACGCACACAGTTGCGCACGCGTCTGTGTGAGTGAAATTTGCAAAGAATTACCTAAACTTGACGATCCGCGCTAAGCGTAAACGCTCTTAAAGAAATACCTAGACCAGTGATATTTGATATGTAACGATGATGACGATGTAAAGTAATGACGAATTAATGCACTCGAGGACAAGTGATTTATCAGAATGGCCGTGACGGCATATTGTCTAGCAGCTGCGAGAGACGGCGACTAGGTGGCGCTAGTGGAACGTGCACCGGACGCATCATAGACAAATCATTCACTCTATCGATCATTTGGCTTAAAGGACTTGGTATCCAATCCAGTAAAATATTGTAACGTTTCCCCCCCCACTAGCGAGCAGCCTTTATAAGGAGCTGCGCGGTTGAGTCTGTACGCATTTCCAATGGATGCGTCTTGGTGCACGGACCACTGTCTCTCGACAGTCAGTACTGCCCGATTATTGGATGTGGAACGCTGTCTCTGACAACTAGTACTGTCCTTATTGCGGTGGGTGCATGGACCACTGTCCCTGACAGTCAGTACTGCCCTATGTGACCGCCCTCAATGTCATTATTAGTTATTTAACAATTAATTAATTTAATTTCTATATTTTAAAGATTTAAGATAACTGATTGTTCGATTGAAATAAATTTATGTATTAGTTTTACTTCTGATGTCTTGGCCGAATCCGACAAGTACACTGTTACTTTATAATTTGTCTTGTTTGTGTGTTTGTATTTGTGTTTTTGCTCATTGATGATGTTCCAAGTAATATTTGATTTTTGGTAGATTTCTGCCATGTAATTCTCTACAAATACAATTAAAATATTTTTAGACTATATAAATAATAGTAAATTATTACAATTTTCTTAATTAAGGTGATTGCAACAATTATTATTTACCTAAGAACTGCACGTGCCTTTCGTGTTTTTTCAACTTTATTCTTTTTACCTTTGATTTTTCCATGATAATAAAGTTCACTTTTTCGACCCATTTTCTAAAAATATATTCACCATATTACTAATAGTACAATACAAAACATTAATAAGTCACACTATTAAAATAAAAAAATAAATATACTTAGTCTCAAAACTGGTCAGGCGTAGTACAAAATCATGCGTGATTCGCTAGTTACGTCGGGAGCGGCGAACGTCACAGGCGACACAGGTCCGTCGTCGAGAAGCCCTCGGGCGCGACTGAATGCATCGAGCGAGCGCATCGGTTTATAAGGCATTATTTAAATATTTTACTACAATTAAATAAGTAGTCTAAATTAAAATATAAAATTTGAGTTTGGTAGATAAACACCTCAAATTTTAAAATATTTAACACTTATTGTTATTTTCAATCAATTCTTACACATAGACGACGGTTTTGCACATGATTTTATTGGAGTTTTTCAGCGTAGTCAACATTTTTTTACAAGTACTAATTCATTAAACTTGTAAAAAATAAATTGTAGACTTACTAATATACTATGTTCCCAATATTTGGGATTTTTTTCAGATTGTTATTTGCTACCAGTAAGCTAAAAAAGCAATTGAAAAACATGGTGTTTCGTGTTTACGTAAAAACGTGTGTTAGATTTTTATTTTTCTTAATTTATATTAAGTAGTTATCAAAATTTTAATTTGTAGACTTACTAGATAAATAGATGATAAATAACTGTGCATTTAAAAAAAAAGTAGATAACTTAAGGATATTGAGAAAATTGCGCTGAAAAAAATGGAATTTTCTGTTTTTAGACAGCGAAATTGATAGGGACTCTTAAGGTTGTCTTGTAATCTCCACAAAGCCTAATAAAACCAATTAAAATAGAAGCATTAATTGTTAAAGGATTATCACACAATTTATTGCCTGTCAAAAAATTATTAGAGAAAGGAAATACTGTTAGATTTCATAAAGATTCTGTATCTATTGGCACAGGAAATAAAATAATATATGGTAAAATGTTTGGTAGCCTGTATGCAATAAATCTGAAACTTAATTTAGAAAAATGTTGTACAGTTATTAATGATAAAGATCTGTGGCACAAAAGGTTAGGGCATGCTAATAGAAAACATTTAAAAATATTGAACTTGCCTAGCTCTGAAAAACCATGTGGAACATGCCTAGAAGGAAAATCAACAAGACAGCCATTCATAACAACATCTAGACCAAGATCAAGATATGTAGGAGAACTGTTACATACAGACTTATCAGGACCTGTGACCACACCAACTAGTGAGGGTGAAGTATACTATCATTCAATAATAGATGACTTTTCACATTTTACAGTAGTTCATTTACTAAAACGAAAAAGCGAAGCAGTTGATTGGTTAATAGAGCACATTAAGAAAATAGAAAGACAGACAGGAAATAAAGTAAAGAAAATAAGAAGTGATAATGGAGGAGAATCTAAAAATGAAAAGCTTAACAAATATTGTAGTGACAGGGGTATTATACAACAATTTACTACTCCTTACAGTCCACAATCCAATGGAGTTGCAGAAAGAATGAACAGAAATATTTACAATAGAGCTAGAACAATACTACTACAGAGTGGATTACCAAAAACATTATGGGGTGAAGCGGTACGGTGTGCTGTTTACCAGATCAACAGATGCCCATCTTCGGCAATTAATTTTCAAACACCAGCAGAAAAGATGTTTGGACACAAGGATTTGACAAAACTCAGGGTATTTGGATCAAAAGCATGGGTCCATATTTTACCAAAACAGGATAAACTTCAGCAAAGAGCAAAAGAAATGAGATTAGTAGGATATAGTCCAAATGGCTATCGTCTATGGGATCCTGAAAATAATGAAATAATACTGTCAAGAGACGTGAGATTTGATGAGACACAAATAAAATACAAAGCAGAGACAGAAAAAGAAGAAAATGATAATATTTATGTGGAAAAAGAATATGAAAAAGAGATAGTACAAAAAGAAGATAATGGAAAGAAGGATCAAGAGGATAATGAGAAAACTGAAGAAATAGATCAAGAAAGTGATGATGAAGAGGTTAGAACAGAAATACCAAAACATACGACAAGATCAGGAAGAGAAGTTCATAAACCAAAATACTTAGAAGAATGTGATCTAAACATAGCGTATTGTTTATGTGCAGGAGAACCAGTAAACTATGAAGAAGCAATACAAGATAAAGAATGGAAACAAGCAATAAAGAAAGAGCTGGACTCACACAACAAATTAGGAACTTGGGAAGTATCTAATTTACCAAAAGGAAGCAAAGCAATAGAAACTAAGTGGATATTTAAGCAGAAACAAGATGGAACCAAGAAGGAACGTTTAGTAGCCAAGGGATATCAACAAGAAGGACAAGAAGGATACTATGCACCAGTAGCAAGATTACCAACTATCAGAACAATGCTCAGTCATGCTATACAAGAAAGATTAATAATAAAACAACTAGATGTACCAACCGCTTTTCTGAATGGTGACCTGAAAGAAAATGTTTATATAAAGTGTCCTAAAGGAGTTGATCAAGAAGGAAAAGTTTTAAGATTAAAGAAGGCGTTATACGGACTTAAGGAAGCGCCAAAATGTTGGAACCAAAAATTTCATGACTTTATTACTAAGAATGGATTCATACAGTCAAAACATGATTTTTGTCTTTATAAAAATGAAGATACATGGCTATTGATATTTGTAGATGATATATTATTACTTGGAAATGAAAATATATTAAAGAAACTAAAAGAAGAATTCAAAATAAAAGATTTAGGAGAAGTGAAGAATTACCTAGGATTGGAAATTACAAGGAAAAATGATCAAATGGAAATTAAACAGACAGAAATGATAAAAAGAATTCTAGAAAAGTTTAAGATGCAAGAATGTAAAGGAATTAATACACCAATGGAAACAAATTACTGTGCAGAAAATGAGGAAATCATTGATGTACCATATAAAGAATTGATAGGTTGTTTGCTATTTATATCTATGAATAGTCGGCCTGATATAACTTATCCAGTTGCATATTTGTCTAGATTCTTGGACAAGCCAACAGCATCTCTATGGACAGCAAGCAAAAGGATTTTAAGATACTTGAAGAATACACTAGAAAAAGGACTGATCTACAAAAGGACAAAAGAAGACAAGAAACTAGTTGCTTATGCAGATGCAGATTGGGCAGCAGATAGAACAGACAGGAAGAGCACAAGTGGATGTGCAGTATTTTACTGTGGAAACCTTATACATTGGTTTTCCAAAAAGCAGACATCAGTTGCTCTATCTACAGCGGAGGCTGAATATGTTGCAGCAGCTCATGCAGTCAGCGAGTTAATGTACATAAAAGGCATACTTTATGATTTGACATGTTTGTCAAATATACCTACAACATTATTATTAGATAACCAGAGTTCTATAAGATTGATTAAAAACTTTGATAATGGGAAAAGGTCCTAGCATATTGACATTAAAGCTCATTATATAAAAGATATAGTACAAAAGAAATTAGTATCTGTAAATTATGTTCCAACTGATGAAAATGTTTCAGATTTGTTCACAAAGGCTGTACCAAAAATAAAACACAATTATTTTGTTAGTAAACTGAATTTATTATAAATATGTAAGAAAATAATAACACTTAAACTACTGTTGTGTTATGTAAACCCCAGTAAATTTATACTCATGTACGAGTATACTTGATTTAAATTGTACCTAAAAGATACAATCTCTGTTTTAATAAGTTGTTGATTATTTTACTAGGATTTAAGCTGTTAATGTAAAATCCAATTTAGTACTTTATTTTCCAAAAATGTCTAAATTGAAGGGGAGTGTAAAATATTGTGTACTTACCTTTATATTATCTATGGTCTATGCTCCAACTCTATGTGATAGAATGTAAGAACTCTCTCTGCAAATAAAATGGCGAACGTACAATGTTGACTTCTTACAACAGAGCCTGTTCAGTCGACAGCAGCATCGATATTTTCTTTGATAGTCAGCCAATATTTAAAACTAAAATCAATAAAATTGTCCTGTAATCAGCTGCCTACTTTTACTTAAACAAAATGAATAGTAATAAAGTAATTTTAATATATATTTTTTTTAATTCTTAATAATGTCTACAAATTTAATAATCATTTAATTTAATCAAATCATTTAATTGGAATTAATTAGTTTAATTAGACTTACGATAATTGTTATTATTTTTTCCTTAATTTTGATCACGTCATTTAATTCTTTAATTTTTCGTCTTTAAATTATTTACCAGTTTTCTTACCTTATGTGCAATTATTTTATTATGATTTTGTATGGTTGTATTATTTTAGTGCAATGTGACTAAATGTAGTATTTTTCACTTTATTTTGTAATCTAATCCTAAATATTATGTATAAATATGTTTTGTTAATGAATATTATTATTATTATTATTGTTATTAGAATTAATAACTTAATGAATTGTTAACCTTTTAATGTGAATGTTGTGCATGCCTATAAGTGATGTATTTACACAGAATTGAAGACCCGTGATTACCTGTTGTTACTACCCTTGTAAATATATCGTTGGTGTGCCTTGCTTAATAAATAAATAAGACTCGTTTGATGAGGGTTTTGAACTTTCCATCGCTAAGTTCTGTAACCGACTTTGGCAACTTGTTATAAAAACGGATGCTGTTTACAAGAAATGACTTGCTAGTTTTAGTTAGTCTAAATTTAGGTATCACAATTTCATTTTTACTGCGTGTATTTATATTATGGAAATCGCTTCTTATTTTGAAAAGTCCTAAGTTTTTGCGAACATACAAAATACTTTCTAAAATGTAAAGAGAAGGCAGAGTTAGTATATCAATTTCTTTAAATTTGTTTCTGAGAGACTCGCGAGGACCCATTTTATATATTGCGTGGATTGCCCTCTTTTGTAAAATGAAAATTGAATCTACGTCAGCTGCCGATCCCCACAGCAGAACACCATAAGACATAATACTGTGGAAATATGCAAAGTATACTAACCTAGCTGTGGCTATATCTGTCAACTGCCTTATTTTTCTTACTGCATATGCAGCTGAACTTAATCTACCTGAAAGAGCTCTAATGTGTGCGCCCCATTGTAATTTTGAATCTAAAGTAATTCCCAGAAATACAGTTTCCGTAATAGCATCTAGTTTTTTGCCATCAAGTTTTAAATTCAGATCCACTTGAGGTACATTTGGTAATGAGAACTTAAGACATTTAGTTTTGTTCGCATTAAGTAAAAGATTATTAGCTGCAAACCATTTCGAAAGAACAGCCAGACTATCGTTGACATGTAAGACATCCGTATCTTTTCTATCTATTTTAAAAATAAGGGAAGTGTCATCAGCGAATAAAATGATATCCGATAAGTTAGCCATCATGTAAGGAAGGTCATTAATATATACTAGAAATAAGAAAAGGCCAAGAATTGAGCCTTGAGGCACGCCCATCTTAACTAGAGACCCCGATGACGTCGCCCCGTTAACGTTTACTTTTTGCTGCCGTTTTGATAGGTAGGAAAGAACAAGATCAGCAGCTTGTCCACGAATTCCGTAATGGTATAATTTACAGAGCAGTGTATTATGGTCAACGCAGTCAAACGCTTTTGAGAGGTCACAGAAAATGCCAATTGCATCCTGGGACTTCTCCCAGG
Source organism: Hydraecia micacea (assembly GCA_914767645.1). Taxonomy (NCBI): domain Eukaryota; kingdom Metazoa; phylum Arthropoda; class Insecta; order Lepidoptera; family Noctuidae; genus Hydraecia; species Hydraecia micacea. The sequence goes on along the minus strand of OU611775.1, from coordinate 25,588,740 downwards.
ATTCCAAAATGTGACTGATGAGTTTTGCTCCCGCGTCCGTCGTCGACCTACCTTTCGTGAAACCAAACTGGCGACTATGTAAAATCCCATTTGAGTTAAAATGTGACAACATCTGGTCCAACATGATTTTTTCATAGATTTTGCTCAATGCTGGTAGCACAGATATAGGTCTATAATTGGAGGGATCAAACTTACTACCCGATTTGAAAATTGGTACTACTTTACTATGTTTCATTAGGTCAGGAAACGTACCGCTGTCTAAACATTGATTAAATATGCCTGTTAGGGCAGGGGCAATTGTGTCAATAATATCTCCGAGAACCTTAACAGAAATCCCCCATAAGTCTTCAGTGTTTTTTATGTTAAGACTTTTAAACGCTTTTTTAATTGTGGCAACAGAAATGGGCTTGAATTCAAAGCTTGGAATATCCTTATTAAACTTTTCTTTAAGAAGAGCTTCAGCTAACATAGGTGATGAGGGGAGAGATTTTGTAACCTCTATTGGTATTGATAAATACGGGACACGTCAATGAAACAAGGCAGCTCAACGCAGACTGTTTATTGACTAATTAGTTACAAGTTACCCACATACATAACACTTTTCCCTCCCAAATTTTGCACAGAAATCTTATTCGAATAATAATACTAGTAAAGACTGTTGTGAAAATATACTTATAATTACGTCACATATTTTTAAGAATTTCTTCGCAACGAATAGCCGCTTTCCTGCGCACGCGATTAGTGTTATCAGCAGCAGGTGGCGTGGACGGTGGTGGTGACTGCGCAGTGATACCCGCTCCCTCCCCCACACTATCAAAGAATTCATCTTTGTCATCCGTATCGCCCTTTGAAAGCGAGTGCTCTGTTGCTTGTTTTTTGTTATTTTGTTCGTTAGATGTTACGTCAATTGCCTTACTCAATGAATGCCGTGATTTACGAGTTTGTAGCTGATCAATATGCCTCTTATGAGTTTGACCGGTACTCGTTTTTACCCTATAGGAAACAGGCCCCGTACGCTCGGTCACAACACCCTCAGTCCACTTACGATTTGATTTTGTGTAATCTCGTAACATGACTGGTTCTTGCTCGACCAACGTACGCAGCGGACGTTTGTGGCTATCTTCGCGTCGCAATTGGTCGTTGCGCACACGCTCCGCTGTGTCAGACCGCAGCAGATCAAGACGGCCGCGTAGTCGTCTGCCTAGAAGGGCTACCGCCGGTTCTATTCCGGTGGTACTTTGTTCAGTGTTCCTATACATAAATAGGAATCGATTTAATGCAGTATTAAAATCTTCTCGTTCTAATTGAGCCTTTTTGAGAATACGTTTAACAGACCGCACTGAATTTTCCGCGGCTCCGTTGCTGGAGGGGTGATACGGGGGTATTAAAGTATGTTTAATACCATTGCGTTCCAAATATTGAGCAAATTCAAAGGATGAGAAAGGTGGCCCATTGTCACTTACTAAGCGTTTAGGCAATCCGAAACGTGCAAACAACCGTCTTAAACAGTTTATGACGATAGTGGCAGATGTCGTGCTAACTGGTTCTACTTCTATCCATTTAGAGTGAGCATCAATCAGTACAAAAAAATATTTATTATTAAACGGGCCGAGGAAATCTAGATGCAAACGTGACCACGGCTCTGCCGGCCATGGCCACGAATGTAGTGGCGCGGCGGGGGGCGCGGGCCGTAGATCCCTGCAAGCAACACATTCGCTCGCCACGCGTTCGATGTCTGCATCAATGTTCTCCCACCAAACGTAATTACGCGCGATTTGTTTCATTTTGACGATTCCCGGGTGCCCATCGTGTATCTCAGTCAAAACTAGCTCTCGTAACGATCTTGGTATGACGATACGATAACCCCATATTATACAGCCTTGATCAATATGCAAGTTGTCTCTTCTATTGTAATAAGCATTTTCTATTTTATCAACCCAATTATGAGTGGGCCACCCGTACATTATGAAACCGTATATTTTACTTAATAATGCGTCCTTCCGAGTCTCAGTTTTGATATCCTTAAAACTGATTGGAAATTGTTCCTGCGCGTAATTTAAATAGCTACATTCTTCACCTTTACCTCTAACTTGACGTTTTGTCAAGTCTAGAGGCAGGCGGGAAAGAGCGTCAGCAAAACAGTTTTTAGACGATGTTACGAATTCAATATTGAAGTCGTAAGCAGCCAACTTAACAGCATAACGCTGTAATCGGCTGGCAGCGGTCACTGGTATTCCTTTATTTTTACCAAAAATGTAACTTATGGGACGATGATCACTGCGAAGTGTGAAATGTCTGCCATAAACATACTGATGGTGCTTAGTGACACCGAATACAATAGCAAGCGCCTCTTTATCTAGCTGCGAGTAATTGACTTCGGCCGAGTTGAGCGTCCTTGAAGCACAACACACCGGGCGCTCGCAGCCGTCAGGGTGGCGCTGCGTCAATACCGCGCCCACGCCATATGCGCTGCTATCAACTGATAGAATTAACGGAAGACTTGCATCATAATGTGCTAAAACAGGAGCGCGGCTTAACACCTTTTTAATCCTTATAAAAGCCCTATTACACTCGTCAGTCCATTGCCATTCTACATTTTTCTTTAACATACAATAAAGGGGCTTTAAAATATCGCTCATATTGACACAAAACTTTGAATAAAAATTTACAAGTCCCATGAAACTCTTGAGCTGTGTAATATTTGTAGGTTCTGGTGCTGCTACAATGGCGTCAATTTTTTTACTATCCGTATGTAACCCAAACTTATCAATTTTATAGCCCAAATAGGTAACACTGCTTTTAAAGAAATCACACTTTGCAAAATTTATTCTCAAACCATTTTGATTGAGCCTTTGTAGCACCGCTTTTAAATTGGCTAAATGTGTAGTTCTATCTTTACCAGTAACGCAAATGTCATCCGCAAAAACCGCTGTTGACGGCAATCCACTTAACGTTTCTTCCATAATTTTTTGAAAATTTTCGGGTATGCATTTAATACCAAATGGTACCCTTCTATATACAAAAGTGCCAACGTGAGTTGTGATTGCCGTCATCGGTTGGGAATCCTCATGTAAAATACACTGTTGGAAAGCGTTTGATAAGTCTAATTTGCTATACTCCTCTCCCCCACCTAAAGCTGCAAACAAATCCTCAATGCGGGGCAGCGGGTAGTGGTAATCTTTCAAAAGTGGATTGATTGTTATTTTGTAATCACCGCACAGTCTAATATTGCCGTTAGGTTTAACCACCGGCACTATAGGAGTGCCGTAATCTGATCGCTCCACTTTATAGATGACCCCTTCCCGCTGCAGCCGCTCGAGCTCCTGCTCCACTGGCTGGCGTAAGGCCAGTGGCAACGATCGTGCTTTTACAAAAACTGGTGTATCATCCTTTAAATATAGGTGAAATTTAGTTTTAAATGTGCCTAAACCTTCAGCAAAAACCTCTGGAAACATTTCTCGCAACGATGTCGCCAAAGAGTTGTCATCTGTTAAATTGTAGCATTCCACAATTGCCAACTTTAAAGACTTAATCCAAGTACGGCCCATTAACGGCGGGCCGCCATTTTCAATGACATATAACTTAAGTTTTGCATAATGTTTACCACATGCAACGTTAACAACAATGTAACCGATGGTCTCGATGACGTCACCTGTGTACGATTTCAATGTTATTAGTTTATTTTCTATTGGTACTTTTGAAAAATTATTGTCATAATAACATTTTGATATAACTGATATTTTGCTTCCAGTATCTATTTCGAATCTACATTTAACATTTTCTATGAATATATTTGCATAGTACGGTCCGTCACCATCATTGTTAACTACCAAATTATAGAAATTACAAATGTCATCTTCCGAATCAGAGTCATTTAAAAAAAACTGACCTTTAGATCCTTTTGTGTTCCTATTTTTAACACACACTGCTTTTAAATGGCCCTTTTCACCACACACATCACAACTATATTGCTTGAACCGACATTTGCCTTCGGAATGGCCCGATTTACCACATCGCGAACATGTGCGCTGCGCTTGCGCACGACCCGAACCTGCGCCGCTGCCACCGGCGCCGGCCCTGCCGCCACGCGAGGCGCCCGCGCTCGCGCTGATCCGATGCAAACCGTCGTCATCCTGCTGCGCCGGCACAGCTAGGCTCCCGCCGCTGGGCCGCGCGGCTGCCGCGCCAGCCGAAGCACACGCCATTGCTGCGTGCCGCTCCGCCGCCTCCAGCGCCAGCGCCAACTCCACGGCGCGCTTGTAGCCAATACCACGTTCTGCAAAGATCCTTGACCTCATGTCTTCATCGTTTAGTCCCGATACAAATTGGTCTCGTAGGCACACTTCCAAACATGCGCCAAAGTTGCACGTTTTCGCTAAGTGTTTAAGTGCTTGAAGGTATTCGCGAATATTTTCACCTTGCCTTTGTATTCTTTGCCGAAATATGTGCCTCTCCGCGATTTCCGATCTGTCTGGTTCCAGGTGCTCCTTTACCAGCGCAACTACTTGATTAAAAGATTTTGATTCAGGGGTGTCGGGAGCACACAAATCACACATCAATTCGTAACACTCTGCGCCTACAACCGTCACTAAAGTTGCTAACTTTAAGGACTCGTCAATATTATTCAATGTAATAAATTGATTAACCCGTCGAACATACGCATCCCAATTGTTATTTGCTAAATCAAAAGGTTCTATACGTCCAATTGGCATTTTTAACTAAATGTTCACACGTGTGGGTATTATCGGTAACACCGCTCGTCGCCAGTGATAAATACGGGACACGTCAATGAAACAAGGCAGCTCAACGCAGACTGTTTATTGACTAATTAGTTACAAGTTACCCACATACATAACAGGTATGTTGGTAAAGAAATGTTCTAGTGTCTCAGCAACTTTTAACTTATCTGAAATGGTCATCATGAAACCCAGGCTAGGATCAAAATGATCCACCAGGGCTAGCAAAACCCTTTTTAAACCTCATTCAAGAAAGTGAACGTGACGAAACGTTGTTCGGTGTCAGTCCGCCAGAGAAAATTAAAGCTTCTAAGACTATTGAGAAGCAGGGACTGCAGATCAAAAAGACAGCGCCTCCGCCGAGGTGTAATCCTGTTGCTCCCAGTACAAGTGCGGCCCGTCAACCATTCCAGGGAAACTGGGGGTCTACTCCCTAAGTCCGTCAACGAAGTAATCGGCCCGTCCGACAGTAGTCCGATACGTCGGACTGAACCCTACTCCTTAACGATTTCGGATTCATCAGTTTCAAACGGAATCATAGACAATATTCGTGAACGAAGGACGCATGGCGATAGAGTTGCGTTATTTTACCGGTCGATTACCGGTTTACTTATTTTGTAGTTTTTTAGCTTATTAAACAAAAATTAATACTTTTGTCGTTAGAAATTGACAACATATTTTAAAATATACTTTTTATTATGTCTTAAATATAGAATTGAATTATTTTTGCCATTTTTGTCCGGAAACCGGCATCATCCTGTTGATACCTTTGCCTGTTTACTTTTTGAAGGAAATTTTCAAATGAAATGTCAAAGTATAGCACGGGTTTTTCTATGGCTATAGTAGGTACGATGTTGATGCTATGCATTTAAAGAAGTGACTTTAAAAAAGTTCATATACTTTGTCAGCCGGGAAGTTTTCTGTATTCTAATTAGCTTTCCATTCCATGGTTAATTGTGTAAAATGTCCCCAACCGCTGCAGCAACTCACTGGCAAATTGAGGCCCTTCTCGATTTTATGGGTGAGAACAATGAATTGGCTCGCGGATTATTGAGGGGTGCCGACGGGAGATTTCGCTCAAAATGGCTGTGGGAAAACCTGTGCAACTCCCTTAACTCAATGGGAAGTTGCACTGAGTTGGGAAGTTGCACTGAGTCCGTCGAGCAGTGGCAAAGAGTGAGGATCCAAAAGTAAACAAAGACCACAGTAAATGGGTGGGACGGATTGGTAATACAGCTCAATAAGTTGCAGAAACTTTAATATGTCCTTACTTTCATTCTTGGATCAACACCACTTCGGCGTATGTGTTGAGGCCATGTTGAGCAAAAGAGGTATTAAATCTGCACATAAGCCCTAGAATAATTCCCGAGTGAGCCTATAGTTTCCTATGAACTCAACGTCGGGAATACTCGCCAACATAAAGTTTTAGCGTAAATAATATCGACGTTGCCTCCGCTCATCATGTAAAGGTTCTACAATAATTAAAAAAGCAGCCATAGTTTGAAATTCTTTTAAACTAGTAACTTTCGTCGATAGCACGAGAACTAGTTTGATGTCGTATCAACTGACATAACTATCCGTCAAAACCAGTGTCATGTTCAACTGTTCGGACGGGGAAAAACACATCGGGAGTAGGGACAACAGTCAAATCGCGCTGTCATTCATTCTTCGCTCGGGCCCCGAACGATTCATCCGTTCGTAGGTCATAGGGAGTAGGAAATGCCCGTAACGAAGCCCGAAGCGACGGACTTCGTGCTTAGGGAGTAGACCCCCTGGACCGGGCCCCCTCGATACTCGACAAACAGGGGGGGGCGAGGAGGCCACAGGAAGTTACCTGCGTCGTCGAGACGACCAGCAACAACTCCGTTGGCACAACCCAAGGCATACCAAAGCAAGTCACGTGCCCCACCACATCCTTAATACAGGTACATGCGGGTCGCGTTCAATTTTTCTATAATTGTTGGCTTAACATTACAGATAATGTTAATATTCTTAGCTGGGTTTAGAATGGAGTACCTATTCCGTTTATAACCAAACCATATCAATCAAATGTACCACGACTATCGTGGTCATCAAAAGAACAGCATGAAATGTACATGGCTATCGATAATTTACTTAAACTAGGTGCTAGGTGATATGTTATTAATAATTTTTATTGTAACTCAATTTAATAATCCACAAACGTTTATGTTTAATAATTATATTGTATAACGGACAGACCAACGAACCAGGCTTCATATTAGACAACGACCATACAGCCCATAGACGCCTAATAACAGGCGACCGTTTTCTGTCAACACATCAGACTTATAGATCTGATATAGGTCAACACTCAATAATTTCGATTCAGTTTCGACCACTTCTGTGAGCCGTAAACACTTCCGCGTAAGACCATGTAGTGTATTTTGTGCTGGGAACACCACCCACGGCAGGGTAATTTTGAGGGAAGCAAGTGTGGCAACCCGGACAACAACGACTAGAATAAGAGGAAGCACAATACAAGATGTTCATTAGATATTCAGTGTTTTTATTTGGAGAAACCTGTTCCCACCTGCTCCATACATTGTACAAGGCGTACACTTCAAATGGCGACGAGGAAAAACAACGTAAAATTACAATTTTGAAGCATTTTACGGCTGAAAAATGGCCAACAATTATTTGCAAATTGAAACCATCAAAAGTAATGGCGACATCTTGTGCTTTCTTGAAAGGATTGAACAATATTTTGAGGCAAATGAGACGAAAAAGGAAAAGCAATGCTCAATTTTACTTATTAGTCTGCATGAGGATGTTTACAAAATCATAAAGAATATGAGTCATCCGAAACTGCCGAAGGAGTTGTCCTACGAAGAATTACAGCAATTGCTGAAACTTCGATTTGAAAAAAGAATTTCACATTTTAGAAAACGAATAGAATTTGATAAACTCCAACAATTGGAAGGGGAGAGGGTGTCCAAGTGTTACGCACGAGTCAGAGAATTTGCTGCTGGTTGCAATTTTACTTCAACTTTGGAGGAGCGAGTAAAGGATAAATTTGTCACGGGTCTAAGACCAGGACCTGTTCAGGAGAAATTGTGTGAGCAAGACGTTTCAAAGTCGATAACATTTTTAGTGGACATTGCGCTGAATAAGGAGATGGCCCTTAAAGGGGTGCAGGGTGTACATCGAGTAGCTCAACACGGACAGGCCAAGACCAGTAGAAGTTTCCCCAATCCAGCTAAGAATACTGAAAGTAAGCAAACCAGTGAAGTGTCTGTATTAAAATGTATTCATTGCGGAAAACCAAATCATAGTTTTTCCAAATGCAAATTTAAGTCATATAAATGTAAAATATGCAACAAAGTGAGTCACTTAGCAAGTGTTTGTAAGAGCAAGGCTCAAACTCATAATGTTGAGGTTAGTGAAGATACTTTTATAAATAGTTCCATGGATATCTTTACAATAGAGAAAAATGTCAATTATGTTGCACCGATATCTATAGAAGGTTATATTGAAAACAAACCAGTCCAAATGGAACTAGATACAGGAGCTGCAATTTCATGTTTACATGAAAGTATTTATTTGTCTAAATTTTCTCACATTAATTTAAAAAATTCAAATATTGAATTAAAAACCTATAATGGTCACATTTTGAAACCCGTTGGAGAAATTTACTGTAAAATTAAGGTAAGAGACAAAGAATTACATTGTAATATGGTTATTGTAAAGAATGGGTGTAAAATTTTGTTTGGTAGAGATTTAATTCAAAAATTTAATTTAGATATTACTAAACATTTACCTATTAATTATGTGCAAAGTACAGAAGAGAAATTACAGTCATTGTTACAGGAATTTGACATGTTATTTAAAAATGAGTTAGGTATTATTAAAGATGAAGCAATTTCATTAGAATTAATTAATAAGGATGTTAAACCTATTTTTCACAAGCCAAGACAAGTACCCCATGCTTTCAAAGATCAGGTTGAGGCAGAATTAATTAACCTAGAAAAAGAAGGTATTATTGAAAGAGCTGAAACATCCCAGTGGGGAACACCTCTAGTACCAATACTAAAGGAAAATAACAAAATTAGGTTATGTGCAAATTACAAAATTACAATTAATAAGTACATTAAAGATGTTAACCATCCATTACCTAGAATTGAGGATATTTTTACTGCATTACAAGGTGGTACATCATTTTCAAAGTTAGATTTAAGAAATGCATTCAATCATTTATGCCCAAGTAAAGAGAGTAGTGAGCTCTTAGCATGGTCAACACCAAAAGGGATATACCGAGTAAAAAGATTACCATATGGCACAAAACCAGCCAGTGCCATTTTTCAAAATAAACTAGAAAAAGTTTTGTTGGGAGCTAGTGGTGTTGTCAATTTCATAGATGATGTTTTGGTCACCGGTGCCAATGATGAAGAACTTTTAATTAATTTAAAAGAAGTTTTAAGAAGGTTCATGGAGGCAGGTATTCGTTTAAATAAAAACAAATGTGAATTTATGCAACCTAGAATCAAGTATTTAGGTCATTTTATTTCAAAGAATGGGTTAGCCAAAGATATGTCAAAGGTTAACTTTGTTATTAATGCACCTGCTCCTAAAAATGCTCCAGAAGTCCGTTCATGGCTAGGAATGGTGAACTATTATGGTAAATTTATCTATGAAACTTAAGCCCTTGTATGATTTATTACAAAAGAGTTTAAAATTTAATTGGACTAAAGAATGTCAAAAAAGTTTTGATAGAATTAAGAAGGATATTATTTCTTGCAGTACTAATGAGAATCAAACATTGAGGCGTTCTGATAGACAGAGAAAACCACCTCAACGTTTGAACCTTTAGAGGGAGAGTATTGTAGTGTATTTTGTGCTGGGAACCCCACCCACGGCAGGGTAATTTTGAGGGAAGCAAGTGTGGCAACCCGGACAACAACGACTAGAATAAGAAGAAGCACAATACAAGATGTTCATTTGATATTCAGTGTTTTTATTTGGAGAAACCTGTTCCCACCTGCTCCATACATTGTACAAGGCGTACACTTCCATAAAAATTAGTGAAAATAAATTATTATAATGGCCCCTTGCACAATACGTTGGTGTGGTTACAATAGCCAAACTTCTAGTTTCCGGAAAGATGGCATAACATTTCATCGGTAAGTAAATAGTTACATAATCCTAATTAGAATTATTTTCTGATATTATTTATCGGAGTTCATCTTATACTGGTCATAGTTGTAGGTGAAAAAAGGTGCAACGACTCTCGATTGATGTCTTTTATGTTTGCGTCCCTTTCTTCTGAATGTAATTTTTTAGCTATCTCTTTTCCTCTATTATTTGGTAAACATAACTAGTGATACACCAAATCCTATGACACAAATTATCGAAATCGCAAAAACCTATACCTACTATTTATACGAAATTTTATTTAAAAAGTCTGCTCAGCACAAACACACTGTTCGGAGGATTTATACAAAATTAATACATTTCAAAAATGAGTAGTATAATGGTCAAAGTCAAATCATTTATTCTAATAGGCACTTTTGAACGTCAAAATGTACAAAAAAATTGATTTGATTCTAGTCGCCCCTTCCAAAAGGTAGTTTCGTATGGAGAAGAATGGGCAAGAAACTCCACGTTACTCTTTTAAAACGTAATGTTGTTTTTAAATAAATACGAAATTTTGTTATTTTGTTTTAATTTTTTACATTTCATGTTATCATTAAGTACATGTTAAAATAATATTAAGAAATAGGAAGGTAAAAAACCAATTAAATAAAAGTATTAAAGGTAAGGTACTTATACAAAAATATCGATACCTTTGTGTTTTATTTAAACCGGTTCCATCTCTAGTGAGGCGTAATGACCTTGGTAGGGCCAATCAGAACGCAGTACCCCGCTTCCTCATACCTCCGCTAGTTGACAGAATTGTTTTGGTGCGTTAAATCAAGCATTAGGCGTCTATGGGCTGTATGGTCGTTGATATTAGATGACTGCACAGACTACTTAGAGGATGACTGAAAGGCGTTCTACACGATCCAGACCGACCGCCAACAGAGGTGACCTTGGTCCAGTTGGTGTGAAAATCTACCGTGTAGACGTTGGTCGGCCGACCAGATATGGGCGGGGTCAAACGACCTTTGGACGACCTTGGTCGAGAGCGCATCCATCGCGACAGGCTGCGTCCGTGGTCGGCCCCAACCGTCTGGAACGCTGTCGGCCGACGGGAGAGCTTCAGTGTGCATTTGTCAGTCAATGTGGGCGCACGTCATTGCGAGTCACAACGATGGATTCACAAAACGAACCCCGCGAACGAGAGGTTCTGACCGAATTTGTATCTTTATACACTGATTTATCATGTCTTTGGGACATTGAATCTAATTTATATAAAGATAAGAATAAAAAAATGTTTAATTAATTTTTATTAATAATTAATTCCCGATTTTCCGATTGCCCGAAAGTCTGACAACCAGTCTTACCAAGGGGTATCGTATTACCCAGTAACTGGGTTGTTGAGGTCAGATAGGCAGTCGCTCAATGTAAAATACTGGTATTCAGCTGCATCCGGTTAGACTGGAAGCCGACCCCAACATAGTTGGGAAAAGGCTAGGCAGATGATGATATTAATAATTAATTTTTTTTCTTCATTCAAGCATAAAAAAGTTATTGCCAAACCGACCTTCCGTTGCTTTGAAAGGCAAGGAGCCATATTGATACGTCTTTACGCTGCCTGTGAACACCGGACGGAATTGACAAGTTGTGTCAACCACCGACCGTGTAGAACGAATACAAAAGTTGGTTGACGCGACCAAGGTCACCTCTGTTGGCGGTCGGTCTGGATCGTGTAGAACGCCTTTGAGTGGTCGGCCGCCGGAGCGCTCCATTGTTTAAAGGCGTTCTACACGATCCAGACCGACCGCCGACAGAGGTGACCTTGGTCGCGTCAACCAACTTTTGTATTCGTTCTACACGGTCGGTGGTTGACACAACTTGTCAACTCCGTCCGGTGTTCACAGCGTAAAGACGTATCAATATGGCTCCTTGCCTTTCAAAGCAACGGAAGGTCGGTTTGGCAAAAACTTTTTTATGCGTGAGTGAAGAAGAAAAATTAATTATTAAAAAAAATTAAAAATTAATTAAACATTTTTTTATTCTTATCTTTATATAAATTAGATCCAATGTCCCAAAGACATGGTAAATCAGTTTATAAAGATATAAACTCGGTCAGAACCTCTCGTTCACGGGGTTCGTTTTGTGAATCCATCTCTGTGACACGCGATGACGTGCGCCTACATTGACTGACAAACGCACACTGAAGCTCTCCCGTCGGCCGACAGCGTTCCAGACGGTTGGAGCCGACCACTGACGCAGCCTGTCGCGATGGATGCGCTCTCGACCAAGGTCGTCCAAAGGTCGTTTGACCCCGCCCATATCTGGTCGGCCGACCAACGTCTACACGGTAGATTTTCACACCAACTGGATCAAGGTCACCTCTGTCGGCGGTCGGTCTGGATCGTGTAGAACGCCTTTTAGCGCGCGGGGCGGGGGCTCGCAAGCTACTCCCGCGCATCAGTGCGCGCCGGCCGCCCGCCAGTCAGCTCACTGCCTCGTAAGCGACCACTGTGTCGCCCGCGCCCGGTCCGCTGCCGCGCTTGTGCTAAAGCTCGCTAGTCGTGCTAACAGCTTACGTACCGTGATAAGTTATTGTACTCTGGACTGTATGTTCTGTTTACTCCTTCTTCTTATTTCGTGAGTGTTCTTCCTGTACTGTGAACTATTCTGTCACTTGTTAATAAACTTTAATCTATCTTGACTCACTGTACGAACTTTAATTTCTCTCCGCACACACTACCTGAAGAAGACTAAACTAATAACAAAAATAATACCATGGTCAGCAAGACGACCAGTCACCACAAGCAGCACCCGTTCACGAGCATAACGCAAAGATCAGCCATTATTAAACTGAATCGACTAAAACTGTCTACTAAAAAACAATTATATGAACTCGTATAACCTGTCAGTAAGCTAATTCTGGAGAAAGAACATAAAAATTGTCTTGAGTTAATCAGGGCGACTAACTATTCTTATCGTTTAAGTAGTCGTTGATGTAATAGTATGCTTTTGAACAAAGGTCGGATTTTACTTGAGATTTAAACGTATTAAAGGCAAATCTAGCAAAGAAAAAGGTAGCTTGTATAAAAGGTTATACCAAGCCCAACAAATGAGTTATGAACCTTATGAAGCCGGTGAAAGGGAGTACGTATTTTGTCTTTATTTCTAGTGTTAACATTGTGAATATTACTGTTTTTAGTGTACAAGTGTATATTTTGCCTAATATATAAGATGTTGGCAAAGATGAACTGTGATGCAACCGTGAGAATACCAATATCTAAAAAAATATCTTAAGTAATTTTGAGTCGGCGCCAAACAAGCAAATTAATATAGTTGCGAGTGAAAGGCGTTCTACACGATCCAGACCGACCGCCGACAGAGGTGACCTTGGTCCAGTTGGTGTGAAAATCTACCGTGTAGACGTTGGTCGGCTGACCAGATATGGGCGGGGTCAAACGACCTTTGGACGACCTTGGTCGAGAGCGCATCCATCGCGACAGGCTGCGTCCGTGGTCGGCCCCAACCGTATGGAACGCTTTCGGCCGACGCACTCTGGTTCGTGTAGAACACATTAGCTGGACAAAAACAACTCTTCAATTCCTAGTAGTTAATTACTAATATGAACTCATTAGCCCTATACATTAAGGAATACACCTATTAATTTTCGTAACTACCCTCATTAAGACCGTCAATAAGGAAAGTATTTAAAGAATTAATAATTCAAAGTGCATTCACTTAAATTTTTACACCATCATTGATAACATTATTTAAGTAACTAAAAGATATTTGTGATAGTACTTTGTGGTGGATTGTGTACACAAGGGTAAGTAGCTTTGTTTTAATTAATTTTTATCACAGGAACTACATTCTATAATTTTATTAAATTAATTGTTTAGATAAAAGTGGACTTTTTCACCCATATTTTTTAATTCAATGGTCATAAAATTACATGTCCACTCATGTCCACTTGGTAGAATCTATTTTATATGATTCTCACAAGTATTTAGTAGTAATTGGTAAAAAAATATATTGCGAATTATTTGCAAAACTAATTTTTTTCATTTTTTTTCATTAAACAGTTTTCAACGTCTCAAAAATGGATTTTTTCGAAGAATGGCTAAAACACCCAAAGGAAACGCGGAATGAGGAGCTGTTTCGCCATACCGAAGTCCTAGATTTAATAGTTCAACCTAGTTGTAACAAACAAAATGTTAATATAGTTTCTAGTTTTCATAGTTCTGCCACTCATGATCATGACTATTCAATGCATGATTCATCTGATGATAGTGATGATAATGAGTGATAGATTTAGTTATTAAGTATTTTTATGTATCTGTTATTAGATTTTTATAGTTACATTTATAGATAAATTATTAAAAATAAAAAATATGTTTTTATTTGACTATACCTGCTCAAACGGCCAATGATCCTCAAAATAACCTCATTTATGAATAAAAATCGAAACAAATAATTTTGTCCAGCTAGCTTGTTCTACGCGAACCATAGTGCGACGGGAAAGCTTCAGTGTGCGTTTGTCAGTCAATGTGGGCGTACGTCATCGCGTGTCACAGCGATGGATTCACAAAACAAACCCCGCGAACGAAAGGTTCTGATCGAATGTTATGGTAACAATTTTATATCCCAACAATGTGGGTAATGTACTTTTGTATGTGTGTGGTCCGACTGTTGCGCCAGTTGAATAAACGAGCTTGAACGTACCGGCTGTGTCATTCGGCTACCTTTCCCCCCGCAAATATAACAGTGGCGACGAGAAAAAAAAATTCAAGATGGCAAAATTAACGGTCGGCACCTTATCGACTTTCAACCACGAAGTGCAGGAGTGGTCCGTATACAAGGAAAGATTAGAACAATGGTTTCTAGCTAACGACATTGGGGTGGATTCGGACAAAGCCGGTTATAAACGTCGAGCTATATTACTCAGCAATCTCGCCGAATCATCGTATAAATTAGTTCGTGATCTAGCTTTACCGCGTCAAGTCGGTACATTTAACTATGATACGGTTGTCGAATGGGCATTTTAAGCCAAAGAAGTGCACATTCGCGGAACGATACAGATTCCACAGCGCGACTCAGCATGCTGGCGAAGGGTTAGCTGAGTGGGCGGCGCGAGTTCGCGGTCTAGCAATGCACTGCGGATTCGTGGCTCATTATCTGGATGAGCAGCTTCGCGATCGTTTTGTGTTGGGAATGGAACCTGGACCGGACAGGGACAAGCTTTTCACCAAAGACTTGTCGGAGCTGACCTTAAACAAAGCTATAGAAATTGCTGAAGGAGTACGCAGCGCCCGCATCGGAGCCCAGGAGACAGTACAGCGTCCGGAAGCTTCACAATTACATACAGTGATGAAGGTAACGACGGCAGAAGCTCAGGGAGCAGCAGCGCGCGGGGCACCTTCGCAGCGCCGCCCAGCAACGGCGAGCACAGCGAGCACACAGTCTGCGAGCGCGGGGCGTACCACCAGTGACAACGGGTGCTCGGCGTGCGGTCACACCGGGCATCAAGCATCGTCATGTCGTTTTGCGCGATATAAATGCAAGAAGTGCGGCATTCAAGGACACCTAAAACGAATGTGTAATAAGAAAACGCATAAAGTGCAACATTTTATCGAGTGCTGTGCGGATGATGATGATGATGGTGAGTGTTTATGTTGTAATATTCGCACCGAGCGCGGCGAACCGATGCAGGAATCTGTCGTAGTCAATAAAAATAAGTTAACTTTTGAAATAGATACGGGTTCGCCAGTTACCGTTATCTCTAAGCAAATGTATAAACAATATTTTTCAAATATCACATTAGAAGCCAGTGATCTCATATTGCATAGTTACAGTGGCGACAGATTAAACATTATGGGTAAATTAAAACTGCTTTTTGCTTATAACGGTAAGTCAAACTATATTAATGCATATGTCGTGCGAAGTGGGGGGGGCCCCCGTTTGCGCTTCGTGATCGGGTGGAGAATGAGCTAAACCGATTAGTAAATTTAGGTATTCTTGAGCCTGTTAAGTATTCGGACTACGCAAGTCCAATTGTACCAGTTTTAAAACGTGACGGGTCTATTCGTCTTTGTGCCAATTATTCGGTAACTATCAACAAACAGTTGCTTGTTGATACATATCCCTTACCTAGTCAAATATGAACGGCAGTGATTTTGTTTGAAATAAACTTTAATTACAATTATTACAATAATTGGGAGATGTGCTCAGTTTGAGCGATGCAAACGGAATGTCCTGGCTTACGAACTATTGGTATATATAACCTAAACAATGACGACATATTTCTGGAAGTTCCCACGAGACTAGCTCAGATAAGCATTAACTTAAGTGTTAGAAATATTTATTGAAAGAAATATGCATTAAGTGGAATCGATGACATGACTACTTAAAGGTGTTAGAAACAGAGTGTTGAGTGAGGATTAATCCTGTGGGAACTGATGGTATGCATAACTCCTCCCTCCATAAGTTCAAAATCATCATTTGAAATCTGAGAATGATGGTTTTGATTTATATTACAAATATAAAATATATTAGCCTTAAATCTAACAAGAAATACAGTTTTAAAGTAATTAAAATTAATATGTAAATGATTAGAGTTCCTACACTAATACTATGATTATTCACAAAGTGCGTTTCGCTTTTATCACTGTACACTACACTTTTCACTTTTCAGAGAATGCGTCATTAACTGTAACTTTTCAGTCTATTTCGTCTAAGTTCTTCAGAGGTTTTCCTTGTAGGCTGGTTGGTATCGCAATGCTGGGCAGATTACACGTTCGGCGTGATATGGACTGCCACCTGAGCTGCTAGTATGCTTATATCGTCTAATTATTAGGATATAGGTGCAGAGAATATTGTGCTGGTTTATGTCATTCTTGCAATACTCCATCGATAATGGGTGAACGCCAGAACATAGGATCCAAGTGTCCGGCTGTGTAGGTTTGATTTTCACCTTGGAGAATTTCACTGGCTAGGGAAGACACGTTGAAATTTCAATGGAATATTTCATGAAGTCCGCGATGCATGTGCGTTTTCAGCGGGAAGACATCTGTCTTGTAACAAATAAACTTTCCGTCGTCGATTTCCCTGCATGGCTGGGAGACCGGTAATACATATTTTCAACCCTTTCGCAAGAATATAGGGAAATTTGGGAATGATTAGGAATATAAGGTTTGTTCAGGGTTATACATGGGAAATAGGTGTAATTGATACTAATTATAAACTATACTCCGTTGGATGGTTGGAATTGATATAATAAATGTTATTTGTTTGCCTTTTATGTTTTGATTGTATATTAAAAATTAATTTGTCACACTTGATTGCGTCGTCGTCATCCAGATTACTAGTTATTACTTTAATGATAGAGCCAAGGGGATTAGGTAAACCTCTTTTGATTCTTGTAGTAGGAATCAATTGATTAAGTTGCTCAATTGTAACATTCATTATAATATTCAATGTGTCTAACTTATCTTTCATATACTTACTAATTTATAAGTACTTATTTTTAGAATATCCTAATCTAAATTTTTATATTTTAATTCTAAATCTAGGTTCCAGTCAAATAAGGTAAGACCTGCTTGGCCTTGCTTGACAGGAAGAATACTCTGTGGATGAAGGCCCTGGGTCAGGGCTGCCTGAGCCACTATCAGGAGGACGAGCCTGTGGAGGGCGCCTTATGTCTTTAATTGGAACCTTAGTTTGTCTCTGATTGGTCTGTACCGCGACTGTATTACGCTGAATATTACTTGTTACTTTAGCTTTTTGGTAACGTGGTTTATCTTTGCTGCGTCGAGTGTTAACGCCTTTAATTAAAATGCTATCACCAATTTTAATATCAAATTTATTTTCTCCACCACGCTTTTGTCTTATATTTTCTTTGATTTTAACCATTTTGTCGGTTAAATAATTATACAAGTATTTTGATATCTTTACGTGTTCTGTAATTAATTGTTGCGTATAACTTTTATCAAAATCTACTGCAAAATTACTAGATGAGTCCGTATGTCCGAATACCACTTCAAAGGGAGTGAGACCCGTGGTAGAGTGAATTGATTGGTTATATGACATTATAGCATACGTCATAACGGTTACAGCGTCTGTAATTTTAGTTTCATATTTTGCAATTCGGTAAATTTCGATTATTGTTGAATGAAACCTTTCTATTATACCCATTGAATTAGGATTATGTGGCGTTCCTATGTGAAGTTGAATTTTGTAGAAGGTTAACATTTCCTTCAACAGTTTATTATTGAATTCAGAACCTGGATCAGAACTTATTTTTCTAGGCACACTGAATCGTCTGACGGGCATAAAATTTGGTCTAAATTGAGGATTGTATCCTTGTTGAGGAATTCCGAATTTGAAATGAGATGGTTGTATCTGTGTGTTATTTTTATTTGTTTGTAACGGGTTATTTTGAATATTTGATTGTTTTGTTTTATTCCTGGCATTGTACTGAGTTTGGAAGTTTACCTCTTCCATCACAACGCCAAGTGCGGATTCTAAATTTGTACACTGTTTTAATCGGACAAATCTAATCATATCTTCGGGTAAATTATATAAAAATACGTTTAAGCTGGTGTTATTGTATATTATAATTTTGGCTGCCTTAATTCCCTCGTCTTGTAAAAGGTTAACTTTTGATATCAAGGAACTTCGTACCATCTGGATGCGGTGACAGAAATCAATGAATGACTCTCCTTGTTTTATTTTAAGATTTTCTAATTCTATTGCGATACACGCTTCAGATTTCGGGTCGCCAAAGTGCTGAACAAGCAATTCCTTCAGTGCTTCCCAAGATAAAACATTTTCGCGTTCGCTGATGAGAATTGCGGCTTTACCAACTAACCTACTTGTTAGGCAATGATAAACGTAAAGTTGTTGCGCTGGGTTGTTTTCTCCTTGAAAACTTCTAATTACATATTCACATTTCGAAATAAAAAGATTTAATAATTTTTCATCTCCATCAAATTTAGGAATAATTCCCAGGATTTACCTCGGGATTATCTGGATTTGATTCATTTTATGTACAGATTAATTAGATACTAGTCTAAGTTTTAATTAAGTATTTATTAAAGGGAAATTATATGTGCGGCAACAAAAGTTTTCTTTAGCACGTGCAACCTAGCGTCTTTTTTTATATGTGGGCGACGAGTTAATAGAACAGCTTCAATTATATTAATTCATCATCTTTACTATTCCAACAGAATATCAAAAAACCAGCGTCAATTTACGAGCGTAAATTAATATGACTCCGAGCTACCGATAAATATATTTACTTCTGATTTGATAACTCAGCGACTAATGTTGTAAGTGAGCTACTTTATATATTTTAGAGATTCAACATCTGTCTGCTAATAAAATCAAATTCCAGCCTCAAAATTAGCAATCAAAGTTTTTCATTCAACAACTAAATTAATAAATCATATTCTTTTTTCGTGAAAGTTTGCAACACAAGCGCGGGAGTGTACCTACCTGACGCTCGTTGGGAATCAGAGGGGCGCGACCGGCCATTTGCACCAATGAGCGAGCTCTATTCGGTGCGTGCAGCAACGAGTTCACGTGTATTTGTTTACATTAATGACACGATTAAGGAGTGATTTTATTGCCTTATTATTAAGATTTCTGTGATTAATGGCCACTGTGACTGTCCAGATTTTCACCGCAAGTATTCTTGCAAGCATTTGGTGGGTCTGGCTATCAGGATGAAACATGCATTTCCGCCGCCAGAAGCAAAAACACAAAAAATTGGTGTAAAGAGGAAGCGTGGGAGGCCAGGTAAAGCACAACCTGCGCTGATTATTCAGTGACAAATAACAATGTTATTCATTATTTGATTGCCTTACATTATTGTAACTTACGACATAAGTAGGCTCCACTGTACCTCCACACCCGACGCATTTTGATAGTAGGTATTTTTTTTTGGATAGAATAGACCCTTTTTAGTGTAATTTGAAAACTGCAAATTCTGAAAAACCATAGGGGCCAAAAAAAAAATTCAGTTTTTTTTTTTTTTTGAAAACCTCCACACCCACTACATACTAAACCAACATAATATACAAAATAACACATTAGTAATGACAACTTAGGATGCAAGAGCGAGCGAAGCGAGCTCAGGACTTGGGGCACCCCGACTCGGACAGGTTAGGTTAGAAGGGGATGGCGGGGTCTAGTGAGCGAGCGAAGCGAGCGAACAGACGCCGCCATCCCCTTCGTGGTTATTTTTTTTTAGACCCTAGAGCCCCGCGAAGCGGGGCTCCTACTACGCCTTTTAAGCAACTTTTATGTTTTTTGAGGTTAGGTTACACAGAAATAGGGGCTCCGCAAACGAAAAAATAAAACTTTGGGAATTTTTTTCTCAGCCCCTATGGTTTTTCAAAATTTGCGGTTTTCAAATTTACACTAAAAAGGGTCTATTCTATCAAAAAAAAAAAAATAGCTACTATAAAAATCGCAGGTTTTAAAAAAAAAAAAAACTGGGAATTTTTTTCTCGGCCCCTATGGTTTTTCAGAATTTGCGGTTTTCAAATTACACTAAAAATGGTCTATTCTATCCAAAAAAAAATACCTAGTATCAAAATGCGCCGGGTGTGGAGGTACAGTGGTTCCCATAAGTACAATTATACTTAACATAAAAACCTATGCTACTGCCATTAAAATTATCTGATTTACAAATAAAATAGTTGTTTGGTTTTAATTTTCCCTAAGGTGTGTCCAAACACAAACAAACAGAGAGTTTGTTTATGCTAACAATATTTTTTGTATGTTCATTTGGGTAGGTATAATAGTCAATTACTTATGGTAACATTATAAATAGATAGGCGAATACATGAAATTATAGCTTTCATTGACCATTATTTGATGACAATAATAAGGAAATTTTATGTTCAAATATAGTAGATTCACTCATCAATTACTTATGCTAAAGTATAAAAATAAAGGTGACTCTATGAAATTAGAGTACGTTGATATTATTTTATAGATGAAGTTGATACACTTATTAGAAGCTGGCAATGAGTAGACATATCACAAATTTAGTTGCTTAAGAATTATCACCATGTTGCGTCATATTAACAGTAGCTTGTTTTACAATATATGGTCGCTTATAAACCATTTATTAGACGCTAACAGTTCGTCGCTGACCTATTAATTCATTAGACAACTAAATATATTTGCAGACGAGAATGACATTTTAAAGAAGCTGCCTTAATTAGCACCCTTTATTAAACGTTTAATTTGATTTAAAAAGCAAACAAATAACGAAATATCGGCGATGTTTGTCCGATGTAACGTTAATAAGTAAATAGAATAAAATATAAAAGAAACTTATACACAACGCAAACGGCGATTTTTGTCCATAGACGTTGGAACTAACTAATGACGTTAAATGGCGATTCTTGTCCAATATAACGTAGGAAGAGATAGAAAAGAAACTTATACACAACGCAAACGGCGATTCTTGTCCATAGACGTTGATTAACTAACTAATGACGTTAACTGGCGATTTTCGGTCCAATAACGTAAGGAAGGGATAGACATGGGAGTGGACAATAAATGCGAAAAGGCCTACTCACATTAAATTACTGCTCGCTCCCGTGCCGATTCTCGTCTGCTGGTGTTGATCTCCTTCGTGCTGCCGCTCGATGACGAATTTGTTTGTGTAGGTTCCCGGATAAGGCCAGGCAATTAGCACTTCGCTAGGCCAATGTTAGTGCCTTTAAACAAAGAAACTTTTCGCGAACTTTATCCGACCCCGGCTGCGCCAGTCAAATATGAACGGCAGTGATTTTGTTTGAAATAAACTTTAATTACAATTATTACAATAATTGGGAGATGTGCTCAGTTTGAGCGATGCAAATGGAATGTCCTGGCTTACGAACTATTGGTATATATAACCTAAACAATGACGACATATTTCTGGAAGTTCCCACGAGACTAGCTCAGATAAGCATTAACTTAAGTGTTAGAAATATTTATTGAAAGAAATATGCATTAAGTGGAATCGATGACATGGCTACTTAAAGGTGTTAGAAACAGAGTGTTGAGTGAGGATTAATCCTGTGGGAACTGATGCCTGGTATGCATAACTACCTAGATATGAGGAGTTATTTACTAAACTTCATGGTGGTAAATATTTTAGGAAATTGGATCTTTCTCAGGCTTATAATCAGTTATGCCTAAATGAGTCATCACAAATGCTTACGTGTATCAACACACATAAGGGGTTATACAAGTTTACAAGGTTAGTGTTAGGTCTGGCTAGCGCACCAGCAATTTTTCAAAGGACCATGGAGTCTCTTCTTGCAGGGTTAGATGGAACACTCCTATTTCTAGATGATATTGTACCAGATACCTACGAGCAGCATAAATCATCCGCGCGCGGTGCGCGCTCATCGATTACTGAGCGCGCGCGCCGGCCGCCGAACTTTTATATGTACTCGCCATGCCACGATCGCGATCTCGACGACAGCAGCGACACAACACTGTAGAACGGTGGATCCGCGCACTACTGGCTCGCTTGTGATTGGTCCAATATATTTTTAATGCATTCTCGTATTTAAAGGCCAAGCAAACTTTAATAAAGCATTCGGATCAGCCCGTGGTCACACGAGCTTGTCCACCTACCCGCACAAGTTTGTTTTCGCGCGGACCGCATTTTTAACCTGTTTTCTCTGTGTTTGCCACAAGTACCGCTTGTGCAAACACAGAGGGAGCCTCCGTGTGCTGCCCGGCGAGTAATCGCCGCCGCGGTCGCGGAAGACCACGCCCAACAAGATGTCGAAACCCGGCATGCGCGGCTCCCTGGGCCGCGATGCCGGGTCCGAGGAGGAGCTCCGCCCGACGCTGGATCGGGCGACGTCGCTGCCGAACATCGGCGTGGCGTGGTCCGGTGCACCGCCGGCCGGACCCAAGAAGAAGAAGGGGAAGAAGAAGGAAGAGGAGGGGGGGGGGGGGGGGAGCCGAGTGCCGCTGTCGCTGCCGGCTCACCGACGTCATCGGCGCCTGCGCGCGTTGCGCCGGCACCGTCGACGAGCCGCCAGCAAGCCGTCGCTGTTCGCCCGACGACCTTCCGCCCAGTGCCGATTCTGGCCCCGGGGCCCGCCGCGACACACAGCCGCGCGCCGCGATGCCGCCCGCGCGCGTGCCCGCACCCGCGCGCACCTCCGCATCCGCCGTGCGCACTGCCGCGCCCGCTGCGCGCGCCGCCGCCGCGCCGCACGACTACCCCGCGCTCCCCGCGCGTGCCCCCGCGACATCCGCGCAACCTCGCGCACCACCCGCTCGCAGTGCCGCACCGCCGCCGCGTTTCGCGTCGCCGCCGGCGCCTACAAAGAAGACGCCAGAAGCTGCGCCTGCACCGCGCACCGCCACATCCGGCCCCCGCCTCTCGCTGGCGAGACCGGCGACAGCGGAGCAGGAGCGGCCAGCGAGTGCCGGACCCCGTCCATCTCGTCCGGCACACACCACCACTGCAGCTCAGGTAACCGACTCGCCGGCACCACCAAAATCCTCGGCGTACGACTCGCCCGCCATGCTTTCGGCGTGCTCGTCGAACGCGGGGTCGAGCATGTCGCTCGCATCGGTGGGCTCGGCCGCGTCCGGTCGCGCAGACGTATCGCGAGACACGTCCCCGCGATCCGTTCCGCGGCCCACCGTGGGAGCTACGTACGCCGCAGCGATGTCGCCGGCATCGACGCCTACACCAACGCCGCCGCGGGGGGGGCTCGACTGCATACCGCAGTCGGAGCCTAGACCCCAGCGGCGCAGGAGGAGCTCTGGCGAGACCGCGGCGGAGGAGGAAGAGGCGAAGAGGTATTGCCTCGATTCGCCGCGGCCACAGCGCGAAAGCGCGCCGCTGAGTCGGGGCGCGCCTCCACCGCCCACCTTCGCCGCCGCGGTGGCTAAACTAAAAGAAAAACTATAGACCTATTGCAAAAATTCCAATTTTTTCAAAAATTATTGAGAAAGTCGTCTATAATTCTCTTTACGCGTATTTCGAAAAATATGAATTATTCTGCAAAGAACAAAAGGGATTCCGTAAGAATAATACAGTTAATATGGCACTCTTTGACCTATTAACTAACATCATGTCATCTGTAGATGGAAGAAACCCAGTATGTGCAATTTACACAGATATGACCAAGGCTTTTGATTATGTGGATCATAAGATTTTGTTACACAAGCTACATAGTTACGGTGTAAGAGGAAACATTCTAAAGTTGATAGAATCGTACTTGAAAGATAGACTGCAATGCGTAGAAGTTTCTAGAATTTGTCAAAAGAGTAAGTTAGAGACAATATATGTATCTGAACCAAGGAATACAAAATATGGTGTTCCTCAAGGTAGTGTACTTGGACCGCCACTTTTTTTGATATACATCAACGATCTCCCAAAAGTAACAACAAACAATATGGTTCTTTTTGCGGATGACAGTACAGCTGTAATTAAATGTACAAATAAAAATGATTACGAGCAAGACATTAATACTACTTTACAAAATATAATTAATTGGTTACATAATAAATAGAATCAGAAATTCGTGTCGACCTACCGTACAGTGCACATCTGTTATAAGTTCGCTCTTAAATAATTTAATATTTAAATGGTTTAAACTGTTGTTTTGGTAATCAATTTAAAAGAACTGTGCTAAGAAACTGTTTGCAAAACCTGTGAAAACTGTGGATATTACTAGTGTTGTGTCTTTTTATAATAATTGTAAAAAGGTTCGAGACTTTGCTAAATCACCGTAGAACGCAATACTTCAAATATTAACTTGGAGAAACGCGTAAGCGCCACCGCTTGCACGGCGCTTAAGGGGCTTACAGGACCTAAACGCAAAAAACGCAAGTTTTAGAAACAATAAAAGTAAATGATCGCCTACAGTAAAAAAAAACAAAAAAATAAATTATATTCTTCAGGATAAATGCTAGGATGATAGTGTGTTGAAAACATAATACAACTTATTTGGTACGATAGAAAAAAATCATGAAGATACCTCTAAAAACTTTTTATTTACAACAAAATTCATACTAATATACATACAATCATTATGATTTTTTGTCAGATTATTCTACAAGCAACATACTAAAACTATAGTGTTTTAGTTTTTTTGTCCAAAGACTAGATTTTTCGTAAATCGATAATTGCTTCACATTTTGCAATAAATTACCAGCGTTGTGGCATCGCGCTTCTCTTTCTTTTCTATGCAGACCGACAAAGACCGCGCTTTAGGTCATGTAGTCCTCTTAAGACCTTATTTTCGCGAGTGCAGCATTGTTTACAACAAGCAAATATAAAGCGGCCGTACTTATTTTTCTCTACTTTTGTTTGAGGCGGTAGCTATAACATTGAGATTATGTTTAAGACACCGCCAAAAACTCCATCCAAGGAAAATGCGTCTACTCAACCAGATCCTGATATGCGCTGGTTCAAAACGCCGCCTAATAGAAGTACACCTTCACGCTCGGACTCCGATATCAGAAAGTTATGTACTGACGAAGACTTAAATGTAAATATAACTCAGAGGGCGAAGCGTAAATGCTTATCTAGTGACATCAGTGGTGATGAGTTTGACAGTTTTAAGGATGATATTAGAAATATGATCAAAGAAATGATGAAATGTCAAAGTTCTCGGTTAGATACACTGGAACATCACATGCTGGAATTAAAAACCCATTCCACCGAAATCAAAACAATTCACTCCGAACTAGAAAAGTCAATGTCATCTATATCAGATCAAATGTTGTCATTGGAAAAAGCAATTACAAGTCTAGAGAAAGAACGCAGCTCCCTGGTCGCGAAGGTTATATCACTGGAAGATAAGCTGGAATTCCTTGATCGTAATCAGATAAAGACATCTATAGAAATCCGTAACGTACCAAAAAGAGCAAATGAGACTAAAAACATGTTATACGACATGATTTCAAACCTGTCGAAACAGCTGGAAATTGTCACAGAATCGTCAAATATTCGTGACGTAGCAAGACAACCATCTAAAAAAGAAACCCTATCATCTAATATAACAGTGGAGTTCGCGAACACTCTTATAAAAACAAATTTTCTCAATGCTGTCAAAGATTATAATAAAAAACACAGCACGGATAAAGTTAGCTCACTTCACTTGGGCATAAAATCAACTACAGGCAATCCTATCTACATAGCCGAACTACTGACTCCCCACACAAAAAGACTGTTCTATGCTACCAGAACTTACGCGAAGTTAAACAAATATAGTTACTGCTGGACATCGAATGGACGAGTCATGCTGAAGAAAGATTCGGATAGCCAGTCAATTGTGGTTAAGAGCGAACTCCAGCTACAACAGCTAAGTACCAACAAACAGACATGACTATTCAATTTTTCAAACAATTTTACTTTTTATTTTAAATCCCGTTTTCTTTACATTTCTTATCGTGTTTTTGTAAAAAATATTAGACTAAGTCTGCATGTATTTAAAATTTGTAATGTTATCATCTTAATTATTTCTACTTACAAAAATTACTGTATGCATACACACTACTTATTTTACACATTTAGAACACAAACAACAATTACTCACACATATAACTACAACTATCTTACGTATTCGTCTACTTGCATGACAATTATAATATGGATTGGTTGGATTGGCTCTTATCCCAACCCATTGCTTGCTATCATTCTTCGTCTGCACAACCTTAATAATGCTTATTTTTAACAAATGGCTAATAACGCTACTCACCTAATTGAAGAGATTGACCAGTTTTCTGTATCTGCAACCCACTCATGCGAACCGGAACAGACGCAGTTGTTTTTAATAAAACCAAGCCGTTACTTAAAAATACTATCTCAAAATATACGATCAATTAATTGTAATTTTACTAAATTACAAGCACTTTTGCACCGCATCTCGCTTGATTGTGACGTAATAGTATTGACTGAGTGCTGGCTACCTTGCGCCAGAAATTCAACTATTCCCATTTTACAAAACTATAATATATATTCGACCACTGACCATATTAACCAGAGTGATGGCGTCGTAGTTTATGTTAAATCTAACTTTCTCGTGACCTATGAAGAGCCAAACTTATTGCAGTCTGGTTCAGCCATGATTATAAAAATTAATACCGATGTTGCTATAGTTTGTATTTATCGTTCACCCTCAAATGACAACATCAGTAAGTTTCTCTTGGCCCTTAATGCTATACTCCCGTCATTATGCAATTTTAAAACTGTTGTCATTACAGGTGATATCAACCTAGACATAAAGCCTTCCACGCTTGATGCACGCTCACATGAATATTTAAATTGTATGGCCTTCCACGGCTTTCTACCTACTCATACACTACCAACTAGAGGTAATAATTGCCTGGACCACGTGTTCTTGAAAACGCAATCATCGGCAATCACATTTCTTTATGATACTACAGTTACTGACCATAGCTCATTATTGTTATGCCTGGACGGCAAGCGCGATGCGGTCAACAGTGCATCAACTATCAATAAAATTGATTACAAGGCCCTGGATAAAACAATTGCAAGCTTAGACTTTTCCCCTCTTCTTTCATTACCAGACGCAAATACCGCTACAGATAAACTTATTGAAACACTGACACTGGCTATATCGAATAACACTGTAGTAAAAAAAGTAACAGCAAAAAAGAAAATCATAAAGCCTTGGATCACTCCGGGCTTACTACGGTGTTTGAGACATAGAGATGCATTGCACAGGAAACTGAGAAAAACTCCTGAAAATGATACTCTAAAAGTTACCTACAAGCGATACAGAAACTTTTGTTCAAAAGTTATCAAAAAAGCTAAGCGGGCCTTTGATACAGACGAACTGAATAAAGCAAGTCATAATCCAAAAAAACTTTGGGATACACTAAAGCGAGTAACGAATACCGTAAAACTAAATAATACGTCTACGCAACTACTAACTTGCTCATCCTCACCCACTGAGTCTTGTAATAATGTAAATTCTTCGTAAATATAGGCAAGAAACTCGCGGATGATATTATTACAACACAAGAGTCGCAATCCCAGCAAACTCCAGTAGAATACCTGGCGCATAAATTTTCTTCAAAATCATCATTTGTCCTTGATGACACTGACTCCGATGAAATCATGTCTGTGATAAACTCACTACGATCTAATGCTTCAACTGGATGGGATGGTATCTCAGCTTTATTTTTAAAAAGATATTCTAGTACCCTGTCACCCATTCTATGCCACATATTTAATATTTGCTTCAAAACTGCAATCTTCCCCACTGCTTTAAAAAAGGCTATAGTTTATCCAATATTCAAGGGCGGTGATGCGAATTTACCGAACAACTACCGTCCTATTGCAGTCTTGAGTGCTTTATCCAAAGTTTTAGAACGCTTAATTAATAAAAGGCTGATACATTACCTGGAACATTTTGGTTTACTCTCAACACAGCAGTATGGCTTCCGCAAAAATAAATCAACAAATAATGCTGTCATTGACTTATTAAATTTTGTGGTAGAACATCTTAACAAGAAGAATAAGGTACTAACAATCTTCCTAGATATTGCGAAAGCATTTGATGCCGTCCCGGTTTCCGCACTCTTGTTTAAGCTGGAGGGCATGGGGGTCCGGGGTTTACAGTTGGAGCTTTTCAGAAGTTATCTTTCAAATCGTAGACAGATCGTTAAGATTGATAATCACAAAAGCGACGAATTTCCTATCTATTACGGTGTACCACAGGGCAGCATATTGGGTCCAACGCTCTTCTTAGTCTTCATAAATGATTTGTGTAACATTAATATGCCTAATGCCAAAATCATTTCATTTGCGGATGACACCGCTATAACATTTGTTGACAGTGCATGGGCAGATCTGGAACATAATGCTCAGCTTGGCTTTAACACTGCATTAGAATGGCTTAACGCTAATAAGCTTACTCTGAATGCCTCCAAAACGAATTTCAGCACCGCAATACCCCATACAAAGAAATCACTAAAAGACGAAAAGACAGTGTTTGCATACTGCCGCGAGTGCACTCCACATTTGCAAAAATATTCTTTTATTATTTAGGTCCATATCTTTATAATAAGATAAGCAAGAAGGTGCAGATTTACGGTTTATCATACGCTAATTGTAAAAAAACTATCCGGTTATACCTTCAAAATCTGTCATATGATGCAACCGAAAAAATACTCACTTAACATGATGAGCACTCTGCGCTGAACACACACTATCACGTACCATTCCACATACACACACATACCACACACACGCACACACCACGCGCACACCCTCACACACTCCCTAACACACCCTCATACACACATATACCCACATTCATTGATACACCTACATTCAATTATTAAGCAGAATAAGATTTTCTAAAATATAAAACTAGTATTTACTCATGGTATTATTACGTAATGCCGTTCAAATTGTAGCATCAGTACAAGTACTATTATATTATGTTATGTATAAATTATCACTGTACCATTAAACATAGGGGACCGAGACTGTTTCTCCTTAACACAGATTATTTTGTAATCTAGCTAGGAGAACAGTGCTTCACCCACTTGATTGTAGACTACCTAACATATAAGATCTTTACTGTAACTTTGTATACCTACTACAATCTGTCTGTTGAGTAAATAAATTTATTATTATTATTATTTTTTTGAATTTATATATCTCGGGACCATGGGGTCCCGGTCCTTTGGAAGGCATACGAGGGGCCGAAGCCAACTCGCAGAGGCCCCTTAGGAAATTTTAATGAAATGCGGCACCGTCCGACGATTTTATCCCTGTATGCACTATGCAAGTGCACCCAAGGATAACCCCCGGTTGGTGTAGGACTATTGTAGGATAGGAAAAAATAAAAAGTTGGACTATGGGTTTGGGTGGCTGAAGTGGACTGGTTACTAAGAACTATGGAAGAACTATGACCCCTGCCTGATCAATGTTTTATTTATACACGGAAAAAATGGCAGGGGGTGACTTGCACACTCAATAATGGGCCCCCGGAAACGGTCGCTAGCACATAGTGACGTAGCGACAAGGGGGCAACATGTCCTCAGGTGCTTATGAGGAAAGGAGAGGTATTCCACGGCTATCAGGACAATCCCGGAAGTACGGTCAAGATCCCTACCAGCATCTTACTGGAATACTTCCTTCCTCCGAGCACATTTGCTCTTGCGAATCTCCACTCAAGCCGGCCAATAAAGGCAAGAATGAGGTGGGAGCTCTGTTCCTCGTCATTTTTCACTCCAGCCGGCCAATAAAGGCAAGCCAGAGATGAGGAACAAGACTTCTCCCGGGAGATAGGGTCCGTGGGGTCGCTACTGCCCAACAGCTCGCCACATGCTGCCCTGCGGGTTTCTGTATCTCTCTTGGTCTGGCTCCTCACCTTAGACCCATTCCGGAGAGTAAACTCTCCCGGCACAGGCCCAGAGTTCGGAGCGCTATTATTATAATAATAATTTAATAATAAACCTAAATAAGACAAAAATAATGCACTTTCACCAACGTAGTGAATACCCGAATGTTCGTATTGATTACCATGGCTGTAATATTGAGAAAACAAATGAGGTTAAGTTTTTAGGTATAGTGATCGACAGCAAACTCACTTGGAAACCTCATATTGATGTTCTTTGCAAAAAGCTTAGCAGTAGGATATTATTGGGCATTCTACCCCACCTTCCGTTCCATCGGCTCACTCCGTTCGCCTCGTCACTCTCGGTGGAGTAGAATGCCCAATAATATAAATGAAAGGGGTTGAGCATATTATTATTACCGATGGCTTACCTCGATTAACTACCGCAGATTCTCGGATTGAGCACTAAAACACTACTTTAGTTAACAAGTTTCACACATAACCACTACGTTACTTGAATAGTTTTATAACAACACGTTTCACACATACTTCGTTTAGTAATCGAACTATACGAACATAGTAAGCTAAAGTTCAGGACAGATTGTCTCATGTCTCTTCACAGAGCAAGAAATAGCATGCTCCTACAGGCACACACATTCTATTTCTATGACCCCAGATTGGGCACCAAGGACATCTGAATTTTAGGATACCGTAAACATTAAATTAAAATTTAGGACAGATTGTCTCATGTCTCTTCACAGAGCAAGAAATAGCATGTATCTACAGACACACACACATTCTATTTCTATGACCCCAGATTGGGCACCAAGGACATCCAAATTTTAATTTAATTAACTCATACAGCTGACACTAGCTTACATGTTAACAAATAAGGTCGTTCGCTGCTTGAATTACTAGCCTAAAGTTCAGGACAGATTGTCTCATGTCTCTTCACAGAGCAAGAAATAGCATGCCCCTACAGGCACACACATTCTATTTCTATGACCCCAGATTGGGCACCAAGGACATCTGAACTTTAGGATACCGTAAACATTAAATTAAAATTTAGGACAGATTGTCTCATGTCTCTTCACAGAGCAAGAAATAGCATGTATCTACAAACACACACACATTCTATTTCTATGGCCTCAGATTGGGCACCAAGGACATCCAAATCTTAATTTAATTAACTCATGCAGCTGACACTACCTTAGGAACGTTAACAGACAACTGCTGGTTGTTCTGCTGTTACTCTGCGTTTGCGCTTGATTAAGATGCTTTCACACTCATACAATCGCCTTCGAAACGGTTCGGAAAACGTTCATGCGCCGTTCCGTAGTCATCTATTGTGTCATACTCTTTGTAAACCGCCTGACGACTGCGTCGGAAACGATCGTATTAAGCTTTCACAGTATAAGTGTAATTGAGTCTTTAAAATCCCAAAGACTGCAAAATTGCATTATGTAAATTTGCAGTATTCGTACTTTAACGTCGTTACATGAGGTGCCGTGTATGTATGAGTAATTTCTATGTATTTACAATTACACTGTAAGATGATCCTCATGCATGTAGCAGTCTTTGATTAAAATTAGACTTTTATAGGATTTTTTATTTGAAAGTATTTTTAATTCGTCTAAATGTGATTAATTCTGACTGTACATTTTATCGTTTCGTATAGAGTTGAGACTTTTTGTTAGGTAATTGGGATCGGTGAGAGATGGGACGAAACCTTTTATAGAGCATGATCCTATACCAGTTTGATACCTTTGTTTCTTATTTTATTTGTAATAAGGTGTTAGTATCAATCTAGGATTGATTGAAAGATGATTCTTAATATCAGTACTGATCCTTTGCATGAAATGATTACAAAAAGTTCGTTTTAGTCGTTGGATGATTTTATACCAATTTAAAGTTTTACTGCAACATACCTGTGAACTAACATTTTGACACGGGTTCGTTTACATGAATTGTTCTACATGAAAAATGTTTTCAGGATATTATACTTTTGACTCAGCTTGCATCTTTGAAAAAGGGAAAATTGTTTTTTTTTTTTTTTTTTTTCACATGTCATACTTGTCATGCAACAAGGTTTATTAAACAAACATACATACTTTATTATATTACCTATTGTATTAATTATAAGTAACTAGCCTGATGTCGGCTTCACCTTTGTCGGTGAGCCAAAAAGCTGGTTTTGTATTTCATTTCTCACGATAAAATTGCAATTAGACGGAAAAGGTTTTCAATCACCACGGTTTAATTAGACTTAAGTAACATAAATTAGTCATACACCTGTGAGGATATGTAGTTAAGGTTTAATTTTGTTATGAGGTAAATATTGCTGAAATGGTATTTTTATGTATAAAACCAATCAATTTCGATCATAAAATCACATTCGCTCCGGTATCTTCCAGTGATACACTTACCTTTTTCGTTACATACCTACTATATCATCCTGCAACTATAAAATGTGAGTAAGTACTACTAAGTCTACTGTAATCGGTACTCAGCTACGGACCTGGTTTCTGCCTGCCGGCTGGTGTAACTATCATCATCTGAATTTATTAATGTGATTGATTGCTACCTAGCTACGGACCTGGTTTCTGCCTGCCGGCTGGTGTAACTATCACTATCATACCATCAATATCATCTTCTAGCGAGCTATATTCCATTGAAACTCTCCTCTCCATAATTATTGAGGTTGCTTATAGTTATAAAATTAATCTTTGTGTGTTCTATTTCAGGTCTGACTACTCGGAATCAGAATACCAATCACAACGGTCCACAGCTGCAGTAGCCGAGGTGACAAAAAAGCAGCCTAAGAAAAAGGCGGTGAAGCGCCAAGCACTTGAAACCACCGCCCACCCATCAGACTCTAAGTCAAGGTAATTTATATTACTGCTTGTATGATTAGGTGATTGTTGAGTATGATAAGTCACTTAAAAAGATATGTGCAGTGGTACATAATGGTTAGTGAGCTTAGAACTGTAACACAGAGAACGGTAAAATCAATTTCCTATTATATTCAAGGTAGAAATGTTGTCATTCACATCATTACTTCATGAGGTATTCTTATTGAAATTTTTATACTCTAATATGTATTTCGCTTTATATTCCCATAGGATTCAACAGAGGTGTATAATACACCTTAATTTCGTAGTTAAGAAATAAATGTAAATTATTATAAATGAAATGTGTAATTATTTACAGTAAAAGACGCAGCTTGAACTTGGACCTCTTTGGTCTGGAGGACCATCAAAAGGCGACCACAAGCGGAGACTTCGCTTCGTCGCTCATCAGCCGTGTCGCCAACGGAAAAGTACGGCGAGCGGCAGACCTTAAAGGGGACTTCTACGTTGAAGTTAAAGTTTATTCGAAAGACGAAGTTGTCTCCACCCCCAAGGAAGAACGGTGGAAGAAAGCTCAGGTCGCGTTAAAAGTGCAACTAGATCGCAACACTCCCCAGTGGGATGGGTTGCAAATGTTTATGAGACGGACTCACGAATTGTTCGACAATTCCGAACCCGTCTTTTATAGCGATAGTATAAATATAAAATAAGTTAGTTTTAAATCTTTGGGGACACCAAATTAATTGTAGGTAAGTGTCGATCATTCTGTAAATCTAAACTAGTTTTGCGTAATAAACATAATAACCTAATATGCCTTTCTGTACCGTTTGTAACACATCTGTTGAGCGCAGTCACTGGACAGGTCACTTACGTAGTACTAATCATAAAAACAAAAGTACTTCGCATTTTTGCGAAGGTGTTGAAATAATACATTCTGCATTTCGTAATCGTATAGCTTCTTATAGAATTATCGATCCGTCTGAGAATTGTTCTCTAGAATCATTTTTTTATAATATCGAGAACAAAATTAAAATGTTAATTGACATGTCTCTTAAAGAACACACATGTCTAAAAGTTAACTTCGAATATTTCGCTTTGTTTTTAATGGTTAAAAATGATTCTCAGGAGATAAAATCATTTGCCACAAAAAACTTTACTTTGCATCAGAATTATGAATTGGATTCATTATTGTCTGAAGTCAAAAACACTTTAACAAAAAAGATAGAAGAATTTCAAGACCGAGATAGTGGATGGACGTTCTTGAATAATTCCCATTTGGAAATCAATGTTAACAAATATCAACCTTTGCGTGGTTCAGGTTTTATCGAATTGCCTCCATCAATAAAATCGAAAAAAGCATGCGTTAATATTCGCAATAATGATGATTATTGTTTTTTATGGTCTGTTGTTGCTGCTTTATATCCAGCTAAAAGTCATCCTGAAAGAGTATCGTCTTATCCTGATTTTCGTAACGTATTAAACGTAAAGGATATATCATTCCCAATTAATTTCTCAGATATTACGCGGTTTGAAGGAAATAACCCTGAAGTTTGTATTTATATTTATGGTTTAAAAAATAATACCATCGTAGGACCTCTTTACAAACCAAAAACCTTAAACGGAAAGGTGATTCATTTACTTTATTTAGAAAGCGATGATTTATCACATTACTGTCTCATTAAAGACTTGCCGCGACTTGTTAAGAATCAAATAACAAAGCACCACAGTAAACTATACTTTTGTAACGTTTGTTTAATGTTTTTTAATTCATGCGACGATCTTAGTTCACATAATTGTGGAGGTGTCGTCACAGAACTGCCTCCAAAAGGTTCTTTCATACAGTTTGAAAATTAAAACAGAAAGCAAATTGTACCATTTGTTATATACGCAGATTTTGAAACAATGCTAGAACGGTATGAATCTTGTGACCCTGATCCCTCTAAGGCGAGCACCGTAACGCGACAGCGACACGTGCCTGTAGCTTACGCTTACCATATCACGTGTGTGCTAGACGAAAGCTACAATAGTTACGTTTCTTATCGCGGTTCGGATTGTGTATCTAATTTTGTGAAGTCTATTTATAAAGATGCACGAAAATATTACGCTATTTTAAAAAATAAAGTTCCTATGATATACTCAGATGATAATGCTCGCGACTTTGAAAACGCAATGACTTGTCATATTTGTGACCGCTTCTTGTTCGGCGACAGGGTTCGTGATCATTGTCACTTGACTGGAAAGTATCGCGGTGCAGCTCATAATTATTGTACCAACATTTTTGCCAGTATTCTTTCATAATTTATCCGGATACGATTGTCACCTCTTTATAAAAGAATTAGGTGAAGCTCCTGGGTCTATTAAAGTGATACCGAAAACAAAAGAAAACTATATTTCATTCACAAAGTTTATTCCAATTTCACCTGAGGAAAGCATTCAAATTCGGTTTGTAGATTCTTTCAAATTTTTAGGTGCTAGTTTAGAAAAGTTAGTTAGTACAATGAAAAAACAAGACTTCAAACATTTAAAATATTATTTTCCTAATAAATCACAATTTAAACTACTCACGCGTAAAGGAGTGTATCCTTATGACTATATGTCTCAATGGGAACGATACGAACAAACGTGTTTGCCGTCTAAAAAAAATTTTTTTAATGCATTGATCGATGAGTCAATTACTGACGAAGACTATGAACACGCTCGTACCGTTTGGTCAGCATTTAATATTCAAAACATGGGTATGTACACCGATTTATATCTCAAAACAGACGTTCTGTTGTTAACAGATGTATTTGAAAATTTTCGAAAAACTTGTAAACGACACTACAATCTCGATCCTGCGTTCTATCTTGTAAGATACTTGGAGATACTTGGTGCTGTAGCACCAAGTCTATCTTTTGATGCAATGCTTTTAAAAACAGGAGTTCAATTAGAATTAATTAGTGATGTAGAAATTTTTAGAATGATTCAAAAAGGTATTCGTGGAGGTGTTTGTATGTGTTCCAAAAGACATGCCAAAGCCAACCATAAATATTTAGATAGCTTCGATCCAACCCGCCCAAATTCTTTTATCATTTATTTAGACTGTAACAATTTGTACGGTTACAGTATGTGTCAATCCCTGCCCTATTCCGGTTTTAGATTTATGAATAGACAAGAAATAGATTTTTTACAAGAGAATTTGACAGACATCGATGATAATGCAGAAAACGGTTACATTCTTGAAGTTGATTTAATATATCCGGAAAATTTGCACATTGAACACAATGACTTTCCATTTTGTCCAGAAAAATGTTTACCACCTGGTGGTAAAAATAAAAAATTAATACCGAATTTGTACGATAAATATCACTATGTAATTCATTACGTTCATTTAAAAAAATGCTTACAGTACGGTTTAATATTGAGAAGGATCCATCGCGCTATTATGTTTAAGCAAAGTTGTTTTTTAAAGGGATATATTGACATTAATACTCAGTTACGTCAAAAAGCAGTGTCAACGTTTGAACAAGATTTTTTCAAATTATTAAACAATAGTATTTTTGGAAAAACCTTAGAAAATAATGAAAATCGAATAGACGTTAAGTTAGTAAACAAATGGTGTGACTCAATCAATAAAACAAAAAAGACTATTTGTGCTGAGAAATTGATAGCCAGTCCATATTTTCAGAGCGCCTCTATATTTTCTGATGGTTTAGTAGCAATCCAAATGAAACCTTTGCGTGTTATACTTAATAAACCAATATACATAGGGTTCACAGTATTAGAATTATCTAAGACGCATATGTACGATTTTCACTACTCTATCATGAAACCTTTTTATGGTAAGCGAATTGAATTGTGCTATACTGATACAGATAGTCTAATTTATGATGTACAGAGTAATAACGTTTATAAAGATTTCAAGCTCAATTTTTTAAAATATTTTGATACCTCTAATTATGACTTAAACAATGAATTTGACTTACCTATTATTAATAAGAAGATTCCAGGACTGTTTAAGGACGAAATGGGTGGCAAAGTTATCAAAGAATTCGTAGGACTGCGCTCAAAGCTTTATTGTATTAAAACCTTAAACAAAACAATTAAAAAAGCTAAAGGTATAAAAAAATGTGTAACGAAAAATTTAAATATGTTTGATTATAAAAACGTTTTATACAATTGCAATGTCATTCGCAAAAAAAATGTATTGTTTAGGTCAATAAAACATGAAATATTCACTCAGAACGTAAATAAAATAGCACTTTCAAGCAATGATGATAAACGGTTGCTATCATTTGATAAAGTATCTACTTTAGCTTGGGGTAATGCAAATATATTTATGTAATGCATTACCATAATAATTTTAAATGTAATTAGGAACCTACAGTAGTTACATTTCTATCATGTATTTTATTGATTATAAAACTTGTATCGTATTAAATGGAAAGTTATAGATGGTATAATCTTACATCCTACTATTATAAAAATTATGTGAGGGTGGATGGATTGATGTTTGTTTATCTTTTAATATGAATTGTAATATTGTTGTGTAATGTACTTAATTGAAATAGTAACGACTGAAGTGAAGTTACTTTTGAACCCGGCATTATTATGTATGTAATTCTAAAATGTAGGTATTCTTGGTGTCCCTTAGAATTTATTAAGTACAAAATTAGTTTTAGTAAAATGTCTACATAAGAATTAGAATAGTACCTATATATATTTAGGTCTTATATAAGTTTACTTATATTGGTACTTATGTAAGCTACTAACAATAATATACTTAAATAAATAATAGTTTATGTTCATAAATCTGTTTCATTTCCATTCCTGATGACAAAGCGCATTGCGCTGACTGGATTGTGTAATATAACACCGATCAGGTGCACGCGCACGTCGCTTCATGTCGCGCACATCAGGTTGAACTTGTTGAAACATGACAATGATTCACAGCGTAAGCTTTATTGAGTTTGCATTTCATAATAATATGATGGATAATGACATACATCACAAGACAGACAGCCGGACCGGTCGCATCTCGTCGAATAAAAACTAAATAAATTGTAAGTATTGTACAAGCGTATAAGTGGGTACTTATACAATTATTTCCTTATCCTGTTAGATATAATTATAATCAATAATTTGTAACTTTGTTTGTTTCAGATCATCAATAATGGGCGACTCTCCCGATTTTATCTTCTCCCAATACGGTCAAGGTTTTCCCACTCCAAGTTTAAGTTGGCATGTTCCAGAGCAACAAAGACCTGAACCAACCATCAGAAAGTCTCGAGCAAGACGGGAGGTTCTAAAACGGAAAGCATCTGAACATCATCGTCCTTTATGTCAATCATACGTTATAAACAACGAAAAGAAAAAAGGTTTACGACTGATCCAGATACAGGTGTTGGACATCAGTGAGCGACAAGAACCAAGTGTTACAAGTTCAAGTGATGATGAGGAGGTGATAGTGTTAAGTGCGCAATATGTAGTTAGTGAACCGGTGGACTATGTTATGGAAGAGACACAATCATTGATAAATAAAATTTCAAAGAAACTTTGTGGTGACGATTGTTATTAGTAAGTAAGTATCCTACCTAGTTTGTAACTTATTGCGTTAGTTTGTAGACTGCTTTGCTGGTCTAGTGGTTGCAAGCGTGACTACTGAGCACGGGGTTCTGGGTTCGATTCCCGGTCGGGCATGGTTATTGGGTTTTTCCAATTATTAACATAGCTGAGGGCCTTTAGTGTATCAATATTAATGGATTTTAGTTAATGTATGTATAAGTTTTGAATGTATAATTTTAATGTTGAAACAGATATTATGTAGAAATAAATAATTAGTTTAATATTGGTATTATGAATTTATTTGTTAATCTGCTAGTGTATTAAAAGGTATTTATATAGATCATCACAATTTTGTAAGTCAAATTTATGTATAAATAAAATATTAAGAAAACTTTTGGCTCATATTTAGGTTCTTAGTAACGAATTAAGGTTTTTAGTTAAGTATTATGTAAGTTTTGAATGTATAAATAAAGTATCCAAGATGTTAGTTTTATTGTTATTAGAGCGATTAAGTTAAAATAACTAAAATTATTGTTTTATTAATTTTAGTGTATTCAAATACATAATAGTTACATAAGTTTCATGTACATAAATAAAATTATGAAATAACTTGAGGGAGAGTTAATATTAATAAGGGACAAGTGTTATTAGTTTGTAATTGTAAATAATCTGAAAACTAAATAAATAATATATTTATAATTTAAAATATATTTTATTGGCATTACATAAACATACTCACACTTTAAATTTGTTCTAATGAAACGATCTCATCACAGGTTATACATCTTCAATATTTTAAAATTAATAGAATACTCACTGAATTTGATTCATTTTATTAGAGCTAATATAAAGTTTGATGATTAAGTTACCCTGAATACATTTAAATAAAACAACCATAAGTACATTATTAATCATTTTTATTAACTGCATAGGTATGACAAAATAAATTAAAATAGATTAAATACAGACATATTATTGTCAACATACCATTTTCTAATACACACCGCATTATTTAATGCACAATTCATTTTGTGGTTCACACAATTAAAATCAGATGTATTTTTACAGAACTTTTTTTTTAATGTCTTAAAATTAGGACACCCTTTTTCACCTATGTCAATCACTTCACAGTTTGCACATAACTCTTTAATCCACTTAATTTTTTCCAAACCCTTTGTAATAATTTTTTTATTTTCTAAATACGGTATGATGACGTGTTGAAACTCTCTGTAGTCTATAAATCCCTCACTCCAGAAAATTCCACGATTTCTTTCCAACCATCGCACTTGCTTC
The DNA here is from genome assembly GCA_914767645.1 of Hydraecia micacea. NCBI lineage: Eukaryota > Metazoa > Arthropoda > Insecta > Lepidoptera > Noctuidae > Hydraecia > Hydraecia micacea. Next base: position 25,548,870 of record OU611775.1, on the reverse strand, counting down.
TTTTCTTCTTGAGTTAAATAATAAAACGAATGCGGTGGCTTAACCAAGAACGTCTGTGTGTGCTCATTACTTACTATAGCCACTTCTTTGACGATAAAATTATTGTCTAAATATTTAAATCCTTGGAGTTCGACAATGACAATATCCGCGTTCATGATATCTTCTTCACTGTGTTGCTTAATGGTTTGTATTCAACAATGCAATCGTTGAGAATGAGGCAGTATGCTGAAGTTTGATCTGGTATTTCTGAATCACTCTCAATTTCTACCCTTACATCCACAACGGGTCCAGTCTTCAGATTATCGACCTGTCTAGAGCAATCAACAACAAACAACGGTGCTAACTCTTTAAATTGTTTCTCGCTTAATAAAGACTCCGGACAACGTCCATAATACGACTGCTGAAATCTAATGTATTGCTCATATAATAAAGCAATTCTGTTATTAGCGAAGTTCACATTGAGGCTTTCATACGGGAAATATGTTGAATTAAGATACATTCGAACATCACGAACATAGCAATGATCGAACTGTGACATGTCAGAACTTGCATTATTTTTTTTACTTGTTTGTAGTCCAATTATAAAATATCTTGGTTTTTCTATTTGAGATGAAGTTTTGATAGACCAGGTATGCTTTGTAGTTTTAGGTAAAGCGGGGTATTCATATAGATCCCAGTTTCTAAATATCATCTGAAGTGGACGATCTTTTTCCAACAGTTTTAATAAACTTATTTTTTCTTTATCTGATACTTTAACATGGGGTACGCGCCATATGATTTTATTGATTTGAATGTCTTCCACTATTTCACCGGTGTTCAATTTTACAGCGTTCAAATTAGTGTTGCTTCGTAACAATATTAGTTCATGTCTACTATTTATCACAACTTTATTAAAATCTTCTGCGAAACCGAGGATATTCCGAAGTGGTATACACGCAGAAAAACTTCCTCCATTAATATTTTTTATACCATCGATACTCCAACCCCAAGCTTTAGCTATTTTTGATTCATTCTCATTCATTGATATTAATGATTTCATGGTTGTAGTTATACCTGCATTTTTTATTTTATCAATCTCCACTCCGTTTAGTTCGTACCTAATATCTTGGAATAAGAAGAGTAGTCCGTTGTTTGTAAAATTGATACTAGTAGCTTTCTCTTTTGAATCTTTTTTGCTAACGATAACGGTTCCTTCCAAATACAGAGTGCTGGCTGATGGTAATATGTAAAGATCCTGTTGGTTGATAGGTATGCGAATTTCATCGTTCCTGTTGAAACTCGTTACATAAGGTTTGTACGAATGAAATTTGATTCCTTCTATACTGTTGTCGTAAGCGGGGGTGGATACGACGTCTAAGATATTTATTTATTTATTTTATTATTTATGTACACACAGTAAAATACATAAAGAAATGACATAATTAAGATATGAGTACAAAGGTACTGCTTATTTCTTAAGAAATTTCTTCCAGCAGACCTGCGAAAGGAGAAGTAAAAAAGAAATGTAGACAATAGTGTGTGAGAACAAGAAGAGAAAAATATGAATGTGTGAAGCCTAAAACTAAAATATTAAATAAACCTACACATAAGTATAATGCAAACAAATTAACATAAGTATACTTAAATAAATACATAATGCTATAATATATAAACATATATATATATATATATGCTCACAGTATAGAGGAAAGGTAATGCTCTTTTAATCGACATTTAAATAGAGAAATAGATTTTAAATCACGAATGCTAGGCGGAAGTGAGTTCCACAATCTTACAGCATGAACAGAGAAGGAATAAGAATAGTAGCTTGTTTTATGAGGATGAGATTTAAGGAGGGATCTTAGGTGTGATCTACATGGTGCATCGCTAGAGCGAGCGTAAGAAAAACGCTCACGCAGGTAGGAAGGATAAGACGGGTTGTGTAAGATGTTGAAGAGGAGACATAAAATCCGAGTATTCCTGCGAAGGCGGATAGGGAGCCACTTGAGTTCCTTGCGAAGGTGAGAAACATGGTCATACTTTCGAAGACCGAAAACAAAGCGAATGCACAGGTTTTGCAAGCGCTCAAGCTTGTTTAATAGCTCCTCAGTAGCATCCAGGTAGCAGGCGTCGGCATAATCTATAATCGGCTGAATAAGTGTTTGTGCCAAAGAAATTTTAGTCTTCAAGGGCAGAAGACTCTGAAGGCATTTCAGCGAATGAAAGGAGAAATGTACCTTTCGGCTGACTTCATTGACCTGAGGACGCCACGAAAGGTTAGAGTCAATAACTACACCTAGATCTTTGGCGGTTTCAGTATAGTCAATGCGAACACCATCGAGATATAAGGGCATCAGAGATGTAACATCAGCCGCATTTCGAACGAATCTGCTGCCTATGACCATGGCCTGGGATTTAGTTGGGTTAATTTGCAAACCAAATGACTTAGCCCATTCGCTGATGCAAGCCAGGTCATGATTCATTGCAGCAATTGCAGAACCCGCGTTAGCTACAGTAAAATGTCGATAAAGCTGCAAGTCATCTGCATAAAGATGAAAACTAGAGGAGATTACTCTTGTAACAAAGTTTATGAAAATTGAAAAAAGAAGAGGAGAGAGAACGCTACCCGATATTCTAGATATACCAGATATTCATTTTAACAATCCGATCGCTCTGAGAAATGTCTTATTGTCTTTAGTTAATTTTATTTTGCTCTTAGAACGACGTCTTATTTGGCAGGTAGCTTGAGTAGAACTGGTATTTTTAACTTGTTGAGGCAGATATTTATTGTAGTCAATCATTTTTTCTTCTAAGATGTAAATACAGCTGCACTTCTTCACCACGCAAATTAATTAGACGATTGTTTATATCTAGTAGTCTAATATGTATGCAGCTTATGTTGTTTTGATTGATTGGAAAATATATTGCGTTCTTCGGGATTTCTATGATTCTGTATCCAGGTGGTACGTTGAGTGCAAATTCGTGAATTATGTGACTTGTTTCACCGTTTATGTATGAGCCGCTCACAATGTCACATTCGATCCTTACCACTGTCGTCGGTAAAATGTTGACTGGATACTGTGACACATGCCATTTATTTGCTTTCAAGACCTGCTTATCAAACCCTAACAGTCTACTGAAAGAGTATTCTTTCTTAAAATTGACATCTTTTGAACAGTATATGATAGTTTTTAAAGTATTGTTATTGCACTGTAATTTGATGGAGGCATCTTTTACTTCAGATTTTAAATAATCGTTGATATCTTGCAATTCATAGCTGCCTTCCGGTATTTCAATAACTTCGTTTGAGCCATAATAGAACTTGTTATTACTTTTATCAATATTTGGTATAGAATTAAATGTTGAAAAATGTAATAAAGCACACTCATATTCTCCATTTAGTTGCAACGTATTAGGATAGTACGTAGATAAAATTGATGAGTTTCCAGTTATCGACAAAGTGAATGACATCTTGCAAATGATTGGAATAAAATAAAAACATTTATTTTATACATTTTTATTCCAAAAAGTCCACAGATATTTTAAACATAAATGACCACAGTTTACAGTGTTAAATTGTTGATATCTTGTGTAGTTATATGAAACTTTACAATTCTTGAAATATCGTATCAGTTCTAATGGAGGTTTTAAATTTCCATAGCTATCAAAATATTCACAATAGTTATATACTTTTACATAAGCTACCCAATGCGTTCCTTCGTTTTCAGAATCGCCTAAGTTAACGATACCACATTCCGTACGTTTCGGCTTCCTTGGTAATTGATCTTTCATATATACTCCTCGGAAATATGGGATGTCTCTTGCGTAGTTTCGGATGTCTACATTAGTTAGTGGGCGATTGGGTAGCTTCTTGTTCAGTTTTTTGATGTTTGTATGAACAATCCTTTTCCGTTTTTATAAGGCTTTATGTATAAACCCTTGCCCACTGCTAAACCCTCCATAGTTCTGTTATGTCGTTCTGTCTCTCGCAAGTTTTGCTGAGATGATTTGTAATCATTCACCGTTTTTGCAATTCCAGCTGCACCACCAGCTAAAGCTCCTAAAGCCGATAAACCAGCGAAAATTGGAATTAAAGGTAGAACTCCTCCAGTCTTTGGTATAGGTATTACTCGGGGTACTCGAATTCGATGATGAATTGGAAATAACTTTTTTGCGGATAAGTAAGCTGCTTTTATTAAAGTCTTATTATCCTTACGTTTGAGTTTCTTAATTTTTGATTTTATTTTTGAAACTAAGCTTTTAAATGTTTTAATGCCAGAACCAGACTTTAGTTTCGCTTTCATAACTTTGTTCACTAACCAAGAGCTTAGTTTTTCACCTTTCCCAGCATCTTTTGATTTAAGTCTTTGTTTAGCCATGTTAAGTAGTTGTAAATCGGCTTTGTGACGATTTGATAAGTCTGTATGGTTTGTATACGCAATGTCGTGTTGCATGCAAGCTTCGTCTAGCTTATTTACACCTCGATCACCTCGCGCTAAGCGTTTGTGAAGTTTGGTTCCTGGTCCGCAATAATTGTACCCTGGCAAATGAAGTTCGAATGGTAGATTATTAATTATGCTGTTAACTAGTCCAACCCCTTGCATTACTTAAATTATAATGATAGGATTTCGAATAAAAAATGGTTATATAATATCTTAGTCCATTAATGCAGCTTTTTCAATCCAACTGTTTTCTGCACTGTTTAGACCTAACCATTTAACATACAATTTATTTCCTTTCTTTTTCAAAACCTTTTCTATCAAATAAACATCAGGGTAATTAGATCTTTGCAGTTCTTGTTCGTAAAAAGCTCCTAATATGATTTGTTTTCTTTGATCTTCTATGTGATATGTCACTGGTAAGGTTTTATTTACCTTTTTTATAATAAATAATTCAGTTGACCAATTAGGAGTGTAACCTTTCTCAAAATTATGTTTGTATTTACTTATACGAACGCAATCACCAACTTTGAATTTAGGCTTCCGCTGAACTAAATCATGTTTGTTTATTTTTTTAATATTTTCTTTGATTATTTGTTCATTAGATTTATTCACATCAACCGGTTTAAATTGAATAGTGCGATGTTTTGTGTTGTTATATCTCTTCAATGTATCTTCCAATGGTAGACCTAACCACTTATAGTTTCCATTGAGACTAAAATATTTATATAATTTATTTTTTACAGTTCTAATCAGTCTCTCTACAATTTATGCTTTTTTAGTAGAAAACGATGAGTAATGATTAATGTTGTGCTTTTTCATAAGCGTTTGAAAAGTGATGTTATAAAATTCTGTCCCCATATCAGTTTGTAAGTTAACAGGATTATTACGACTACTAAGCAGTATATGTTCAAATGCACGAGCAACATCAAATTTATTTTTCGATTTTAACGGTTCAGCCCAGGCATACTTTGAGAAGCAGTCAATCACCACTAAGATGAAAGTATAACCTTTGTTATACTTTTTCAGGTTTTGCATGTCCATCAAGTCTGCTTGCCATAAGTCATGGATTCCTTTCAGAATAACAGAACGTCGAAGGAAATTTCTTCGTGCCGCTTTGTGTATTTCATTTACAATTTGCTGTTTTACCATTACGGAGTTTTTTCAAGTAATTTATCTACCTCTGCTTTAGTATAAAAGTTATCTTGCAAATGAGTAGAAACCTCAGGTATCCTTGCTTTTAAAGTAGCTTGAACTGTAGTCTTCGCATCTTGTATGATTTGAGAACGCAATTTACCAATCAGATTATTAAATTCTTTTAACATGTTAGCATTCAATCGATCTACATAATCCTTGTTCACAGCATCGTCTGCTTCTACTGGAGATCTAATTCCTCTCAGTCTTGATGTTTTTAAATCAAAATCTCCGTTTTCTGATTTTAACAATGCATTCTTATTAAACTCGAATAACTCTGATAAACGCATTCTTTTGTGAATGTAGTGTCCGAATTTGTCTACGTTCATGTTTAAGGTGTATTGTATTGAGAGGCTGATAGTAAAATAAACACATTTTTAAATATTTATTTATTTATAACTTTACTTTCACGCAATTCTTCAATGATAGATATAATTTCATTATCTAATCCTGTGTTGCCAGCATCTCTAGAGGCAATTAATAATTTCAACCTTTCCACTAATTCATTAGGATTGTCCCAGTACACTAAATCAACGTTTTTTCTCCACTTTTTTACTAACGGTAGTCCCTTTCCCTGAACTGCATTCTTTAGTTTAAAAAGAGGTTTAATAATTTGCAAATATTTTTGCCCTTTATTACTTTTTATTGGTTTACTTGGCTCATAGTCTCGACGATGTGCATTTGTATCAAGTAGCATTGACTTATAATTTTGCATATCATTATCTGTAACCAAGCTTAGGTCTACATCTTTCTTAAGCAACAACTGTTTTAAACCAGGAGTATTTCGGTATTTACGTCCAGCCACGGTGATGTATTGATCGTTGATCGTTATGCAAGCAGAACCTAACATCAGTTTCCCACGGTCTGCTCTAACCCCAAATGGAATATCTACCAACGCTTCTGAAGATACTGACCAGGATGACGTATCACAATCTTGATTCCTTTCAACTACTGATTCATAAGAAGAGTCACTGTTGATATCGGATTCATATTTGTCTTCATCACAATTATTATCATTACTTTCTGCGCTACCAGTTCCTTCTTTCTGCAAAGATTCGTTAATAAACGGAACATCAGCAAAATCATCATTAGCACGCAGGAGAGGTGTTTGCTTACCAGCATTAGCAATTATGTTGAGAGGTTCTGTTACAGGTTTGAAAACAGATTCCAGTGCTTGTTTATTGTTAATCTCAGTATCTCTCATTTTTCGTACTTTTATCTTTACAGCTTTTGCCGCATCAACAATTTGTCGTTTCAATGATTTTTCCATATTGGTAAAATAGGTTGTAATGCTTGTGTTTGTGTGTTGTTGATGTAGTGTCGTAAGGTGAATAATAATGTCAAGCAGGTAACACCCTTTTATATGTATTTGTGTTCTTAGTCAAAGACTACAAACGTGTCAAATTTACTTCTGTAACATCCTTTGTTTTTTGAACAATCTTTATTAATTACAACATAATTGAAAGGTGTTCTCCATATTTTAGAACACATTTCTCGAAATTCAATCCATGTCATGTCAGTGTTGACGTGTTCTTCATAAACATGTCTCATATTTCTTTCATCTTGTTTAAACAGTACGATTAGATTTGCGTTGTCTCTTATTAACTGCTTAGGGATTTTACTATATGTCTGATTTAGATAAAAACAATCGATGAACTTGTGTCTCCCCATAGCAAAATAATCACGTATACTGCTTTGATTTTCACAAGCAACATCATCAAATACAATTACAGAATTCGGTTTTGCGGTCTGAACACTCAGTACTTGCTCATTTTCATGATATTTCTGAAATGAAATGCCTGGTACTCGTTGCAAGACTTTTTCTAAAAAAACGTACTTGGGTTGTTGCAAGGTTTTCGAATAAACATAAATATTTTGAAATCTTAAACCATTCTCGTGTATAAGAAGACCAATTAATAAATTAGTTTTTCCACAATTTGACGGTCCGCAAATGATGCATCGTACCGATTTAGGTAATAATTCTCCATGACGAAAATCAGTCTCCTGAGAATGAACACAAAGTTTGTTTACATGTAACAATTGTGGTTGTTTTACAAATTTCATGATAACTGCTTGAAACGGTTATATTAATAATGAGTCAATTAATGTATTACATTGACATTTATATCTCATTGTCGCTAACTCGATCAAATGTATGAGCAACCGCCATTCTAACCACCGAGAGCGTTGAAGGCGAACGTATCAACAGCTATTTAAAATGAATCCAATAAATTATATTCCTCGATATGATCTTTATAACAAACATCAAATTCGTCTATTTTCGTTCAGACATTATTGGGCGACCGCTCATTCACGAAAAAGATTGGTGATGGAAATGGTTGATGCAGGATTTTTTTATTGTGGAAATGGTGTAACCGATAAAGTCATGTGTTTTTCTTGTGGAGGTAGTATCGAAGATTGGGAGATTCACGATGATCCTTGGTTACAGCATGCTATAAAATTTCCTGAATGCTATTATTTAAATGCTGTGAAAGGTAAAATATTTGTTGAGAAGTCAAAACCAATTTAAATGTTGACAATAACAAAAATGGTTGACAATAACAAAAACGTGTTTAAAACTGAAGTATTATAGGAACCAAACGGACAATCCGTTTATGTTATTGTCAACCACACAAGATTCGAAAAGTGCAGTACGCCCAAACCACTCACTGGAAAATATTTCCGTTCCATCAGGTGGAATAGACGTCGAACTGGAATAGACGTCAAAACCAGTACCTATGCACGGATTTCTTTTATATTATTGGGCATTCTACTCCACCGAGAGTGACGAGGCGAACGGAGTGAGCCGATGGAACGGAAGGTGGGGTAGAATGCCCAATAATATCCTACTCTTAGCAAATCTGCATATGCTCTCTTACAACTTTCAAAAAAAGTCAACAGTACGGCTCTTTTAACAGCCTACCATGGACTAGTTGCCTCTGTTCTGAGGTATGGTATTATTTTCTGGGGGCAGTCTGCTGACAAGGAACTAGTATTTAGAATGCAAAAGAGATGTATACGGTCAATGTTGGGTCTAAAAACAACAGATAGCTGTCTTCCCGATTTCAAATCTTTAAAAATTTTAACTTTTCCTTCTTTATATATTTTGGAAACAGCTTTGTTTGTAAAAAAGAATCCACAATTATTTAAAAAACTGTCGGAAGTCAGAATTAATCCGATTCGTACTCAGTATTTAAACAAGATATGTCATGTAAAATGTAAAACCGCGCTAGTAAAGAAAAGTTTTTTTGATATTGCCCCGCGCATATATAATAAAGTACCTGATGTAATAAAAAATATGACTGTAATAAAATTTAAAAGGGCGCTAAACGAAATATTAATCGAAAAAAGTTATTACACGATTGACGAGTTCCTTAATGATAAATCGCTGACTGATTGACTTATCTTGTAATTTTTGTAGCTGCTACTGTGTACATAACCTGATTGACATACCTTTAATCCAATTGACATACTCATTACTTTATTTTGCTTTGACATCATTGTGATGATTTACCAGCCTAAACATTGTAACATTTATTTAACTTTGACATTTAAAATTTTATGATTTGACATTTATGTTTAAATAATTTTTAATAGCGCAATCATTTCCGACATTTTTTCAGATATTCTTTGATATTTTTTTATTGTAATCTAAAGGACATTTATTTAACAATCGTAATTTTAATTATTTGACATTTATAATTCTTACTAGCGTAACCAGTCCGACATTTTTTTATTTTATTTTTATTGCAACCTTAATATGACATTTATAATTTTTGTCTTAATTTGTATTGTTATTTTTTATTTTGTTTGACTTTAATTTGAGAATTCTATATTATTTGCATGCCCTTACGACGGTAAAATATGGAGGACTATACTATGTTAAAAAGAACATCTTTGTACCAATACCCATGTTTGCAAATAAATAAATGATGATGATGATGATGATGGTGGCGCGCCGCACGCCGCCGCGCTCGCCATCAACATCGCCGCCACCGATACCAACCACAGAGGTGAGTCCTGACGCACCTGATGCGCCACCCCCCTCTGCCACCCCCCCCGGCGCCGCTACAAAGCAAAAGCCGGGGAAGAAATTGCGCTACCCTCCGCTGGTAGTAGAGAAGCTGCCGAACTGGGCGACGCATTTCCGGGCCATCAGTGCCAAGCTGGGCCGGCCGCCTAATGCTCGACCCTACGGGACCGGGGTACGTTTCACCCCGGACACCGAGGACGAGTACCGGCTGGTCCAGCGGTACTTGACGGGCCTGGAGAAGGACAGCGGCGTGTCCTGGTTCGCGTACTCGCTACCGGCGGACAAAAATCTGAAGGTGGCCATCAGAGGACTCCCGGCGGACACGGACCCGAAGGAGATCGAGGAGGAGCTCCGGACGCTGGGATACCAGCCGGAGCGGAGTACGTCCGCCACATCAAGGGGGCGGCAGGACGACCCGGCTGCGTGTTCCACGCGATTCTAAAGAAGACCCCAGACGTCCGGGCCATATACGACACCACCGTATTCATGTATATGCGTGGTGTCAAAATAGAGGCTTGGCGTGGAAAACGCGGGCCCGCACAGTGCCACAGGTGTCAGCGATTCAGACACAGCTCGCACCTGTGCCACCGCCCGCTCGCTTGCGTGCGATGCGGGGACGAGCACGCGGCGCGTGATTGCCCGCGCCCGCGGGAAGAGCCGGCCACCTGTGCAAACTGCGGTGGCCCGCACCCCGCGTGCAACATAAAGTGCCCCGTATTCCAGAAGGAAATAAGGAATAAGCGAGCGGGGACCGCCGCCATCACGGCCACTGTGAGCCAACCACAAGCGGCCACACAGAAGACGCCGACAGAAGAGGCCCAAGGCACGACGCTGATGGCGGCGGCCAACGGGCCCACTACGAGGACACAAGCCACCTCCTCCAGGCGGAGGAAGAAGAGGTGCGGGGGGAAGAGAAAGGGGAAGAAACCCGACCCCCCCCCCCCCCCCCCCCCTCAGCGACCACAGGAGTGATCCCGGCGGCCGACCCTGCCTTAAGCGGGGCGCAGGCTGTAAAAACAATAACAGCCATCGAGGTACCCGCCGCTAGCGCCGGCACTACGCAGCGGGAGAAAAGGGAACCTCTTCAGTTCAAGAAAGCTGCAAGTGCCGACGCTGGCGCCACTAGCGCGGCTACCAAATCAACAACGAAGAAGGAGTTTACAGCCTGCGCCATTAAATTACTGATGGACCTTATTAAGGCAATAAGGCAGGGTCAAGATGTGGAGACGGTCATCCTTGACGGTCTAGCCACGCTACTGACGCTATATCATGGATAGATCGTTAAGGGTGATCCACTGGAACGCCCGCGGCCTAAGGGATAAGGTCGCCCCCCTCCGCCACCTCCTTCGGGAACAAAACATGGACGTGGCGCTAATAAGCGAGACGCTCCTGGGACCTGAGGACAAGATTAGGTTCCCGGGATATCTCGCTTATAGGAAGGACGAACGGTCGGCTCAGTCTACGTATCGTGGTCTGGCGGTACTAGTGAGGCAAAGGGTCGTCCATCAAGAACTCCCCTTGCCGTCGCTCAGCACGTTTTACGCGCTGGGTGTGCAACTACACGTTGCCGGCGAGGACATCAACATGTATGCGTGCTACAAGCCGCCCGGGGCTCGCTTGGACTTTACCAAGCTGCGGGCCCTGCTTGGTAGCACCTCACGCGCCACCATCCTTGCCGGCGACTTGAATTGCAAGCACCCGGCGTGGAACTCGTGCAACACGAATACCGAGGGGAGACGACTCTTCGCGGACGCGGAAGCCTTCGGCTATACGGTGTCCGGCCCAGAGACGCCCACACAATACCCGGACGCCAGGCAGTACATCCCGGACGTGCTGGACATCGTAGTCCACCGAGGGCTACACCGCCAGATCACGCAGCAAGTGATAGACGACGAGTTACAATCGGACCACCAGCCTGTACTCGTCGTCTTATCGGGTATGCCGGCCCGACTGAAGCCCGTAGCGCCACGTCGACTCACGGACTGGACAAAGTTCGTAGAGGAAGTAGAGACCACCACGCCGACTCGGCCTATCGTCACCTCCGCGGACGTAGACGAGACAGCGGACGAAGTCACTGCTTGCATACAGAGCGCCTTGAAAACGGCGACTAGCACGCAGCCGCAGGGGAGAGTGCTATTGCCGCCCCTGCCGGCGCGCATTGATGCAATGATCGCCGAGAAGAGGCGCATACGCAAGCAGTGGCAACAGCTCAGATGCCCGACATTGAAAACGCAGCTGAACCGTCTCGCGGAGAAGGTTAAGGGCGAGCTCCAGGCGCTTACCACCGCGGGCTGGGAGGAAAGGATCGACGCCACGACGGACAGTTGGCCGTCGTTACACAAGCTGTGCGGCCAACTTACGAGTACCCCAGCCCCGGTGCGTCCGCTGCTCAACAGCGACGGGGCGCTCAAGTATGCAGCAGAGGACCGGGCGGAGGTCTTCGCCGAACACCTGGAGCGTCAGTTCCGCCCCAACCCGACCGGCGACACAGAACATGTCGCAGCAGTCGAGAAACACCTAGGAGACTACTTCGGCACGCCGATAGCTCCCGATGAAGATGCCATATTTTTCTCGCCGGGCGCAGTTAGACGCGCCATCCTTAAGACGAAGCCTAGGAAGGCCCCCGGTGCTGACGGTATCACCAACACAGTGCTGCGCCACCTGCCGTACCGTATGGTAGCGGCGCTGGCGCGCCTGTTCACGGCGATACTGCGCACGGGGGCCTTTCCCGCTTCGTGGAAGGAGGGGCGCGTCATCATGTTGCCCAAGGCGGGGAAAAACATCCTGAAGCCGGAGAGCTATCGGCCGATCACGCTGCTGTCGACCGTCTCCAAGGTGTTCGAAGCACTCCTGCTGCGACATCTCCAACCCCACATAGCGCCGCGCCCGGAGCAGTTTGGGTTCCGGGCGGAACATAGCACGACGCTCCAGCTGTCGAGGGTACTGCACCACTTCGCAGCCGCAGCAAACAAGAAGGAATACTCGGTGGCAGTATTCCTCGACATGGAGAAGGCCTTCGACCGTGTGTGGCACGACGGCCTCGTATACAAGATGGCCACATCCGGCGCGCCCCGTCGCGTTGTAAAAGTGGTCTCTACGTTCCTCTCCAACAGGATTTTCAGGGTGGTGGTCGACGGGGCGCTCTCCAGCGCCCGCCCGGTGCTCGCGGGTGTACCGCAGGGCAGCTGCGTGTCGCCGGCGTGTTACTCGCGTTACACCGACGACATCCCCACCACTCCGGACGCAATGCTCGCGCTGTACGCAGATGACGCCGCGTACATTACTACATCGCTCAATGCGAAGTACGCGGCCGTCAAGATGCAGCGCGCGCTCGACATGCTTCCCGAGTGGCTGTCCAAGTGGCGGCTGTCGGTGAACGTGGGTAAGACGCAGGCGATGGTCTCCGGGTCCGCGCTCCTCCCACCACCCTTGAAGCTGCAAGGAGCCGACATCGCGTGGTCGCCCCGGGTCAAGTACCCTGGGGGTCACCATCGATCGTCGGCTCACGATGGGGCCACACGTCCGCTCGGTCGCCGCACGGGGTAGGGTTGCCCGCAACCTGCTCAAACCAGTGCTCTCGTCCCGCATTCCGGCGCGCGTCAAGTTGGGTGTGTACAAGTTGTACGTGCGCCCAATATTGACGTACGCCGCCCCGGCATGGTTCGCCCTCACGAGCGAGCCGAGCCGAAAGCTACTCCGCGCGCAGCAAAGTCTGGCGCTGCGGACCATAGTAGGCGCGCCTCGTTTCGTGAGGAACGATATCATTCACCGGGACCTCGGGATTGAGAGCCTGGATGAGTTTGTGCGGCGCCTCGCGAAGGGAATGTTCGCGCGTGCCGACGCATCCGCCTGGCCCCATGTCCAGGACATTGCGCCCTGGCACGCGCGCCCCCCCGACGCGAGACCCTTGCCCCGCGACCTGGTAGCGGACGACGACCCCATCGCACCGGACTGACGCCTCAAGTGAGCCGCACCCAGGTTACACGCGGCTCACTTGAATCAATAGAACTCCACACTTTATTACATACATTTCGTTGCGTAGCGTGTGCTAGGTTAATATAGGCACGTTACGCGGCGAGCGCAGTCATTCATTACTACACAGAAGCTAAAACTCACACGTGACCGCGCAGTGCGGGCTGCGGGCGCGTAGACACTGGGCGGTGCTACACAATACAATACGGCTCACACACACACGACTGCCTCTTAGCCCGGACCGTGACCGGCTAGCTCTGGAAGCGGGGCGGGCGGGGGCAAAACACCTAACTCTGTAGGAGCGTCGAGCCGGCACCTCCGTCGCTGGTCGTCCTCCGCCGGGCCTCCTCCAGGTAACTGGGGGTCTCACCTGGCGGGGACAGACCGCCGAGGTGTCGTGAAGAAAGCGGCGCTGTACGAATCAGCGTCGCGGCGCGCCTACAGAGAAACAACATGCAACTATTCACATGGACGCACGTAAAAACTTACGTGCGACCAATATTTCGTTAGGCCATTGACGCCGACCTAAGGAGGGTCCGTATTTACGGGTCACCGTGTTGCCTTTCGCGGCCGGGGGGCTCAGCCCCGGTACCGCTCGCCACGCCCCTTACGGGGGCGTAGCGATCTCTGTACGAATAAAGCATTCTATACTAAACCCTTGCTCGTGTTTTACTTACCATAATCCTCGGTAAAATATTTTAGTTTGTGGGGTAGACAAAAATCAATTATTAAAAAGGCTACAGGAGGTATTTAACAGATTACAAAACGCGGGCCTAGTCCTAAAAATGGATAAATGTTCATTCTTTCAAGAATCAGTTTCTTATTTAGGATTTGTAATAGATCGCAATGGTATTCACAAATCCCCAGAAAAAGTTGAAGCGATTATACAATCCCGAGTTCCTACGAATGTATCAGAGTTAAAATCTTTTTTGGGTATGGTAAACTATTACCGAAATTTTATTCGTAACGCATCATCTATATTACAGCCACTCCATAACCTGCACTGCAATTCTGTAACCATCTCGCCGTGAAAACTTAGGCGAAGTGAGCGTGGAGTGAGCTGTCAGTGTCATTCCACCTGATACTAGGGATTGACCAAGCATACATTTCAATCACAATCGAGATTTTAATAATATTTTTTATGTTAATTCTATTGAAAATTTTATATAATTTCAAAGCTAGTATATTTTAGTGATCAAAACATTAATATTTTGTGGGGTTTTAAAATAAAATAGCAAAACAGAATCTTAGTCAGAAACTCAATGTTGTTTTTTTATATTTTTTTTTCCCTAGACTAGTCCTTATAATTATGGCCTGAGGCGCGAGCGCGTCACGCACGAACAGTAAATAAAATAAAACATTCACGTTTAAGACAGCTAGACTGATGAAAATACGCATCGACATTATTTGTTTGTTATTATGAGCGATTGTAGATCAAGTCTAGAAAAGACTGCGACGATGTTCAGCGTTGGTAACCCAATCTATTCAATTAGAAGAGATAATTGTGTTAAGTTATCGAGTGCTAACGGCGTGCCTGGCTGACGGACCATAGAATTTAATCCCACATAGTTTGAGTGGCGCGATCACTTCACCCGATTCACAACATTTAATGTCGTGAGTCTAGTAAAGACTAACAACGCTAATATAATCAATTAGAAGAGATAACCTAGTGTTTCAAGTCACCGAGTGCTAACGGTGTGCCTTGCTGACGCGTGACAGACCATGGTTAGAATTTAACCCCACGTAGTTTGTGTGGCGTAATCACTTCACCCGATTCACGACATTAAAATGTCGGGTTATGGGTTTACTTTTTGGGGTCACATAGAAAATTTAGAAAAGCTTTGCTTACTGTAGGTACCGTGTGATATATCAAATGAAAAGGCTTGTCGTGAGGGTCATAAATATATTTTTATAATAACAAAAAAAAGTTAAGCAAATCTCTATTGAGAGATTTGCTTAACTTTTTTATGACCAAATGTAAGTATGTACCTACGCAGCAGTGGCGAAGGGTGAATTTATGACAGAGGTAGGCCGGAGCAAAAAAAAAATACCAAAAGAAAATTACAATGATGAATTGACTATAGAGTGGTTATGTTCTGAATTTTCGAAGGGAAGCCGGCGGGAATCGAGTTGTATGGTACCTTCGCCACTGCTACGCAGTATATTGATACTGCGTACATACCTACTTACATTTGGTCATAGGTAGCCAAAACATGTTCGGGATGTTATATTCAATTTAAAGTTGGTATTTTTTAAAAGTTATGCTTAAAACAGTTGTTATAAAAATAAGATTTTTGGCATTTTCAGTCTCAAATAGCAGCCAAGGGGTTAATTGCAGACTTTTGCTGTAATAGTATCTAAGAAATGCTCAAGATGTTATTCCCCATAAGAAAACAGTACTTTTCTTTTCTGGTCGGCACTTTAATTTATGGGTACGTTATGAACTTATGAATGATGAGTTTATGAAATACAAACATATTTGCAGTTGATCAAATTAATTATGTGCATTTTGCATGCGTAAATATTCAACCCAACTACGGAACCTTTCAATGTGCCGACTGTGCGTGGTCCGATATAAACATGGTCAGTTTTTTAAATTTCTTTGGTAACCTACCACAAAAAAGAAACAATTTATTAGGTACTCAAGTAAACTAATAGAAACAAAAACTAACAAGCTCATACAACTAACAAAACATATTGAAATGTAAAGTGATTGCGGAATACCTAATTTATACAATTAATAATCATCATTCCCTATCTTTTGCTAAGCCTACCTAAAAAAATCTATACTGGGCATTCTGTAGCAAACTATTAGAAAGTATCAAAAATAAATAATTGTACAATAAATAAAAAAAAATTAAGCGGCGAGCGCATTCCGAAGATAAATATTCAAATATAGAAACAATTCGGCGCGAAGTTCAATAAATGACTATTATGGTCAAAGGTCCTCAGGTATTGACTCAGTTTCAATATAATGTCCAAAAAACTATTAAAATTACATTAAAAAGCATAAGTCATTATTATTAACAATGCTTATTGTTTTTAATGTTTAAAATAATTTTATTTCAATTTCCGAGTATCGATTTCCGATATTCGACATATTAATTACCCGAGTCAATCGAAATAAAAAAAAAATTGTTTAGCATTATCGCTTTCGCACATCATTACGATAAAAAAAAAACAATAATGGACGGCGATTTTGAACACAAATTGAGTAGTGGTAATGAATAATAAGTGTTATTGGACCTGTGTTTTAATATTACGTTAAGATTTGGGCATTTTCGTGTCGTTCATAATATTTTCAATAATATTTGTCTCATTTTAAATCTTATCTACATGTGTGTGTGTGAAATTTGTGAAAAGTAAAAATGTAAACACGCACGATTGGCGCGAAACTTCGACATTAGATATCAAAAAAATTCATTACCACTACTTATTTAACTTGGACAATGGATGAATTCGTCAAATAATTAAATGATGTATTATTCACTGCCCATGTGGTGGAGTTTGAATGTTCGAAGTCCCCAAATTTTATGTTTTTTAGCCTCGACCTGTTAGATGATTTGCGTCTAACGCGCATGCGCGGCGTGACTCACGGCGTGAGTCTCACGCCGCGCATGCGCGTGAATTCTGGCTTGTTCCGAATTAAGCCATCATCACCCACAGCGCTCACTTGGATATTAAAAAAAATTAGTTTGATACCTAACGCGCATGCGCGGCGGGAGTTATGGCTCGGCACAGCGCTCACATAAGTAATTAGCGTTCCGATTTAGATAAATCACTATTATGGCAGCTAAACTATATTCACTTGAATAGGTACTAATGGTTGGATGGTTGGATTATAGTATTTGTTTGTGTATACACCACGAATTTCTTCTTCTTTGTTAAGGTGGCGACTGTACTGGCGGAAGCACAATTTCAAAAATGCCACGTTAGTTTAAAGGCAATATATTATGATGCGACTCAAAACAAAACAGCACAACAGGCTGTCATTCATTTGTGACAGCGCCCGCGGTGATAATTATTAATTTAGGGCATGGTCGCCGTTATCGGAAGATGGCGCATGCCATGACGTCATCTATGTCGACTTACGGGACATCGTTATCGCGCTCACGCTAATTCGGAAAAAGGGCCCTAATTCAATATGACCCACTTAATGATTCTTTACTTCGAAACCACATCAATTCCTTACCTATATAATCACGACATATCTGCTATTTACGTATTCTCTATGACACAATTTAATGAACGAAACCGGTTTGAACTGTCAAAATACCACGCTTGACAACCGTACGACGTGGTAAGATTACGCGGGGAATAATAGGTAATTTATACCAGTGTAAGCAAGCTGTAAACGATTACAGTGCAATTCGGAATGTACCGGATTTCACTTCCAAGAATTTCGTAACCCATAGCAACATCACTTCGGCGTAGGGTTGCCACCAACCACTTCTTCATTTAAGGGTTACTAGCATAAAAAATACGGGTCTTAGTTATTTTTACGGGAGACACTCTGATTGCGAGCTGAGCGAGTGTCGATTGAACCGTTGAATTTTGTAATATTATTTGATTAATGTTCTTTTAATAGTGGCATCGGCGAGTTACCTAAGTAGGTATCTATTTACAATAATATATTTGCACGCGTAGAGGGGTCTGTGGCTAAATAATAACAGCCGCACAGCTCGATCGATCAGGTTAAGCTGCGCTTGCCGCGGTTGGTCTGTGGATGGGTGACCATCTTTACATACCGAGACCCCTCCGTGTCTCGGAAAGGGGTCCATATTGGCTCACCTAAAGTTCTTTACCCGAAATTGTTCTTCCTAACGATTTGTAATCCGAATGATCACTCTTCCTAAAATTTTTCATCCTAAAGTTTTCATTCATACTATTTGTAGTGCTACCGGCGATGTTCATAACACTCATGTTTCCTAAAATTGTAATTAATAATATCATTAATGTAAATATATTTAAACTCCTACTGTTTTTTATCATAACGCTTTTATCCCTAAACATAATTACCATAATATTTTCACTCATACTCAGAAAGAAACATTTACCAAGTGTAATAAAAAATATATGTGGGTAGAAGATGATATTTATAGTTTTAATTGAGGGTATGATTATTATTTGGGGGTATGCTTTACATAACGTACTGAGTTGTGTCTATTGCTAAGTTCATGTCGGTGTATTGTCATTACGTGCATGTTTGTGTTAATGCTTTATTAATATGGAGGAAAATTATTTAAAATCATTTAAAACCAGTCGCGGAGGATTAAAATTAGACATACATGGATTTATATATGAAAAAAACCGAATAACACTGGATAAACAATATTGGGCGTGTGAATTAAGAAGCAACAAAAAGTATAAGTGTAAGGCGAGATTAATCACCACTTTCGATAAGGAAGTCAATAAGTATAAATTACTGAAAGGACCGCACCAAGAACATAATCATGAACCAGATGCTTTGAAGGAAAAGGTTTGTTTTTAAACTATTTCTTGTGATTACAAAACAACTTTTCACATTTTTACATTTAGCCATTTTATTTTTGGTTATTGTTGTTACATACTTATTACTATAACTATACCTGAGATAATTATGTCTAAAAAACCAACTGTTTAGAATGATTAAAGGTCGTTTCACTGATTTTTGTCTTAAATGAATGACATTCATAAAACACGACTCATTTACGGTTATGTTTATGGCCTGGGAGTTTATACCGCAGTTTTAAAACTATAGGACCGATTCGGTTCTGGCACTTCGCCGGCCGCTGCCGCGGCACGCTCGCTTCGCTCGCTCGGCTCGTGCGTTGTGGTCACAGTTCTAACCTAACCTAAACCAATAATTATAAATAGGACCGATTCGTTTCTGGAACTTGACTGAATGACTGGAGCGGGACTCTGGCTTCGCTCGCTCGGCTCGTGCGTTATGGTCGCAGTTCTAACTTAACTTAAATCAATGACTATAAATAGTACCGTGATATAAGGGTAAAGTGTTATTGTTAAAAATATATTCCTGAAGATTTACTATTATCTTTGCAGGTACACACCGCTATAAATAAAATTAAAGAAGACGCTTTAATTAATAAAAACAAAAAACCAATTCATATAATTAGTGAGTGCGAAGCAAGCACTTCCTCAAGTATACGTGCTAATATGCCAACAAACTTGAACATGAGACAAATAATATATCGTCAAAGAAACAAAAAAGAAAAAATTACAGAACCTGATACTATTAACTTTGAAATAAATCATAATATTCTTCAATTGGACAAAAGTCAAGACGATATGATCATAATTGATGAAAAATGGCATGAAAAAAAGAGAATAGTATTATATACAACTAAACAATTTCTTACTTTTTTATGTGCTTGCACTTATTTAATAATGGACGGAACATTTAAAGTCGCCCCGAAAATATTTCAGCAAGTTTACACAATACACGGCTGTATAAACAAGAAAACGTTTCCTTTAGTTATAGCATTGTGTACAAATAAAGACAAAAGCACATACGACAAATTGTTCTCATCTTTGATCGAGTATTGTCAATCATTAAATTTGATTTTATCGCCAAAATACATATTAATGGATTTCGAAAAGGCGTCACAGTTAAGTGCCAAGTATAATTTTGAAAACGCAGTGTTAAAGGGTTGTTATTTTCACTTGGGCCAAATTTTATATAGACAAGTGCAAAGTCGAGGTTTCCAAAAACTTTATGGATCAAGCGAATCGTTTTCATCAGAAATCAGATGCATTTTAGCACTTGCATATCTACCAGCAGAAGAAATTCCCACATATTTTGACGAATGGCAGCAAAATATCTCTTCCGAAGCAAAAGTGATAGCAGAATGGTTTGGTGAAAATTATATATGGGGTACCTCTTCTTCACCACCTAAATATGAACCATGCTTATGGAGCACGTATGTTTTAAACGAGGAAAACATACCACGTACTCAAAATAGTGCTGAATCATGGCATAATCGTTTTCAACAGTTCGTAGATCAGCATCACGCAGGATTTTATTTGTTATCTAAGAAAATTGTTCTAGAATTACAACATCAGGCTGCAGAAATCCAAAAACATCTTAACGGGGCTCCCCCTGCCGCCAAGAAAAGAAAATACAACGACAAATATGATAGAATTAAATGTATATTGAATTTTAAAGCAAAATACACCAATAAAAGTGATTATTTGAAAGCTATAGCCGCTAATATTAAACTAATTTAATTGAAATGTGTATATGAAAACATGTACTTATTTAACTACTTGTACCATAGTACTATTATTTTATGATTTTACATATAGTACTATTATTATTATTATGTTATACATGTTATGTGAAAATAAAGTTACGCAAAATTAATGTATGTAATACTGATTATTATGAATAAAAAAAAATCTGAACAAAAAAGATATGACTTTGAATAATAGTGTAAAAGATGGTTATGTTGAGAAAATATAGGAAAACAAATAAAAGTATAATAAATGTTTATTGCTACTGACATTATGAAGTTGAATGCTTCGGAATTATGAACATTAGAGACAGAGTAGTTAGGAATTGTGATTGTTAGGATGAAAAATGTTAGAAAGAAAATTTTCGGATTTCCAATTATCGGAGTTGAAAATTTAGGTGAACTTTGGCGCACCCCTCGGAAAGCACGTTAAGCCGTTGGTCCCGACTGTCATTCGTGGTTCTTTGACAGTCATTACGGGTAGTCAGAAGCCCGGAAGTCTGACAACCAGTCTTACCAAGGGGTATCATATTACCCAGTAACTGGATTGTGGAGGTCAGATAGGCGGTCGCTCCATGTAAAATACTGGTATTCAGCTGCATCCGGTTAGACTGGAAGCCGACCCCAACATTGTCGGGACGCCTTACAAGTTAAATAAGTAAGAACAAATCTCCAATGTGGTAATGACAGTGACTAACGCGCAAGCGCGGCGTGATCTTATCATTTCACCCGATTCACGCCATTAAAAGTCATGGGTCGCGTGAAGTGATCACTTCACCTGATTCACGCCATTAAATGTCATGGGTCGCGTGAAGTGATCACTTCACGCGACCCATGACATTTATTGGCGTGAATCGGGTGAAGTGATAAGATCACACCGCGCTTGCGCGTTAGTCACTGTCATTACCACATTGGAGATTTGTTCTTACTTATTTAACTTGTAAGGCGTCCCAACAATGTTGGGGTCGGCTTCCAGTCTAACTAGTAACTAGTTCTAGTGAAGTGATCACGCCACACAAAGTGGGGTTAAAGTCTAACCATGGTCCGTCACGCGTCAGCAAGGCACACCGTTAGCACTCGGTGACTTGACACACTAGGCTATCTCTTCTAATTGAATAGATTAGCGTTGTTAGTCTTTACTAGACTCGATCTACCATCGCTCAAACTAACAAACAATGTCGATGCGTATTTTCATTAGTCTAGCTGTCTTAAACGTGAATCCATTTTCGTAATTTTTTAGTTTGGTACTATGTTGTTATTAAAAAAAATCATATTTTATTTTGGTCTATTGCTGATAAGTGTAACTATCATAGGAGTGGGAGAATCGTAGCGGTGGTTGGCTTTTTCTACTTTACCTAACTGATTTATAAATTAAACTTGAACATTAAAAGTTTTATACTGAAAAAATACGTTTTTGGACTTAACAGGTTTCTCCCAGACACCACAGATTTTATTTACTGTTAGTGCGTGACGCGCTCACGCCTCAGGCTATATTGACTAGTCAGTCTAGGAAAAAAAAAAAAAAAATAAACATTAAGTTTCTGTGCTGCTATTTTATTTAAAACCCATGAAATAATAATGTTTTGACAACTAAAATACTAGCTTTGAAATTATATAAAAATTTCAATAGAATTAACATAAAAAATATTATTAAAATCTCGATTGTGATTATAAATGTTTGCTTGGTCAATCCCTAGCATCAGTGGGATGACACTGACAGCTCACTCCACGCAAGTTTTCACGGTGAGATTTTTACAGAATCGACATGCTGTTGCAAAAAAATGAGCCGTGGCTGTGGACTGAAGAACACGTTAAGGCCGTGTCGGTTATTAGTTTTTTATAGCCACCGTATGGAATTATCGGTAGAAAACGGTTGCCTTTTAAGAGGCCATAAATTAATTATACCCAGAAGTTTACAAAAAATAGTCTTAGATGAATTGCATAAAGGACATTTAGGGGAAACCAAAATGAAAGAAGAGGCTCGCAACAGATTTTGGTGGCCGGGTATGTCCGTCGCGATCGAGCATTACGTCGGCGCGTGCGCCGTGTGTGCATCGCTGCGTGCCTCACCCCCGCGCGCCCCACTTACTCCGTGGCCCTATCCGACACAGCCTTGGTATCGCGTGCATGTGGATTTTCTGGGGCTAATTAATGGTCGAACATATTTAGTTGTGGTCGACGCGTATTCCAAATGGGTCGAATGTTTTGATGTGTCGTCAGGTTCTAGTTCACGTATTGTTATAGAAAAACTGTGTGAAGTAATGGCTAGATTTGGATTGTTTCATACAATATGCTCAGATAATGGTACGGCATTTGTATCTCACGAATTCAAACAATTTTGTTTGCGTAATAATATAATTCAACTGACATCACCAACGTATAATCCGGCCAGTAATGGCCAAGCAGAGAGTTATGTGAAAATAATTAAGAAAGCAATAAAATCTATTTTACTAACAGGTGCAAACGCTCGTGACATAAATATTAGATTATTAGAATTTCTATTATGCTATAGAAATTCCATTCATATCACTACGAACAGATCACCTGCTGAGGTACTTTTTGGCCGCAAATTAAGGTGTAGGTTGGACATATTGAAACCTACCATTTCAGCACCATCCGACCCAGTACTAGATAAAGTTGTTAAATTTAAACAGTGTTTGCAGAGTAACCATTACCGCGGGAATCGGAAAGTGTCGTTTAGTACATTTGTTCCCAACGAGTAACACCCTCAAATGTCACACTGTTACTCGATGGGATTTTTTTCTGAAAAAATTCCCAACCGGTCACACTACCAGTCACGGGAACTCGCAATTTTCTCTTTCTAGCTCTTTTTTTTCTATTTGCGCAAGTCGTTTCTGGCACTCGCCGGCCGCTGCCGCGGCACCGCTCGCTTCGCTCGCTCGGCTCGTGCGTAGAGGGGTCTCAGTTTTAACCTAACCTAACCGATTGTTCCCAACGAGTCACACTGTGACATGTTACAGTGTGACTGGTTGGGAACACACCGTTTAGTATCGGTGATAACGTGTTAGTGAAACAGTACAAACAACAAAGACATTACTGGTCTCGGGGTTCAGTAGTCAAGAAAATTGGCAACTCAATTTATATAATACAAATATGTAACAGTGATCAAACGGTGAAAAGGCACGCCAATCAGTTGCTGAAATATAAAGGAGAGGAAGATATCGTTCCTGCATTCATAGTGCCGGCATCAGACGCTGAAACTGGCATTAGTCTCGAGCAGTCTTCAGCTGGCTACCAGTCACCGAGAGAGGTTGAAGCTGTGGGGCCAGCACATGCTTCCGAAGACGCTGACTCCAGGACAACAGAGGCGCGGATACTCACGCAAACACCAACCGTGATCACTGATAGCGATAAGCCTAGGACACTCCAGAATGAGTCGACTGCTAGGTCTAAACGCCAAAGAACCCCTGTAGATTATAGGAAGTTTTTTAAAGGTGGAGGAATGTTATGGTAACAATTTTATATCCCAACAATGTGGGTAATGTACTTTTGTATGTGTGTGGTCCGACTGTTGCGCCAGTCGAAAAAACGAGCTTGAACGTACCGGCTGTGTCATTCGGCTACCTTTCCCCCCGCAAATATAACACCGAATTTATATCTTTATACACTGATTTATCATGTCTTTGGGACATTGGATCTAATTTATATAAAGATAAGAATAAAAAAATGTTTAATTTTTTTTTAATAATTCATTTTTCTTCTTCACTCAAGCATAAAAAAGTTATTGCTAAACCGACCTTCCGTTGCTTTGAAAGGCAAGGAGCCATATTGATACGTCTTTACGCTGTGAACACCGGACGGAATTGTCAAGTTGTGTCAACCACCGACCGTGTAGAACGAATACAAAAGTTGGTTGACGCGACCAAGGTCACCTCTGTCGGCGGTCGGTCTGGATCGTGTAGAACGCCTTTGATTGGTCGTGCGGAGAACGCATTTTTTGTTTGGAATGTTAATGTTTATCGCTGGAGACTTCACGTTGCATTGTTAATTAATTTGGTTATTTCTTTAAATTTAAGATAATTTAGTGATATTTGTTCATTGGTTGTTTGGCGCCGACTCAAAATTACTTAGGTATACTTACATTAGTTTAAGAACTATTTATTAAGGTTAAATAAAAAAGGTTTATTATTATTTGCTTTTCAGTTTTTCCGGAGGTTTAATTTTTTTGTTAAAAAGTTTTTATTTTATAATTTTTTGAGGCTATAATTTACTAATTAGTACATGCTTATTTTTTTATTACTTTTAAAATAGCTACCTACCTTACTTTAGCTATTAACTGTTATATAATACTACTTTAACTATTATTTGTTGTATAGTAAAATACTTAACAAAAAAACAGGTTTTATATACCAACACCTTTATATACCAACAAGGCTTTACCTACCTT
Source organism: Hydraecia micacea (assembly GCA_914767645.1). NCBI lineage: Eukaryota > Metazoa > Arthropoda > Insecta > Lepidoptera > Noctuidae > Hydraecia > Hydraecia micacea. The sequence continues at coordinate 25,523,613 of OU611775.1, read as the reverse complement.
TAGTAAAATTTTTGAGAAATTAATTTTAGACCAAATGCAGAGATGTTTTAATAAACATAAATTAATACATAGCAAACAGTTCGGCTTTACAAGGGGTCGTTCAACTACTGATTGTGTTGAACTTTTAGGACATATTTATAATGCTTGAGAAGATAAATGCGATGCCTTGGGCCCAATAACCACAAAACGGGAAGTGATGGGTGCCCTGCTAGGAAAATAGCGGAATACAGGTACATCAACTCTATCGACTACGAGGGCGCCTAGAGCGTCAAACTTAAAGCCAGTCTTCCGTGTTTACTGCCTGCTGCTGACTCAACAAAACAGTGCACTGGCCTATAAACCCTCAATTTTGTTGATGAAACACATGGTCTCGGACGTGATTTAATTTGCAACATTGACTTTAACCCACTTACCATTTTCTGCTGACACAAACATTTTAAAGTGCAATAAAGTATTCTACGCTGACTAAGTAAATAATTACGTATTAGTATAAGACTTTTTGTTGTTATTTTGATCTTTAAGATGGGTAATTAGTATTTAAGTAAACTAGGTATAAAATAATTAATGAATAAAATTTTGTCATTATTTCTAGACTTCTAATGCTAAATATTGTTATGAATGTAATGTCCTAAAATCACCATAAAGTATGCTCATGCCGCCTGTGATACAGGTTTATCCTAGTACAGGCATCTAACATTATTATACCTTTGTAAATAGTTTCTAAGACTTTTATGTAATAATTTTACCAATTTTAATATGAATAAACATTATTATTATTATTTTTGGTAAACAAGTTTTGTTTCTTAGCTCTTTGGCTAGTTTAAGCTACATTAACGGGCCTAAGCCAAGTCAATGTAGCGTGTGTGGTGAATTTTTATCACGAAGAGTTATTGTTAGGAGGAGAGATTTCATTTTCCTCAATTTGCAAGAACTTTCTCACTACTCTACAGGTGTTTAAAATTGCGGCTTTTTGAAGTGTTATGTAAATTGAGTCTTTCAGGTCTATTAGTTTGAGGCTGTGGTGGAGGTGATTGGGTATGACACCCGTCGTGGAGACAACAATGGGTACTACGTACACTTTTTCTTGTCTCCAAATTCTGGTTACTTCGTCCTTCAGTTCAGCGTATTTACTGATTTTCTCACCTATAGTTTTTTGTAAATTATGTGTATTAGGGACTGCAATGTCTATTAGGTATGTAATGTTGTTAACTTTATCTTTAAGGGTTATATCTGGTCTATTATAGTGAACGGTCCTGTCGGTTAGTATGGCGCGATCGTAGTAGAGTTTGTATGTGGTACTTTCTAGAACTGTTTGTGGTACGTACTTGTAATAAGGAGTGTTTGTGTCTTGTATGAGTTTATATTTGAGTGCTAGTTTTTGATGGATGACATTTGCTACCTGATTGTGTCTGTGTGTATAGTCTGTTTGTGTGAGTGTTGTGCATGCCCCTGTTATGTGTTGTATGGTCTCTGGTTGGCTGTGACATTTGCGGCATTTATCGTTTATTATCGTTGGGTCTTTTATAATGAATTTCCTGTAGTTTTTAGTATTTATGATCTGATCCTGTATTGCAATAATAAATCCCTCGGTTTCTGGAAATAAGTTGCCGATTTTAAGCCATTTATTTGATGCTATTGTATCTATATGAGATTGTTCTAGGTCATGGGGGTGCCGTCCATGCAACACTTTCTTTTTCCAGTCTTCTAACTTTTGCTTATGTGGGTCTTCATCGCCAGTGTGTTGTATATCTATCTGTTCGTGTAGGTTAAGTGGGGTGTAACTGATATCGTTCATATATTATTATTTTTTGTGATTTGTCCAAGGCATTCGATTGCGTTTTTCACGGAACTTTAATCAGGAAACTCCGCCACTACGGGATCCGGAATCGTGCTCTGGATCTTCTTGCTCCTTATTTTTAGACAAAAGTGCTGCGATACATTCTTGAACCGCTTCGGCGTTAGCACGGTGCTTAATAACGTAATCCTGATAGAATTCTTTTGGATAGTATAGTTCTAGCGGATTTCTAGATGCTGTGTGTCCGAATAACAGCTCATGAGGTGTATAATCTGTTGCCGAATGAATAGAATTATTATATGCAATAATAGAATACTTCATGATAAGCTGCATGGGATCGTCTTTATTTGTCATTCGTTGTATTCTAATTATTTCAGCTAATGTAGAATGTAAACGTTCGATTGGTGAATTAGAGTTAGGGTTATATGGTGTCGTGAAATGTATGTGAATATTATTGTACGGTCTCATCGCCATACATTTTCTGCTTACTCTGTAACCTACTTTAGACCAACGATGCGCGTCATAATTTAGCATAATAAAATGACATGACTAACGAATTAAAATATAGTGAACTTATAACTGGGTAGCTATCAACAACTGAGAGAAATAATCGCCTTCCACTCTGGTACTGTGACTTACTCTTAACTTAAATAAACTTATCTACTTAGTGCATCTCAGTGGAGCGTGTTTCTCTACACTAACTTAATTACCAACCTTCACGACAAATCGGTGTACGGAGTTAACCACTACAACCCGTACATTTATGGTCCTTCGAGCCTTCGTGTATCTTAGTGTGTTTGTGTCTGTTGTTACGGTAGCGAATCGGTTCAGCTGGTCTCCCAGAAGAGGGTCGCCCCAGTTGGATTGAGAAGGCGCAAATACCTATCCAGAATACAGGCACATTAAGTACCGAAATTAACTACAACTACTGGAAGAGCCTTCAACTTCTAGAAGAGCCTTCACCTACAAGAAGAGCCTTCAGAAACTAAAAGAGCCTTCAACGATAACTAGAAGAGTCTTGAACTTTTCAATAAAGGTACTTTGTGAACTACAAGAAAGCTATCGTCTATAATCAAGATGAATAAGCTATCGCTACAATCAACATGTTTTGAAAATATCAAAATATTATGCACCAACTATAGCAAGGACAGCAACACCAGGAAAACAAAGGAATACTTGAACAAGCGGCTGTCCTCGTTAGAAGCTCAATGGATGGATTTCGATGAACGCCATACATTGCTGTTGCAAGAAATAGAAGACAGGAACATAAACTATTTTGTGGAAGATGTCTACGGTAAGACTAAAACCATGTACGAAACAACTAAAGCAGACATTTTAAAAATGTTACAACCTATTGAAGAAAATGTCAAGTTTGACTGGACAGACTTTTCAAGAGGAGAACCTGATGAGAAAACAAAGACTTTGCTGACTAAACAACAATGTAACTTCAAGGCTATCGAACGGGTTATGGGAAAAATTGATTTTGAAGGCTTGACTGAAAGATGGGAACTTGACGATCACTTGTCAATCTTGAAGTCGAAGTGGGAAGCTGTGGACAACACTCATTGGGAACTAGAAGCTTTACTGAAAGGTTCGAAACATACGTACCATGACAAGTTCAATAGCATGGAAGCCAAATATGATGAAACAAGGAAACAACTGAAAAGCAAGATGTGGAACACCGCTCATCATCAACAGTCAGCACCGAGAATCGAGATACCAGAGTTTTCAGGACACTACAGCAAATGGATATCTTTCAAAGATCTGTTCCTGGAAACCATACACAAAAACCCGACATTAAATAAAGCTCAAAAAATGCAGCATCTGAAGACCAGGCTGAAAGGTGAAGCAGAAAGACTGGTGCAACACTTGAGTATCAGCGCTGATAACTACACTTCGTGTTGGGATATACTGAATCAACGGTACAACAACCGTCGACTACAATTCTCATCATACATGAACACTATGCTGCAGTTGCCTGTCATACAGAAGCCAGACGGTTACAACTTGAAGAAGCTGCATGACGTAACAATGGAATGTCTAAACGGTTTAACAAACATTGGTTTTGATATATCCAGTTGGGATCCTATGATTGTCCATCTGATGTCACAAAAACTAGACAGTGGGACCTACAATGAATATATAAAGAACTTGCACGATAACAGAGACGTGCCGACACTGCAGGAATTTTTAATGTACTTAGAAAACCAGTTTATGGCGTTCGAAACCATGAAGACTTCAAAGAAGGACATACAAAGCTCAGAGAAGTCAGCTGGAACTGAAACACACATGACTCGAAAAAATGTTGAACATAAGAAGTGGATTTCAAAAACTTACCACGCTTCATATGGGCAGTGCCCTCTTTGCAAAAACAATCATGTTTTGATGCGATGTCAGCAATTTATTGACTCGGATACAAAGCAACGAAACAGCATAGTTGCAAAATTGCGTCTATGCAAAAATTGTTTGTTTAGTCACGAAAACCAAACTTGCAACTCAACGAAAACTTGTAAGGAATGTAATATGAAGCATCATACGCTCTTACATTACAATAATTCCAATAAAAACACACCTTCGACGGGCAATGAACATCAACGCTCAGGTCAACGATCTTCGAGGGAAACTGAAACGCCGAGTTCGAATCATCTATCAGCCAACGAGATGGAAGTTTTACTGACAACCGTCCAAGTTAAGGTCAAATCGATAGATGGAACTTACGTAACTCTTCGTGCGCTCGTAGATCAGGGCTCACAAGTTAACATAATAACCGAAAACGCAGCACAACTTCTCAGGCTGCCAAGAAAAAAACTAACAGCGAAGATATCTGGAATTGGAACGGCATCAAGCGACTGTAAAGGACGCCTTACACTAACATGCAAATCAATCCACTCCGAATATATTTTCACCACTGAAGCATTGATTATGAAGAAACTGATCAATAAATTACCGAACAACACATTTGAACGACCAGAGTGGTCGCATTTGCAAAACTTAAAACTAGCGGACCCTGATTTTAACATTTCGAGGCCAGTTGACATACTGCTTGGAGCTGATGTATACGCTGAAATAATACAAGATGGAATACTAAAAGGCGCACTGAAGTCACCCGTTGCGCAACACACACGCCTGGGATGGATTTTGTGTGGAAAACTAGAAACTTTCAACTGTCACGTCACACTACTAGACGTGGCGGAAATAACTAAATTTTGGGAGTGTGAAGACGTCTCCAGAACAAACACTGACCAATGTCAAGAGGATCAATGTGAAACTCACTACAAGGAAACTACTCGCCGTGGTTCGGATGGAAGATACATTGTGAAGATGCCTTTATGTCTGGGTTATGACAATAAGATCGGAACATCGAAAACGATCGCAGTATCACAATTGCTGCAACTAGAAAAAAGGTTTAAAAGAAATGGCCGACTTGAAATGCTATACAAAGAATTCCTTAGGGAATACCTGGAGTTAGGCCATATGAAACCAGCAAAACCTATGACATCTTCAATTACTGAATGTTTCTTACCACATCACGGAGTACTTCGTGAAGAATCTACTACCACGAAACTCAGAGTTGTCTTCAATGCATCTCAGAAAACTAAAACGGGATACAGCCTGAACGACCTACAAGAAAAGGGCCCCAACCTACAAAAAGATATCCAAGAACTTATCATAAAATGGAGAAGCTACAAATACGCCTTTACAGCTGACATCGAAAAAATGTACCGATGCATCTGGCTGTCTGAGGAACAACAACATTTGCAGAAAATCATTTGGCGACATGCGCCGTCAGAGAAGCTGCAAGAGTACCAACTTTGCACCGTCACTTATGGCACAAAGTGCGCACCGTGGCTAGCCATGAGAACCATCAAACAACTTGCAAACGATGATGGCTACAAATACCCCACGGCAGCCAAAGTACTACTGAACGAAACATACGTCGATGACGTCATAAGCGGCCATAACTCACTAGAAGCGGCCCAGGAACTCCAGACATCGCTTATCGATATGTTAAAGGGAGCCGGGATGAACTTACGCAAGTGGTCCAGCAATGATACAGCACTGTTAGAGAACTTAAGCGATGATCAGATTTCACGCAGAATCACTTTTGACTTCAAGCAGGAGGAATCCATGAAAACCCTAGGACTAGGTTGGAATCCACATTCTGACACATTTGTGTTTAACTGGAAATATGAAGAAAAACGTCGACCAGAAATAACAAAAAGGAGGCTGCTTTCAGAAATTTCACAACTTTATGATCCGCTGGGTTGGCTATCACCCATAACTATTGCGGCAAAAATTATATTTCAAGAAGTATGGGTCAACAAACTTGAATGGGATGATCTGTTACCGTCACATATAGCAGATAAGTGGCTAAAACTAAGAGCAGACATACCCAATGTCAAACACATGAAAATCAAGCGCTGGATCGGTTCAATGAAGCAGAAGATAGAACTGTTTGGATTCTGCGACGCCAGTGAAAAGGCTTACTCATGCGTGGTTTACAGCTGCGTCAGAGATGAACATAACAAGCCAACAATATCACTACTTGCTGCTAAAACAAGAGTAGCACCGTTATCACAAACGATCACATTACCGAAACTAGAACTCTGCGGTGCACTCTTACTATCGCAACTCATCGAAAAACTCAAAGAAGCTCTAAATGGGTTTGAAATAACTACGAGCGTTTGGTGTGATTCCCAAGTGGTCCTGGCATGGATACAGGGGGATACATCCAAAAGAGAAAAATACGTCGCCAATCGAGTTGCAAAAATAAGACTAATCATACCAGCCGAGCAATGGCGTTATGTGAAGTCGCAAGATAACCCTGCAGACTGTGCATCAAGAGGCTTGCCACCAAGCAAGCTAGCAATATTCAGTCTGTGGTGGGAAGGTCCTGTATTTCTAAATACCTTCAAAGAAGAAAATCGTGAAGAAAACATAACATGCACATTTACAACTAACATAGGTAGCGTCTACCTAGCGAAATCGAACTCTATAAACAAAGAGACCAATAATTGTATTCATAACTTATTAACCAACTGCAGTTCATTGACCAAAGCTATCAGAATTGTAGCATGGATACAACGATTTATTCGAAACGCACGTAATAACACGAAACGTGACACCGGATGCCTCACTTTGTGCGAATTAAACAAGGCAAATGAACAAATCATAAAATATGTGCAACAAACGGAAATTACGCAAGAATATAAACAACTTATGAAGAAAGAAACAATTTCTACGAAAAGTAACATTTTTAAACTTAAACCATACTTGGACAACAACGGCTTAATCCGAGTCGGGGGTCGACTAAATCATTCCAGTTTACCGTTTGAGATGAAAAATCCACTCATTCTACCTAAGGGTGGACGACTTACTGAACTGGTGATCCATCAAGCTCACCTAGCGACTTTACACGGAGGAGCCAGACTAACCTTAGCTTACATCCGGCAACGGTACTGGATCGTTGGCGGTAACAGAGCGGTGAAAGCTGAACTACGGCGTTGTGTGCGCTGCCATCGCTACAACCCGCCGGAATTGAATCAACTAATGGGAGAACTGCCACCACAACGAGTCACACCTTCGCGCCCGTTTACACACACGGGAGTTGACTTCACAGGGCACGTCGAAGTCAGACTCAACAAAGGAAGAGGGGTTCGAACTTCAAAGGGTTACATATGCATATTCGTATGCATGGTGACAAAGGCTGTGCACATCGAACTTGCATCGGACTTAAGCACGGAAACTTTCATAGCAGCGTTCCAGAGACTGTGCTCCAGGCGCGGAACCCCAGGTCACGTCTACTCGGACTGTGGTACGAACTTCATAGGCGCATCAAGGTTGCTTCAGAAAGAGTTTGAAGAGTTCAAGCAAATCTTGTCGCCAAACTTCTTCAATAACATCGCAGACATGGGAGTACAATGGCATTTTAATGCACCCGCCTGGCCAACTGCTGGTGGACTATGGGAAGCAGCGGTCAAATCGATGAAGTATCACCTTCGTCGGGTGCTAGGTGACCAAAAACTGACGTACGAGGAATTTACAACCTTACTTGCAAAGATAGAAGCGTGCATGAACTCCAGGCCACTTTGCCAGCTCACTGAAGACCCCGAAGAATTTTATAACTACCTGACACCGGGACACTTTCTAACGGGGGGACCAACAATGTCTTTACCACGAGCTGACTACACCGATGAAAACTACTTTGACTTACGCCGACGATGGCAGTTAACTGAACGTATGTACCAACAATTTTGGAAGAATTGGTCAAGCGACTATCTTACTCAACTACAAACGCGTAGCAAATGGAACAATCCCAAGAAAAACCTCAGCGAGGGGGACATCGTTCTAGTCCGGGATAACAATTTGCCGCCAGGAAAATGGGCCATGGGACGGGTGCTAGAACTTCACCCTGGAGCGGATGGATACGTTCGAGTGACAACCATAAAAACCCAAACGGGTGTCATTAAACGACCTATAGTAAAACTATCAGCTCTACCCATCGACACTACCTGCAACAAAAATTATGAAGAATTTAAAACGAATTTAACAAAGGCTGATATAACAGGAAAAACTACCACAGCAAAACAGTCTGGAAGAAAATGTCTAACAAACATTTTAATGTTTCTTTTCACAATGTTGTTACTTGTGAATGAATCATATGGTTCGCAAGTAAAGTCAGGCACTCAAATTACCAACCTAGAAACCGAGCGACCGATTTATTATGATACCATAGGCAAAATTGAACTCATTCATGATGAATGGACTTTGCTTACGTACTACAACTTAACAAACTACTGGCAGGGCGTTCAACATATTGAAAAATACATAAACGGTGTAAATGACTTTTGCCGAAAAATCCATCAAAGTTACTGCCAAGCTACGACGGATCAACTTTGCCACGAGATGGAACTGCTAAACTTCTACAACACAATCCTACTGGCTCCCCACAAGCATTTATCTAAACGCAAGAAGCGCGGCTTAATCGACGGAGTAGGCATGGTAGCAAACAGCTTATTCGGCGTCTTAGACCAGAAGTTTGCTGACAAATACCACAAAGATATTGATGCCATACAACACAACGAAAACTATTTGCGTGAACTTGCAAAAAACCAAACATCGATCATGCAACTACAAAATGATGTTCTGAAGAAAAACGATGAAAATATCCAGCTTCAAAGCAAGATGATAGAACGTTTCATGGAAGAAACAAAGACGAATCTGGGCAGCATTGAAACAGAAATGCAAATAATGATGGCCACAAGCTACTTCAACTCCGCTTCCCTCACAGCATCGCTACTATTACGAAATCTTAAGGAAATTCAAACTATGCTCCTGAACACTCTCACTAATGTCTATAGTGGGCATATGGACGTGCACTTGATATCACCAGTAACTCTAATAAAACAACTGGAAGACATATCCGGCCGACTGCCGAGGACTCTGTCATTGCCGACAGAAAATATCAGAGAAGATATAAAAGAAGTTTACAAGCTGCTGTACGTGAAAGCACGAATAACAAAGAACTACTTCATGTTCGAAGTTCACATTCCTTTAACTTCGAATGAGGACTTCACCTACTACCGGGCTATCGCAATACCATTCAAGGCGGAATCAAATTACAAACTGATGCAGTTATCTTCGGAGTACATTGCCGTGAACTTTGAAAAGAATTCTTACATCTCACTAAAAGATAAGGACTTCAAGCAATGCATCAAAAGACAAAAAGAAAACTTCATTTGTAACGCAAACATACCAGTGTTCAACTTACAAAACAAGAATGCACCATGCGAAGCAAAACTACTGGGTCATCATACAACTACGTCACCGTGTGACGTACACAGCGTGTCATGCGAGGAGGCATGGATCAAGTTGCAAGAGCCAAACAGCTGGCTGGTTGTTTGTTGCGGAAGGTGCGAATTACGTACTATCTGTGAAAACGACGTAATATCACAAACTATCACATCGGCGGCTATAATTACTTTGAGTCAAGGATGCGTACTGCAGTCAAAAGAACTCACCATCACTTCGCACAATCAGTACAACAGCAACCTCAACGTGAACTATTACATGCATGTACCGAACCTGAATTCGCCGATAAACAACATTGTCAACGTCACACTTCATAACGCACCACAAGAAATCTTCACTCTCAAGAAAAACGAATTCGAGGAACTTGACAAAAAGCTGCGGTTCCAACAAGAGAACGAGCCGAAACTACCATCCACTATCACGGATCATGACGTTCACCAATATGCAATTTGTTACCTTTTACTAACAATTGCTGTCATTACTTTCCTGTGGATCCTATCAAGGAAATACTGCACGGTGCTCAAAAAGCGACTTCCTAGAAACACAAATAGAGAGCAAACACATGAAAACATCGAACTTCAACCAATGGGATCTCGACAGCAGACTACCAGAGATGAAAACCAGCAGGTGCCCACTGACGACTGCTACGTTCAACCTCAAGGACACCGAGACAATATTGCGTTTACTTTTGATTAATTGTTTACCTATTTACTTTTACTTACTGTTTGACTTTGTACAGGCATTTCTTTCTCTCTTTCTGCTCATCTTTGTTTCTCTAGGGGTTGCCAATATGTACGGTCTCATCGCCATACATTTTCTGCTTACTCTGTAACCTACTTTAGACCAACGATGCGCGTCATAATTTAGCATAATAAAATGACATGACTAACGAATTAAAATATAGTGAACTTATAACTGGGTAGCTATCAACAACTGAGAGAAATAATCGCCTTCCACTCTGGTACTGTGACTTACTCTTAACTTAAATAAACTTATCTACTTAGTGCATCTCAGTGGAGCGTGTTTCTCTACACTAACTTAATTACCAACCTTCACGACAAATCGGTGTACGGAGTTAACCACTACAACCCGTACAATTATGTAAGGCACATATGTCTTTTATGACGTCATTATCAAACTTGGTATCTGAGTCCGTGGTTATTTTGTTTGGTAAACCTAACACTGAGAAGACGTCTAGCAATGCTTCCGCTACATGTACACTACTACACGCGTTTAGAGGAACTGCCTGGGCATATTTGGAGAAATTATCAATGATTGTGAGGAATGTTACGCCGCCTGTTGAATAAAGGTCCATAAATATGTGCTCCATTGGCTTGCGCGGTGTATTAGAAATAGCTAGAGGTGGTCTTAGAGGATTGCGCTCATATTTAGACTGCAAACAAATCTCGCACTGATTAACAAATCTCTGAATGGTAAGTAACATATTAGGCCAGTGGTAATTTCTATGCAACTGTTTATACGTCTCTTGAATACCGCGATGTACTGTCTTTCCTTCGTGATATTTCTTAATTAATTCATGTGGTTCAGTTTTGTTTTCTACTAGGGTCACACGCGTAGTGCATTTAAGTAACTTTGGGCCACGCTCGTTAAATATAGTAGTATAGACTCTGGAGAACGCATGATACAGTTCTTCACTATGGAAATAACAATGAAACACTCGGTCGGCAATGGTGTGTTCCTTTAAAAATCTAACTATCTCTGATTCTGTATTATTAACTGGAATAAAAACATCTTTAACGACAACTTTTGAGTTAGTGGATCTGTTATCAACTCTATATGTTGAGCCAGGTGTTGATCTAATGTGAAATTGTTTCAGTTGCCTATCTATAGCATCTGATATTATAGGTATGCCCTTATTTTCATTGTCTGGTTGTGTATGTTGTGTAGAGATTAATTCAGGCTCGGCTGACACTATGCTCATACTATCTGATTCTGTTCCTATATGAGATTGGGGAACACTAGGGTTTAGTGATTGAATATTGTAATTATCTTGGGGCACGGCTGCCTCCGTTTCATTTTCAGCTGCTCTACGTGCGTTCTCAAATATTCTATTGATTATTTCATCATCCTCATTATCATCTAAATTTACTGCTAATGAATCCATACTACCGTGAAATATTTTAACACGAGATAAGGCATCTGCGTTAGTATTCTGACGACCCTTTTTGTAAACTACTTTATAATCGTATTCTGCAAGCTTTAAAAGCTTTTTCAGTCGACGCGTTGACGCGTTAGCGTACGGGTCGAATATAGGTCCCGCCACCTACGTTCGCGACAATGTCTGTTAATACGCTAAAATGTGTGAACTGCAATATTGTAATTTGTGAGCTGTTATCCTTTATTCAAAATAAAATAGACGTGATGGACAATGAAAGCCTAATAAGGATTTGTGACACAGCCTTCAGTGTGGTTGAAGTTGATAGTGCTAAGGAATTGCTGTTTAGTTCAATAAAAACGAGCAAGAAGAAAGTGAGTAGGCGCAAAGAAGGAAAAAAACTGAGAGACTTAGAAGATATTATATGTGTCTTCAAAGTGACTGAACCAGATCTTATGCCGATCTTCGTGGCGCGTGACTTGCAAAAATTACCGCCCGTTACATTTGATCATGTTGATGTGACCAAATTGTTAAAAGATCTGTTGATTGTACGTGCTGAAATTAATGACATTAAAAGTAAATATGCAACAGTCACTCAACTGGACGAGTTGAAGCTAGAACTAGGATCAAGCAGGCCCCCATTATCATTATTAACGTGCAATATTAACGCGAAGAAAAGAGGAGGGTATTTGCTTGACAGTGGGCCGGTCGGTTTGTCGCCGGCACCAGTGTACGATGACGGTAACTCGATGTTGAGGTGTGAGAGTGAAGAGCGCACTGAGTCACCAAAATATCGCTCTCTTGCTTGCACTCATACAGAAGCGATCATGACTGGTGAGCGCGCTCCGATTAACTCAACCTTATTAGAAAAACAAATGTGCACAGAGATTACCGAGTCAGAAGTGTGTCGTACAAGAAACAATGAAATAAAACGGCCTACTATGGCGGATGTGACAAGGAATGGGGAGTGGAAAATGTCCAACAAACCAGAAGATAATTGGGTTTTGGTGCAAAATCGACGATCTAGGAATCGTTTTGCTGGTAAAGCGGGCAAAGCGGCTACGGACCTGTCTGAGAAATTTAGAGCTGCAGAAGTTAAAATCCCTTTGTTTATTTCGAATGTAAACAAAGAGACAGCGGTGGATGATATCTGCAAATACATTGAAAATAAAACGGCGGAGGTCGTTTTGCTTGAGAAAATTACAATGAAAAAGGAAAAGCCATACAATGCCTTTAAAGTGCTTGTTAACAAAAATAAGTTAGATCTCTTTCTAGATGACCAGATGTGGCCTGATGGCGTGACATTTCGGCGCTTTATACAGTTCAAGAACAGAACTGAAGACAAAAAGAATACTATTTTTGTGAGCGAGGGAATACCAAAAGCAAAGAATGGATAGTATTTCAAACATGAACTTAATAACGTTTAATTGCAAAAATGTTAAAAGGTCGGTGAACTGTGTGCGTTCACTTTGCAAAACAGCTGATATTGTTTTGTTACAAGAAACGTGGTTATATCCACATGATCTAGCCTTCCTTGACAGTATTGATCAGGAATTTAGTTACACGGGAAAGTCATCAGTGGATACGTCAGCGGGCATTTGCAAAGGGAGACCCTATGGAGGGCTTGCCATACTATGGCGGAAAACTGCATTTGACTATGTGAGTGTGGTGCAAAGTATCAGTAGCCGGATATGTGCAGTGAAGGTAGTGGTAAACAACCGGTGCTTTTTGGTTATAAATGTGTATATGCCGACGGACTGTAGCGAAAATATGCCTCTTTTTACGGAATGTCTTGGTGAAATGTATTCTATTATACAAAATAATAATGCTGAATCAGTGTATGTGTTGGGAGATTTCAACGCCCACCCAGGTGAGTCATTTTGTAATGAACTTCTAAGTTTTTGTAGTGAGCAAGAATTATTATGTGCGGACTTAAACTATTTAGGTATGCTATCGCAAACTTACACGTTTATCAGTGACTCACATGGGTGTAAGCGTTGGCTAGACCACTGCCTTGTTACTCAGGCGGCAGGAAAAACAATTGTAAACATTGAGGTTATTCATGATACGTTTTGGTCAGATCACTTTCCCTTAAAAATTGAATGTGATGTGAATCTTATCAGATTAAAAACGTATGCGATCAAATCACCGCTTAACGGTGTGCGATGGGGTGAAAGAAATCCAGACGAAATAAAGGAATACTCGTCTATGTGTAATAACAAATTTAAAAGTTTAGATTTTCCTGCGGATTTTGAACTGTGTGCTGATAAGTTTTGTGATAATGCCCAACATAGATTAGTGTTGGATTCGATGTATAAAAACATTGTATCTATATTAAGTGAAGCAGCTAGTGTAAACAGAACCTCTAGAGACGTTATAAGAAAGAGAGGCATAAAAGGATGGAACAAGCATGTCAAAGAATTTCACGCTCAGGCTAGGATTAAGTTTAAATTATGGACGTGGTACGGTCAACCAAATAGTGGGCCTATATATGAGGATATGATATTAAGTCGTAAGGTATTTAAATCCAAATTGAAATGGGTCAGTAAGAACCAAGAAAAAATAGAAATGAATATTTTGGCCTCGCTGCATTCTAAGAAATGTTTTTCATCTTTCTGGAAGGGCACTAAAAAGCTTAATGTTTCTCCAAGTTTACCAGTTAGCGTGGAAGGTAAGAGTGATCTCACGGAGATAGCTAATATATTTAAAGAACAGTTCTTAGTGAGCTCGCCTCTTGACTCTGTGGTGGAGGTGAACGATGCTGAGACCTGTCGATCAGAAGAGCCTCTGCGGTTTATGTGTAAGGAAATAAAAACAGTGATTATATCTATGAAGCGAGGGAAATCTCCTGGTCATGATGGACTCAGCATCGAGCATCTTCAAAATGCTGGTGTCCACTTGCCAAGAGTATTGACTATGTTTTTTTAATCTATGTGTAGCGCATTCTTACCTACCACAAGAGATGCTGGATACATTAGTTGTACCTATTGTGAAGAATCGGACAGGAGACATAGCAGACAAAGGTAATTACAGACCAATCTCACTGGCAACTGTGATAGCCAAAGTGTTTGACAGTGTGCTTGACACGCACCTCAGTAGATACACAAAATTACATGACACACAGTTTGGCTTTCGTGCGGGGTTGTCTACTGAAAGTGCAATACTTGCGTTGAAGCACACTGTCAAATATTATACGGACAGAAAGACACCAGTGTATGCTTGTTTCCTGGACCTTTCCAAAGCCTTCGACATGGTTTCTTATAGTGTCTTATGGGAGAAGCTTCGCGGGGCGGGAGTACCTGCTGCATTGGTGTCAACATTGGCTTTCTGGTATGACAAGCAGAGGAACTTTGTCAAATGGTCCAATGCATTGTCTGACCCGTATAAACTTAAATGTGGTGTTAGGCAGGGAGGTCTTACGTCCCCGAGGCTTTTCAATATTTATATTAATAATTTGCTTGTTGAGCTCAGCAGCGCACACGTAGGATGTCATATAGATGGAGTTAGTTTAAACAACCTAAGCTATGCAGACGATATGGTGCTGCTGAGCCCCACAATAGGCGGAATAAGGAAATTGCTTGCTATTTGTGAGGGTTACGCCGAGCGGCATGGGCTAAAATATAATCCTACTAAGAGTACGCTGTTGGTATTTAGAGGCAGAAATAAAAGTCCCTCAAATGTCCCTCCCGTAGAACTGAATGGTTCACGTTTGCAGAGGGTAACATTATTTAAATATTTAGGCCATATTGTTACGGAGCATCTTAAAGATGACTCGGATATGGAAAGGGAACGAAGGGCGATGGCTGTGAGGGGAAACATGTTGGCTCGCAGGTTTGCTGGTTGTTCAGTCCCAGTTAAAATAACACTTTTTAAGGCGTTTTGTCAAACATTTTACACCAGCAGCCTGTGGGCTAATCATACCCAAAAAACAGACAACACCCTTCGCATTCAATACAACAATGCCTTCAGGGCGCTGTTGAGGCTTCCTCCGTACTGTAGTGCGTCACTGATGTTCGCTGAAGCGCACACTGATGATTACTTTGCGATCATGCGCAAGAAAGTGGCATCAATAATACGCCGAGTGAGAGGAAGCGACAATAGCATCCTGAAGGTATTTTCTGAAAGGTTGGAAGGGCCTACAATGGATAGGTTTATCAAGCTACATGCCAGACATGGGGCTTGATAAACCTTCCTGAAATAGGGTTTTGCTTGTTATCCTGTAAGAAAAGATTGTATTTGTGTGCCTACGTTTTTTTTATCTACTACCTACTAACATAGATTTTTAAGTTACTTGTAATACTAACACGCTATGGGCCTATGATGCCTGCCAATAAAAGATTTTTATTTTTTATTTTTATTTTTTTATTTTTTATTATTTATTTAAATGATAAATGATTTATTTCTGTAAGTAGGTTTGTACAAACACTTTTACACGTCAATCATATTTTTTTAAAGCTAGATGAGGTCGGCGTTTCCTATCTGACTACTCTGAGAAGAAAGGCCGAAACAAACTCAGAGGTCACAGTCTCTTTTAAAGTCCAGACAAAATCTTGGTCAGATCATGTGAAGACCATGTAGATTGGTGTCTGAAATGGTCTTTTGAGGAAAGAACCACACAGATTGAGCGGACCTGTCCAGTCAGTGCACGCATTTGTCAAAAATCGTGCAGCTCAACTCAGAACTTGAGGAGCTCAACGATTCGACGAACAATACCAAAGAAAGGACATTTGGGTAGGCCGCGTAAATTACTCAAACTGCCAGATCATGATTAAAACTAACTAAGAAGGAAAACAGAAAAAAGAAATGACCCACATAGTCCTCACATTCACAATAATTAAATAAAATAAAAATACTTTACAAAGTAAATATTCATGTCATTGTATATATAAAATGAATAAATGTCAATGTGTATATAAAAATCCAGACATAATCTTTGAGGACCATGTAGATTGGTGACTGAAATGGTCTTTTGAGGAAAGAACCACACAGATTGAGTGGACCTGTCCAGTCAGTGCACGCATTTGTCAGTAACCGTGCAGCTCAACTCAGAACTTAAGGAGCTCAACGATTTGACGAACAATACCAAAGACCGGACATTCGGGTAGGCCGCATAAACTACTCAAACTGCCAAACCATGATTAAAACGAAAACAATCACCCACATAGTCCTCACATTCAAAATAATTAAAATATATAATATTTGATACAGTAAATGTACATGTCATTGTTTAAGTACATAGATATTAAGAAAAATAAAGTGTAAAATAGCAAAAAAAAAAAAAAAACTACATTCACTGTCTAAACATATTGGAGCAGCTCAGTCCCAAGCCTTTTTGACCTCAATATAGTCTTTTACAGTATAATAAGCTTTCTGGCATAGTTTTCGCTTTATAAAAGATTTGAATTTATTAAGGCTTAGTTCTTGAATGTGGCTAGGAAGTTTATTATAAAAACGTATACATTGACATCTAAACGAGCAACCTATTTTCTTGAGCCTTGTTGTAGCAACAACAAATTTGTGTTTGTTCCTAGTATTTATGTTATGGATATCACTGTATTTTTTAAACAGATTAATATTTTTATGTGCATACAAAAGATTATCATAAATGTACTGAGAAGGCACAGTCATTATATTAATCTCTTTAAATTTGTCTCTGAGGGAGTGTCTGGGACTTAACTTATAAATGAAACGAATTGCCCTTTTTTGTAAAATAAAAATTGTCTGAATATCGGCGGCATTTCCCCACAACAGAATACCGTACGACATCACACTATGAAAATAACTAAAGTAAACTAAACGGGCTGTCTCTAAATCAGTTAAATCACGAATTTTCCTAACGGCGTATGCTGCAGAGCTAAGCTTTTTTGACAATTTATCTATATGGGGGCCCCATTGAAGCTTGGCATCCAAAGTAATGCCTAAGAAAACTGTAGTATCTTCGGGTTTCAACTCTTCATCCTTTATGAGAACACTAGTTTCTACTTGTCTAACGTGGGGTATCGTAAACTTAATACATTTAGTTTTTTTTTCGTTAAGAAGTAGGTTATTGACATTAAACCAGTTAACTACTATTGCGAGGGCGCTATTTACATTGTCAGTAACCAGCTGCTGACGTTTGAGTTTAAATAAAAGTGAAGTGTCATCTGCAAACAACACTATATCATGATTATCCTTTATGAGGTACGGCAAGTCATTAATATAAATAAGGAACAAGAAAGGACCAAGAATTGAGCCCTGAGGGACTCCCATTGTTACTATAGATCCGGGTGATCTTTTTCCATTAACGTCAACGCTCTGAATCCTTTTACTCAAGTATGAAGCAAGAAGATCCAGAGCGGCGTTCCGGATTCCGTAGTGGTGTAGTTTCCTGATTAATGTTTCATGAAGAACACAATCGAATGCCTTGGACAAATCGCAAAAGACGCCCAAAGCATCGCATTTGTCCTCCCATGCATTATAAATATGTCCTAAAAGTTCAACTCCGGCATCGGTAGTCGAACGACCCCTTGTAAAACCAAACTGTTTGTTATGTAGTAAATTATTTTTATTAAAAAATCTTTGCATTTGATTTAAAATAAGTTTTTCAAAAATTTTACTAAAGGTAGGTAGTACTGAAATAGGTCTATAATTAGTAGGGTCTGATGTACTACCCGATTTAAACAACGGTATTATTTTACTGTTTTTCATAAGATCAGGAAACTCACCACGGTCAATACAATTATTAAATATAACAGCTAAAGTAGGAGCTACAATGTTTATAATGGACTTGGCAACATCCACAGAATTACCCCATAGATCTGCGGTCTTTTTAACATTTTTTTTTTTTTTTTTTTTTTTTTTTTTTTTTTGTGTTTTATTTAATGTGTGAAAGGTTTTAATTATATCTGTACAGGTTACATATTGGAAGTGAAATTCAGAATCACAAACAGGAACGTTTTCTTTAAGTAAAGTCTCTGCAGCAGTGGGTGATGAGTTTAGAGATTTAGTAGTTGATACGGGAATCTCTGCAAAGAAATTTTCAAAGGCCGCGGCGACTTGAGAATCTGATTTAATTATATTGTCATCAATAGCAAGGCTGTAGTCACTACTACCACAGTAGATAAATATACAGTAAAACATCTTCATACAAACGTGCCGCTCTCGGTTTGAATGTGTGCGTGCGCGCCGCGCGCCATGTCGGCACGCGATTTCACGCACACGCTAGCATAATATATGGGGGAATAAGGTGGCGGCAGTGCGGGCTGTGCAGCGCGACTGTGAGCACGCGCGTACGCTACATGACCGCTTGCGTTCGTCAACCCTCGCCGGCGCGGGCGGCGGACACTTGTCGTAAATTACGAGTATCATGACTTCAAAAAGGGGAAAAAAATATTGTAGTGTTTTGAAAAAAATGATGTAGAAAGGATGGAGCAGGTGTTTCGCAAAGCGTTCGAAAAGGACCACGTCAACATTAAAATTGGCCGGTCAATTTACGATCAACTGAATGATGTAGAATTTAAGATGTCCTGTCCATGCTTTCCCAAAAGCTTTTTACAAAAACTTTACATAAGAATGAGAATTTACTTTACATTAAGGTGAATGCGCAGTGGTAGACCGCGAAATTCAAATGTTCTTACGTTTTTTGCTATTTGCAGGCCAGTGTCAGGTTGTATCTTGATCAAAATTTGATTCGCGACAATAACAGGTACGTATTTATAGAATTATAATCATTAGAATCATTAATACATCTTTCTAAGTTAGATTTGTACCACTAAGCAGTTTTCCATAAGAGATTTGTTGTCGTGGTACAAATCTAACTTAGAAAGATGTATTAATGATTCTAATGATTATAATTCTGTAAATACGTACCTGTTATAGTCGCGAATCAACTTTTGATCAAAATACAACCTGACACTGATCTGAAAATTGCGAAAAACGTAAGTAAATTTGAATTTCGCGGGCTACCCTGGCACTTCCCCCTTAACAAATAATAATAAAGCGTTCCGGACGTGCAGAAACAGGAGAAAAATTTTCTCGGTATCAAATTTGTAACTTAGTATAATAAATGTTATGTGAATAAAAGCTTTTTATTTTTACTAAATTTATAAATTGGTAAAATATTCAATCATAATATGCTTTTTATTTTATAAATTTAGATCAAGTGCTGCTTGTTCGAAAATATTAACTAAAAGTAAAAGTGACAACCCTGGGTATCAACGCAAGAGTAGGCTAATAACTCGGCGGGCGGCCTTAGATAACCTACTGTATATTTATTTACTGTGCTACTACGGTTGCATGACCTTCCCGTTTCGCTATTAATGACATTCCAAGTCATTTTAATAATGTTACTACTATTTTTAATTTTTGAACTCAAATAACGTGACTTGGCAATACTACAAACTTTTTTTAAATATTTTAGAATAATTCTTAACATATAAATTAAATTCATCAGTGTTTATACAAATCCGTTCTTCATATAATTCATAAAGTCGTTTTCTACTTTTATGTATACCAATGGTAGCCCAGTCACTGAAGGAAGCGTTACTATTAACCGATAATGTTTTTGGAATGAATGTGTTATCAAATTGTTCGCAATACATATTAAAAAAATCATTATATTGTTGATTTTTTTTTTTTTTTTTTTGTTTTGGCAGGAGTGGGAAATCCTCATGGACGCCCAGACTGTCTCACTGGTGAGGCAGTCTGGGCAGTGCCGGACTCTTACCGGCTAAAACCACACTCCTGCCTTTAGACACGGTTTTCTCCGATATTGCGGTCGGAGGCTTATTTCGTCTTTTCCTAATGTAAAGCTTATTAATTTAGTAGTTTTTAGTTAGGTGGTGAAGTTACTCCTATTTTAGTAGTTTCGAGCAATTTGGTCTAGAGTGCTTTATGACAATATTCTTTCTTTCATCAATTTTATTTTGAATATACATTGCTATTTGCTTTGTTTTTTTTTTTTTTTTTTTTTTTTTTCCTTTTCTTTCCTTTTTCTTGTTTTTCATTTTTCTTAATTTCTCTTATACAAATTACTTTAACACTCAGTACAATATAGTATACTATATTTACCGTATTAAATTTCTTATTCTACGTTTTATTTCTATCTATTACTATTTTTACTATATTTAAACAAAAATTCAAGAATTGTCTATTAGTTCCTTCATTAATAATTATTTGGCTTATGTTTTTCTCGCATATTTTAATATCTATTTTATTTTCCATGTTAAATCTGGCTAGCGCAAACGCTGGACACTCAACTACCAGGTGCAAGATTGATTCTTCTGCGACTGGGTCGCAAATGCATGCAGGTGAGTCCTTTTTCTTGAATCGGTTTAGGTATTGGGAAAAGCCCCCGTGTCCTGTGAAGAGTTGTGTGTGCAGGTATGTGATGGGAATGTTTCTGGTTATTCTGTAGGCATGTGTGGCTGAAGGGAAAAATATTTTTGTGACGCTGGCTTTGGTCTCTTTTAGGTATCTATATTCCCATTTATCAATCGTATCACTTCTAATGGTTCGCTTGATAAATGAGATGGGACATTTGTCAAAGTCAGGTTTTCTTTTTATTTTTAGCGCCGCTGTTTTTGCCAGTTCATCTGCTCTTTCATTCCCTTGTATTCCAACGTGGGCTTTTACCCAATAAAGTTGAATGTTTTTGCCGGAGTCGTTTAGTTGTTTGGCATTCTTCTTTATCTCTATAACTAGTGGGTTGTAGGTGTCGCCGTTCTTCAATAGCTCCAAAGTTGACCTTGAGTCGCTGAGAATGCTAAACTCTTCTTCCGGGCTATGCGCGATCATCTCCACTGCTTTGTACACGGCATACAGCTCCGCCTGAAAGACGGTACAGTACTCCTCGAGCTTGTATTTCTTGGTTTTTGTTTCGACTGTTCCCTTCCACCAGGATAGGGCAGCTCCAACTTTTCCCTCGATTTTGCTCCCGTCTGTAAAGATTTGTACTGCACCGTCCCTCACGCACCGCTGCACTTCCGCGTCACTCTCCAAGCATTTGAAGCCGAGGTCTACTTCATTGGCTGGGTGGGGCCTCGCCAGGAAGCTCGCTTTTTCCTCAACAGGTCGGTCCCTCAGAACTGGCTGAGGCTTCCCTCTCTTCGCCTCGTAAAGGGATGCTGCTTCCTTGACTCTCAGGTCAAGCGGCAGCAATCCTGTCAGGATTAGAGCCGAGTATATATATTGTTGATTAGGGTCATCACTAGTTAATAAAAGTGGTAATTTACTCAAGGGTTTAGTTTTAAATGTTTCCAATCGATTAGTTGTTTTTGGGTTAACAGTGATATCTTTTTTAGTAACTTTTTTGTTTTGATTTGGAATAGTGAGTAATTGTCCGCAATGATCTGAGTCTATTAAGTTAATAATTTCTTTGTGGGTTGGTATAACATCTGTATAAATGTTATCTAGGCATGTGGCACTAGTGGGAGTTATTCTAGTGGGCTCCAAAAATTGGTTAGCAAGATTGTATGACTGAAACAAACTTATAATTTTAGTACTTAACCCAGAATTTTCTAACATTAACATTAAAATCACCACAAATGATGATTAACATAGCCTAGTAACTTCACGCTTTTCTTCCTCATTCATATGTCCTGTACGAATCTTCTTCAAGTTTTCATTTAATATGCGATCGATATCAGATTGCACTTGTACGGTATTTATGTTATAACTGTTAATGTTATTAGCCTCATTATATAATTCTAACTCCATTGAACTTTTATCTGGAATATATTTTTTATCATCACTAAAATTAATTACTGAAGTTTTAAAAGAACCATTAGTAACGTTAATTATTGCTGCCGGTGATTTCAAGTTATCTGACCAATAGTAATCATCGTGTATGTACTGTCCATCCACGTAGTTGGTTTTAACAGTAACTATTTTTTCACACTTAGAATCGATTTTTATCTTTTGAGGTGGAGAACTAAAGTGAATAGGTATTTGTGCTGTTGATGTTCGTAACACGTTATTGTTCAAATCAATATTGCTTTTTAGTTTCTTTAAAAGATCGAATCCTATTAGACCCTTGTACTTCGTATCGAAATCGAATATTAAAAATTTATGGATTATATCGCTATTAAACGCAGGGGGCAAAGGCAGGTATACTACTTTATCGTGAACTGAGGAGCTGTGCGCTGTGACTATTTGATATGGCTCTGTTTCTACACAGTATTCGAAAATAGTACCAAAAATTTCTTCAGATGCAATAACAGAATGACTGGCTCCTGTATCTATTAGAAACATACCGTTGAATTCTGGCAACTCAATGTATGGTAAAAATTGTTTACTTTGTAGGTTAATGGATACTATGTCCGGCTGTCTTGATCGGGGTTTAATGTAAAATCCTGTTCTGGGCTTACCTCTTGTTCTTCTATACCTACGTTAGGTTCAGAAGCGTCGCTACTAATAATGTCCATGAATTGGCCGAAATACTCACTACCAATGGGTATTGGTTGCACCTGACCTTCCATTTGGCTCGGAATATAGAATAACTGCCCCGATGCGAACTGTGGTTTTTCTGGCTTACCTGCCGTACGCATAGTGACGTCCGATGATGACTCAGTAGGATTAACCTGCTGTTTTGGAACGTTCGGTTGGTTCTTAAAGTTTCCACTTCTAAGATTACCTGAGCCACCTGGTCTGAAGTTACCTGATGCTGGTCGGTTTTTCCAGGGCAACATAGACTGTATCCATTGTTGACGCTGCTCTGGGTTCATGTTATTCTGTTGGGGCTTGTATGGCGACATTGTTGGATTTACTAGGCTAGGATGGAAAGGACTATTGTTAGGCTGCTGCCTAGGCAACTCCTTTGGTTTCGCTTGGGATGTTGATGGGCTATTAAAATTATTGGTCCTATTATGTGCAAGCCTAGCCTCTTCTTGCCTAGCCGCAATAATAGCTTGTTCAAATGTGTCTGGTTTCGCAATTCTAACACCTAATGACACATGAAAATCTAACTGGTTCACGTACTGTTCAATGACCATCTTTTCATAATAAGATTTGTTACCATGTTCCCCTACAGAGTATAATATGTCTAACAATTCACGGAGCCGTTTGCCAAAGGTTTCCGCATCCTCGTTCTTTGACTTACGTACCCGTGTGAGCTCCTGCATAACTTGTATCTCATTGCGTGGTTCTCCAAGACGCCTAATCAAAGCTACTTTAATTGACTCCCAGGAACTGAGATATTCTTCGTATGCTATGGCATCGATAGCTGGGCCACTTAGCCTACTCTTAATCAGGCAGATGAATGCCGGATGCGATCGATCTGCTTCACTAGTTAAAGTTAATAAACTTTCTACCTCTCTAATATAATATCTAAGCAATTTAGGATTGCCATCATATCTAGGCATCAAATCTGCAATAAGTTTGTATGGTTTATAGTTAGAATCATAATCTCTGAGCGACATTGTTTTGCTGTAAGTTACCTGTCTAGTGGCACTCAAACAGAACAATAGCGGTGTAGTATTTCACGTGGAATTTTACGGAATATCTTAACGCTATAATAAGTGGGTGCCTAACGCGATTTTAGCTTATAGACAGACACACATATACTTTAAATAGAATACAAAAATTATAGTAAGGCAGGAAATAGAGCAAGGATACTTGGATACGAGAGCACTTACCAAAGCAGCCACTGCATCTCCTGTCGAGTCTTATCTCTGCCAGCAGCTTCCTTCAATTCTCCGGAGAAACACCTTCCTGCTTCTATACAGGTGCCCGACCGCAAGTAAGGTTCTTTGCGGATCGCGAAGGAACGATTTGAGAACCGTCACTCTTATGCCGAAGAGTTGTATTCGAACTTAGAGCGTCGCGATCCTACCGACTGCGCCAGTTATGTTTCGGCGATCGGGATTTTAGTTAAAAAAACTTTATTTATTATAATTATTTTAATTACAGGAAAACAGTGTATTAAGCTGAAGGCTGATCTAAAAACTAACTTCACAAACAATGCTATGGAATAACATGTAATTGATCTTATTGCTAGGTTGCACTTTAATAAGTAGGTTGGCGGCTGCGTACTCAGCGTAAACGGTTGTTACGATGAGTTAACTAGCACCATTACTTAATAAATAAATATTTTAAATCCAGATATTTTTCGTGTCGTATATTATTTTTGCACATTGAAACAAAAAAAAAATGGTTAAATGTCATTTTTTAAAGCAAATTATACACCTTATTGTTATTTAAAATACTTATTAGATGGCTTAAAATAAAACCAACGAATTATCTCCATGATTTGTATGTATGACATTGATTCCTTTGCCTCTTAATGGAATCTATGAAAACATTACCCGTGTCAGTAAGGTTGTCATCACACTTGTCAGTTGTCATGTCTCATTGTTAAAATCGCTATTTTCTTTTTCATAGATAATCTTAAAATGCTAAATGTACAACAATTTTTCCGTTTGCTTTTAGGTTTATTGCATCTGTAATTTCTACTTGATATTAGTGAAATTATCATCAAATCAAATCAAATCGTTTATTTGTGATACATGGGTTACATAAAGGTGTTCATTAATGATCAGCCATTTAGGCATACAAATTATTAAATAATATAAGTAATGAAAATATGATTATAAAATTCTAATGATTCGATATAAATTCCATTGGATTAAATATAAATGCTATTATTACTATTAGTCATGCATGACAGATACAAGACAATCAACAACAAAAATTACAGTCAAGCGGACATAAAACATTTAAAAAATTCCAGTCAATAAAAATTCAGGAACAGCGTAATAACAATTTTCTATAAGAAATCGGAACAATTTATTTTTAAGGACATGAAAATTGCTACACTCTTTTATGTCATTAGGAATCTTATTGTAGATCTTTGTGGCCATAGCAAACACACTTTTTCCAAAGAGGGTAGTTCTATACTGACGAGTAAGGTTATTATACAAATGACTCCTATTTCGAGATTTAAGCTCTAATGTAAATAGTGATGGATGATGTCTAATAAACAAGGCCATTTCAAAAATATATAAAGATGGCACGGTAAGTAATTTAATTTTTTAAAGTATTCCTTGCAGCTGTCAGTTCTATTGAGACCACACATAGCTCGCACGCACCTTTTTTGGCATTTAAAGACTTTATCCCAGTTGGTAGTATTTCCCCAGAATATAATTGCATATCTGAGTCTAGAAGCGACATTACTATGATAAGCTACAAGTAATGTGTCAAGATTGACCTTTTTCGCTAGCATGTATAAACTATAAGATGACTGTGACACTTTTTTGCAAACAAACTCTATATGACTTTGCCATTTCAAATTTTCATCTATGTGTACGCCGAGAAATTTTGTTGTAGTTGTCAATTCAACTTTTTCACCGTTAAATTCTATTCGAGTATGTAATGAGTTTTTTGTTTTCTGTTTAAATTGCATTAATTTAGTTTTATCAATATTAATTAATAAATTATTATTTTGTAGCCATTGACTTATTGAACGTAAACTACTTGGTCGCGCGTGGGGAATTAATATACGGGTGTTTAATTTTATTGTTGGAAAAAAATGCGGGGAAATTACTTTAAGCGGGAATGATAACTTCGGGATCGGAGTACATTTAGGTGGTGAAGAAATGTCCGCCGTTTGACACAATCAAAGAAGAAATTGAAAGGCCACTAACCTGGTCTCCTAGCTGCGACGGTCTTCTTCTCCAAACTTGCGTTGATCCACGGATCCGGGATTTGCTTAACGAGCGCGCGCGCCGTAGATATTGCGTTTAAGTTCACGAACTCTCAATTGAAGGACCGGCCCTTCAAACGAGTTATTTAGCGTGCGGCGTAATTAATGATGACAGACAGTTTTGAGTCTCGCGTACTCGAGCCGAAAATTGAAGTGTCAATTTGGCGAGCAATAGGTAATTAGCGGTAACGTAGAATATGTAGACTGACTTTTTTTGCGCGTGCGCCGCCCTTTATATAGACTCGCGGCGCGCTAGATTCTTCGGTAGTGACATCTCTCTTCCAACCATGAATGTGTCTAACAAAACGGCGCGAATATCCTCCCCCCTTTGAAACTCCGTAGGGGTTTCGAAAAGAAACAGAGAGGAAAAATAAAAGAGAATGCTAAATGAGAGGATGTCCAATTAGCTGGAAGGAGAATCATGAATTATATGGATAAAAAAATAATGTAATTAGAGGAAGTAAACATAATATAATAAACATAACTAAATACAACAGGTGCGATTGTGACTGGTTAATTGTTAAATAGAATTACTGTGACGGCAGAGGGCACAGCTTTACGACAGGACGTTTCAAAACTCCCAAAGCAGTGCGTACCAGAGCTAACCTGACAACCCCATCTTTACCAGGGTATAACTGTTCAATAACGCCAGTAGGCGAACGTAGCGGTGGCGAGTCATACTGATGTACGAGGGCAATTGTGCCTGGTTGTATAGGTGTATCAGGTGAATTCCATTTTCGAAGAGTGTGTAAATAATGCACATGCCATCTTTTCCAGTAGCTCTGTACCGAGCTGTCTAACAATTTCTTCCTACTATGAAGGCTCACGGATGCGTCAACCTCGCAGGCAGGTAATGACTGTAACGGCGTTGTATTTAAGAAATGTGCGGGAGTTAAGATAGTGTGTGGCTCGGCAGCAAGTAAACACAATGGCCGCGAGTTCAAAACACACTCAATTTGAGTCAGAACTGTTAGTAGTTCTTTGTAAGGCAACAACTGTCGACCAATGCAACGATGACAGTCGTCTGTTAACAGATTAACCAAATGATGTCGACGGAGCAGTAATATGTGATGCCTGTTATAAAATGGTATATGAGCATTTGTTAATCTGCTATCATGGCGAAGCAATCCGTTTTCATCGATACATTGGTTTAGTTTCCTTAAAGGGTGCGAGGGTAAATTTCCCATTTTTATATTTTTTATTTCATTTATGTGAAAAAAGCGGTCAGGAGGTGGATTCTCCTGTAATTTAGTTACGCGATTGGCAGCAAATGTTTGCCATCGGTGCGGAGATGAATGACACCATGATAAGGCAATCATTACATCACTAAAAGCGAAAGTATCTTGTATAGGATAGCGGTTATTAAAAACAGTATATACTTGTTTTACAAGTTTTTTTAAAGGTAAGAAAGCGCATAGTTCAATTCTTACTAGCGATACAGTTTTTAGTGGAGCCACTTTAGACTTGGCGCACACTAACTGAACAGATATATCCCCATTAGGGTTCACCACATGCAGATAGATGACGCAACCGTAAGCCCTCATATTAGCATCACCCAACGCAATTAGGTTTGCTACGCAGCCGGCTGCGACACCCAAATGGCGCGGTACTTGTAAGGTAGATAACAAAGGCAATTCATTAAACGGTAATGATACCGCCGATTTATAGAAATTCTCACAGACTTTATGTTCTGTGTTTATTATTCTCGTGGTGGGTAATTTAAACTTTATAGTGCTTAAATTACTCACCAGAGGGCCGAAGGACCAGGCTACATTGCTGGGGTTGTCTGAAGGTAATTCTCCCATAACAATGTAACCAAGCGTGGTTTCTATAGCGCGAGGTGCAGAGCTAGCGGTGCTGTTAGAATCAGCTGATTGCGCTAATGGAGGGGGTATTACTTTCCCTCCTAGCAAAATGAACGCGAACATTTGCGTTCCTAGAATTGCGTCAATGCTACCTGGTAGATTCCAACAATCATCCGCAAACGGTAAGTTTTTGAAATAATTAATGGTCGACGCCTGTATTACTCGGCTTGGCAAAGGGTCTGCTATATGGTCTATTACCAGCATGGTCAAGCTATATTGAGCGTCACTCACTCGCGATTGTATGGTGACGGCTACATAACCTCGTATAGGTGCCGAAATGGCGCCTACCGATTTTAATGACGAGTTAACTAGTGAATTAATTTTCAGCTTCAGTCTTTTGCAACACTCGAGGGTAATAATATTATTTTGCGACCCGCTGTCCACCAGACATCGGATTGTAAACCGATTCCCGTCTATAGGTACATACACTTGCGCGGTAGGTAATACTATTGAACTATCCAGTTGAGTGCAAGACAAAACCTTATTGTTTGTAGCTAAAAGTACGGTCGAATTTACACCGTCCATTTTATTTACAGGCCCCCCGCCACTCAAGTGTTCGGCCGACCGCGACAACAAACACAACGATTGGGGATTATTTTGCGCATTGGAGGGAACTGCGTTCATTGCAGCCGCCTCGCTATTATTATTTGAACTGGATGGCCTTGATTGTGGAATATTTTCCATATTTTCAAAGTGTAGCAAAGAATGATGCGTTTTATTACAATGTTTGCATGTGTGCTTCGACGCACATCTTAACGTTGTGTGTTTATCACTGAAACAGTTAACGCATAATTTTTTGTTTTTAACGAATATAAAACGTTCCCTAACTGTAAGTCGTTTGAACTCCAAACACTCGTATAAATGACCATGACTTCCATTATTGCAAAAAATGCAGGTAGGTCTGGAATTAATATTTTTCTCCGTGATCGCAAAACTATGAGTGGTTTTCTGAACATTCCGATTACGTGACTTCTCGAAACTTCGAGCTTTATTATCAATTGCACTAGTCTGATGTACTGCAGCTGTTCTTTCGATAGTTTTTATGTGATTACGAACATAAGTTATTAACTCTTCGCTTGTGGGTATATCTTTATCGCGCACGGACAACTCGAAGTTCTGCACCAATTGCGAATCCAGTTTTTTTAACGCGAGATGCGTAAAAATAAAATCTGATAGATCACCAATCTGTAACTTTTTTAACGCGGACCACGAAGAATGAATTCGTTCAATAAAGTCATTCAATTGACCTGAGGCGGAGGTACTACAACTTATGTTGAGTATATTATTTAAATACATGGACCCTAACAATCTCTTGTCCTGGTATTTTTCCACTAATGAGTTCCATATTGTGGAATAATTATCCTCATTAGGAATTATTCCGGCAAATATATTTAATGCGTTCCCACTCAGTTTACCCACCAAATATTGGACCTTTTGACTGTCCGTCAATGTTTTATTATTGTGAACATTAGCTTTAAAGCATTCATAAAAAAGCGGCCAGTTTTCGGGATTACCCGAAAAACTGACTAATTCTAGCGCGGGTAGTTTACACGAATTGTTCATTGTTTCTTTGGCTGGCAATTCTTGTTTATACGTACAAAGTGTTTCCATTAAGTTACCGCGTATGAATTTGATTTGGGAATAGAGTGATTCAAATGCACTCCAGTCACTGAAGGTAATTTTATAGTCCGGGTCCACTTTCAGCACCAATTCGTTGTGTTCATCACACAGTGTATTAAAATTATTATATAATTGGTCTATACTTGTAGAAGCTGCTAGAAATTCCTGGACACTTCTAGTGTTGGTGCTAACTGAAGCCACCTTTTTTCCCGATTCATATAATTAATTAATTTTTGCGAAAACTGCTTGCTTTTTTGCAGCAGCTATTTTAATTTTTGTTTCATAACTCATTTTGAAAGCTACAATCCGTTATCGAACAGGTAACTTCCGATAACGCACTACACCTTGCAGTTATAAATTGCCTATCACCTTGAACAAGGTCAACGGTTACACCAATTCACAATCGCGAGTAGGTGTAAATTGGGGTTTCTGGATCAGAGGAGATCCAGAAACACCCAATTCACACCATCATTCATTTTATTCAAAAGAATGATCTAGTGACTCCTATGTTTATCTATTCATTCAATATGTGAGATCCAGAAACACCCAATTTACACCATCGTTCATTTTATTCAAAAGAATGATCTAGTGACACCTATGTTTATCTATTCATTCAATATGTGAGATCCAGAAACACCTAATTTACACCATCATTCATTTTATTCAAAAGAATGATCTAGTGACTCCTATGTTTATCTATTCATTCAATATGTGCATTCTAATTTTTCATTGTTAAAATAGTACGTTCATTCAACAATTTTATTCATTGACACGCGCATGATATTCGAGCAACAGCTGGTATACTCTATTCGATACGATAGCCTAACGAAAATGGAATGCGCTCGCTATTGTCCATTGCGCTGCCTTATATAGATACGTAGTGCAGTGTCTATTTAGTACATGTATAAGAATGAGGTAGCAATAAAAAGAAAATATATATTGAATTATTTTATTTTAAATACCTATACAATTTTTTAATATTTTCATAGTTGATATCTATTCATTACTACATAGGTACACTTATAGTTATTTACATAAACTTACATTTTAGAAAATTAAAACATACATAAGTGGTGAACGGTACATAGTTAATTTTATTGTCTATACATTTATTTATTATTTATTGATTTTATTTACAGTTAATTAAAACGGTACAACACCAATTATATTAATTAACATAGAAATAAAAGAAAGAAAACACTTGATTTTAAATTATTAAATCTATACTCTTGGTTCAATGTCATCCTGAATTTTCGCAATTAATTCTCTCGTACTGGTATATATATCATCGTATAATATAGTTTTTACAACATGTTGAACACACACATCTGCCTCACAATTACACATCGGCTGTTCGGATTTTTGAAAACTGTCTGTATCATAGATTTCTATTTTAATTATTTTCGTTCCGCGGGAAACAGGCTTCTTTATAAATTGATAAAATGTCTGATCTGTTTTTGATCTCTTGCGAGCGAGACCCAGCGTCTTCTGAACACTGGTTTGTTGAACTGGTTGATTCATGGGTACAAAATTGAAGAGATCCTCCGAGTCCTGAAATAACGATTTAATATTTAATTTACGTACACTACAAACGTTATGATTGAAATAAAGCATTATGTGGAAATAAATTATGCAGTGAGGCTATTTACTACTATTGTTAATAGATATTTAAATTGTTAGTGAATATTTTAAAGTTACACTTACCGACATTCTGCAATTGTATCAACCTTCACCATCAGATGCAAAGATGAAATGGATTTCAATTTATTATACTCCCTTTTATATTTTTAATTTAATTATTTTTTAAATACATAGAGTTCAAAATCCTATATTTTTGTTAGATGTTAATATCGATACAAAAATGGTATGGTGAAATTGAAACCGCAGACATTACGACGCCTAGCATTTTATTGTTTATCGAAAATATATATCAACAAAATAATACTACTGTCTTTTTGTTCACGGTAATCGTTTTCATACATTTTATTCGGATGATTTGTCAAGCAAAATCATGGTATGTTAATAGTATATCAACGTAAGCGAACTTGCAACGTAGTTGAATTCTTTTTAAGGAGACGGATCAAAACAATTTATCAATATTGACATACAACTATTAAGCGTGGTTTTACCTGCTATTATTATAAAGATTAAAAATAAATAGTTTTTTTGTTATTGATTTATTTTTTAAATACCTTATTTGTACCTCTATGCTGGAATAAAACACAAGATTTACTTAATCGATCTGATTTTAGTAAAACGTAAAACGCGCCGATGCTCACTTACTGTTACGTTTTCATACAATATCGTAGTGGCTCGGTTTGAAAAATTTAGTGTGAACAAATTTTCTTTTAGGGCCTAATGTTGTTAAAATGTGTCGAAAATAGTTCCATAAAATAAAAAAATAAAAACATAACCCTCCTTCTGGCGAAGTCAGGTAATTATCACACATGGCCATCTTTTGGTAAGCTAGATTAGTGTTATATTACAATATTGAAGACAATGTAAACTATCGTATTTGGATAGAGTTATCTGACACAACATTTTTTTTTACACGTGCCCTTTTCTATATTTGGGATATTATGACGTAGATTCATCACTATTTAAGAGTGTAGCTGTCGAAATAAGACCACAAAGCATTTCTTCAAGAGCTACAAGCAAGAGCTCCTCTCATCAGTACCTACCTAGAAGCTTACCAGACCTTCTCTAAGATGTAAGTTATTTTTGATTCTACTATTCGATCCCTCAACTATTCAGTAAATTTACTATTCCATCATTTAACTTTTCAATAACTCTACTATTCAGTCATTCTATGTATTATTCAATAAGAGTAATATCAGATAAAGCAATCTATTATTTGACTGGCCTGTTGGTCTAGTGGTTAGTGACCCTGACTGCTACGCTGGAGGTCGTGGGTTCGATTCCCACCCAGGACAAATGTTTGTGTGATGAGCACGGTCATTTGTTCTGTGTGTAATTTATCTATAATATGTATGTATTTAGAAATATATAAGTATGTTTATCAGCTGTCTAGTACTCATAACACAAGCTCTGCTTAGCTTGAGACTAGACGGTGTTATGTGATAGTTGTGGAATATTATTATTCAACTATTCAAACATTCATCATTTCATTTTAGAATTAGAATTAAATAAATGATAATAAATTCAATAAAACTATATTAATTTGTTTGTTGATAAATTGTTCATCTACTAACATTTGCTCATTTAATTACATTAAAGGAAAATATAATTCTCAAACATGTGTACAGCCATGTCAGAGACTTACAGGGTTCAAATTTTAACATCAGGTTATCTACTAGGCACTCGATAAGAAGATTGATAAATTGGCACTACTATTTATATTTAATAAAACTTTCTTTTTTTTTTAGGTCTAAGTGTAATGCAGACCAGCTTTTCCCGTCTGATGATGATGATTCGGCATCGGAAACGGCAGTGGTGAAGGCAAAGCTGGAGAAAAAGAAGCGCAAGGTGTCGCATAAGTCAACCGAGTGCCAGCCGTCAACCAGTAAGAAGTCCAAACCACCCACTAAATCAACAGCCAGCGATTTATTTGGAAGCGATTCTGAAGACGAAAACTTGGAGGCAACGGGTAAAAAAATACAGCCAATCTACTCTTATATTACCCGTAGATTGGCGAACGGTTTTTCGAGGCAGATAGATGAAAAAAAATCAGGCAGTTATTATACAGAGTTAAAAATATATAAGTGTGACGACATTGAACGAGTGACACCGGTAAATAGGTGGCGTCACTCAGTCGTGACAATTAAAAATAAGTGTGAAACGGAGTCCGAGTCTTGGAAGCACTTAAGTGAATATGTTAAGAGTGTTAGAAAAGAGTTTAATGACTGTCCACGTACGTTCATTAGTTCGTATCAATAACAATCAACTCTATTCGACCTACGAACTTATATCTTATTTTATAAACTAAATACATATATTATTAAAAAAACTTACACTACATATATTTATCCACAAAATGTAGTGTTACTTAATTGTATTCAGGTAAAATGAATATATTATGCTCTATTATGTACTTACCTAATCATTATTTAATCATTATAATTACCTATAATCAATATTGTTTAATCACTATGCTCTGTATTGTTTATTTTTATTGAATAAATATTTCAAGTTCATGTATTTTCTTCTTTTCAGTTGAACCACCAGTTCATTCATCGTCAAATACTAATGTTATAATATGCGATAAATGCAAAATTGAGATCCCAGTACACGAATATAGATATCATAAGAGAACTAATATTCATAAATCAAATTGTTTAATCAAGTCAAAATTTTCAAATATTGATATTATAGCCACAGCATTTAAAAATAGAATAATGACTTATCGCTTAAATCCATCTCAAGAAGATGAGTACCTTCTAGCAGAGGCGTTCTTAGATGGAAAGCGAGACGATGTTTTAAAAATTATTGAATTAATATTATTGAAACATGGCTGTATTAAAGTGAACTTCGAGTTGTTTGCTTATTTTGAGTTACCCGTATCAGGTGAGCAGCAACTGAAGTCATTTAATACAAAATATAAAACCATATACAAAAATACTGATTATGATGAATTATATTCAAATATACGAGAGAATTATAAAATGAAATTAGCAGAATTTGAGCATTGCAAATCTGGATGGGCCTTTATGTCTGTAAGTCATCTAGAAATTAATGTTAATAAGTATTCACCCATGCGAGGTGGATCTTACATCGACTTGCCTACTAAAATTAAGAATACAAAGAGCTGTTTGAACATACAAAATAGTGATAATTATTGTTTTTTGTGGAGCATAGCTGCAGCGTTATTTCCAGCTAAAAATAACGTCTGTAGACCAAGCTCATACCCGAATGTAAATTTGATATTTAATACACAGGGAATGTCATTTCCCCCTTCACATAAAGATATTCTGTTGTTTGAAAAAAATAATTGCGAAATAAGTGTAAATATTTACGGATTAGACAAGCATCATAATGTTACTGGTCCTTTATATGTTACCAGTAGCAAGAGAATTAAACATGTCAACTTGCTGTATTTAGAACAGAACGCCAACGCTCATTACTGTTTGATTAAAGACCTTATGCGTCTAGTCAAACGACAGGTTTCACGTCATAAAGGTCAAATGTATTTATGTGAAACATGTCTACAGTTTTATACTAGTGAAACGAAATACGCTTCACATAATTGCTCTAAGGTAATAACGTTATTACCAGAAAAGAACAGTTTTTTGAAATTCAGACATTATGAGAGACAGCAAAGAATTAACTTTGTTATATATGCTGATTTTGAATGTTTATTATCCGATTTTAAGGAACCAAATCCCGATAAAAGTACCGTAAGAAATAAATGTCATCAACCATCTTGTTTTGGATATTATATATGTTGTTCCCATGACAAAAGCTTGAATAAATTTGTTTCATACAGGGGAATAGATTGTGTACAAGAATTTATTAAGGGAATTATTAAGGACACCCAGTTAATTCATAAGATTTTACTTACAAAAAAGCCCATGAAACCAATGACTAACGAACAAATTAACGATTATCATAGTGCAACTATATGTCACATATGCAAGCAATTATTATTTGATGACAAAGTCCGTGACCATGATCATATTACATCTGAATATAGAGGTGCAGCTCATTCACATTGTAATATATCATTTAAAGTATGTTCATTCATACCCGTTATATTTCATAATTTATCTGGTTATGATGCCCACATATTTATCACAGAATTGTCTAAATACGAAGGTGAAATAAAAGTTATACCTAAAACAAAAGAAAAGTATTTGTCTATAACAAAAATTATGAAATCAGATAACCATAGAATGCCCGTCCAAATTAAATTTATAGATTCTTTTCAGTTTCTTAGTTCAAGTATTGATACATTGGCTAAAAGTTTATCTGACAAGGATTTCGTGCATTTATTGTCCCATTATTCTCGCAAGGACCAATTTGATTTAATAAGAAGCAAAGGTATATATCCGTATGAATATATTAATACATGGGAGAAATATAATGAAACAGAACTTCCATCCAAAGATTGTTTTTATAACAGCTTGCTAATGAAAAATATAACGGATCATGAATATGAACATGCACATACTGTTTGGAAATCTTTTAATATTGGTTCCATCGGTGAATACACTGATCTATATTTAAAAGGTGATGTACTTTTGCTATGTGATGTATTCGAAAATTTTAGAAACTTATGTTTAGAGAATTATAAGCTTGATCCTGCATATTATGTTACTTCACCTAGTCTGAGTTGGGATGCTATGCTTTTTTGCACAGGCGTTGAACTAGAGCTGATTAATGATTTAGAAATTTATCAAATGTTAGAAAAAGGAATACGTGGTGGGTTAGTACAGTGCACTCATCGATATGCTGAAGCCAATAACGTTTACTTACCTCAATTTGATGATTCCAAACCTTCAACATATTTAATATATCTTGACTGTAACAATCTTTACGGTTATGCAATGACCAAGATGTTACCTATATCAGATTTTAAATTTGCGGAACAGGATGATATTGCCAATTTTAATTTGTTTGATATTCCTGACGATAATAATCACGGTTATATTTTAGAAGTTGATATGATGTATCCAGATCATTTGCATAATTTGCATAGTGACTTGCCCTTCGCTCCAGAAAAATTTATACCTATTGGAGGGAAGACACCTAAATTAATTGCTAATTTGTACGATAAATATAATTACATAATACATTATGTTCACTTGAAGGAATGTCTTAGAAACGGTCTAGTATTAAAAAAAATTCATAGAATACTTCAATTTCGACAAGACAACTTTTTAAAAACATATATTGACTTAAATACTAAATTACGTCAAGCAGCTTCAACACCATTTGAAAAAGATTTCTTCAAGCTTTT
This sequence comes from Hydraecia micacea, assembly GCA_914767645.1. Lineage (NCBI taxonomy): Eukaryota > Metazoa > Arthropoda > Insecta > Lepidoptera > Noctuidae > Hydraecia > Hydraecia micacea. The sequence continues at coordinate 25,486,812 of OU611775.1, read as the reverse complement.
AAATAACTCAATATTTGGTAAGACAATTGAAAATAAACGGAAACAGGTTGATGTTAAGTTAGTTACTAGATGGAATGATGATTGCAATAAAACAAATAAGTCACTAGGTGCAGAGAAGTTGATTACAAAACCAAATCTAAAAAGTATTTCTGTTTTTAATGAAAATTTTATTGCAGTTCAACTAAGTCACGAAAAGCTTATTTTAGATAGACCGATATATATTGGATTTACTGTGCTTGAATACTCAAAACAGCATTTGTATAATTTCCATTACAATTTCATTAGAAATAATTATGATGATAATGCCAAACTATGTTATACCGATACTGATAGCTTACTGTACTTAATACAGACACCTGATTTTTATAAAGATATGAATGATAATATACATGAATTTGACACTAGCAATTTTGAGGTTAATAACCCTTATGGTATACCAAAAGTGAATGAAAAAGTACCTGGTTTATTTAAGGACGAATTGGGAGGTGATATTATCACGGAATTTATTGGATTAAGAGCAAAACTTTACTCCATTAAAACGCTAAAAACCCAAATTAAAAAAGCTAAAGGAGTATCAAAACCAATTACAAAAAGTTTGAATACATCCAACTACAAGGAAGCATTATTTAACAACGTTGAATTAAAGCGTAAAATGAATATGATCAAATCCATTAAACATGTATTATATTCACAAACAGTTAATAAAGTAGTTTTGAAAAGAGTTGATGATAAAGTACAAGTTCAGTCAAATCATATAAATACGCTACCTTGGGGTCATTGTGATGCTGTCTTGTAAAAGGTTTAGGTATAAAATATGTGATTTGTTAATAAGTAATATCTGTAAGTAATGGTTTCATTGAACGCATTTATAAACACTATTTTTATTTGTTGTATGTTCTTATAAACCTGTTTAGACTACTATGATCATTTTGTTTTTATAACAAAGTCATGTATTTACTAATTTAATATCTATAACTTAATTAACTTTTGGCATGTAACATGTTTTATTATATTTAAATAAAATATTTAACTTTTAAACCTGTTTTTTATTATTGTTGTATAAAATAAATGACAAGCCCTTATTTTTTATGTTACTAACTAATTTAATAAATAAAATACATACAATATTTTTAGGTACCCTATTTAATATGTAAGATGAGAATAGCATCGTTCTTGCATACAAAACATTCTTGACTTTATTTTATTTTTTAATTCACACTAATATTTTGGATTTGTACCTACCTATATATGTGAATGTTAAACAGTATTTGAATTAATCGACAAGATGAAGTTGATCAAGCAACCCATATCCCTAAATGTTAATAATATAAGATTAAGTGACTCTGCCCACCACATCAGACATAGCACTTTATTGCCGAATACCATTCGATGTGTAATATGTGGTCCCTCGAACTGCGGTAAAACGAATGTTATGATTAGTTTACTGCTGCATGAAAATGGGCTCAAATTTAGAAATCTGTATCTTTACTCGAAAACTTCTTTTCAACCTAAATACCGTTTCTTGACTGAAGTATTGAAAAGAGTACCTCAGGTTAATTTCTACGAGTTCAATGATGATAAAGATGTAATTTCTCCGAGTGAAGCTTTAACAAATTCTGTATTTATTTTCGATGATGTTGCTTGTGAAAATCAAATAAATATCCGTAATTATTTCTGTATGGGTAGACATAAACAAATAGATTGTTTCTATTTGTCTCAAACCTATTCTAAAATTCCAAAGCAATTGTTACGTGACAATGTTAACTTTCTTATTATATTCAAACAAGATGATGTGAATTTAAAGCATATTTATGAAGAGCATGTTAGTTCTGATTTACAATGGAAGGAGTTCAGATATCTTTGTCAAACTGTTTGGAGTAAACCTTATAATTTTCTACTTATTAATAAAGAATCGTCATTAAATAACGGAAGGTACAGACAGAATTTTGATACGTTTATTAAATTTGACTGACTGTTTATATGTACATATAAGTAATTAACATGCAAAATCAAATTCAGTATAATTTGTTCTTTAGCTTAATACAGTTGTTATAATAGGTACAACATGGAGAAAAATATTAAAATAGAATTAATGAAGTCTGTAGACTCCATAAAGACTAAAATAAAACAAATTAAAAACCAGGAACACTCAATGAACTTGTCACTTGACAAAATATTAAAACCTGTCACAGATCCCCTTAAAACCCTAGTTGATTCGAACAAAACAATAGAAAAAATACAAAATTTAGAAAATACACACTCTAATTTTGAAAACATGAAATTGGATGACATTAATACTAGCTCATCTACAAATTTTGAAGAATGCTGCGATCCAGAATTAAATTCTGTGCAGTTCGTTAAAAAGTCTCCCCACACAGAATTACTGGAAGATTTAGAAATGTCAGGCTGTGATATCCATGATATTTATGATGGGGTAAATATACCATTTGGAATAAGGAGTGTAAACAAAAAATTACTAATGGGTAATTCAATTGTTTCATTTTCTAAAATAGATAGTGTGAATGATGACAATGTCATTTTCATTAAAGTTGGTGACAAAAGCTACAATTTAACCCCTGGTTTAAAAGAACTTTTACTTCGAAGAAAACCTGATTTGAAACTAATATCGAGCAAAGATAAACTTGTCTATAAAGATATGTTGCATTATACAAATGCGCATAAGAGAGATTTCAATCCTAATGGACAAATTAGAGGCGATAAAGGTATAAAATATCGTGAAATAATTAGACCATTGTTTTCTGAATCGTTAAACAATAATATTATCACTAAATTTGGGGGAAGCTTACCAACGCTAAAGAAATACAAAAATAACACTGACTTGGTATATTGGGATGATCCTAACGAACTGGTTGATAGATTGAAACTATTAATTGCTTCCCGAGATGCTGGTAATACAAACCATGATAATGAAATTTTATCAATAATTGAAGAATTAAAAGAAGCTGATATAATTAAATAATAAATAGTCATAATGACATTATTTTTATTCAGTATAATAGCAGAGTTCAAGACAAGTATACTAAATTGTGAACATGAGCAAAGCTGACGTGGTAAACGAAATTCATAAAAATGCGAGGGTGAACTATCCACGAAGACATGTTATCATGAAAGATATAGATGACTTGTGGCAAGCAGACTTAATTGATATGCAATTAATTTCAAAAGAAAATAAAAATTACAGATATATTCTTGTCGTTATTGATACATTTTCAAAATATGCTTGGGCCTTTCCTATGAGAAGTAAAACCAAAGAGGATGTGTGTAACTCTTTCAAAACTTTGTTGGATAAAGGGCGTGTTCCTAAAAATCTGCAAACAGATAATGGAGCAGAATTTTATAATAACAAATTTCAAAAGCTTATGAAATCATATAATATTAACCATTATTCAACCTTCTCAACAAAAAAGGCTTCGATAGTTGAACGATTTATCAGGACATTGAAATCTAAAGTTTATAAGGAATTTAGTTTAAAAGGCAATTACAATTGGATAAATAATACTCTAAATGATGTTATTTGCAAATACAATCACACTCACCATCGCACTATTAATGAAATCCCTGCTAATGTGGACAATATTAATAAAAAAATTATATTAGAAAGGTATTTAAAGTTGCTAAAAAAATATAATTTAAAAAGCAAGTACAAAGTAGGTGATTATGTGCGTATCAGTAAATACAAAGGAACATTTGAAAAAGGTTACACTCCCAACTGGTCAACAGAAATATTTAAAATTCGTAAAATACAAAAAACAACTCCCATAACTTACTTAATTGAAGATACTATCAGAGGTCACCCTATTTTAGGCGCATTTTATACACAAGAACTTCAAAAAACAAAACATCCCAATGTATATCTAGTTGAGAAAGTTCTTAGAAGAAAAGGTAACAGAGTTTTAGTAAAATGGTTGGGTTTGTCTTCAGCTGAAAGCAGTTGGATTGATAAATCGAATGTAATATTATAAATAATTTTAACATCAAACTCGAATTGCATAACTATTTATTAAAGTATTCAAACCGGAATCATCAGTGTTATAATGTGTTTTGGTGAGAGTAGTCTTCTCAATTGGCTTATTAATAATTTACCATTTGAATTACACTTACCAGGATATAATTACTGTGGTCCTGGTACTAAATTAATAAAAAGACTTGCACAAGGAGATAACGGTGTAAATAAGTTGGACGAATATTGCAAAGATCACGATATTGCATATCACAAGTCGCCAAACTTGAAAGATCGACATAAAGCTGATTTAATTTTGTTAAAAATGGCGAAACAGCGAGCGGTTGCTTCCGATGCCAGTATAGGCGAAAAACTCGCGGCACGCTTAGTAAGTAAGGCTATGTCGACAAAAATTAAAACTGGGGCTGGTTTGAGGAAAAAGCGTTCCCCAAAAGTTACATCTGGAAAAGGATTAAAAAGTAAATTAAAAACTGTTATTACAAAAGCAAAAAGACACATAAAAAAATTAAAACCTAAGAGCAAGAAAATGGCTATAGAATTAGCTATTGCCGCTACCAGAGAATTAGCTGATGATTTATCGATTAAGCTCCCTCGTGTTATTCCTATTCCAAAAACTGGGGGAGTACTACCTTTGATTCCTATTTTTGCGGGATTATCAGCGGCAGGAGCTTTAGCAGGCGGTGCAGCTGGTATTGCTAAAACCATAAATGAATTCAAAATGGCTAAAAAGCTGTATGAGGAATCGAGGAGACACAATGAAAAAATGGAAGCTCTATGTATTGGGAAAGGACTACACCTTAAACCACATAAGGGCGGCCTTGGAATTTTTGTATCAAAAGAAAAAAACTAAGATATCGGCTACCCAAACGGGCCTTAACTAACTTTGACATTTTAAAATATGGAAATAGAATTCCTTATTTTAGAGGTGTCTTTATGAGAAATGAGCTCCCTAAATATCCATATAAAAAAGAATGTGGAGTTATTAATTTAGATAGTTCTAAAAATCCTGGTTCTCATTGGGTAGCCTATGCAAAATATAATGATTATGTTGAGTATTTCGACAGTTATGGAAATCTTAAACCTCCAAAGGAATTTATAAAATATGTAGGTTCTAACATTCAATATAATTATGAAAATATACAACGTGATCACCCCTTCAACTGTGGACATCTGTGTTTAAATTTCTTAAATCATTTTTGGTATAATCAAGAAATAAAATAAACAGGATCATTTAAAAGAGTTCAGTATGCAAGCATGTCTACTACGGTTACCATCTCTGGAAATAAATCAGAACTGGTCTCGTATTTTCAACCACCTCTTCATTTATCTGATCAATACGAGTGCGGTTTACTATACTTTTCAGTATTAAAAACAAGGCCGAATGTGCCCGTTAATAACAGCAGTTTAACAGCTGTAATCAGAATCGAATGTGATCTTGTGCACGGTTCATATTACAACGGATTACCGACTCATTTTATTCATGAATTCATATCTGATACTGCTTCAAGTCACGGCTACGCAGAAATACCCCAGAACGTTATTTACTTTCCAGTGAATAAAAATATAATTTCATCTATATCTGTTAAGATTGTTGATCAACTTGGTAATAGTATTAACTTTGGTGAAGAACATATTCAATTACGCCTTCATTTAAGAAAAATAAAATGATAATATATTATAAAAACACTCCTGTGAAAATCAAACGTCTTATTCCATCTACGACCATTAAGGTGCATAGACGTAAGAAAAAAGTGAAGAAATTGAGTGAAGCAAATAAAGCTTTTCTTAAAGCTTTAGGTTTTAAAGTATGAATATACTACAAATTACTGAATTACCTCACTTTGATAGTTCGATTGAAAGCTATGAAGTCCACACATACAATCCCTACACTAACAGCTTTAGAGAAAACGATGAAATCAGAATTCCCATACACCAACAAGACATTTACGTGTTACCATCAGCCAGTTCAATTTACGTCGAGGGTCAAGCAAAGTTCTTCGACAAAGATGGAAAACCGATTAAGAAAAATATTACGTTCAGTAACAACCCTGTTATGTTTTTGTTTCAAGATATCAGATACGAAATAAATGGCATTGAAATAGATCGCATTAAAAATTCTGGAATAACGTCAACAATAAAGTCATACGTTTCAATGAATGATGGAGAAAATAAAGTGGCTGCTTTGTGGGGTTGGAATCTAGATGGATTCAAAAGTGATGGTCATTTTAGTGCTATTGTACCTCTTAATAAGATTTTAGGATTTGCGGAGGATTACAATAAAATTGTGATAAATTGTAAACATGAACTTATTTTGAATAGAAGTAACTCTAACTTAAACAGTATCATAGCAAGTGATGATATTGCGCATTTTCAAATAGACATACAAAGATTGCAATGGCGTGTACCACATATAAAAGTGTCAGACCGTGAACGACTGACACTACTAAAACACTTGGAAAGAGATAAACCTATTCAAATGGCGTTTCGAAATTGGGATTTATATGAATATCCTTTGCTCCCTAAAACTACAAAACATTCTTGGTCAGTTAAGACTGCATCGCAATTAGAGAAACCTCGATATGTAATTTTTTGCTTGCAAACCAACAGAAAAAATAATAAAACCAAAGACAGTTCTCTGTTTGATCACTGTGGGGTTACTAATGTAACACTATTTTTGAATTCGCAGTATTATCCTTACGAGTCTCTAAGCTTAAATTTTTCTGAGAACAAATACAATATATTATATGAAATGTACGTGAAATTTCGTCAGTCGTATTACAATTGTCCTGCAGACCCCTTGCTTAATTTGGTTGATTTCAAGGAGAAGGCCCCTCTCTTTATTATAGACTGTTCAAGACAAAACGATAGTTTGAAAACAGGTCCCGTAGATGTACGGTTGGAGATTGAATGTTCAGCGCCCATACCAGATAACACAACTGGATATTGTTTAATTATTAACGATCGACTTGTGGAATATAAACCTCTAAGTAACATAGTGCGCAGATTATCATGACAGCCATTGTAGATGTTCAAGGTTTTAAAACAGAAACAAATGAATTTATCATTAAAGAATTTGCTGTATTATTGAATAAAAAAATTCAGGTGTTTTTAATTAAGCCACCATTTCCATTTTACGATTTGACGAAACCAGAAAAACGACAAGTCAGTTGGATTGAACGTAATAGAAGGATATACTGGAGAGACGGATTTGTGCCCTACTCAAATCATCAGAATTTGATTGTAGATATTTTAAGAGATAAAAGTGTTTACACCAAAGGTTTAGAAAAAGTGTTGTGGTTAAAAAATATTTTGAATAACAATAATAATATAAATAATTTAGAAGATGAAGGTTGTCCTAATTTATTAAGCTTGTACAATAAATATGAACATTCTCATGATGTGTATAGTTGTATTTATCATAATCAAATATGTGCTTTAAAAAATGTAATATGTTTAAATAAATGGTGTATAGATAATAAATTTTTGAAATAAATATTTGATTGTTTCATTTCAAATCCTCTATCCCTACCAATCCCATCAAATCTTAATCATTATAAATTGCTGGCTATCGCAGTACGATATCATTTCACCTTTATAATTATCTGTATGAAGAACTATATAGCAAGTGAACAGAACATGTCTCAAAAAAAATATAGCCCTCGTTATGATATGTATAATGTGTATAAAATGCGTGAAATTTCGTTCAGACATTATTGGGCAACGGCTAATTCAAGGAGAAGGTTGGTGATGGAAATGGCTGAAGCCGGATTTTTTTATTATGGAAATAGTGTAAATGATAAAGCAGCGTGTTTCTCATGTGGAGGTGTTATAGAAGATTGGGAGATTTACGAAGATCCTTGGATGCAACATGCTATACATTTTCCTCGATGTTTTTATTTGAATGCGGTGAAAGGAATATATTATATTAATAACTGTCTGAAACCATTACTCTATTAGAATATGCGCTATTGCATTGTGCTCCGAGTCGAATTATATCTATCCTATTAGAATACATTATGTCTACAATGCGACATTGCACTTAAAATTAGTTAATTTTGTGTATATATTATAGAGATGTCGTGTATTTGGAAAATATTCACAAACTTATACTTAAAAACGAATCTGGTGAAGATCTTCGCACATTCGTTAAAGTTATCGACAAGCAGGCTGAAAATGAAAAATTGATAGTGAATTCGTCAAAGACTAGTGGGAGTAGTATATCGACAGCAGCAGCAGATTTATTCCATCAGGAGAGTGATACAGCGCATGAGTCAGTTTGCAGGTATGCATTCGAAGATATTGATTGCTACCAGATACTGCCAGGAAATGAAATTTGTTTCATATAAATTGTACATTATTTGTAATGTAGAACACAAATAAATTGTTAAATTAACATTATTTTTAGTTTTATTTAATAAAAGACTTGTGACACCCCTAAGACCAATCACACAGTTTTATACTTGAATCATTATCCATTTAGATTGTAATACTGATCTGAATTTAATTAGGCTATCGTATCGAATAGAGTATACCGGCTGTTGCTTGAATTTCTTGCGCGTGTCAATGAATAAAATTGTTGAATGAACGTACCTACTAATTTAACAATGATAAATTAGAATGCACATATTGAATGAATAAACATAGGTGTCACTAGATCATTCTTTTGAATAAAATGAATGATGGTGTGAATTGGGTGTTTCTGGATCTCCTCTGATCCAGAAACCCCAATTTACACCTACTATCGCGCCCTATGTAGGTAGTGTGGGAACTATTGGATGTGGGAATATTTATTATTTTATAATATATTTATTTTAACGTATATTACACATATATTTATGATTTTATTGGACTTATAAGGCACTGGTTTTTTATATATGGCTCGAAGTGACCAAAAAATGGTCGCGCGTGGGGAATTAATATGCGGGTGTTTAATTTTATTGTTGGAAAAAAATGCGGGGAAATTACTTTAAGCGGGAATGATAACTTCGGGATCGGAGTACATTTAGGTGTTGAAGAAATGTCCGCCGTTTGACACAATCAAAGAAGAAATTGAAAGGCCACTAACCTGGTCTCCTACCTGCGACGGTCTTCTTCTCCAAACTTGCGTTGATCCACGGATCCGGGATTTGCTTAACGAGCGCGCGCGCCGTAGATATTGCGTTTAAGTTCACGAACTCTCAATTGAAGGACCGGCCCTTCAAACGAGTTATTTAGCGTGCGTCGTAATTAATGATGACAGACAGTTTTGAGTCTCGCGTACTCGAGCCGAAAATTGAAGTGTCAATTTGGCGAGCAATAGGTAATTAGCGGTAACGTAGAATATGTAGACTGACTTTTTTTGCGCGTGCGCCGCCCTTTATATAGACTCGCGGCGCGCTAGATTCTTCGGTAGTGACATCTCTCTTCCAACCATGAATGTATCTAACAAAACGGCGCGAACACTACTATTTCATGTGGCACGAATACGGCATGGCGCCGTCCGGTTAAGGCTTCTGCCTAATGTGAATAAATAAATAATATTTATAATATTTTCATCATTGTATACAACAGTGCAATCATCAGCAAATAGTACCATCTGATCTGTAGTAGATTTTGGGAGGTCATTGATATACATAATAAAAAGTGGCGGGCCCAAAACACTACCCTGTGGAACTCCATATTTTATTTTTCTGCACCCGGACTTATCATTTATTTCATGCTTCGTATTAGGACAAATTTTGACAATACTTGTAATCTGAGTTCTATTACTGATGTAAGATTTTAGCAAGTCCAAAGTGTTGCCCCTAACACCGTACGTTTCCAGCTTACTCAGTAGTATTTCATGATCTACGTAGTCAAAGGCCTTTGACATATCCATATACAAAGCATAAACATGCTGTCTTTTATCAACTCTAGGATATATCAAACTTAAGAAATCATATATAGCTAAATTTATGGACATATTTTTACGAAAACCTTTCTGTTCCGGCGTAAAGATATTATTCCTTTCAAAGTAATCATAAAAGTTATTGGATATAGCTTTTTTAATTATTTTAGAAAATGTTGGAGTTAGGGCTATAGGCCGGTAATTTTTTATATCAGTTTTACCATCCTTTTTATGGAGTGGTTTAATTATAGTAGTTTTTAAGACAGATGGAAAGATTCCCTGTTCGAAGCACATGTTTATAATATAGCTCAGTATAGGTGCAATTATGTGAGATACGGATTTTATTACCAACACACAAATGTCATCAAAACCAGTGCTCTTAGTGTTATTTAATTTTTTTATAATAGTATTTATTTCAAAAGGACTAGTGGGACTAAAAAAAAAGGATTTCGGTGAATAATATGTGCATGTAGAGATTGTTGGGATATTATTACCCGTAGTACTAGTCTGAGGTTTAACCATATCTACATAGTAGTCATTAAACAATTCAGCGATTCGTTGAGGATCTGTAATTTTATGTTTATCTATTACCAATTCACTTATAGTCTCAGGGGTAAAATTTTGTTTTCTCCCATTAATTATGTTCCAGGTGGCTTTTGATTTGTTTTTAGAATTTAGAATGTAATAATTATTCTGAGATTTTTGCGATTTGAGATTTTTAAACGTAAGTTGTGCCAGAAAGCCTTTTATACAGTTAAAGATTACATTGAGGACAAAAAAGCTTGGAATTGATCTGCTTCCAATTTTGTATTTTGAACATTTTTTTTTTTTTATACAGGGTTATTTGTAAAACACCGGTAACCTCTCAGGACTACGTTACTAACATCATAATCAACAACTTTTGTTCTATGACTTTTAAAAATTCATCATATTTTAATTCATCAGATTTACACACAACAATAAAAATATTTAAATTCAACGCTCTAAATGTTACGATTGTTACGAAGTCTATGCGAAGCAAAAGAAAGCAATAGTACCGACAATAGCGAGGGGAGCGGGGTAAGGGCGGCGGGGGCGCTTGAACTTGACCTATTTACGGGCGGCCTTCAGTCGTTCGTTTGCTTTGATGCGCTTGCGTCGCGTCCACGGCACGCAAACTTAAAACAAAAAATTTCAACCGTATACTCTATGGTTGGAAGAAATGAACATGACAGGTCTCCTCGCCCCCTTTTATCATTCTTCACCTCTCTTACACCCGGTGCCAAAACTATAGACAATTTACAAATATCACTGTCAAAATATGGCGGTTGTTGACTAAGTTTTGTTGTTGATCGAGGATTCTCGCCACAGTGTGCTTTTGGGTAACACGTGTGTTCGAATTATTGTTGTTTTTCTGTGATATTGTGTTTATTGTGACTTGTTATTGTGACTGTTTGTGTTTTGTCTTGTAGTTGCCTGCTATCAGGTTTGTTTACTCTTTGTTTTTTTTAACTATATCGGTCACGATTATCCGTATTCAAGATGAATATGGATAAAAATAAACCCCCTGATCCTCCTGATGATATACCCACTACCCCCTTATCCGGCTTTTCTACATCTAATCCAAGTCCCACTCCCAACCCATTAAGCCAGTTTGCAGATGTAGTCTGTAACCTAGAGTCACAAATCCTCCCATCCCAGTCTAACGTTCGTAAACGCCCCGGTAATGAAGAGGACATACCCAATCGCCCTACCAAACAACCGCGAACCCATGTAGGCCGTCTTAGGTACTTAGTTACAGATAAAGGTCCTTTCATCGTCCATGTTTCTCGTCAGGAAACTCAAGCTAATTCTGGAACTACTTTACACCCAGTTACATTTGGGCGCTTTTTGGCAAACCAGAATATATCAAATATTGTTGCAGTCAAGCGAGTTGGTAGAAACCGTGTTTCAGTTGACTTTGCATCCCCTCAGGATGCAAACAAATGCTTTTATAACTAATAACATTCTAGCGACAAATTTGTATGAAGCCGTAATTCCATCCTTCAATATAACCCGTATGGGGGTTGTTAGTGGAATTCCCATTGACTTCTCAGAAGAGGAAGTGTTATCATATTTAAAAGTCCCAGTAGGCTGTGGTCCAATTATAAAAGTTAGGCGATTAAACAGAAAGGTTCACAAGGACAGTTTACACGAATACAGGCCCACTGAAACTTGTGTCATCACGTTTGATGGCCAAGTTTTACCAAAACGAATTTTCTGTTTTTATACTTCTCTTACTGTAGAACAGTATGTCTACCCCACCATTCAATGCCGCAAGTGTTGCCGTTTTGGTCACGTAGAATCTCTCTGTCGTTCGAAACCCCGTTGCAGCAAGTGTGGCAATGATCACCCTGGTGATGGTTGCAGCATAGTTGAGAGCGAAGCTTTCTGCGTGTTGTGTTCTGGTAGTCACTTTGCAAATAGCAGGGCCTGTCCGGAGTACAACAGGCAGAGGACCATTAAAACAATTATGGCTGAGAAAGTGATTTCATATTCAGAGGCAAGTAAAACTGTTCCTATTTCTACTCGTAGCTATGCAGACATTGCTAAATCACAGACTCAATCATACCGAAAAACTGTGTTCCTAAAGCCAAAGACCCATGCTCCCCTTTCTCCCTCCTATGACAAAACAGCTCATCAGCAGCTCACTAGCACTCCTCAATCTTCTCAGCCTAATGGCTGTGCTCTCAACAGTCAAATAGTAGAATCTCCTGAAAACATGTCTTCAATAATTGAACTTCTCAGTAAACTCTTGTTAACTTTAATGTCTTCTTCCAATAAAACTCAATTACCGTCCAACGTTGCTACTACACTTATTAACTCACTTTCATCCTATAATAATGCCTCGGTCCGTGTTCCTTCAGTGGAATGTGAGGAGCGTGTTTCATAAGAAGCACGAGCTCACATTTCTATTGAACAAATACAAGCCCTTAGCTTGTTCCCTCGCTGAGACTTGGCTTGTTCCGAGTCTTAGTTTCCGTTTACCTTATTATAATGTTCTCAGATGTGACCGATCTGATGGCTATGGCGGCTCGGCTCTCTGCGTGAACAATCGCGTTTCACTTGCGGCTGTATCCTTGCCTGCTCTAGGTGATGATATTAGCATCGTGGCTGGTAGAGTAGAGGGTATTACCCTCCTGTCCGTCTATATTGCTCACCCTCACCAAAGTTTCCTTCCAATCTTAAAGCGTGCCTTGGAAAACATAGAAGGCCCTGTACTTGTTATGGGGGACTTCAACTGCCATCACTTTAGGTGGGGTTCTGAACGTTGCGACTCTTTTGGGGAAGGTTTAGTTGAAATCTTGGATGACCTTAATCTGTGTATCCTGAATAATGGTTGTTCAACCCGTAGGTCTCTTCCTGGACAGCATAAGAGTTGTGTTGACCTCACATTTTGCACACTGGATATCGCAGCGTCGTGTCATTGGGAGTGTACCAGTTTGTCACATGGCAGTGACCACTATCCAATTATAATATCTTTGGCTGATAAAACATACTTAGAAAAATCGAGCCCTCCACTCTTGAGGTATAATTTGTCTAAACCAGATTGGGCAAAGTATTCCTCATTATTGGAGGACAAAATTGACTCACTGCCAAATTTAGCTTCTGGTGATTTGGATTCTCTTAGTCCCCTCCATGTGTCAAACTGTTATAATAACCTCATTTTGGCCATTACAGCTAGTGCAGACTCGTGCTTCCCTGTTAAGAACTCAGCACGTGGGCAGATTCCTCCTCCTCCATGGTGGGATCAGGAATGCACATCAGCCGTAAGGGAAAGGGATGATGCTGAAAGGATGTACAATGAGGCGATGATTAGCGATAACTTAATATCATTCAACAGGACCCTTGCTAAATCAAAAAGATTGCTGCGAAGGAAGAAACGCGCTGGTTGGGCTGATTTTTGCGGTTCTCTGTCCCCCTCCACTCCATTATCAGTTGTATGGAAGAAGATCAACCGTTTTAGATCTGGATGTTCCCCTTCAATTTCTGCTCCCATCCCTCGAGCGACTGCTGAGCAGTTCTTTGATAAACTGGCTCCACCGTATGTACCATCGGAAACAGAACATAATCAGCCGTCTCTCATTCCTTCGCGGGATCCTTTAGATGCTCCATTTTCTATGCAAGAGCTTAACTCAGTTCTTAAACACGTTCAAGACTCTGCCCCCGGTATAGACGGGATTGTCTATTCCTTTATGTCACACGCAGACCATAGAGCAAAAAACTATTTTTTAGACATTTTAAATTTTTGTTACACTAATGGCTGGGTACCTGATCAGTGGAAAACTCAAATCATCATACCTATTCTGAAACCTGGCAAACACGCCGATGACCCAAACAGCTTCAGACCAATCGCTTTGTCATCAGTCCTTGCAAAAATTTTTGAACACCTAGTAAAAAATCGTCTAGAATTTTTAGTAGAATCCAAAAACTTACTTCCTAGGTCTCAATTTGGTTTCAGAAAGGGACTCAGTACCATGGATAGTGTTGGGGTTTTGGTTTCAGATATACGCTCGTCGTTTTCAAAAAATGAATCTGTAGTCGCTGCCTTTCTAGATATTTCATCTGCATATGATAATGTCCTTCTTCCCATTCTCAGGCATAAATTGCAACAGCTGAGTATTCCGGAGAGAATGGTACAATGCATCTGCAGTCTGCTCATGTCTAGGTCTTTGGTTTTGAGAGTACCTGGTGAAGAATTTGACGTCAGAATGTCATGGAAGGGCCTGCCACAAGGTTCTGTGCTTAGTCCTTTACTGTACAATTTATATACAGCTGACATCGGTTCATGCCTTAATAACGACTGTCAAATTCTTCAGTATGCTGACGACTTGGCTCTATATGTCACCAATAACTCTGTTAGCGACGCTGCATCATCTCTCTGCGTATCCCTGGACTCTCTAAACCAATGGCTAAATTCTCATGGTCTAGGTTTGTCTGCCCCAAAAAGTGCTGTAGTCGTGTTTTCTCGCAGGAGGATGATTCCACAAATTTCAGTGAGCATCCAAGGGCATTGTATACCGGTTTCTTCAAAAGTCAAATTTTTTGGCGTTTTTTTAGATTCCAAATTGAGTGGCTTACAACATTTATATTATTTAGTTAACAGATGTGAGAGAACTATTCCTATATTAAAAGTGCTTGCCGGTGTCTGGTGGGGTGCACATCCTTACACCATGAAACTGGTATACAATGCCTTAATCAGGAGTGTTCTGGACTACGGATCTTTTCTGCTAATTCCCTGCAACAAAGGTGCTTTGACAAGGTTAGACAAAATTCAGGCTAAGTGTCTACGGATCATATCGGGTTGTATGAAGTCCTCACCAATTAACGCATTGCAAGTGGAGTGCGCAGAACCACCGCTGGCCCTGAGAAGGCAGTATCTAGCATCGAGATTTTGGGCTAGAGTCATTTCCAAATCATCCCACCCTCTTGTTCAAAGAGTGGATGACCTGGATGTTGTATGCCGAAATTCCAATTATTGGAAACATAAAGAAGTCCCTTTGTTTTTAAAATCCTTCCGATACTATCAAAATTTAGATTCCCCTATTGTTCAGTCTCCGAAACTCCCTATTTACAGTTTTGATTATGAAATTATATGTTTTAAACCTGATATTTTCTACGATATTGGTATATCGAAAAAGTCTCCTTCGGCGGACTCTATTTTCAATGCTGCGGTTGGTGAGCGATGGCATTACTTCGAGAGATTTTTCACGGACGCCTCTAAACTCTCAGATGCAAGTTGCACTGGTGCTGCGGTATACTACCAAAACTCTAAAATAGTTTTGAAATTCAAATGCCCCGTACAATCATCAGTGTTTACGGGTGAGTGCGTGGCCATATTAGAAGCGTGCTTATTCATAGAAGCCCATAGCATTAGTTTTGGTGTCATTTTTACAGACTCACTTAGTTGCTTGCAAGCTTTGGAGCAGAATCCTTTCAAGAGTAGACTGCACAGTCCAATTATATTCCAAATCAAAAAATCCCTTTTCTCTTGTGTCAAGAATCACAAAACCGTGCACTTGGTTTGGATTCCAAGTCATTGTGGCATAAGAGGAAACGAATATGTAGATGCTCTTGCTAAGGATGCTGTTACGACTCAAGCCGTTGACCTTAAGCATTTTCAATGCCAGGGCTACGATCTGCTAAACCTTCCAAAAAAGAGCTTGCTGTCCTCATGGCAGGAGCAGTGGCAAAACTCAAGTAAACAGAAAGGTGCTTTTTATCACGCAATACAACCCAATGTTACTCCAAAGCCTTGGTTTTACCCTTATAAAAAGATATCCAAGAAAGTAATATCGGTAATTTGCCGCCTCCGCATAGGTCATTGTTGTTCCCCGGTATTTCTCCATAAAATACGGGTCAGAGACACATCTCTCTGCGAATGTGGGTTGGATGAAGGTAGTTTGGAGCACATATTTTTTAACTGCTCCAATAATAACCCAACCCTTGACTTGTATAGCCATCTTCCTAAATTAAAGATCCCTGTCCCAACTAACTTTCCATCCCTACTAACATATTCTTCCCCAAAGCTCCTTGAAGCTTTGATGTGTTTTATCCGCGTCAATAACATCAAATTATGATGATTTTTATGTACTTAATCATTTATGTATAATAATATAACTAACAATATTTTTTTATTTGTTTGTTTCAGTGTACCTACTAATACTCGTCAACAAGTTTCACAGTAAATTCAATTAGTTACTATTGTAGAATTTTAGTTTTAGTTTCTTTTTCCTTTTTTTTTTTTTTTTGTTGTTTTGTTTGTTTTTGTCTCCCCACGTTTTCTCACATCACATCTGACATTGGCAGAATTGTCGACATCGGCACCATTGCCATAGAGAAAAATAGAATAGAATAGTTGTTGATCGAGTGAAGTCTGCGTTGATTAATTTCCGTATTTAGCCTCTCAGCGATTTTAAACTGTAATATTTTGTATCAGTAGTGCAAGATTGCAACAAGTGTTGTATCGAACATTGTGGTGCTAAACGAAAGGTTCATCAGTGAGAAGTATCGGCTCAAAGTTGGTTCTTATCCAACCTTGTTTTCGGCAGTAAATAAATCATCATCATCTGCCTAGCCTTTTCCCAACTATGTTGGGGTCGGCTTCCAGTCTAACCGGATGCAGCTGAATACCAGTATTTTACATGGAGCGACTGCCTATCTGCCGTAAATAAATATAAAACTAAATTAAAAAATAAAAATCTTAAGAAGTATTTGTTGTGTTTAATTTACATATTTCTCAGTAGTTCTATAGATGAGCTCATCGGTTTTTTGCTGCTAAGAGCAAAAAATAAATTGAGATCCGAATACAGTACCAACGGCAACGGGGTAATTGAGGCTGTCTGTGTGAGCCTTTGCCAAAAACTCAACACCTAAATTAAAAAAAAAATTAACTGTCATGTTCTAAACTTCCAACTTTTGACAATCCGCTACTAACCATTTTTTCTCTATGGGAGTGGGTCGTCTGATACGTAGTATCTCTAAGTAGTCTGTGCGTCGCGTCATTACGTGTCCTTGTAGTGAAATTCGGCAGTGCAGACGTATACGTAATTATCTTTACATGATGGCGTATCAATATTCCAATGTCGAGTACACGGAAATGGTGCGAATGCTAGCTAGGTGTGATGACAATGTTTCGGAAGCGTGTCGCCAATACGCCATACGATTCCCAAACGTACGTGTACCTAACCGGGAAGCAATGCTAGCCGCCACACAGCGGTTACGAAATCACGGGCAATTCCGGAATCCCACTAGGGATAGTGTTCGTCCACCGAGGCACACAGTACGAGATGAAGAGGGTATTGTGGAATTCTTCGAGGCAAATCCAGCAGCTAGTACCAACGACGCAGCCCGGCGGTTTAATGTCAGTCAATACTTCGCGTGGAGTGTCATTCACGCTGAAAGAAGATATCCTTACCACCTTCATCGTGCGCAGGAGCTGACTGAACCGGACAAACCAGCACGAGTCGCTTTTTGCAACTGGTACTTAGCAAAACAGCCTACAATTTTATGGACTGACGAAGCTACATTTGGCAGAGTGGGTTTATTTAATACACGAAATGACCATCTGTGGTGTTATGAAAACCCGCACGAACCCAGACCACATAATTACCAACATAGGTTTAGTGTGAATGTGTGGGCGGGAATTGTGAATTCCACATTACTGGGTCCTATCTTTTTGGATGGACTGAACGGTGAAAGTTACCAACAATTTCTTACCGAAACGCTACCGGTATTAGAAGAAGAAATACCACTCGCCGATTTACGTGGTATGAACTTCCAACAAGGCGGGGCGCCGCCGCCGGCGCATTATGCTCGCCGAGTCAGAGACTTGTTAGACAGTAAATATTCTGGTCGATGGATAGGACGTGGTGGACCTCGTGCTTGGCCTCCTAGATCGCCAGATATCACACCTTTAGATTTTTATTTGTGGGGGACATGTAAAGACATTGGTGTACACGGGTCGCGTAATCACAAACCGCGACATGTTGATTGAAAAGATTAATTGGGCGTTTAATCAAATAAAAACAAACTCTGCTGTGCTTTCGCGAGTGAATGAACAGTTACTTTTTAGGTGTGGACTTTGTGTTGGTTGTGAAGGTGATTATTTTGAACGCTATGTGCGCGATACTCACCGACATCCACGAGACTTGAACTTGAGAGGTAATAATTTGTAAATACTGATTTTAATACTTATTCATTCAATTGTTGTAAATATGCTGATTCCACTTTTTAAATACGCCTGCATTAAAAAATAAAAAGAGGTATTGTACGATCACGGTCATAAGTGGAGTAGCACGGTAAGGATTGTTTTGCTGTGAACGCGCAGTACAAGCCGTAACCGTACCTAATATGTGTGTATAAGTGTATTAACACAGAACGCACACCTCAGAATTTATACACTGGTGTCGAGCGAAACAAAAACATATCACTTTCTAATTACGTATGACCTTGGGCGGTTCATAGGATTGCTAAAATTGACAGCGTTTTAATAAGTTCAAATAGCTCATAGTGTAACGTATAGGATAAAGAAACACTAGGTTCTAGGTTCCAATCTCGATATGAGTTTTTTTTTTTCTTTTCAACAATTATCTTCATCTGTTCTTTTATTATTCGATAAATTAATAAACGGGAATAATAATGTAATAATTGTTTTTATTATTATATAGTTAGTGAAATATGGGGTTAAGAATAAAAATCTTTTATAAGTGATTACAAAATGTTTATTCGTTATAATTTTATAAAGTATAAATAAACTTCTAGTTTAGGACTTTATTATTATTTTTTTTTTATTTATTTATTTGGGAAAAACAAACAATTGTACAATGTGTTTTACAAAAAGATAAATATATATATAGACATATAGGTAAGTGTACAATCAACGACGTTTCCACAGATTGCTTGTGTACATTATTAATTAGTTAGGTAAGTAAGTACAAATTACATTTAAATACCAAGTAGGTATCTTAAACTTTTAGCTTATTTACTAATAACACTTGATTCTTTTTGACCATCGCACAAACTATCAATAATTTTTTTTTTTAATTTTCTTTGAGATAGAAAGAAGATATCTAAATGACAAAAGTGCTTATTATAAATGTTTACTAGTCTACGGAGTGGAGCTCGCTCGCCAGCATGTGTTCGGCTAGTAGTCGTTGCAAAAAGCGGGTAAGCACGCACCTCCCGTCTAATTACTGTTCTAGGCACAACATATGAAATATTATTTATTAGTTCGATACAGTTAAACCTATTATGAACTAATCCGTGAAGCATCATGGTTTGAAGTAGTAGGCGTCTAGATTGCAGAGTGATCAATTTAAACTTTTTCAGTGACTCCACATAAGACAGGGATATGAGATGACATTTATACTGCATAACTCGTATATATTTACGTTGAACACTTTCAATTGCTTTAACATATTTTTCGTAGTAGGGGTCCCATATTATACATCCGTATTCCAGCTGCGGGCGAACCAAGGATTTTAATAGTTGCAAGTACGTGGCTGGGCGTTTAAAATCAGTAGAAGCTCTCATGACAAGACTGTACATTTGGTATGCTTTGGAGATAATCTTCTCTGTGTGTAGATTTAAATATAGTTTACAATCCAAAAGTATTCCCAAGTCGCATATTTGAGATTCATTAGAAAGATTTTCTGTACATAGACTATAATTATATCGAAATATTTTTTTATTTTTCGTAAAATTTAAATATTTACATTTAGATATATTTAATGCCAGTTTATTATCATCACAATACTTAGTTAATCTATTCAAATCCTCCTGAAGCAAGTCACAATCATCAAAAGTCTTAATAGATCTAAATATTTTTAGGTCATCAGCATATAACAAGAAATTACTGTTATGGAAGCAGTGACTTATATCATTAATATAGACAATAAACAACAAAGGTCCAAGAATTGATCCCTGTGGTACGCCAGAGGTAGCGATAAATGTATCAGAGTGATACCCATGGGTTACTACTGTTTGAATACGGTTGTTTATATAAGAATGGAACCAGCGCAGTAAATTACCTCTAATCCCGTTAAAAGCAATTTTTTTCAACAATATTTCATGGTCCACCCTATCAAATGCCTTTTTAAAGTCCGTATAAATTGCATCCGTTTGTACCCGATTATCCATGTTATTAAATAAAAAGTTAGTAAAAATCATTAAATTCGTAATGGTTGATTTTTGTTTAACAAAACCATGTTGTTCTGATATTAAATTTTGTTGAATGAAAGGAAAAAGCTTGAGGTGAATAAGTTTTTCAAAGAGTTTAGCAATTGCACATAGTATTGAAATTGGTCGATAGTTCTCAACTTTCTGTCTAGAACCATTCTTATAAACTGGTATTATGTTAGCTTTCTTCCAGATTGTTGGAAACATCCCTGTACTAATACTCTTGTTGAAGATTAAGTGAAGTGGCACGCATATTGTCTCAGCTGTATTCTTCAGAAAGCTGAGAGGAATACCGTCTGGACCCGGTCCCTTAGTACTATCTAGTAATTTTAATTGGCTGAGTACTAATGAGAGGCTGAGGTATATATTATCTAGGGTAGTATTATTGTCATAAATTTGATCAGTTGCAGGACACCAGCGGTCAGTGAGTGTTGAGGTTTCATACACTGATTGAAAGAATGATGAGAAAAAGTTGCATATTTTATGTAGATCGTTAGAAGACTGACTACCATAATACATTTGGGATGGAATACCAGACTTGCCTTGTCTATTAGCTATATAAGCCCAAAAATATTTAATATTTTTAGGGATGCTGTCTTCAACAGTTTTTATATATTTACAATAGCACGTGTTACACTCTACAGCAAAACGTGTGCGATATAAAGAAAATACTTCGTAATCTGAAATATTACCATATTTTTTCCATTTGGTCCATGTTTTTTTTTTATATTTAAATATGCGTATAAGGGCAGGTGAAAACCAAATAGGAAATTTGGCGTTTTTAGGTTTTGAAAGTGGAATACGGTTTTTGATTATGCTATATATTATATTGTAGAATTTTTCAATGGAGGTTTCAGCTAGTTCATCATCCAAAGTTAACTTCCAGTCTACATCTTCTATATCTTTATTAATTAAATCGTAATTCGCTTTATGATAACTATACCTGGGTGTGTCTATAGGTCTCATATGGGTGTATCTTATCGCTATCGACACGATAGCATAAAATGGAGGGTGGTGGGTGTCCACTTGTAGTAAGTTCTGAGGAGGTGGAAAAACATAGCAAACAGTGTTGGAAATTAGCAGGTCAAGTATACGATTATTAAGGTTATTGAGGTGGTTAAATTGCTTGACATCATGTATGGTCATAAAGTCCCGCAGTAGGTTACAAGTAGATGTTAGACCGGAGCAAGTCATATAATTATGAGAAGAGTTTATTTTTAACCAGTTGGCATCCGGTATGTTATAATCTCCTAGTAGTAGTAAGTTGTCAAGACTTATTGAATTGATTACATTATTTAATGTTTCAAAGTGTACCTTGTATGCAGAGCACTCGATGAACTGCTAGGAATATAGGCGGCGCTAATCAGGTTTTGTTTCGTATTGTTAGAACTGGGAATGGTGACTAGCATATGTTCATAAAATTTACTTGAATCTAAGGTATTATGTTGGGAATGTGAGACACAAACGGGGCTCAATTCACGTAATACTGCGACAAGTACACCCCCTCCTTCAGACTTATCAGTGGCAGCACGGTTACGGTCACATCGAAACACTTCATAGCGACTATCTATAAACTCGCTGTCGACTATAGAAGGAATAAGCCAGGTTTCGGTTAACACGATGACGTCATAGCAATTTGCTAGGATGCCCATGTAAAGAGTGTTGAGTTTTGTACGTACACCTCTACAATTCTGATAATAAATACTTAACTCGTTCTTATTAATATAATTGTTGGCCATCGTAGATAATTACAAGTCAATAAACAAAGTTTAAAACTAATCGAGTGTTTAGTGTTAACAATTAGTGAGGATTAGAGGTAACACCACGGATTTTATCTAAATCGTTAATACATTTAATAGAAAATGTTGCAGAGTTTTCTGATTGCTTAACGAGAATTGTGGAGTGCTTGACCCACACGAACTTGTAGCCCTGCTTCTTGGCCGCTTCACGTGTTTCTCTCAGAAGTTGCTTGTTTTTGAGAGTCAGGTGTTCATTGATGAAGATTGAGTGCGATGCGCCCGGAATACCCAGCTGAGTAGAGCTAATTCCTTTTTTCAGTCGACACGCACTTATGACGTTGTCACGTAAGATACGTGTTTTTAATTTTGCAATTATATTTTTAGGCCTTGCGCTGGACAAAGCATGTGGAACACGATGCACTGAGATCACATCTTCGCGTGGGATTGAGCAGTCAATGTTCTTGCCAATGTCGTTCAGTATATTAAGAAGATTTTCTCCACGCTTCTCCGGAACGTTGGAAATCTCGAGGTTACATTGCCGGGCTTGCTGCTCTAAACTATCAACTTTCGCTTCAAGTGCCAATATCGCATTTTGACTCATTGTGTGGTCCTTCAATTTATCAATTTTTTTTAAGTGGTCATCATACTGGTTGGAGATAAAATTGGCTGAAATCTTTACCTCACTAACCTCCGCCGATAATTCGGCAACACGTTGCTTAATTGATGCGTTTTCTGTACGAAGAAAATCCATTTCTTTTTTTGTTTCAATGACATTTATGTCTCTAAGTCACTTTTAATGGATTTTATGCTATCATTTATGTTAACCAACTTGGAATCTAAGCTTATCTTCGACTCATCAAGCGTTTTCTTTAGGTCACTTTGAATAGAGGCAAGCAAATCACTATGTTCACACTCCGGCTGCTTACGCTTCCTGTTAGTCACGTTGCTCTCTGTGTCGGCAAGTGAAGGTAAGTCCGGATTAGAAGCATAACTTCTGGGAGGCGATCGAAGTACGCTTGCCATAATTCTTTATTATCCTTTGTGAATTAATTATAGATACTAGTCAAAAAACGAAAGCAGTGGAGCCAATAAACAATCTACTTAATTAGCAGCGACTTGTACTGAGTGTTAGGATGCAAAACGATAGTATTAATCGCTGTCGCTAATCTGTCGTGGTGACTTGGTACCGGTCATACGCTTGTCTTGATGGATAATTTCGCCACGCGCTGACTATGTTGTGTTGGCTCGGAGGCGCGCGACGCTACCTCTACACGGTGATGGCGCTGGTTCGAATCTCAGCAAGCGCGCTCACGACTTTTAGTTGAGTAATAAAGTTTCTCACCCAGTATCGTTCCGACGAGCGAGAAAGCACCATCCAGGCCCAGTACAAAATTCAATATGGCGCTCACCGCTTATGGATATGGCCCCAAGATGAAACGAGAGGGGCCGACAAAAGATTTCGACCGTAGAGAAGCGCCAATAATAACATAAAATAACTTGTAAAAAGCACAAGAATAACGTCCGTACACAGCGAAACCGAAAGAACGAAT
Source organism: Hydraecia micacea (assembly GCA_914767645.1). NCBI lineage: Eukaryota > Metazoa > Arthropoda > Insecta > Lepidoptera > Noctuidae > Hydraecia > Hydraecia micacea. The sequence continues at coordinate 25,462,977 of OU611775.1, read as the reverse complement.
GAAAATGACTTATTGTGGTTATAGCTTAAGTATTCATTTTCATTACGAAAAGAAGATTGAAACTAAACCTCAAAATAATCCTTATTACGAATATGCTACAATATAATTTTATTATTATTTAAATTTTTTATTTAATATATTTTTTTATTTAATATATTTTTTTATTTTCTAATTCCTTGCATCGCAAAATGTAAACGTTCTTGTTTATGATTTTCAATCAACTATGGTTTTTGAGCTGGTTTTCGTTTGCACGGCGAACGGTTCGTAAAGTCGTGTCGAATAATAATTCGGCAATATATCTCGTTGATATATAACCAGTCGCTTTCGACTGGCAAGGCTACCCTCTTCCTTATTGAGTGACCCTCCGACTCACAGAAGGTAATTTCTCTAAAACAAAAAAGAAGTACTCTTAGGCTACTAGCAAAATACGAATAAGTAAGTATTACCTACGATTTAGAAACAAAATTATAATGAAAATAGAAATGTTACATATAACTATAATAATCATCATTTAAAATCTAGGACTTCGAAATTATAATTTTTTCATCTATTTAGACCTTATAATACGTTTCAAAAAAATAACTACAAAAATCAGCAGTTCTATTTTAATAAAATAAATGTTTGAAAAAATAATTAAAACATATTTATAGTACTCACATTCAGTTCGGTTTCATAAGATATTTGTGTTATATTAAGGACGCTATCACATTTTGAACTCGCTCAAGTTTAGGTATCTGAATCGCAACACAGCAACATTACGCGCACGCACACATTGAAACCATTGTTCGCTCGATTTTTATACGTAACTTAACTAATCTTGGTACTTGAAGATTTTTTTTTTAATTTTGCTGGTATTTATTGAGTAAAGTTAGTTGTAAGTTCGCAATCGAATTTGGTAAGTGTTATTAGTACTTACTATCTGCGTGATAATCATGTTTTTAGTATTGTTGAAGTTCATCAGTCAATATGTTCATTACTAGGTACCCAAAAACGACCTTAACATTTTAGTATTACAAGGAACATCCACATTTATACCACAGTCTGCTGTTAGTTTGAAAAGATGTACCTAAGTACTTTTAAATATTATTTTTGATGTCAATTGTTGGAGTATTACATAATCAAATACTAGCCTGGGAGTTTATCGTAGAGTTTCGTTGTGATATTTAATAATAATCATTCCCTTATGAAAACAGTAAGTATTTTATTTACTTAAAAATTTAAAAAAAGTAAATCAAAAGTAATTTATTCAAATTAGGCTGAGAATCAGCACTTTTCGAATGTCAAAATTACAAAAGACAGTCCCCAAAACGCCCGCCCTTCACTTCTTAGTGCTTTCGCTGGGAAGAAGTGGCGCAACAAACTCCCCAGCAGCACAGCTGTCTTTTCACATACCTAGAAAATATTTCATTGTACTACTACTATACTCCATAGGTTTAGGTAGCTAAATAAAGGTAAACAAAAAAACCACGCGACTTTGTTAACCGACTAAACGTAATACCAGTCTATTCAGTTGTCATGCTACGTCACAATTGTATTCTTCAATATAGCAACATTATAATTCACTAAAAAAATTACTGAATTGAAGAGTAAAACTGTGACGTAGCATGACAACTGGATATACTGGTATTATGAAGAAATTGGCCGTAAGTCGATTTGTCACAAACAAAAATCCGCCACCTTGAATAAAAAATGGATGTTATATTCGTAATCATCACCCCGAAAAACCCCAAAATCGACTATTAATATCGAATGTCAAAAAAAAACATTTCCATCATTTTAATTTGATTATAAAATAATAAAATAAATATTTATAGGTACAATCTTTATCCGTCATCTACATCCACTAAATAAATAAATTAAAAGTAAAAAAGTTTTTTTCAGATTTAAGTACTCGTATTTACTTAGGTAGTTTGAAAATTAAAAAAATTAAAATCAATCAGATCATGTTATTTACTTGTTTATCTACACAGGTAAATCTCGCAACAAGCTTTTATATCATATATAACTTGTGTACTTAATGACGTTATAAGTTGATAGTAAAAGTTTTAAAGGACAATTTTATTTTATTCTTTTTAGCGCATTTAACTAAAAGCTTGTTTTAAAAAAAAAAAATTACTTTTAATTTGTTTTTTACTTTTTAGTTATTGCTGGACAGGTTTTTTTGTGGAGTTTAACTCGCATACGTATTCTGAGCAAGACCTTTCATTTGATACCCATGTTGTAGGAAAGCATAAAAAGCTTAGTCCGCTATCTTTAGAAGTCCGCCATATTGCATTTAGAGTAACGTCACATTGTTTTTTGAGTTATTCTCAGCAAGCCCTTTCATTTGATACCCATATTGTAGAAGTGCATTAAAAATAACTAGTCCGCCATTTTTGGTGTTCCGCCATATTGGATTTAGAATGCCGTCACTTTATTTTTCAAGTCATCCTCAGCAAGTAATTTAATTTGATACCCATATTGTTGCAGTGCATTAAAAATAACTAGTCCACTATCTTTAGATGACCGCCATATTAGATTTATAGTGACGTCACTTTATTTTTCGAGTTATTCTCAGCAATCCCTTTCATTTGATACCCATATTGTAGGAGTGCATTAAAAATAACTAGTCCACCATCTTTAGAAGTCCGCCATATTGGATTTAGAGTGACGTCATTTTATTTTTCGAGTTATTCTCAGCAATCCCTTTCATTTGATATCCATATTGTAGGAGTGCCTTAAAAATAAGTAGTCCGCCATCTTGGGCGTTCCGCCATTTTGGATTTAGAATAACGTCACACAGCTAACCATGCATTGTCATCCAAACTAAACGTGCATACAAAATTTCAGCTCAATCGGTTGAAGATATCTGGTTCAAAATTTAGTTGCAAGAGTCCACCCGAACAAACATAGTTACATACATACATACTCGTACATACATACATTGCAAGTTAAATAAAAGCTTGTAAAAATTACAACTAAGTATTTGTTTCTGAAAAAAATACCAATAATCGTACTTAATTTTATTTCGGTCCGAAAAAGTATCAACTTCGTCCGACCTCAGTACACAACTCGGAACTCACTTTTTTACGTAATTATTTTTTGCGAGAAAGCGACACAGACGTGCTTCCACGAGCGCCTCTGAGCGCGGAATGACGAACCGCAAGTGTCCGCGGGTAGAAAATGTATGGAGAAATTTGAGAGCGTTTCTTATTTGTCTCATAAATGAAAAAGTTATTTATTTATCTACAAAATATTTAGCTTGTCGTATAGAGGACTATATAAGCAACAATATCTTCTTATTTTTAAATTAAAATATGCAGTGGATTTAGCTATATAGGTACTTATTCAAACCCCTTTTTATTAAATTTTTTGCGATTACTGTGATGGTAAAAACGTATTTGTGTGAAAATTTTGTATAGGGCTATTTAATTGTTATGGAGCCATTCTGGAGATGAATATATTATCTTTAATTTGAAACCAAGATATCCTTGCAGTTGCGACTCCAAGTTCATTAAAATGGTACCTGAAAAGCACTGTTATTCGTGGAAAAATGTGATAGCGTCCTTAAGTCCACTTTTATGCAGCGCAATCATAATTCGCTTTCGTTTCAATATTCTGCATTTTAAAAGGAACTACAACACGGCTAATAGATAGAACACAGACACACGTCGCTATCCCACAATAAACAACCAACCAACAACGTTCTATTTAATCGCGGTGAATGACTCGTATAACTTAACTGTGTCTACCTTATAATTTATTTATTTAGATATCTGTGGGTATAATCATAAAGTTTTACGAATTAAGCGCACAAGACTTATAGTCAAAAGCGTGATTATTCAAAGTAGTTATTAAAACATTAAAAAAACTATCATCGCGCGTGAGATTTGAACTCACGCATCGCTACGCAGAACGCACTTACCCAGATATGATAACCGCTAGGCTATCATGCCATATACCATAGCGGTTGAATTAATTATGAAATACAATCAGTTGCAAATGAATGTGAGTGTGTGTGTCTATAGTAGAGAAATGACTCATTAAAAGAAGGTCGTAAGTAAAACCAAAGTGTCAATCTATTGCTTTGTGAATTTGCTACTCCACTTATGTCCCTTACCGTACCTAGTTTTGTGCCGACATTGTTATTCGCACCAAATATGTTTACAATAAGTTATTTTAGGGACGCGTTTACAAAATATGATAGGTATCGAATCGCAAAAGTACATTGAAACGGCTCTGACATAAACATACGCACGGTTACCTGTGCGGGAATAAGGAGGAAATAGACTTTGACGCGCGGACTAACATTTCACAAATACATTTTCTGTGCAATAAATCTAGACAGTGACCAAATAAAATAAACCTTAATACCATCCATTAAGGTTCATGTCTTATGGCAAAATATGAGAAAAAATTAAACGGGAACTTATTTTTTTCTGAAGCTATTTGTAATACCAATTTTTGTTATTATTTTTACTTCCATTTTGAGATGATTATGTCTGCTTCCCTGGGATATTGCAACGTGGAACGAAAAGTAAACAAACATATCAAATAATACTAATAACTAGTCATTGCGGTTGGCCGGCACGAGTGCGGCATTTTCTTTCAAGTAGCAATAACAATAGGATCAAAGGGACGACGCCGCCGCGCCGGCCGGCCGCCCCGAACAATCTTTGTCCTGCTCCTTCACTCGCAAAAATAAGAATATCAACCTCGTGCGAGGGCGGCAAGTATGAACGGCAAGTTGGAATTGATTAGAATCAAATCGTTAGCAACTTCGCGCGGGGCATCGGGCGGGGTCAAAGAGTTCATGCACAATGACACAACTATTTGATACTTTGTATGACTTAATAATTGCATAAATAATTTTGACTTGCGTAATGCAATTAGTATCGTAAGTAGTGCCTAAGTATAAAATAATGCCAAAGGGTTCAATTGCACCCTTTTTTTTTGCCCTGGATGGGGCGAAAGGGACTGTCAGACTTTTACTGACTAAACACTCACCCTTGTAGTGAAACACACGTAGGTTGGTTAAACACTAATTTATTTACGGACACCCTCACTATGATCTTATGTTGACATACCGTCTGACTACTTAATATACTACATCTCTTCCCTTCTAAGAAAACAATGCCAATTATTATTACAAATTAAAGAACTAACTATAAGACTAATGGTTACATGAATGTTGTTTGCTGAACGTACATACAAACTGTTTCGTATAAATAACAACTAAACTAACTGACATTAATAATTATCTGCGCTATGTTTATTTTGTTATCTATTACTAATTTTAATTACATTTATACTTATTTTCTATATTTATTTCAATTTATTATTATTACCCAGCTTATTGTAACCCTTCCTATTCACGACCTAAGAAAAGATTGGTCAGCATTCGTACAGTTCTTTCCTTAGACCTTTCAATAGGAACCGCTGGTAACGATGGTGTAGACGAATGATCATGAGTATTACCCACAGAAATCTTAATAATAAGGCAATAGAAGTCGCATAGACGCGTGACCTTGTCGCCGCGCTTATGTGTTGGTTGGAGTACACAAGTGCACGCGGAGCGTTTGTTGCGGTTTCTTGTGTTATTTGAGACGCGGAGAGGTAAACATGGTGTTTTGCAGCATATCCAACTGCGGAAACTCGTCCAAAACTTGTAACTTAACAAATAAAGGAATAACATTTCATATGTAAGTACTTAATTTTTGAAATATTGTCGTTTTTTAGCAAATATAGACAAATCAAATATTTTCACTATCACTACTACGATTTATCACAAAAAACGATTTTTTTGTCAAATCAATAACCATTAACGCTTAAGCTTATTCATGTCTACTATTACTACTGCTAAAAGCAGCAATGAAATTATAGTCATACGCAATAAACAAAAATCGCCGTTTGCGTAAATTCTAGGTACAATCTAGGGACATAAGTCGAGTAGCACGGTAAGGATTGGTTTGCTGTGAACGCGCAGTACAAGCCGTACCCGTACCTAATATGTATGTATAAGTGTATTAACACAGAACGCACACCTCAGAATTTATACACTGGTGTCGAGCGAAACAAAAACATATCACTTTCTAATTACGTATGACCTTGGGCGGTTCATAGGATTGCTAAAATTGATAGCGTTTTAATAAGTTCAAATAGCTCATAGTGTAACGTATAGGATAAAGAAACACCAGGTTCTAGGTTCTAATCTCGATATGGGATTTTTTTTTCTTTTCAACAATTTTATCTTCATCTGTTCTTTTATTATTCGATAAATTAATAAACGAGAATAATAATGTAATAATTGTTTTTATTATTATATAGTTAGTGAAATATGGGGTTAAGAATAAAAATCTTTTATAACTGATTACAAAATGTTTATTCGTTATAATTTTATAAAGTATAAATAAACTTCTAGTTTAGGACTTATTGTGGTTATAGCTTAAGTATTCATTTTCATTACGAAAAGAAGATTGAAACTAAACCTCAAAATAATCCTTATTACGAATATGCTACATTATATTTTTATTATTATTTACTATTTTTTATTTAATATACTTATATTTTTTTATTTTCTAATTCCTTGCTTTCCATGGCTGTATCGCAAAATATTCTTCTTGTTTATGATTTTCAATCGACTATGGTTTTTGAGCTGGTTTTTGTTTGCACGGCGAACGGTTCGTAAAGACGTGTCGAATAATAATTCGGCAAAATATCTCGTTGGTATATAACCAGTCGCTTTCGACTGGCAAGGTTACCCTCTTCCTTATTTAGTGACCCTCCGACTCACAGAAGGTAATTTCTCTAAAACAAAAAAGAAGTACTGTTAGGCTACTAGCAAAATACGAATAAGTAAGTATTACCTATGATTTAGAAACAAAATTATAATGAAAAATGAAATGTTACATATAGATAATCATCACTTAAAATCTAGGACTTCGAAATTATAATTTTTTTTATCTATTTAGACCTTATAATACGTTTCAAAAAATAACTACAAGGATCAGCAGTTCTATTTTAATAAAATAAATGTTTGAAAAAATAATTAACTCATATTCATAATACTCACATTAAGTTCGGTTTCATAAGATATTTGTGTGAATTTTGTGAATATGATTGCGCAATCATATTCGCTTTAATTTCAATATTCTGCATTTTAAAAGGAACTACAACACGGCTAATAGATAGAACACAGACACACGTCGCCAATAAACAACCAACCAACAACGTTATAATATTTAATCGCGGTGAATGACTCGTATAACTTAACTGTCTACCTTATAATTTATTTATTTAGATATCTGTGGGTATAATCATAAAGTTTTACGAATTAAGCGCACAAGACGAACATGACAAGGAAATATAATTATAGTCAAAAGCGTGATTATTCCAAGTAATTATTAAAACATTAAAAAAACTATCATCGCGCGTGAGATTCGAACTCACGGATCGCTACGCAGAACGCACTTACCCAAATATGATAACCGCTAGGCTATCATGACATATACCGTAGCGGTTGAATTTATGAAATACAATCAGTTGCAAATGAATGTGAGTGTGTGTGTCTATAGTAAAGAAATGACTCGTTAAAAGAAGGTCGTAAGTAAAACCAAAGTGTCAATCTATTGCTTTGTGAATTTGCTACTCCACTTATGTCCCTTACTGTACAAGCCGCATGAGTTGGCCGCAATTTAGTGACGTGCTACTACTATTCTGTATCGATAATTATTTACGTTCAGCTTAATACTTCGTTTTACCAAATTGGAATGTATCATGTTTTTTTTTAATATTTAAATATGAGATGTAACCTTTTTCATTTTCAGTTTTCACTGTGTTTGTTTTCTTTCTATCTATGGTGCGTTTGTTTAGGTGATTAAAAAAAGGTAAACAATCTTGGTATGTCTTTTTATCTAAAAGTTGTTTAAAAATTTTATCTAAAAATAAGTAATATAGTAACGGTCTTATTCATAAAAAAAGCTTATAGAAGGTTTAAACCATTCATTAGTTAAAATGCTCGATAAGCCTTTAAAACGTTCGATAAAATTTTGTATTCATAAACGCTTCATAAACCTTCGATAACTAAAATGTACTATAACTTCATTATAAATCTAAATGTTGCCATAATAATGATGTCATCCAACAAATTGGCCAACATATTGAATCGTCAAACGAGAATATCTGTCTACTAACCGAATAATTGTGACCATAGACATTATTACGTATGGAAAACTAATATATTGTCTACAGTTTCGACAGTTTTGACGCGCTAACGTCATGGAAACAATGTCATTGAATGAATTTGATATTTTACTTGTAAAAGTAAAAAACTTTTGAATATTTTTTTTGTATTTAAAATAAATGGAATAAAGACCGGAGACTAGTTGCAATAAAGGGCAAAGAATTGAATATTGGTTGGAGGAGGATAAGGTGTGCATCTACTGTTACAGCTAAAATGTATTCAAAGTAAGTTATGTTTCGTAAACATTCTCAATTTTATACTTATGCTTGCTTTTGCTTCTATTCCTTAGATTTTTTAGGAAAAATTTGGTCAGGGAGATATTTTCATAATAGAAAATAAAAACACTGACACAAACACCAACGCTAAACAGGGGCGGCCTGCATGATTTACGAATTAGGTGCCTATCCAATTTACAATGTTAAGAAGAACTTCGTTTGCCTGTACAAAACTCATTGTAACAAAAAAAACCGCTGCCATATGAACAATAATGACTCTTTATATTAGTTATTTTTATGCCGCTGCTGATTTCATTATTTTAGTATAATATAAATAAGATAATGAAGAGAAAGAATTATAACATTAGTTTTCTATTTCAGGACAGTAGGACTAGTAAGGATGGCAAATTGCAGAAATTGAAATGGCCTACAGAAGAGATAGCACAGATGGTAAATGAAAAGCAAACATTGTAAAAATGTTGTTCTGCTTGCACAAGTTTTAGAAGCCAAATTAGAGTTTAGGGTATTGTTCAACCGTTAACAGGCAAGAGTTACACGCGCCAGCAACAGCATCACAGCGTCAGCATCAAGAGCGACATACATTCGTTCCTCATACCGGCACACCATCAGCGCTAAGTGACCTACTGAGATCTTCACTTCATCGGCTTGATACACACACAACACACAAATGTAAATAGGTATCAATGTGTATTGACCACTAAAATTGTATATAATTAAGTTAATTACTGTAATAAATTAGTCATCAAGCTGGAGTCGAGTTTGATTCATCTTCCATAATTCCTCTCACTATGGCCAAGACACCTTTAGCCATCATCAGTTCTATGAGTCTGTGGGACCGGCAGTGAGAAAACTATTTCCTGTATACATTGCACTACGTACACAAACCCCTATTCCTACCCAAATTCCATCTGTTCCTGTAGTCTCCTGATAACAGACTTCCCACATGTAAAACCAACTTAACTCACGTTTGGTGTGGTTTGTATGATAGGTTAGGGTGCTAGGTAGTTACTCTAGGTTTATGATCAGTAGGGTGTTAGGTAGTCGTAGGTACCAGGCTCAATTGTTACAAACTTATAGCCACACTGTATGCATTTGGAATAACGGCCATACTAAGCTGTAAGTCCCGGTGTGTACAAGTATTATAAAAATAAATTAAACTGATATTTGTATACAAGCTTTTTATTAATGAACTACTCGCTAGATGTCTCCTCTTTTTCTTCTTCGTGTCGCGGGCACGACTTTACTTTAGATCTTGTTGGCCCAAAACATTGCCACTTCCACGTCGTCGTCGGTGGCAATGCAGAGGTCACTTTAGACTGCATGTTTTGGGTGGGACACATAGGGCAGGATAGGAGGTGGAGCATGTTTTGCGACATAGCTTCTCAACCACACCCTACTGGAGCATCTCCCTGCAGGGTGTAAACTTCCGTGGTCCACACGGAAGTCCCTGAACCATCTCCGGACACAAGTGGGAAGATGTAACTCCAGCCTGGTAAAGTGGGGCTACCTCGGCGGAATGTTTCTTTAAAAGTATGTAAAATAGCATTTGCATTTCCCCTTGCAACTTCTTGGGGTGACTTTGTATGATATTAATTGATATTGCTACCCCTAACTGCATCCATGCAACAACCAACCCATGGTCAATTGCAATATTGTAAAGTACTGCTCTAGCCACTATGGTTGTTTTCACATTTTCTAGTTTGTAGGTAAAAGGCATTGAAAGCATTGTTTCCACACTCCAAAGTAGCAGCGTCCCACAGTATATCTTGTTGCTATACTTAATAATATATGTGCTTTGTTATATTTTTCCTCGCTTATATTTTGCATCGTAGGTATATAATAATAAACTAAATTGGTTAAACAGAAGTGCAAAATAAATCAAATACAACTGCGGCTCCTCGAAGTACGATTGTTTACGAAAGTGACTTTTCACAATATTACGTTTGTACGTCAAATGTCATTTTCTTATTAATCAGCTGATGCAGAGTCGGCCATTTTTTCCTTATAATACTGTTATAGTAGGGTTCTGGGTTTCATAACTTTATAGTAGGTTTATAGAACGTTTTAGTGCTAAAATGCGTTTATGAATAGCAATTTTTGACAACGAGACTTTAGCAAGCCTTTAGATGTGCCATAACTTATTATGAATAAGACCGTAAGTATTTATAGTCCACCACTACACTAACTACCTCCCCCTTTTATTCTAAGTTCATACACAATCCATCCTATTTGATTTGGTCATTGTTTTTACACGACTGTTTTTTACTGTAAGGTGAAGTATTGGAGAGCCTTTAAGATTTGTATAATTATATAATAAACTAAATGTACGTACACTTATTGTTTTATTGTATTCCATTTCCTCATAAATAAATCGTCTAAAAGGGCGTTGACGAAAGAAATACTTTCAATAAAATTAATTATGTATTGTTGCTGGACTCCTTGGAGATTATTAACACTCAACGGAAAAATATAATTTATCGATATGAGCTCGTAATAGTTTGCACTGCACTATTCTTAAGTGAGAGTGAGCACGCAATATCATGTTTTGCTTTTCGCACACGTTTCTTATTGGCTGCAGGAGTCGCGCCCCCTGACATTATGCGTTTATAAAAAATATTGCGTATTGTCATCGCATAAAGTTTAATTTTGTAGTAGTAATGCAAAGTGCATTTGTAGGTGTAATTGTGTATCTATTTTTTGTTTATGTAGTAGTAGCTGTGACCCGGCGACACTCGTCCCGATATAAAATTTAGTACTATAGCATTTCTATTGCCTTATTATTAAGATTTCTGTGGTATTACCTGAACTTTTATATTCACCACTCCCTTCAAGCAGTGCCGACTGATTGTTGCTAGCTGGACTTGTCTGCGCTTGGGTTGGGACTTCAGCCTGCGCCCTTTGTCTACGTCTACGGACACCTGTCGCCGTCACCACACTTGGTGTCTTGCTACTACCTACACTGTCTGTTGGTTGTCTCGCTGACTCCCCTACTCTTTCTGTTGAACTTGCTGTACGCATAACCAACTGACTTCGTGTTCGCCGATAGCGGCCACCGCGTTCGTCTTCTACAATATACGAGCGTGGTTGTGATGTACGCGCCACTATTGTTACCAGTTTCCTGTCGCCGTTACTGATCAAAGTTGCCTTATCACCTGTTGACAGGCGTTTTAGTGTATTCGCCGTTTTGTCGTAATTTATTTTAATTTGTGTCCTGTTTTTCATTATTATTTTATAGTTTGGTCGTTATCTACCTTCTCCGTTAGCAACTTAGCACTAACAGGTAACCTAGTTTTTAGACGCCTACCCATTAACATCTGTGCGGGTGAGTCTATATTATGACGTGGTGTTGCCCTAAAATTTAATAGCGCCAAGTTTAAATCCTGTCCCGAGTCCACACACTTCTTTAACAAATTTTTAACTGTCTGTACGGTTCTTTCGCTTTTACCGTTTGACTGTGGATAATGCGGTGATGCTGTCTCATGCCGTATTTCCCATTTGCACATAAACTTTTTAAACTCCTGTGAGCTATAAGCCGGTCCATTATCACTCACCAGTTCCGCTGGTATTCCGTGCCGCGAGAACTGCTCTTTCATAAAAGTAATAACCTGTTTTGAGCTGACACTCGACAACTGCCCGACCTCAACATAGTTAGAAAAGTAATCGACTAAAACAATGTAATTCTTTTTTTTATATTCGAACGTATCCGAGGCTAGTTTGTGCCAAGGCAGTGCCGGCACACTATGCTGCAGCAACGGCTGACGGCGCGGGCGGGGCGCGTGCAGCGCGCATGTCGCGCACGATCGCACCACACCACAGAACATATATACCCTAAAGGGAAGAATAACGACTCCGTACAAATTTTAGGAGGAAATTTTTCCTTACCGACCGGCGCCATCTATATTCCGCCCACGAAAACTAGAGTGTAGAAGCTAGGGCGGGAATTTTAAACTACAGTGCATTTTATAGATACTTTGTATTGCATTTTATACACAAGTACAATGCGTTTCTCGATAGTTTCCTATAAGATGGCCAATTTTTGCTCAGCAATAATCGACCTTTAAACAGAATCACTATCGAGAAACACAGTGGACTTACTTGTGCATAAAATGTTATCTTTAAAGAGCAGTCCTGATAAAACAAAGATTACTACTTGAATTTTGTAATTATAATTTACATAACAGATTCATTATTATATAATAACTGATTTTACATGTAGTAGATAATTGTGTTTTCTTTCTGTGAACTCATCGCGAATTAAACACGAAATCAAACAAGTCACTGTCACAACACCGAGTCTATAATATATCTCGCAAATACACACGTAATTTTACCAAAACACAGCAACGGAGGAGCAAGCTCGACTCGAGGTTATCAATGTATGTAGAATTAAATGGAACTAGTTTATTTATTAAAAATAAACAAGTAAAAGATAAAATGGTGCGCAAGCGGTGGCAGACATTTTTCTTGCGACGTCAATGAAAGTCAATTGTCATAAATTCATAATCAATATGGCGTACGGACGTTAATGTTGCCACACATTATCCCCCATTTTTTTTAATTATGTAATAACATACGGAGCTGGGCAGACACGTTTACATCTTCTTTACTATTTGAATAGATTTGTATTGATTTGCTTGCTTTAAGTCTATATAAATAAATACCTGAATTAATAATGATGTTTTATTTTAAATTTGAATAATTAAAATAAATGGGTTTGAATAGATAAATGGGGTTTCTAGATTTTTTTGAATAGATGAATGGCGTTTTTTATTGAATAGATAAATGGGGTTTGAATAGATAAATGGGGTTTGAATAGATGAATGGAGTTTTTATTGAATAGATAAATGGGGTTTCTAGATCTCCTCTGATCTAGAAACCCCATTTATCACCTACTGAGGTCGAGGGTTTTTAAACTCTAAGACCCTCCACAATCGCGAGATATGCAGTCTCAGGGAATATTTCCTAGAAACCGACGTGGGTATGCATCGAGATGTACTCATAGTGGACAAGGGCCACACCCCGCTCTCCTTGGCCAAAGAGAACTGGCGCAAACCAGTAGTGCTTGACACTAATGATCGCATGGAGGTATGGCAGAGTAAGGAGCTTCACGGACGCTTTTTCCGGGCCCTTAATGGACCCGATGTAGATTTACTAGCGTCCGTAGCCTGGCTGCGGTTCGGTGACCTCTTTGGAGAAACCCAAGGTTTTGTTTGTGCAATTATGGACGAAGTTATGATGATGAACAATTACCGGAGATTTATTGTGAAAGACGGCACGGTTGACATCTGTCGGGCATGCCACCGGCCGGGGGAATCAATCAGGCATATCATCTCCGGGTGTTCTCGTCTAGCTAATGGAGAGTACTTGCATAGACACAACCTTGTAGCCAGGATAATTCATCAGCAACTTGCTTTGAAATACAGCCTTGTGGAATCGGAGGTGCCGTACTACAGGTATGTGCCCGACCCAGTTCTCGAAAATGGTAATATCACGTTGTACTGGGATCGATCCATCATCACTGACAGGACTATTGTGGCCAATAAGCCTGATATAGTGGTGGTGGATCGATCAGAGCGGCGCGCAATGATTGTTGACATAACCATCCCACATGACGAGAACCTTGTGAAAGCCGAGAAAGATAAACAAATCAAGTATCTTGACTTGGCTCGCGAGGTTGTCGACATGTGGGATGTGGACTCAGCGATCATTGTGCCGATAGTCGTGACTGCCAATGGGTTAATAGCCAAGAGCCTCGACCAACACCTAAGGAGGCTCTCGTTGGGCAACTGGATCAAGGGCTTGATTCAGAAAGCGGTACTTCTGGACACGGCCCGCATTGTCAGGAGGTTCCTCGCCTATATTTAAAAATATAATTTATATGTAAATAATGAAATAAAGGATAATAATATTATTTAGCTAAACTACCAAGGTACGTTAGTAGGTTCATAATTTTTATGAGGTGGTAGGTAGCACTACAGTCGAATAAGTTACAGTTTTGTTTCTCGTAGTTAGGTAAGTAGATACTTACCGAACATACTTATATTTTTTTATTACTTTCTAAGCGCTTGGCTGCTGCACTACGGGTCGCGGGTCGCGGGTTCGATTCCCGCACGGAACAAATATTTTTATGGCCTAAAGATAGGCCGGGTCTGGGCGTTTGTGAATGTGAAGATTTGTATGTGTAATCTCACCGGCCCCCGATTCAGGAGAAATCCTGGAGTGGGGGAACATAATAAAAAAACAATTAGCACATAAATACCTATATTTTTTTTATTAGGCATATACGGGCTTATTTTTTATCACCATCCAAATTTTTACAGGGTGTTCTACCCATGAATATGAACAAGTTTCACTATGGGACCAACTCTGAAATCACGAAAAAAAAATCAGCTGTTTCATACATTTTGGTCAAGTAGGAGTAGTTAGGATACGCCGGTTCTGGCTCACTCCTGAGTCACCACCCTCATCGGTCGTCAACGGACGACGAATCCAAAAAAAAAAAAAAAAAAAAAAAAAAAAAAAAGTTTGATATGGTTGGTATGGTTTTGATGTGCTCTGAGCTCGAATCTGCGGTCCATTTTTGTGTAGGATGCACGGTTTCGGAGATGTGCAGATCGATTTACTCGTATCTAATTGAGTCATTAGCGTCCCATTATCTCTGATCGATTTACTCGTATCTAATTGAGTCATTAGCGTCCCATTATCTCTTACGATCTACCTCGCTTTTCTGAATCATCAATAAAACACATTCCTTCATTTTACTACCATTTTTATTTCCAAAATGTTGTTGCTTATACTCGTATAACAACTGGCTTGTGTAAAAATAATTATTGATGAACATTTAAATTGTAGCCTTGTCTACTTATAAAATAGGAGCGAAACATCTCATCCACTAAAATATCGTTGTACAGTGTGTTCCCTGTAAATATGCTCGTAAAACTATGCATTGAACGTCCCTGAAACTTAAATAGCAAATACATTAAGCAATATTCACCACAAACTGAAGTCCAATCATTCTGAATCCTATCAACATTCCAGTCCCATCTCTTACAATTCTTTTTCAAAAACTGGAGATGATATCGCTCAGGTGTACGTCCATATGAATCAAAATATTGACCGATGTTATTCGTATCGATATGTACAGCTACCCAGTGTGAACCTGGTTTATCATCCGCATCCAAATTGCATATTATATACGTTGGTACATGGGTATACATAGGCAGTCTATTAGCAGCATAAACATTATTTTCTAGACTGGGATGAATCTTTTTCATATGTTTTTGTAATTCTAGTGTATCCATGATTTTACTGTTATTAGCAGATTATTACAGTACCAATCTATTCAATGGTTGTCATAGGAATGTTCAATTATAGTGATTTGTAAATATTAAATCGCATTCTTTGTGTGAGTCACAAATTTCGTTTTGTGAATATTTAATTATAGTGATTTGTAAATATTAAATCGCATTCTTTGTGTGAGTCACAAAACAGCAAAAAGCCAAGAACGGAAGAAGAAGCGTCTACCTCTGCAGGGACCAGTGTCGGTAACGATGATCAAGTGGAATGTCTAACGTGTCATATATTTATCAAGAAAAGATATTTAGCTAATCATTTTAAAAGTAATGTTCACAAAAATAATCTTTTAAATTCACATAATTCTTTATCAAACGTTAGTGTTATTGAATCTGCTTTTGGAAACAGAATTTTAACTTATAAAATCAAGAGTAGAGTAGATCGTTCATCATTAGTAAATTTTGAAACTCCTGAACTGTTTTTAAATTCTATTAAAGATGATATTTTATTTTTAATACGAGAGTGTATTCATCAACACATCATTTTTAAAGTAAACTTCATACTGCATGCTGATTTTGTTCAACAAACTAAAGATATTCATAATACATTTGATTTTCAAACATTTAACTATATTATTTGTCAAGGAGATGACTTAAATATTTTTCTTTCATCTTTGAATGATACAATTACTAGTAAAATTAGTGCATTTGAAAGAAAAGATAGTGGATGGAGTCTAAAAAACATAAAATCTATAGACATGAATGTTAATAAATTCAACCCCCTGCGTGGTACTTCATACATAGACCTTCCCCGTGACATAAAATTGAAAAAGGCTGTTTTAAATGTAAAAAACAAAGATTATTTTTGTTTTAAATGGGCGTTACTCTCAGCGTTATATCCCGTAAATAAAAACGCGGATCGGGTGTCATCGTACGCTAAACATGCAAATAAACTTAAATTTGATGGTATTTCCTTTCCAGTTAAAATTTCAGACATAGCAAAAGTAGAGAAATTAAATGATATTAGTATTAATGTTTTCGGGTTAGAATATAACAAAGAAAAACGATGTAATACTATAGTAGGTCCATTATTTTTAACAAAGTGTCGTAAAACTAGACATATCAATTTATTATTTTTTTCCAAGGATACGAAAAATCATTTTTGTTACATAAAAAATTTATCGCGATTAGTTAGTAATCAAATTTCAAAACATGGTCACGTTATGTATATTTGCGAAGCGTGTCTACTTCATTTTCCATCTCAGGAAAGGTTAAATAACCATGAACAATACGATTGTGCCTACATTTGTACAGAATTACCAAACAGTGAAACTTTAAAAAAGAATTGGTTTGGTCAACCTACTTCAAGTGATAAAATTAAATTTGACAGTTTTGAAAAAAAAGTTAAAGATACCATTCGTAGTTTATGCTGATTTTGAAACATTTTTAAAACCAATAGAATCATGTTCTAACGATCCATCCAAACCTTTCACACATAATATTCAGAAACATGAAGTGTATAGTTTTGGTTATTATATAAAATGTTCATATGATGATAAATTATCAAAATATGTAACATATTGCGGACCCAACTGTACACAAGTGTTTATGGAAAGTTTATCTAACAATTTGAAAGAAATAATTCGAAAAAATAGATTTCAAATATGTCCAGTTACGCTAACAAATGAAGACAAAAACAAAATTTCAAACGCAACCATTTGTCATATTTGTGAAACAGAATTAGCAGAACCCTTTTATGATTTTGATTGGTACACAGGTAGTTTTAGAGGTGTTGCTCATGAATCATGTAGCTCGAAGTTCAGAACACCACGTCATATTCCAATATTTTTACACAACCTTAGTCACTATGATGCTCATTTTATTGTTCATGCATTAAACTTTTGTGATGGTGAAGTCGAAGTTATTCCTCAAAATAAAGAAAAATATATATCCTTTTCCAAAAAAATAAAAATAAATAATAATGAAGTTATATTGAGATTCGTAGATTCATTTAAGTTTTTATCATGTAAATTAGAACAATTAA